>OV816029.1:133495591-134745591 GCA_929113105.1 Agrypnus murinus | reverse complement strand
GGCGACATCATGAGGAGGCTACTTCTAGCTCTCACACCTGCGGCAATGACGCATGTTATACTGAGTCTTTCTACCAAAGCAATATGAAGCGATTACACGTTGATTGTTTTTGCCCGTCACATGCGTCAGCAACGCTAGACGACATGTGGCATGTGACATGTCGCCTAGTGTTGCATCAGTGGAATTGGAGCTTAAGACTCAATATTGAATTGAGTTTTGAGGTTGAATTTTCTCTATATGATTTGGTTGCAGTCGAAGCTATTTACCATCAAATGAGCTTGATAAGATTTCACAAACAACTCACAGGAAATACTAGGCATTGCCCTTTGGATGAGCAAATTACTGCAGCGATGGAAGACATTGTCACTTTCATCGAAAGTGATGATTATGAGCCAGTTTACGCTTACCGAATTAAAAGAACAATTGCTACATGTCAAACTGGACGATAAATTAATAAAAGCAAAACTTGGGGAATGGGACTGAAAGGGGTGTTTTTGGTACTTAAAAGAACATCACCACCTCCCGCTCTCAATTGCCTCTTGGAAATGATTTTCTGCAATCGTCGCAAAGGGTGCGATTTAAGGTGTACCTATCGAAAAATGCTCCTTCATGCTCGGCAGTTTGTGGCGGTTACTGCGGGAAATTTTGTATGAATGGCAAGTGAGTTTTCAGTGCTTGCTGTAAAAGTGAAAATAACATGCAAATGGAAGATGAGAAAAATAACGATGAAGCAGAATACGGAGAAAATGATATAGATGAGGATATCATCTTCCTCGTAAATTTAAATAAATAAGAAAAAAATTTAAATAAATATTCAAAATTTTCTTTAATATTAGAAAAAAAAATCTTTTACGATTTCTAGAGTAGTGGATTAGTCTCACAAGGGATACCATTTACAAAAGGATGGTGTGAAATAGAGTACTCATAATACCAGAAAAAACGATTTTTATAGCTTAAATGGCGGATTTTTCAAAAATTATCGTTCGTACAAAAAAAAACGTGATAAAATCTTTTTAATAGAGAATCTTATTAACGAAAAAATTCAAAAAGCAATAATCCACCCTTTTCAAGGAGTATAACCTGTGTAACAGGGGTAGCACCAGTCAAAGTCATCAGGACTTTTCAGAATATGTTTAGAATGCTAAAATAAAAGTTTTTTCCAAAAATTAGCTTCGTCGCACTTAAATTTTTACGTCTACGAGATTATTACTGAACTATTAAACCTTTTGAGTGCAACAATCTATATAACTACTGTGGTATGGGAATCATAGCCACCGACTATGTGGTGGCTCGAAGACTGGTCCTCAATTAAGAATGTAATGAAGGCTGAGCCCTCATTAAAAATCTAAACAGGGGAGTCTACGTAATTATCCAACTGAGAAATTTTTTGTTTTTCCTTTTTGAAAAAAGACAAAATAATATTTAGAGTTTAATAAATTTTTGATGACCATACCTACATCCATATTCAGAGCTGAAAGATTATTTTCTGCATCACGCAGACTAAAAATCTATTTGCCCAAAAGCATTGTTAAAGAATTAGACATAGAGTAAATTGAAAGTATCTTCGTTGAGAGAAGTGGTGCTCTAAGAAACGTGTTTTCTTCTAAATGAGAGCTTATTATTTTACAATTCAAATATCTTCTGTTAACTGTTATTACGTATTAGCATTATTATTTTATTAACTCGTCAAAGATTGATCAGCTTCCTAGCGGAGTTTCATTAAAATGTTGGATGGCGTGAAGGTTATGTTACAACTATAGCATGCGTCTCATTGGTTGCATGCATGATCAACTACCGCAAATCGACGTTATTTTGTCTAAGTTGACTGAAGCATATCAATACTTACAGATTCTCTTTTTCTGTAATCCTGTAAGAATATATTTTCCGGTTTAAATAACGTATTTGGCATTTGGCAATCGAATATAATAAATCTCCCCAAGTAAATAAAGTTATTTCTGTTTATCATTTTGTTTCTTAGCTTAAACAATACTCATATCTTGAAAATGACAAATCCATGAAAATTATTACAACCTACTTTTAAAATAAGTGTGGCGTGCTCAAGCGCCGACATGATAGTTAGTAAGAGCAGGGCGATAATAATCCAAAGTCACTACCACCCCAGGTTCAATTCCAGCTGGTAGATATTTTAAATTTAACACAATATAAAATGCACTCTTCTCTTCGAAAATGTTTTCTGCATAATTTTAATACTTTGTATAGTTTTGTTTTTTGTTTATTTCTCATGTGACTGGTAGTTTTGCTAAAAGTTTCGTTTTACTGCTTATTACAATTTTTCGAATTTTCTGATGTATTTTACTGACCTTCTTAATTTGATAAGATAAATGCTTAAGTTATGTAGTAATTGAATCAGAAGTGCGATTCAATGCCATTTTCCAGGATTACATTTTGAAATGCAATTTATTAAAATTATGTGCAAAATGAATATTATTGAAGAGAAAAATTGTCATTTTAAATTTTATGTTTAAAAATACATAAAAAGGAGAAGTTATCTGCTAGCTGAAATCGAAACCCGGGACGACAGCGACTTGGGATTATTATCACACTGCTCCGGCTAACAGAACTATGGAACCATGAGCGCACTACAATAATTTTAAGTTGCACTAATTTAAATAATTTTCTTTAAAAAAGGGAACTCAAAGTATTTTTTTTTCATTTTCGGGATATGAGTACCGTTGAGATTATTAAACAAAATGATAAATAGATATCTTACAAGCGATTGCTTAAAAGCACATCTTAATCTCTAAATTTGATTTGAGTTATTTTGTTTTTTTACGTTGTATTGTTATTGTACGAGAAGTTTAATTAATAAATATATGCGACCGTGTTTAGTGGCGCCTATGATGGCAATGCGCACTAGACAGTTCACAGTATTTAAAGCATTTACAACCTATTAAAAGGCAATCTTCGGGCGGTTTGGCACGTTTTGGAAAGGCAATCCTCATTTATGTTTTCTTGGTGATATGAGTTCTCAGTCGGTGATTGCTCGTTTATATTTTGCCATTTGATATTTTCTAAAGCAGGCATGTTATTATTGAAATTAATTTGCAAAGAGGTATTAAACTGCAATCCATTTAAATAGTAGATCTCGTTTTACTAGGAGTGATCTCATACCGTTTGATTGGCAACTTTATTGCTAATAAATTTATAATAGTGAAATTACTACAGTTTTTCTTTAGCATAGTTAATTTGCCGTAGGTATTAAGGTATGCAAAGAAATACGTTTTGTGTAGGCACGGAAATAAATCTGAAATAAACGAAGCGAAATATAAATCTTCTCCGCGTAACTTATTCTTTAATCACCCCATTGTCTGGTCGAGAATGAGAGATCAATAAAGCATTGTTTCACTTTTATGGTAGCTCAATAGGTTAAAATCCAAGAGAAATGAAATTGAAATTTAATAATGTAAACAGGATCCTTGTGCTGTTTTATGATGTTTAAGTTTTACGGTATTTTCCGGCATATCTAGATATGAATACTGTTAATAAATAAATTTGTTATTGTTTCGGTGTAACCATTAAATCGAATCTATATTAGGTCGCCTTATTTATGAAAATCCAATTTGTCTATGTATCATCTATCCTTTACAATTCACTAACTTTATAATACATTTAAGTAGGTGTAAATTGCATATAACACGTTGATTATTGTTACATGATTGATTAAAAATAGAAAACAATACACGCAAATTAAAATTAAACTAACCATCAAATACAATTTTAATTGGCACAATTAAATGTGTAAACACAAACTTCATGCTTACTTTCCTCCCCACTGCAAGATTACAATTTAAAAATTTAATTAATTACTCATCTCAATGAATTTTATCGAATTCATCTTTCCCAAAGAAGAGAAAAAGAGGAGCTTTTTATTTTAAAAGCTCAATCAAAAAAGCTTTAATGTTTTCCTCTAGTAGTTTTTTCCATGAAGACTTTTAGTTAAAAGTGTGTCCTGAAAACGACAACTTTGGTCGGTCTAGTCCATTATGATCTTTTGTTGAACCTCGAGCATTATTGTTAGTTATTTGGTCTCAAAATGATATTGTTCGAGGATTGCCATCGAACAACGGACACTCTCTTAAAGCGGTAAATCGTCGAAGTGTCGCGTCCGGTACTTAAAATATATTTATGGGGGTAGAAAAAATCTTATCCGCGACTTTTTTCACTTTTCTTGGATCTTGGAACTTCTTTATTTGTTTTTTAGACAGTTGAACTTTTTA
Organism: Agrypnus murinus; assembly: GCA_929113105.1. NCBI lineage: Eukaryota > Metazoa > Arthropoda > Insecta > Coleoptera > Elateridae > Agrypnus > Agrypnus murinus. Next base: position 134,741,353 of record OV816029.1, on the reverse strand, counting down.
TGGAATTGCGCTTCTAGATGTCATTCAGGAAAAAAGTTACATATTAGGATTATGTAGGTATACCCGTGAAGAATGTTAAACGAAACAATATTAATTTTATTTTTAATAAAATTTCCATCAGAGTATGTTTTATTAAGCTCGTACTGCATTTTAAGTCTTTCAATATAGTAATTTATGTTGCTTACTTCCATTCTCACAAATCCTTAAATGTTGAAGATGTGTTCCAACACCAGAAATATACCTAACTACTGTTTCACTTACTATTACTCGTCTTTTAGTACCGGAGTTAGTTTTTATAAAGGAAAATAATTAAAGGTCCTTTGAGATTATATCAAAATTTCTTCGTTCTATGGTTTTGTAGGTTAGTGAAGGTTGTTTGTAAGTGATTCAAAAATAATGTACATTTTTCATCACACTAAGGATGGTACTACTTCCTTCTTGTCAAGCATGCGCCTAGTTGGTTGCCACATAGAATTGTCTTTCTGTACGAGTTTAAGGCTCCGTTATCGCGTACATAAAGTACCGCTTAAACAGCTCTGAAGAATTTCATGGCAATTTTTAAAAATTGCAGTTGGTTTACATTTATTGTGCATGAGATCTTTTCTTAAGAGTGTTATCTAGTTTATATTATGCTTTATAGCAAATACAAAATTACAAAAGCTATTTCCTTAACGAATAAAAAAGTGTAAATTTATAAAAACAAAACTATAGCTAGCGAGCTTTTAAAAATGGTAAGGTGTACATCCTAAATTATCGTTCAAGTGTTATTTGAGATAAAAATGCCCGAATATACAACAGTATAAAAGAACGGTATGAACTAAAAAAAGGTCATATCCCGCGTTTATTCAAACATTTTGGTAAATGACAACTATCATTCTTAGTTCAGGCTTTTACTCACAGAACGCGCTGTACGCGGATCGAGTTAAAAAAGCGGGAAGTTTCAACGCGTTTGATTTAACTGTTAATACATTTAACGCATTTTCGTTATTGTTACATATATTTTTGTGATGTCGATGTAAAGTAACAGATTCTTGTTTATATCCCTTCCCATATTTTAACTTTCCTAATCTTTTATTATTAGTTATAATAGTTATTATAGACTATTATTTAATAAATTACCAAATAAATGTTGTTTTTCTTTACTTATGAGCATGTGACGGTTAATTTTTGAATAAATTATTTCACTCTTAATTAGTCTTGATTAATTTCTTAAAACGAATATATATTTTCAATATTTTAATACTTCTAGTATAGTAATAGATACTTTTCTTTTTCTTAAAACCAGCAAGAACAACTGATATTTTTAAAGATATTTAGCAGTTTTATATTCCCCTTTTTAATTTTACTACCTTAAATTATTCCTTGGCATTTAAAAATTAAAAATTTCAGTTAAACTTAAAGTTCACGCATGTCTGGCAACACTGTAAGCAGACAACTGCGATTTTCAAATTTTATTTTTAAAGCAATTAATTCCCATTTGGAGACTGTAGCGCCATCTTTAGGTGTTTATAGTTAATGAAGCTTCCTATTATTAAAACTGGCGGCGATAACGGGCCCTTAATCGAACGGTGTCTAATTATAATTTAACTTTATGTGAGAGTTTTTTTGCCAAATACGCCGAGCTCGATGTTTCTCTATTATTCATTGTGATTATGCTAAGGTAGACACATATATAGTTCTTGTAGTATCTAATACATCTAATTACCAGTTCTAGTTGCAGCTTCTTGCACTGATATAGCTAGTATGTGTTTTGTCAAAATTTCAGTTGCCGAATCAATTCTTGTATATTGGCTAAATTATTAGGACATTTACTATTTCTATATATAATATTCTGAAATAGTTCCCAATCAACTTGTCCATTTATTAGGTTAGGTACTTAGGAGTATAGTGCAACTGTTGCTTCATTATTTATTAGAATAATCACTACAGAACTCGACAGATGGCGCCACTATACTAAAGCTGTCAAAAACAGAAATTATACGAGTATTAGTATACGAGAAGCTTGTCTCTTAAACCGAGGAGGCCGTGAACTGCAGATAAACCAGATCTTTCGTAAGTAGTTAACGTTTGTGGAAATCTGAAGGGCTGTGTGATTATTTGTACATTTTTCATTTTTATGTTATATTCCGTGATAAACGCCAAAGCTATTTGACTTCTTGGTCATTAGATACCTTATAGATATCTAACTTTAAATACAAAATATCTTTTTGGCATAAGATGACAACTCGCTGCGACTAATTGGTCATGCGCAACAAACATGAGCCGCGAAGACAAATATCCGTCTGAAACTGATAAATAACTGAAACTGAAAATTACCATTGTATTTTAAATTATTTCTAGCGGCGACCGGTGCATATGAAAATCAGGGACCGTATACCTTTAGCATGCACAAACCCAAACATTACAGCGACATAGCAACGTGCGTTGATAGTATTTTGTTAAACCAACCTTGATCTTGATGAAAGTCCGATGCACTTCGGTATACTAGCAATATATTTACTTCTTCAATAATTCCTGGATACGAGAGTTGCGGAATTATACATTCGATGAACTTGTCTTCTTCGTACAATCTTGGCAACGCTGTTCATCAGGTCCTTCCAGATCTCCTCAATAGGGTTCCAGACTGTTTCTCGCCCAAAACCGTTGCTTTCTAGCTAGCTCCAAAATTGTGTCAACAAGTAACAGTTTAAATGAATCAAATGCTTCGGTTAGGTCTATAAAGCAAACGAGTCTCTAATATTCGAGTAACGTATAGATGGTATGGTATGAAGGCATCCATTACACGTAAGATTTAAAAGATTTTTATTTATGGCCATTACTGTACATGTGGTAAAATATGTATGTTTTTGTTTACTGCCAACCTTCATCAAACATGCTATTAGGTATTTAAGTTCGACTACAGGCGTTTGGTCTTCTAGAAATGTATCAACTCTACAACTAAAATTTAAGCATTAACCATTAAATACAGTGTTCAAATCATTACGTTAGTCTTCTCTCCTTTCAGAACTATTCAGATTCAGATGTCAGATCAATTCAGAGTCCGAAATCTATTGTCATCATGATTACGGTGAGTTACCGTTAATAAAACAGTTAAGTATAGTTTCAGGATAGTGGCAAACTCATGAAAAACATAGCGAAATCGCACGATAGTCCAACTCTATAGGCCGTCCAGGAATGTTGATGTTAATTACAAGCGATCGCACCATGAAGTAGAATAGCAAAAGATATGGACCGACAGAATGCAACCTAATAGTAGAAAGACCCAACTAAATCTTAATAATCTCTTAAATTCGACAAAAATCGTTAGTTTACCGAATAGATTGACTTTTTACTAAAATATACGGTAAAAGCAATTTGGAAATAAAAAAAAAACTAAGATTTTGATAATCTTCGGCTTTTATGTATTTAATTGCAGTACTGCATTTTATGAAGTAATTAAGCTAGTATTTGAAAAATGTTAATTCTAAAACATGGCATCTGCTGAAACTTTAATCTTTAATTAATCTTGCACACTTTTGTTAACAGAATCATTTAATGAATATGAACACCGTTACCTTCAGAGTTGCTGAAGAGTATATTTAAACTTTCAAAGATTTAAAGTTTTTATAGTTTCAGAATTTAGAGTTTCATAGTTTAGTGGTTTCAAATTTGCAGAAATTAAAAGGTTCGCGCTCTTACACCATTCTTTTACATCTTACTACATTAATTAGCATCTATTAAAAAAAACAAAAAATTAGGTACTAGTGTTACTAATTTTTGTTTTAATAATGTTGTGCTTCTATTGTCATTTATATTTTTAATTTCAATTTATTTATTATCTTTCTCTTTTATATTTATTAAATGCTTCAAACGGCATGTCATAAATTGTAAAAACAGGTAAATTGTCCTACAGTGGCTTGGATTGATCCCCATGGATTGATCGGACGGAATATTTGATACATATCAAATATTGCGGAAATGCACGCTGCATTCTAAGACATTCTTGATATTTAAAGGTACATATTTTTTATATTTATTTTATATATTGACTTATATATAGACGGGATTGATATCTCTGAAAAAGCAAAAGGCAGAGATGATATGATAGAATTGCTAAAAATAGAAGTTGATGATGACATGAAAATTAGGTTGGCTTTGGCTACAGGGAAGAAATCGCAGCAGTACAAGGAAAATATATTTTCTTAAGGAGATCTTTGAGGGGCTGGCGGCAAAAGGGGTCTACGTATGCTTAAGCATAGGATTTTAGTGGTTACTACCAACTCGTAACGAGTAAAGTATGCATATTTATAAATAGGAATTAAAAAATAAAAACCGACAACCATTTTTTTTATTGTTTTATTTAATAATATCACCATAATTGAAGTTTAATTCGCAATAAAACAAATTTTTACCAATAAACTGAAGAATCTACGCGAGATATACAGTAGTGATGGACTCGAGCCCGAGCCAAGCTCGACTCGATTTCGAGCCGAGTTTCGAGTCGAGTTCGACAATTCTTTATTTGAGTCGAGTAGAACTTCACGTATGTCGAGCCCGAGTCGAGTCGAGTTTTTGAAGTCGAGCTTTTCGAGCCGGCTCGAGAAAATTGTACAGTTCTTCCCCTGTTTTGTACTTTAACGGATTATAACTAAGAATTTGCGCAATTACTTTTCTTTAAATGGCTTCATTACACTTAAAACATAATGAAATTTTCCAAAGTTGGTAGCATTGAAAATAAAATTGAAAAAAATAGAAAATTGATAAAAAATTTACCCTAAAAAATTTGAATTTTCAAATGTCACATCAGTATTGTCAACTACCACAAAATTTCCTAAATTTTGAAATAGCGATTTTTTTTATTTAAAAAGGGAATAAAAGAGGCAAAATAGAAAAAAATAGATCACACAAAGATCGTTTCATAAGGCCCTTATTGCACTCGTCCTTTAGAAAACTCGCCGCAAGCGGCTCGTTTTCTGACTAAGAGGAGAAAAAAGTTTGGAAAATAACTATGATTCCAAAACGAGCCTGCTCGACTCGACTCGAAACTTGACTGGATTTCGAGCCGAGTTTCGAGTCGAGTTGAAACAGATTATTTCGAGTCGAGCTTGAATTTTTTTTTCGAGTCTAGTCGAAGTTTCTAGGAAAGCTCGGCTCGAGTCCATCACTAATATACAGCTGTCTAAATAATACCTTTATACTATAGTGAGATAAGATTTAAGCAATTTAAAAGTGCAAGTTGTCCTTGTTAAAAACGACACCGGGGTACGCTGGAATCAACGGATTTTCAAATACTGATTTTACTGCTATTCCTAATCAATTTATCCAAATCAGTTTGTTTCGCTAATGCGCATATGCTGTTTATTTTATCATTTAGATCACAGCGTGGCGTGCACATCGCCGCGTCTTTCGGGATGCATTTTACATTCTCACTCTAGTGTTCAGATTCTTCATTTACTTGTTTGCCTCTACATAATATCATGCACAATCAAAAACATAATCGTTTAATCATTGATAATTATTTTTTGAATGATAAATATTAATTACAGAAACATGCAGTGGTCCAATTCATGTGTGACTAGGCTCGTATTTCATTTATTAATTATCAGTTATTTATTTAATTTATAAATTAAATATATTTCTATTGCTGTGTATAAAATTTTATTTTCATTCCTTCTTCTTTTCTTTTGAAAAATCTCAAATTCGGATGACTTCGCGCCATACACTTTGGATCAATTTTTATTGTCTCACGGATTCTGTCCGGTTCGCGTGCGCAACGCGTCACCTGTATACTTACACCATGCCTCACGTGAATCCTTACTACTCGTTTGAACGCTGACCAATGTGATGTAAATGGTGTATAGAACTTCTGCAAGAATTGCAATTTTTAGTATAGTCACAGTATAATAACAAATAGTAATCATCATAGTAATAGTAATAATCGTCGCAAATATTGTGAGTTGCCGTGTGTGACCTTGTATGCTCGGGCTGTTGGCGGGCTACGGAACAACAGTTATGCGGTGGTATACGCTGCTCATTGTTACCCGCATGCAATGATGATGACGATCGGCAAGCCTCGGCGAACTGATCGCGGAGTGTCACTCAGTGACGCACGTTATGCGATATCAAAGCTAGCTTATCAATTTCAAAGTGCCGTCAAGCGAGTGAATATGCTGTATATTTATATGCTGTAATATAGGGATACTGTACATATCAGACTAACCTATGGACCCTATTTTTAAGAAGCCTTTTCCACTTTGGTGACATTATTAAAAAAATTACGATAGATAATTTGGGGACGCATACATAAATTTGTACGACGGCGCTCATTAGGCTTGACGCGGTCCTTGTTATACGTTTATCGGTTATTAATTGTAATAAAAACGATGAAATGAGAAATAAATGAAATAATGAAATTTTTAATTGAAATAAATTGTCTTGTTTTTATTTTTTTTATAATTCATTTCCTCCTAATACATCATTTTCGTTTAAGTGGTTCAAAAAGCAAATTAGGTTCCCGCTGGAAATCGTGTGATGTGCTTTGATGTATGTGTACGTATTACTAACACATGCATTTTACTTGGTAAACTTTTGCGACATTGCCAAGTTTCCAGGTTCATTTGTGGCTACAGTTTGAAAATAATTATTTTTCCGACAATTTATTATGTATTGATCAAGAACGGAATAGTCAAATTAAATTTTTTTTTAAATTATTTCTAAAGGTTTAAACTTCACGAGAGTAAGTAACCATTTTTTCATTATATTTTAATTTTTACAGTGAATTAGCCTGAGCACTATGGGCAGTGTCCCATAAGAGCCCATGCATAAGAAGGCAACTTTGTTTAATTATTTTAAAATAAATCCGATAGAGAAAAAAATTTTGAAAAATTGTTTTCATAATCTTGATATTTTTAGCAGTATTTCTATGCTAATTTCAAAACACAAGTTAACCATTTTCACCAAGGCCACCAACCTCCTTAACATAGGTTTTTTTCTTAATCTGTATTTAATTAACTTAAAACTATTTTTAAGATGCAAGGGGAGAGCATTAAAGAACCATCTAGGGCCTTGGGGATTCGTTTGATAAAAAAAACACCACTAGCAATGGCATAGGCATCCGGAAGAGGGGCAAGGAGGGCCACTTGCCCCCCCCCTGGAAGTTACACAATTTGAATTTTATTGAAAATTTTGTATAATATGCCGTTTTTTTCTTGGCTTGCCACCTCTAGCATGTCGTTTATTCTAGGCTTGCCCAGTAAATCAACGCCATTAGGGATCAAAGCTTACTTGTGCAATTTAGGAGAAAGTGAGAAAGGATTTGTTTAAAATTTTGCAACTTTCCTCATAACTAATTTGATAAGTTTCTTATATAATTTATTTGATTTTTTTTCATAAATAGTTTTTGACAGTCAAAAGCGAACTCTAACAAACATATCCTGTTCTTTATATTCAATAATAATGGAAACGGTAGCATATACTGACAAAATAGGAATAAATTCCAACCTAAACATTATAATAAGCTCTGAAGAGATACATGTTACCCTAAAGTTGTTCGGACATCAGTAAACATGGTATGAATGGGCTAATCCTGTACAGAAAGCCGCCGCAAACGACTCCCCGTAAAATTATGAACAGATAACATTTCCACCAAAAGAAAAATGTCAAAATAGAGGAAGGCATATTCCCATAGCATTAGTGACGTTCAATTTCTACTTTGCAAATCAATTTTTTCTTATAATTTTTGAATAGATTAATCTCATGAGATTGCTTATTATCCCCTTTTTTGTGAATTATTACTACATTTATTGGTTTGATTTACACAATACAATTTAGTTGTTTGTATGAATCGGTGGAATACACAAAACACCTAAAAGGGAATGTGGGGTAAAAACACCCCACAAAACCAAACCGAGACTAACCGAGGCTTACAACTGTCCGGCAATTGTAACAGTTTCAATCACAATTTGTTAAGCTTTTCGAATATTTGTCGTTACGGTTTTATTTGACATTTCAATTATATTCAACTTCCAAAAAGGACTTATTCACGCTCATTGGCAAATTTTAAAGCACATTAAAAAAATAATTGTGTTCAAGATTAAGGGCAAAAAAAACAAATCTCGACCCAAAATTCATACACTTCAGGCTTATTAGAAAAGTTTAAAGCATGTTAAAAAAGAATTTGTTCCAGATTGCAGAAAGAAAAAAAAGGGCGAGAAACAAATCTCGACCGAAAACTACTACTTTATCAACGAACCGAGTGATTGACGTTTTCTAGAAAATTTTCCCGCTTTTCGTGATTTGTCGCTAAATTCCCTCACACTTGTCAGTTTCTTTGCTTTTCAGCGACAGATGAACAAATCACTAGTCCAAGCACGTTGCTCTGGATAAATTGCAAAAAATCCCCTTGGTGAAACTTTGATAACATGCGGGAAATCTCTTGGTTTCATACAAGGAAGAAAATCGGAATTGCTAGAGAAAAAGTATCTAACAAAGCTTTGGTTTTAATGCCAGGATTCAAAACAGATAAAATGTGCGGTTAAAGATTAAAGATAAAAATTAAAAAAAGACATGATTACACAATAAGCAAACAGTAAATATCGTAGCAAGAGAACATAAAGAAGCAGTGCTATTGACAAGTGAAACTTCCTACGATAATACAGAACAGCAAGGGTGCTTTTGTGATGCTGACAACTGACTTCCAGGACCTCTTATCCTACTGAATGAAGTATAAGATATGCGTTCCACCCCCTTAGCACCCTCCGCGACACCAAGTTGTATCTGGGAATCTTTCATGCGTGCTCAATATATAAAAATCTAGAAGTGTTCACCTTTCAGTACCAGATTCCATTTGTCACGTAAGATGTGAATAAAAGGCTTTTGTTAACTTCGAGATTTTTAAGTGATTTATAGCTTTTTGTTAAAAAACTTTTTTTGCGTGATTCTTACAAAAGTAAAAACTACTAGAATAAAATTGGATTCCATAAAAGTCCAATTATTTAGGAACAATTTTTTAAAAAAGGAGAATAGCCATTGATCTGATGCAGGACGAGTAGCGTCCATCAATTCGGCTGTGAAATCTTCCCTCTTCAAGCAGAATAACGATTGAGTTGCGAATGCCCTTTATGATAACTTTCTAAAAGGCCTTTAGACGCTTTTAACTTTTTTACCGTTAAAGAATTCGTTTTTATTTTATTTTTTAATACCATGCAAAGACAATATTCGAAAAGAAATTAATGCTTGATTTAACATAAAACTTTAGTGAAAAAGAAAAAACAATGCTCTCGTCGTTATTTGTGTTTTCCGTTTCCTGAGAGTACACTGAATGTTAGCTTTCAGCGCAATTTGGGAATTTACAACTCCGAATAGAACATTCGAGAAGTAAATACTTGAATGAAAACAAAAATTAGTATAAAATGAGAGATATTCTAATTTCTACATCATCCGTTTTCTAGCTCAGTAATATTCGGAAAGAGTTAGGCTTACAATTTCTTTGGCCGCCTGAGATCTGTTTGTGAGTAACTTGAGTCATAAGCCATAACCAGCCATTAGTTCATTCAGCTAATTCTTATTGTATCAATTCGGAGTCAGTTTTAGCAGAGTGCGAACACAATGGTGGTCGAATGATAAGGATGACAGCGAACTTGTACAATAAACGTAAGGCTCTTCTACAAATTTGGAGGACGTACCTACTACTATCCTATTTTTTGTTGTTGACCTTGGTGACTTTTGAATCAAGCAGAGGATTTTATCTAATACAGTCAGGAAGATTAAAACCTTCTTGTACAGGGTTGCCGAATTTGTTTGTTACTATATGGAAACTCGGTTACTATAAGAGATAGAGGAAAATGGATTGCACATTCTCGATGTCTATTTTTGAGACAAACTCAATGCTTAAACTAGAATTCGCTATTGTCTTTTGTTTTCGAGTTGTAACCAATAATTGGGTTTTTCGATTTTTCAATACTTGGCGATATCTCGGTTATTGGTGAAGCTAGAGAAAAGTTATTTATATGTTCTTGCGGCACTTTTTCAGGCAGAAGACAACAGCGTTAACATAGTTTGGATAGGTTTATTGAATTTGGAGTTATGATATATCGTTGTGTTTTTTAAATACAGATCATAGTTGGCTATGACCTATTTAAATACAGCCTTTTTTTCCTCTTTTTAATGATATATATCATGTAGGGTAAAATCTTTTATTTTTATCACAATCATTTAAAAACTTGTTAAAATGGTTTGTCGTATCCTTCTCGTAGTAGGCATGTGTTATTTGGAATAACAGCAAATCATGGATGATCTAAGAAATTAAATAACTGCAAGAAATTACGACGTTGAATAAGAATAAAAATCATTTAAAATATTTTTTTAATTGCACATTTCTGACAACACGTTAATTACATCTCTCTACGACACTCCTAATTGAGTCCAGAATGTAGAATGTAGATATTGGAAATTGAGTTAAAGCACTGTATAAAATCTTGCCTTAATTCATTGATGTGATTGTGAGTGTTCTTGTATAAATTATTTTTAATATGACCCAAAAGAAGAAATCGTGTCAGATCGGGCGAATACTGTGGCCACCTCACTGCACTGATCCATTGGTTCCTACCCAACTATTTCCAGAATATACTATTAAAAAGGGGAAAAGGCTCTATTTAAATATGTCACAGTCAATCATGCTGCGTATTTAAAAAACATATCGGCATATCATAACTCCAAATCCAATCAACCTATTCAAATTCTGTTAACATTGTTGTTTTCTGCTCAAAACTGAAAATTCACGACTGAAAACCACTGGGGGGGAAGTCTGGCGAATACGGCGGATGGAAAAGACCTCAAACAACAGATTTTGGATGGTTGTAACAGTGGAACGGGTAGTATTGTCATTGGCGAGCATTGTCATTTTCATGTATTGCAACAAAATACCTTTCAGAACTCCACGGTTTTATGACATTATTGTAGGTCGGAGACCTGGCATGTAGTTCTCTAAAATAACCTTTCGTTCATTCCAAAAGAGAGTCAGCCACCTTTACCGCCGATGGTTGTATGCGGATTTGTTTCGTTTTTTGGGGAGAAGCTATGACCACATTCCTTGCTCGTTTTCTTGATTTCCGATAGATTTTATCTCCGTTGACAATTCTTCCTAGGAAGTCAACACCTTTAGCTTCAAATCTCAAAAGTTCCTTCCAGGCATCAACACGTCGTTTTGTCCGTCACCTACCTTCCAGAAATGTCATTGAATTGCAGAACATCAAGGACAATATGGTGTGCTAATTCATGACTTATATCCAAACAGGTGTCTATTTCAGCTACTGTTATGCGCCGATTTTCTTTCACCATTGCTTCCACTGCTGCAATAACCTCCGGCGTCACTGTTCAGTGCTCGAAATGGATGAACTGACCGAGGAAACTCCGCCACAGAACTAATGCCATTTCGAAACTTAAAACTTAATCTATTCGTGCATTTGCTACAGTCACAGATATGCATCACTATACTGGGTATTTTAGTTTTCGGAAGAATTCTGCAATTTCAACGACAACACGAAAACACCGATTACTAGAAAACTATACTGTCCTCCTAATCCCATTTTACTGTGTACAAACTCCTTACGACACAGTGCACTGAGAAAGGCGTTTAGTAAAACCAATTAAATTTATTTAATTCAACGAAATATTTAGTTAAATCAAATAAAATTGAGTTTATTTAGCTAAATATTTAGTTGAATTAAATAAATTTAATTGGTCCAACTAAATTAAGGTAATCAGACGTCCCGCTTTTGGCGGGACAGTCCCCCTTTTGCTTCACCTGTCCCGGTGCCCATAAAATCTTTAAAATGTCCCGCTATTTATGAATAATCACGATTTTGAAACAATAAACGTAAATGAGAACATTTCTAAATTACAGTGAATTATATTTAATATTGGTATCCAACGAAGTTCTACTTCTTTTCAAAAACTAGGTATCATTATCTTTACTTAATATGACTGTGTCAGTTATAAATATCGCACACTTTATTTGGGTTTAAATACAAACGCTTATTGACCTTAGTTGCAACAAGTAACCGTAGCGGCATCTATATAATGCCAATCACACTTATTATGAAACAAAAGTAAAATTTGTAAAATAGAGGAAGCCCACTCAATTAACAAAAGGTGATCTTGGCAATGACAAAGACATGAAAAAGATGTATTTTTTACGTATTAATTTTTGAACGCTCCCAATTATTATATACCATTGAGCATCACTTTAGAATATTATTTGTAGCGTGCAAAAAGAATTAGGGACACGTAATTTTCATATGAATTTCTATTCCAGCTCTATTTGGACACAAAGCATCTCACTACCTCACTACGAGAAGCATCAAAGATACTTAAATGTTGCTGCCTCTTCTTCTAAGTTACAAGATTTTTTCCGTAAAAGTAATTTTGGAAACAAAGAAAAGCAATTTGCGTTAGCAAGGACTGTGAATTTCATACTATTAATAAAAAATCGGTTTTCCAGTCAATGGATTGCACATCTAAAAATCATTCAAAAATTGTTCGAAAAGCTTGCTTAATAAATTATTTATAGGGGACCCCCTCCCTATAATGTCCCGCTTTATTGATTTAGAAATCTGGTCACCTTAAACGAAATGCTTTTCTCAGTGTAGTTCTCTTTTCCTAAGAAAAATGACCATACCTCATGGTGCTATTATACATATATAGTGGAACATAGAAAAATTAGATGTATCTTCAAAACACAAGAAAAACGTTAGCTATCCTAGTCGTAACACTCGTAAGTCAGTTACACTAAGCGAAATCGACACATCCGTCCTATTTGCTTTGCATTAATACAGAGATTTTTTTTCTATTTTTTTTGTGCCAACATATTATAAAATCCTCAATATCTTAAAATTGACTATACTTGAGATATGCCCTTTGGGCTTAGGACGGCAGTATAGTGTTTTGTAGATTAGTATAAGTTTATTATACTATGAAAAGTTTATTGCTTAAGGTCCAACTGTTTCGGATATAGAGCCTGTCAAAACCGAAATATACCGGATTTCCGAAAATATGGTTAACATCTTCGATTTCAGTTACAGATGTCTTAAAAACTTTTTATTTTAATTTTGCTGACCTTTGAACATATACAAATTAACAGAAAAAGCTTGTTAGTTTTTCGATTAAAATCAGTTTTTAATCTGATTGACCTTTCACCTCAATAGCTACACCTATTTCATAATTCGAAAAAGTTTCAGATAAGTAAAGTTCTAGATAATTTTCTTGGTTCTAGTTTAAGCCAAGTTCCACTAAAATTGGTGAAGGAAATTTGGAGATATCACTGTTCCCGTTTTTAGAAGGCGATTTTCTGCACTTTGTACCACTATAACTTGGACACGCTTTGAGAAAGGATGTCGAAATCTCTACGGAAGATTGCTATCATACATTTGTTGTTACTAGATCCTTAGTTTGAGGAGAATTGACGTGAAACACCTGTAACCGTTAAATTCCTATTTCACACAGAAATACCTACTACACTTTGATCTTCCGATTAATCTCTATGGGTTTGATCCCATCGCCACTCCAAAAACGAATAACTGAATACCGGTGATGCCACCATTTTTGCCTACTGCTCCGCCATCGTGTAACGTTTTAGTTGGGTTCTGTCACTTGCTGACCACTCTTCAAACCCTGCCTCTTCGCCAACTTCCAGGACAATTGGGCACTGTTTATAAATTTTTTCATTTGAATCTTCATCATATGTTAAAATGTTGCTAACGAGGATGTTAATAATAATTGGCACTTCCTGAAAAAGTCTCATTCGTGGTAATTTGTATAATTAGAGATACTTCGTCAATCCATCACCAAGGTTTAAATTTCAAAAAGAATTCCCGACATTTGGGTCGGATTGCAAATTAGTTTGATAAAGATAAATATATAGGTATGACAATGTTGTATGGTGTATTCGAGCTTAGAAAGTTATTGGTAATGCTCCAATTAAATCCAAAAATTCAACTTATATGGTCAATATACAGTGTAATCCAAAATGAGTGAGGACGGTTTGAATTTCGCGCCGTAGATTTTAGTGTATTTCATGTTGCTACTGTAGCACTATTGAAAGTCGTCACTTTCTCGTTTACATCGTTGTGCTTTGTCACGTTGTTCCGGGTTTTTATAGAATTTTTGCTTTATTTCGCTTGTTTTCTTGTTTTATACAACAGTTCTTTTCAAAACTACAGTTTGTTAGACGATTTCTTTGTCAAGTAAGTATATTATTTAAAAGTAATGAAGTCGGAAAAGCATTCGTGTTACCAACGCGGCAATAATTTAACGTGGCGATAAATTCAAATCGTCCTTAATCATTCTGAATCTCCCTGTATAATCTATATTATGTATCAGAACTAATAGGCATGTTTAGGCAATGTAACTGAGAGTTACCATTCTCCAGCGGTCGACATATTTACAGTTAATACTATAAAGTACAACTTTTGAATTACTATTGAAAATATTTGCGAATTTTCTAAACATGTTTGTGCAAGCACTGGGAAAATGTATGGTGTTTCAGCTTGAATTGCACTTGTGCTTTAAACAGCGCGAATGAAATGTATACAGATCAATCTTCTTCTATTCTTCTGACCATTGTTAAATACTATAAGCCTACGAACAATACTAAGTAATTTCTTATTGAAACAATTGAAACAATTCCTATTGATGCAACTACTATTGGTTTTGCTATTTGAACTTACAGTGATATAGTCGTACTATTTGCGTTGATTATGATGCGTATATAACTGTTCTAGACATTACAGTTTTACTAATGAAGGTACTAATTTACCTTCTTTACGGTTTTAGGGTACAGGGTAAAATGTTGATAGTATAGAATGAGAAATACTGATAACGTTCGTATAGTTTCACATCATTCTTGAGAGCACTCATTATGAGCTAGGCGGTTAAGTAATATCAATAGCGTATGGGATTATTGCCGGGAAGCCTGCATTCCAAAGAACGCGGTATTCCATCCCCGGAGTGCCTTTAACGTCGTTTCAGGTAGATGGGGGCGCGGCACTCCAACCAGGCGGGATAAATTACCCAACTAAACAGCTATTATTATCTGTGCGCTCAATTTCAAAATCTGAGCGGCCTAGCTGATTTCTAGAAATTGCCTGTTGGTATGGTTGGCCCGAGAAACAAAACCGCACGTGCAGTGGCCTAGTACTCTCTGCACTAGCATACGCAGGTAGTTAAGCTGTTTACGCTTGTTAGACTATCATAGGGCCAACAGCTAACTAGTCTTCTACCAGTGTCAGTAAAACTGGTTAGTCCAACCAACTCGGAGAATTCGTTAGTAGTTACAATTTTATTTACGACTACAATTTTATTTGCTTAAATCCATTCTTTCTTTACTTCATCAATCTCCAATGTATTTCAACAATATATCTGTCCCTAAACCAAACCTTACTTAAAATACTTAGGCTTTAGTATCCAATAGGCAATTTTGTTTTGATTATTGTGTTAGCTTCTGTTTTCTTACAAAATAAACAGTTTTAACAGCAAACGTCCAGTAATTACCATGGAGTGGAATGTTCAAGCCTCTCAAACCTTTAGGAATATCGAAGAAATTTATTTATCGGACTATTAAGAGATACAACGAGGTGTTCTCTGTCGATGATAAGCCGGCCTGTGACAAGACCTCCAGCTGCTCTCAAAGCTGTTGCGGAGAGAATTCGAAAAAATTCTCTTCGTAAGCAGAAAATAATAGCACGGGAGATGAACTTTCCTCCAAGAACCATGTCTCGCATTATTAAAGAAGATCTTAAACCTGAAGCCTGCCGAAAAACTGCAGGCCATCGACATACACCAGCTTTACGACTCTAAAGAGGCGGCATGCAAATGGTGGTCATAGTCATATTCTGTTTTCTGACGAAAAGATCTTTATTGTGAAAGCAATAATGTAATCAGATATTTGCTGAGGTAAACAATAGGATGGAATAAATCTGAATGCTGGTTATCTCTTCGCAACGTAAGTTAGAAGTCACAACCTTCAAGGTATTCCTGGAAAATTTGCAACCACATGTTAAGTTATTCCTGTTGCACCTTTTAATTTTTAAACTAAATAGATGTAATTACAATTTGGAAATAAAGTTTTAATTAAGCCATACGATTCAGTCTGAGCTAAGAAGTATTGAAGTTGATTCGTTAGATCTCTTTATATTTGGTGAGGAATTTTGTCAAACTCTTGGAAAAGTCTTTCGAAATCCGAGATTACTTGAAAAAATATCAATAACAAGAGTCTATTAATCTTACTCATAAATTTGGGAACTTCAAAACGGTATTTGGATTTACATTCAACGCTATAAGATCATCGAAGATAATTATCGATTTTTAACTTTCTAGTGGCGTTACTTCGAATTAACATACAAAAAAATAGTCGGTGTCAGTCTGGAAATGCTTGAACTAAAGTTCAATTTTGTGTTGAAGCTCTTACTATGTAATAACCTAATAACAGACTTTTAAGTGAACAACTACTAGGGCAAAATAACTTTTTATTATGAATAAGATGTCTTTACATACTTTTTGTACATAGGACACTTAACATGAACGAAGATTAGCAAAGCAGAAATGCAATTGTGAAATCTCAAAATGGTTTCTGCTTTTTCGTGCTACAATTTGATTAAAGTAATCAACTTATCAACTAAATTTTACCTCTAAAAGATACATTACTTTTTTAAAGTTGTATTTCACTGATGCTTTGAGATTGGCAGTATTTGTTACCAAAGTAAAGCACCTTTATGATAGCCTTAGTTTAGACATTTGAACTCGAGAAATCAAAATACAGTCCTCAATAGTTGTATTTAGTGTACGTCATCCAGATAGTTTCCAGTAATTCCTTCTTGGTTGCTTACATCACTTACAATCTCGAATCTCTCATTTTCTTCAAGATCTTCCAATCAGCATCCGTTTTACCTGACCTTGTAGTACTTTTCACATGCTGTAAGAAACAATAGAGTTTTGTACTGATGGTATGTCAATAGCAATGTCAAATCCTACCATTGCCTTTGATTTTTCTAAGCTGTAGTTAACAAGCAATTTTTCAACTTACAATCAGTACAGTAGCACGTTTATTATTATGCCTTTAGAGCCTTTTTTAGTCACTATTGTGTATTATGGAGATTTAATGTCAGATTATTCACTGATTAGATTATATTTTTATCTAATTACTCTATTTAGTAGCCTCTCGCGACTGTGGCAGGAGACCAGGCTTAGAAGTTATGCACACTTACAGACAAAGAACTACGGAGCATTAAAAAACATTTCAATAGACTGCCAATAGAATAAATACATCATCGCGAAGTTCGTTCGCTAAAACAATATCGTGGTTGCTTTGCGCTCCCATAGATGTACTCGCGATATGGGTACACGTACTCCCCCTATGGATACTAAATTAATTTCTCTATTAAATTATATAGCCTGTAGGTTTCTCATTGCCATTCAAGGTAATGAATAATGATCTGTTCAGTCTGAATCTAATATGTGTCTAGTATATGTCTAGAATCTAGTATGTGTATATAGTCTATTATGAATCTGTATAAGATTGCACTATACCTAAATAACATAAGCTATAGCGCAATCTTTGTGGCGGGAGTTTTAGGCAACGTCAGTATTGGTCAGTGCAGATTATAGAGTTTAGATTAAACATAGAGCTTTGAAATCGTTTTGAAGTTGTATAATCTAAGCTACGACTTTTGGAATTTGGTAGGTCATAAGATTTTTCTTGAGTAATATAAATTTAAATTGTTCGTCTTAAACGTTATATTATCCATAAAACTTTCGCAAGCATTTTCAATGATCTTTCATGTTGCCTTTAATAAGTGGACAAATTAATGTACGCAGACTATAGAATTTCCAGTTCAGAATTCTGCAAACATTCAGAACAATAAGGCCACTATGTGTATTTAATTATTAAGGCCACTGTAGGAATATGGTTATTGTATCTATCCAAATTCGAATTGAAAACGAAATAGCGAATAACGCATTTCGTTTTGCAAAAGCCCATTACATACCAAAACAGTTAAATCAGACATTCGCATAAAAGGTTGCATGATTTGCTAAACGATTACTCTTTTGCATGATCTCTTACTAACATTACTAACCTAAATAACTTTCCATTTGGTTTAATACTTTTTAACTGATGTTTTGTGCTGTTTTATTTCATTTCTTATTTTTTTTGCTGTTGTAGTTTGTTCAATTATGAGATTATTTGAGATTATGTTATGGTTATCTAGACTTTCTTGATTCAATAAATTCAGAAGTAACGTTACATTTCTAAATTGGTTAAGATTTGACTAAGATTTTTTTGGGTTT
This sequence comes from Agrypnus murinus, assembly GCA_929113105.1. Lineage (NCBI taxonomy): Eukaryota > Metazoa > Arthropoda > Insecta > Coleoptera > Elateridae > Agrypnus > Agrypnus murinus. The sequence goes on along the minus strand of OV816029.1, from coordinate 134,723,035 downwards.
GTCGAAATCAATATTTAATAGACAATAGTATTAGTAAAGCTGAGTATTATACAATAATTTCTAATTAAAAGTGAATTCATTAAATTCTACTTTGAAGATATATCTTTACTTCTACATTTGACTTACTTTTTTTACCAGATCTAAATCTAACTAATTCTATTGTGATTTTATAAATTAAATATTCATAATATGTGTATATTTCTATTACCTCTTTTTTCCAGGTAAAATCAAGATAGTCCTAGCAAAATTACTGAAGGTGTAGGAACGTAGGCAAGTTTAACTTGAGATTCTCATAACGAGGCCCCTTTTGGAGGGCGCCGGTTATCCACAATTCATGGCCAAAATAAAACCAATACCAAATTAATTCTTATTACCAATTACAAATTTTTGATTTTATTTTGATCATAAAACAGTGTGGAACCGTGATTGTCGGCCTTCCAATTGTGTCCCCGTTTGCTAGCAAAGGTTGTCAGTTGACGAAATCAGTCTTTAGCTCCTCACACCGTTTGATAAACCACAGTTTATTACTGCTATCTATTAATTAATGTTTTCTTTTGATTTTATTTTGTTATTTATTTTCTCCCAAGTTCCCAATTTTGTGAAAATTTTAAATAAAATCAAAAGTTTTAATTTTAAGTAATTTTTCCGATTCAGAAATGATCATTTTTGTAATAACTGTGGTATGACTGTGCCCAGGTCATAGCGGTGTGAACCAGCTAGGGGGGGTGTTCGTCAGCGGGCGGCCCTTGCCGGACTCTACGAGACAGAAGATCGTTGAATTAGCTCATTCCGGTGCCAGACCCTGTGATATCTCAAGAATCCTGCAGGTGTCCAACGGATGTGTTTCCAAGATTCTTGGAAGGTAAGACTGAACTAACCTATCTAGTAATAGTAGCTACATTTTGATTCATTAAACTTTAGAAACCTATCAGTTTGTCCAATCTTTTGGAAGAATCCGTTTCTTATAGTAGAAAAATATTCTAAGTGCTATTTTTCCCAATGTGAGTTTTTTATGTTAGATAGTTCTGAGCGTACGGATGCAGTGTATCATTAGTTCCTCAAGCATCAGCGGGAACACTCTGGAAGTTGTTCGAACTCATAGATTTTGATCTTTAGAATTGCTAATTTCTATTATTAGTTAGATAAGAGATTTATTATTAAAATTACTTAAAACTTACTAAAAATGTATCTAAATCTATTCTTAACCCATCACGGAGCTTACCAAATATAGTAGTATTACCTTCAATAAAAAAAACTTCTGAATAAAACTGTAAAAAAGGAATTGAAAGATTGGATTAACTTTTTATATTTTTTCCTCTATTTTCTAAAAATAACCGCCAGCGTGACCGAAACCGGGTGTGCGTATAAATTCTATCTGTAATCGGTCAATCGGATATTTGGAAAGGTCAGAAAGCTTTAGCTTAATCTTGATCAAAGCTAATGAGTTGATGAACCCAAAAAAAGATGTTTATATTTTTATTTTTAATTTATCGTTGAAAGTTTAAAAGTTATTTGCTTTTGGATGCAATGCAGCTAAAACAGAAAAATAGTACAGAGGATTAAAATACTTTTCTTTTTTCTAATATTCTCCAATCTTTTGTTGCAGATATTATGAAACTGGCTCAATCAGGCCGAGAGCGATCGGAGGCTCGAAGCCGAGAGTGGCTACCGCAGAAGTGGTGGCAAAAATATCCGCTTTTAAGCGGGAATGTCCTTCCATATTTGCCTGGGAGATCCGAGATAGACTTCTTCAGGATGGCGTTTGTACAAATGATAACATTCCAAGCGTAAGTCGTTTTTAATGTCGTAATTTTCTTTCTTTTTCAAATATACGGATTTGGCTTCTTATTGGTGTAGACGAAGTTTAGCATCTAGATATATAGTAATGGATTAGATATTTATTTTATGAAAAATTGAAACACGTTAGAAAACTATAGAAACGGGAAATAATATCTTCATCGAATAAGTTGAATGTCCATCTAAAATCTATCCTCCCCATCAACAGTCTAACACCTTTTCCCAATATTTGTTGTAGTTGAAATGATTTCTTTAATCTGTTCTGGAAATGGTTGTTTTACTTCAGAGCAGCTTTATAGAAAATCTGTTTTTAGCAGTTCTTTCTATTACGTGATGGGCCATTTCACGTCATTACTGTTTATTGGTGACATGATAGGTATTCCAATCTGAATTCGTGACTATCTCGGCAGTAATATAAAATTAATTCTTTACGTTGGAATATAGGGAAGTAAACCAGAGAAGCAACACTTTTTTAATTCAAGGATAAAGAAGGTTGGACAAATCTATTGTCAATATTTTCTAATTAATTTATAAATTCCTAAAATGAGCCGAAAAGCAGTCGTGAAGATTTGATCAATTTGAACAGGGAGAAAGGAATTCAATGATTTTTAGTACAGAAAGAGAAATAAAATCAAAGAAATACACAAGTTCAAATAGATCGTAGATAAATATAATTTTTATGCAGCTTTGTTATTTATGGTCCAATTTTGATATCTTATTTTGTTGAATTTCGTTTAAAAATCGGACCGAAAAACAACATTTTGAAAATTTCATGCATTTTTCGTAATAATAAATTCTACCGTAACTTTACTAAGAAGTACTTTGAAGAAAGATAGGCTTGCCACCCATACCAAATTCAAACTAAACCTGCTCAAAATAACGGTATAGTCGATTTCGACTAACTCTTTTAACTATCGAAGCTGCAAAGCTTTCCTGAAAAGAATAAGAAAATCGTTGAGAATTTTAGTTTTTCCAGAGTTGAACTTTTACCTTTTCCGATGATTTCAGAAAATATTGGAATTCAGATGAAGTGAGACTTTGAACCCGTTCATGAAATGGTGTTGTAGACCGAATGAAATATTATTACATAAATCGAAGAAGTGGTAGAATTTAGCTGCGGATCATTTTCACGATCGGTCTCATGATCTCATTATAATGATGAAGTATTTAATTCAAATATATTATGCCATCTGCAATTAGGTAAAATGATCTATTTTTGGAAAGTAATAAAGATTCTGCCACATTTCCATTACTACCCAGGTAAATTGTAAGGTGTCGAGGCATGTCCAATGTAACTAGATCTACTACATCTAATCAGCCAGGACATGCTGGGAGATTGCAAACAAAGCCATATTGTGGCGTAGAAAGTGCGAAATTTAATAATAAGCAAAATAAAATCACATAGTACGTATTTGGCATATAACAGATTCAGGACTTTCAGGATAAGAATTATGTAGAAACCCTTTCAAACTAAATGTGGATTTAGTTAGACTCAATACAGGCAACAATAAAGACGAATTTCCAGTGTTTGCAGTACTGTGATCCGGCACTGTGACTTGGCTGATTAGACGTAAAATGTTGGAAAACAGCAACTTTTTCTAATTTCTTTCTTCGGAAAAGTCTCATTTCTCAATCTTACTTACAAAGATGGTCTACTACCAGGTGGTCAACCCGTAAAATCCAATTGTTTGGGCATAAAGAAAGTATAAAGATCATCATTACTTGACTTTTACATAACTTTCTTTAACTGCTTACATGTTTCTTGTAAATTTGAAGAAAATAAAATTTTACATTACAGATTGTGCAGTAACATCACTAACAGATCTAGTATATTTAATTATATTTTAATTTATTTTTTAACTTTTTAGAATATTGAGTAAATGTGAGCCCTATTTGCCTCAATATCTTCTCAGATGATTTGGAAAATAAACGGCAAAATTAATATAAAATGAAATTATCATGTGGAAGAAAGCGGAATCATACATTTAAAGTTTTTTAACTTTTCTAATTTTTATTAAGTACCGAAAGGTACTTTATAAGAACACAATATTTTTCTGTAGCCATGACATTCCAACGTAGCCATAGATATCTCAAAAACATGTTTATACCGTTTACAGTGGCTATTTAGGTAGAGAAGGAACAATTTAAACTTTTAAAATTTGCATCATTTGGTGTACCTAAATCAACATCTTAATGTGAATTTAAATATTTGAACAATAACAAAAAGTTGCCGTCTCACTAATTGATAGGTTTTCCATGTTCGAAAATACACCAAAATTGTTGAAAGCATAGCAACTACTTGAAATTGTAGTGTGATATATCCGTCCGTTCAGATTTAACCCATTTCACTTTTATTCCACTTCCTCCAACCCCAAAAAACCATCTTTTCAGAAACGTTGTACGTCATGGAATTCTCACTGCCATATAGCACAAAAGTCAGGATAATCTAATTAGCAATAACTACTGTTTAGAAATCCAATGCCTCATCCATCATTTGATACTACTATATATATTTGTCAGAATCTACTGTTACATAAATTTAAACATTAACCAAAAGTTAAATCACAGGGTTAACATTAGTAGTAAATAATCCTTGCAATTAGTTAAAAGATATTTCATGTAAGAAGCGATTCAAACTTTGACAAAGTCTAAAGCTAGCTCTGCTAAGTACAGGCTGTGTTTATTTCTTTTACCCGTACAGTGCATTAGAAAAGCCTGGACTAAATTTGGTATTTTTGAAATGTACATTTTCGACAAGTATCCTCGGACACGTCGATTTTATTGATTTCTTGTGCACATGGATATGACCGAAACCTTTAGAGGCCCCGGGCATATCCACCGCGTGATATTCACCGGGGCCGGGAGACAACTGTTATCAACTTAGGAGATAAAGGAACCCCTAAAAATAGTACATCTGTGTCATCTTCTAAACATAAAACAGCAAAGAAAACTTTTGGAATTACACAAACTCCACCTCCTCGACGATGATGATTTGGCTTGCCTTGGGTGTTGTGGGATGCCGGATACTCCTGCAGTGGACAAAGAAAAGCTATCTTCCTTCCACATTATTGTGTGACCTGAGATTGACATGCTAATTCCTAAAACTAAACAAAGTGTTAAAAGAGTATGAATGAATGAATGAAGCTGTTTTGAATAACTTTTCTGCCGATACCCGTTTCTGTCCATACTATGGGGAAAAACAGGATAATAGTTATTTATGATACAAGTGAGTTATATAAAATATTATACACGAACCAAAAATTGAAAAATTGGGTTAATATTTCTTGAATGGATAATATCCTTAACTCACGTGTTCCATACAACGTTTTACCTAACACCTCTTTATTTTAGTTCAAATATTGAATTTCTAATGTATAGTTTAGTCTGTAGTTTTTGACGGCAACAAATTTGATACACTAGCCCAATGACTGGATTCTAATAATATTATGCAATCAAGCTGGTCACTACCCAAGCAGCATTTTAGTCATCGCTACGTACCAGCAACTACCGGTGAAACTATTAAGTTTTTGCCACTAGTCAGAAGCACGTAATTGCTACGGGGCAGTGACCCCTCCGTAACTTGTCCAGCTAGGTTTAGGCTACGTAGCGTGAACGTGACAGCGTAGTATTAGTACTTGTGTTGAACTTCTTTTCTGTTTGATACATCGTGTCCCGTGGTCGCTTTCTTTTTCTTTTGCAACTTAAAACATATTCTACTATCATTTTCTATACTAATGCTGCGATCGTGTTACAAAATAGATTACTATATTATTTGTAATTCGTACTTAATAATACAAAGAGAGATGAAATGTTTAATTATTTTGTCATTCCAATATACCAAAATTATAAACAATCGCAACTTTTCTGTTAAATGTGATGGCGATAGATCAAAAAACAACAAGGCGCCTTCTTTAAATATATTTTTGATAAAAAATGTCTAATAAAACATGACAAAAATACTTATAAGTTGATACGCGTGATAGAAACAATTTTTATATTATTTCCTAAGACACAATTTGCTATTTTTATTAAAAGTTGTAGTAAAACATCTATTAACAATCATAACAAATTGTAAATCTATTAATAGCCTGCAACATTTTATAAGTTAATATAGAGTAATTTACGAAAAATCACTTTAGAGTAGTATTCTCTGTAAAATGTGTGTCTAAAGTTTGTTACTTAATTAATAGTAATGGGAACTAAACAAATTCTACTTCAATGTTGTTATCACGAAGTATAAAATAAGTTAAAAAATTACTATAAAACGATATCAACATTTTCGTAGTCACTTTCCAGTTCCTAATGTCACTGTAAAGTTCCCATTGGAACTTTAAAAAGTTTGAGTTTAACCTCACATTTAACCATGAACGTGAATATTATATTTTTTATACTGCTACTACATAATAAATAGATATGGCATATTTTAAGGTTGTGGCAATCAAAGAAAAAAGGGAATATACTTCACTCTTGTTCCCTATAAATAGGTGCAAAATAATATTTGGCATTGGCCCCAACTACTACGAGTGCAAAAACACCATTACCCTCCAAATTCCAAACTAACCTACAGCAGATTTGCCTCTATTAGACAATCCAACTATCAATCAAATGTTGTTTTTGTGGAAATATTTGTCCATAGCGGCCATCATTGTTAGGATCGATTAGCCCAATTTATTAGGCAATCCAATAGTCTGTTAAATAGTGATTTTATGGCGCCGACGGGAATATTTGACCACAGTAACCATATTGGTTTGGATTGCCTAATAAAAGTTACTGTTACTTTGTTGTAATTTTTAATAGTAACTGGAACTTCTAAAGTAGTAATTCTGATGCAAAATTAGTAGTAAAAATCACTTTAAAATGATTCTTCAAAAACGTAATTTTTACTTTCAGTTAAGGTTCCGTTACTTTAAAGGTTAAGCACTGGTTTCAGACATGTGGCAGGAACTTTCAGTACAGTAGAGTTATTAAAACTTTAAAGTAGCTTCGAGCAAGTTACTGCTACAGTCATAATACCACTTTGAAGTTGCAACAACTTTAAAAGTAATTATACTACGTGGCAATACCGTTCAACATACGTACTTTAGAAGTTACTCAGAAGTGATGAAACTACATAGTTCCAATAAATAGTAGAAACAACTATATAATTACTAAAATATTCCAAACTGAAATAAACCTATAAACATAAATTTAGTTGTAGCTTTGTAACAACTACTCAATCAAAATCCCAATCTCAGTTACTGCTAGTTAGCTGCTGCTTGGGTGGTTACTATCTACAAAAGTGTTAGATAAATGACATATAATTTTCAAAACAAAATTTACATTTACCTAGGCAACATATTTTTTTCGCTTCAAATTGTTCATTATGAACAAAGTTCTTGTTGCCATTGAATTTCTTCGAGTCTTATGGTTAGTTTTAAACAGCATACACCGTTCCGTTCCGTCCTTCCCTATATTTTTGTCTAACATATATTGAGTTGCCCCTAATATTATAAGGCCCGGAGCATCCGCCCCTCTTGCCCCCCTACCCCCTCTGATAGACCCTGGATATGCATATCATGTATGCATTTAAACAGCAACACTTTTTTTATGGAATCTTGCAGATCTGCTCTTCCTGATTTTACTTGCAAAATGCAATATGCAAAGTTGTCAAACGTATTGTCAGTCATTTAAACAAATAAAGATGTTAATCGAAAAAGAAAGAATACGATTATTAATTATGATAGGTTGCGGTGATACAATCCGAGCACACACCGAAATTGAATTTGTCGAACTTTTCTGTTTACTCAGAAATATCTGGATAAGAACCTAAGTCAGTCTACAGTGAGCAAGATTGCAAAAAAACTCAGAGAAAAAGATCTTTTTAAAAAACTGGACGTAGAAGAGTTGTGAACGGTGAAAACAGCTTAAAAGTTGTCTTAAAATACTGACCGTCCATGAAGATCTGCATTCAACCATGCGAAGACTTGCAGATGAACATGACATCCCGACTTTTGCTTTAAATGGCGTTGTGTATAGACAGAACTGTAGATTGGGATAGGGAAAGGCGAAACTGTGTAATTGGGGCCCACGCTCAATATCTTGAAAAGTTAAACGTATGGGCGGGTATTGTACGGCGTAGGAAATTTGGAGACATTTATTTAGGTTTTTCTGCAACGACCTAATTTCAGCACTTTCTGTTTTATTTTCCAAGCCTGACGATCCAAACATTCCGGTAAATAAGGTCTAGTTTCAACAAGACGGGTCTAGTTTCAACCCATTTTCTAACGCACTATATATCGAGCAAGTGTTTGTTAAAACAATTTAGCAAATTTTGTTAAAATAACAGTTTTGAGCAAAAAGAAGTAGGTATACGTAGCCGAATATACAATATTTAAAAAAATATTATTACTATTAATTGTAAAAGTTACCTATGCCAACATGGCATTTCTTCTTAAATTGCAAGAAGTAAATACGAGGAATCAGTTGAACCTTTATTAATAACAAAGATTACTAACATATTGTTATATTTGTCTAGACACATGTAATATTTGAGATGGTATATAAGATACAATTAACTACTATCTTACCTTAAATTTCAAAAATGCTCCAGCTAAATTAAACCTAAATCTAGGAACACAGTAATATACAACAAATATAAAGCAATATTTCATCAACACAACATAAATTTAGTTAAAATAGATTTAACAAAGAACAAAATAAAGAAATAAAAAAAATTTAAACTTAAACTAAAAAATATCAATTCCAAAATGGCCCAATCCTCTTTATTTGGGGATTAATACATCTGGCATCAATACATTTCTTACTTATTAGAATTAACTCTAACTACTATTGAAAAAACTCACGTTTAAATATTTAAATCTTTGGCGCCACCAGCTTGCCAACTATATTGTGATATATTTCCCAGTATTTGCTCTCCTGCTTTCATATGGTCGAACAATAAAATGAAGAAAGTATGGCACTGACCTCTTTCAAATATTTCCCTAAAAATGGCTTTAATAAGTTGATTTCTAAATGCAATTATTTGTCTAATCGTGCTAAGTCAATTAATTTTATAATTAGAGACCACATCCATTTATCAAATCCAGTCATAAAGAAAATTTGATAATTATATTATCAAATTTTATATTTTATATTATTTTATTATCAAAGGAAATTCCATAGAAAAATAAATCAAAGCACTTGTTCTGATTAAAAGAATCACTTGTAATTAATAACCTTTCTTAAACTTTGAGCACGTTTTACAAATACAATAACCTCAAAATTTTGATATATGTTTTGTTTACATGTTTTTTAACTGAACTTAAAGTAACCTTAAAATTATTTTATTGCTTTTCAATTGAGCTGCACTTTTCTAAAGATGCAATAGGGTCTGTAACAAAAATGATCGGGATTTTATATTTTTCTGGTAAACAATTGAACGGTACACTTAAATTTCATTAAAACAAAAAAGAACACTGACATTTTGATTTTCAACATAATCAAATTATTGTTTATAAATTTTAATTAAACCTAAGACTAATTACATAAAGTTATAGATTATCAAATTCCCTATCTATATATATATATATATATATATATATATATATATATATATATATATATGCGCTATACATATAACACTTAGGTTTTCATAACAAACTAAGCCGTCCATTGAATGTCGATGGAACCTACTTTTAAAACAACTATTGATTAACTTATTTACATAAAAATACCAATTAATACCTTCGAATGTTCACAAATTTAAACCTTATACGCTAACAAACATTATTTACATTATTTCAGATATCAACAATATGAAAATTTCAACCAATTACAGTATTACAGCTTTACAATCCTCTACAAAAATTATTTAACCAACAGCTGTAAATTTTTGAAATCGAAAAAACTTTGACCAATGAATAATCTCGTTAACATGGAAACACATTTTTCTTCTTATTAAACGCTCTTAGGTAAGGTAGTAAACACTTGTATACCTCACCAGTACCACCATTACAACACACCTTGTGTATTTTAGGTTAAATCTTGCATTAACTTTGATCAAAACTAAATTTAAATGCAATATTAGATCATCATCTCTCACATCGTTAATAAATCAAGAAAATTAGCTAAATTTTATGGAAAAATCAGTTTTCCAGCTATCCTTTATCTGGCTATATATTGAGTATTATTGTGCATGTTAATTATCATAAACCATTTCTAGTTTCTTAAAAGATACATTTTTCAAAATTATAATTTAGAAAGTGAGGTTGGGCAACCAATCTAACAAACTATTGAGTGGGTGAATACCTTATTTTGTATGTCGAAATATCACGATAATATGTAAGCATGATTTTATTGAGTTTTATAATTTAATAAGAAATTTAATCAAATAACAAATACTGTGATTGCAGTATTCCTTTTTCTCGGATTGTTTATTCTTTAAGCAACTGATTTTACATTAATTACAATAGAATTACTTGAACGTTAAGTACATTAAAGCTACGTTTATACGACCACAAGATTTGTTGGTATGGAGTTAATTAAGAACAGTAATTAAACAAAGTTGTTTAAAGTAATATTAATTCATTTGTTAAAGTTAGATTCATTCATTAATTTGCTTATTGTTAGGTTATCTAACAAACGAGGGGTGTACACAAGATCCTTAAATTTTTAAATTAAATATAATCAAAATGCAACTAATCTTACAATTATGATAATATAAAAGTAATTAAAAATTTCAAATTGATATATTATTATAGGTTAGGTAATCTATAGGAGAGGGAGGGGGTTCTGCTGATAATATGATGATGAAAGTAATTTGGTATCAATCATTTATTTGAAGAGTGTTTAATGGCAGTATAAGCTTAACGATAACAACATCAGCTTCAGCTTCCCTTTTAATCAGTTTGTAATCATCGGTTTAACCTGCGTGACGAACCTCTTATAGAAACTTCACCCTGCAGCCATCCGCATATTAGTCGACCCCATCCTCCGCGTAATAAAGGAGCAGCTCTTTAAACGGGGACTAAAAGAATTTACCAGAGGCGAACTAACCTGATTTTCTCTAAAGAGACGTCTCTTATCCGGTAAACGTGAGATAAATCCCACTGACTACTCTAAACTTTTAAATCTTAAAATATTTGAATGCATCGAAAAAGGCGGTAAAAGAGTATCAGTATGAGTTGTGTTGTGACATAATTAAATGATTATATAAAATATGAATGAGTGAGTTTGAATTTAGTGAATGTCAGATGTTTTTAACTTTTTCATTTTAACTGTTGGGGTTTAATGAATTAAAGTGGTAATTTTAAAAAATACGTCTCTGTGTACCGTTTAGAGGGAAGAGGAATCTTCTCAGCACCGTTTATTGGATGCATGCAAATTTCCATGGCAACGTCCCCTCGCCATGTCTCTATTTCAGAAAACAAAAACGATATGGATTTTTCCTTAAAATGCGCAAGAACTTTCCTTATTCCACTTTCGTATTTCCAGCTTTTAAAAGTTAACAAAAGCAACCGAACTTGCTTTTATATTTATTCTTCTAATGAAACTTCATGTATGAATATTAAAAGCAGCAGCTGCAAAATATCTGTTGAGTAAAATCAAATTGTATCTTTTCTTTAAATAGACATTAATAATAACATTTATTAGATTTTATTGTCAGGATAGAAAATGGCAAAACCAGGAACACAACCATAAACTGGTTTTTAATAAATGAAATATCATATAAATACAAAGATTAGTTAAAGTTTCACAAGTTTTAAACTTGTGAAACTTTAACTAATCTTTGTATTTATATTATATTTCATGATTATGGAGTTCCACAAAGTAAGGCTGGAGACAGTAAACGTTGTTTTTAATAAACTTCGAGATCCAACTGGATGGTGTAGTTTACAAGTTTAACTCTTAACCTGAAAATCACAGCTTGGTTCAGAATGATAACTTTTTAACGAAGAAATAAAATCGTAGTACCCCTGCCAATACGCAAAACGATCTTTTTGCGAACATTTTCATATCACATTTCCATTGGGTATCATATTCAGTGGTAAGTTTGCGACTAACTCACACACTTTCAAATCCCACATCATTCGACTCGACTTGGTCTAGGTAGTTCTCACTACCATAGTCACTATACCATTTTAGACTCCGAGTGTACTATATCGTTCTACTACTCTCCGCTTAAGGAGACAATAAATTTTGTCCCACTTCGGAATCCCACAATCCTCCCCTATGACTTCTTACTCCTAGTCCTTTTACCACAGTGGTAATGTTTGGGTTTGATTCATCTTGTAAAATACTATTTAACTCCATTATGTTTCATGAGTCGATTGGCGGCAACTCAAATGATTACGGATTTGATTCTTTTGCTAGAATAAGTTGAGTTTAAAAACGGTTGTCTGGTTGGTCATCTTTTGTTTGGTGACTGCATATCGTGTATGTCAGCAAGAAGGTAGTAGACATTTTCAGAGCCTTTTATAATAAAATAAATGTCTCTGAACTTACGTTGTTTATTAAATAGTCTGTAAGTTCTACTCCCAGATTAGAACGTGTTAACCCAAAGCTTTAGTTATTCAGTAGATGTAAGAGAAAAAGGCGGTCTAGGACATTTGGGCTCGGCCGTTTAGGCGTGGTCATCTCGGCGCGAGGACAGTTGGGCGCCAGACAGTTCGGCACAAGGACACTTCGGCGCAGGCACACTTCGGTGCCGGGACACTTAGATGCAGACACTTCTGTGCATGTAAATTTTCCCGGGCAAATTAGAGTAAAACTTTCAGAGATCTGTAAACGAAACTTTTTTTTGGGCCATTAGTCTAATTTTTTGGGACAAGCTACCCTAGTATCAGAGTAACCTTTTTTATTTTTATGTGCACACATACACCTTCTTAATTCCAGAATTTCGCTTGGATTTGTCTTTAAGCGCTGGACTATAAGCACTAAACTTTATAAGTGTTACCTACTGAGACAAAATTCGTGAAGTGGGACACGTTTATATCTTTATCAGTGGTACGATATTCAATGTTAATATAAATTTTCCTGTCATTTAATTGGTTTTATAAAATCTTTAATTTTTTTTAAATTTATTAAGATTATCTAACATGATATTCTTATAAATAATAAAAATCTTATTAAAAATTATTCCCTTGTGCAGAGATTTGCAGAAATTAATTTTAATGTTTTAGTAACTTAGAAAAATGAGTTTTTCTTAAATCTGGCAGTACATACGAGCTTTTGTGATTGGCAAATATTGAGTTTTTTTTCTCATCATCGCTCATACTGTATTTATTACCTGTAATTACCTACAAGTTTTGTTTATTACAATAATATTAGACAATTTCTCGCGCCGAAGTGTCCCTGCGCCTAAATGGTCCGCGCGGAAGTGTCCCTGCGTTGAAGTGTCCTTGCGCCGAAGTGTCATTGCGCCGAAGTGTACCGCGCCGAAACGGCCCTGTTGAAATGCCCGCACCTAAACAGCCGCGCCCAAATGTCCGGCTCCGAGAAAAAGGATAGCACAATTATGTCGAATGTTTAGAACTAAAACTCTGTTCATCAGACTATTAATACTAAGAGGTAAAATCATAAAGCTTTCGTGATCTTAATAACCAAATAATTAATTCTTAGATTTAACATTTACTGTTTTTCCTAAGTTTCGGTTCAACACTGCAAGCTATTGTTCTATCTTATATTTTTTTCATAGTCACACTCTTCTTGTGTGACTCGTGGTAAATATATTGGAATACCACTAGACACCCAGAGTAAATCTTCTCGCGCCCTGTCTATGCTTATACTGTACATTATATTTAATTCACTGCAGAGGGTAGATTTATTTTCAAAGCGTTAATTAAGAGTCTTCAAGATATCAGTACCGAATTTTTCCAAAGGCTACGTTGATATTCACGTACTCCTTTAATATTTGGTTTCAACTTAGTCTTTGGTTACCAAAGTAAATGCCTATTATTGATTTATCTTTTGTATAGGTGCATACTTCTTTTAGCCCTTAATCCAATTTCCAATAGCTATGGTTATATGGTCGACACCATTAGAATTTAGTCGAAACTCTGTCCATTGTTATCAATCGTTCCAGTGTTATCAATCGTCCAAATCGTCTGTACTATTGTCTATTGTTAGTCAATAACAAATAACAGTTTACGTCAGTTGCCTCACAGATTCTAGACTAGATACTAAAGAACGTATAAGTATAGGTGTCAGATTGTATTCAAGCAATCGGCGATCGTCTCATGAGGCGTCTTTAAATAACTTGGTGCGAGAAGTAGGGTCTTAATTAGAGGAATTGGTATAGCATTACTTACCATGAAGTAAAAGAAAGTAAATAATTGTGTTGGAATGGTCGGAAGTCGATCTCCAGTCGATTTAGTAAGTTATCATATCAGAGAAAAAATAAAATATGCCTTCTTCTTGGATAAGGTTATAAGACCATAGTTTTAGTGTAATTGCAATGTTTGGCGGGTTAGAAATCCCACTGGAGGTGGAATTCTCACAAATACAGCTAAATTCTAGTTTAGGCCATATGATCGAAGCAAGCGGTGCCATAATGTTCGAGAGATATTCCACTAGCCACATTCCTCGCCAAGAAACAAACAATAAAAATCATAAATACATTATTTTAGAATTCATGAGTAGGCTTTAAAATCTTAACTTATGTGATCATAAACGCAAGAATTATACTCATCTAGCGCATATCAATAAAGACAGAGGAGATGTATTAGAAAAGTACGTCACTGATTAGGCAATAAGAAATTGTAACAATCTTTAACAGCCATTATAAAAGAAATAAGCAGTAATTGAGCATCCTAGGTATTAGTCTTTTATACTCTGTACGAACTCAAATAGGCAACTATATAAAAGAGGTATGAAGGAAATAATACTGATAAGCTAATCGAATCTCTATATTTTTATTTATCGATAAATTAAAATATGTTGTACAATAAGTTATGTATATCAAGCCCTTTCAGGGTTCTAAAGGTTACAAGCACAAGAAATTACTGGGTGTTTATTTTGTACAGTTTTTTCTTCTCATTCTTATTTGATCCCCGGAGAGACCTAAACCAAGTGTCTATTCTCTACCGGTGGTGGAGCTGTGAGCCGTTTCCTCCTGAAGGCCGAGCAGGGCGGCACTCTAGCTCGTGAGAAAGAAGAAGCATTATAATGACGCGTGATTATCGAAACCCATAAATTAACGTGCCCATCTGACAGCACGGCGGAGTATGTAGAGCTTTTTATATGTCGACGACAAATATTTTGTTGTCGGTTTCAGGAATCGAACTCGGGCCGCTTGCTTGAAGCTACTTACTCCGCTATATCTCACGTTAAGAAAATCTGAAAAAGAAGAGAAAAGTTTTAACATTTGACGACAGCTACTGGTGAAATGGAGAACCACACAAAGCCGACATATTCAAGTAAAGACCATTAAGCACAATTCGATGCCAAGCCCAAGAGTGCAGTATCGATATCTAAAAGAAAACCCAGAATTTTACTCTGCCTTCTTCTCTTTTTCGAAGGGGAGGTGGTTGAGTACGAAAAATTCTTGAAATCTTTGAAAACATTGAAACATTTTTAGAAGATATACTTTAGAAGTAAAATGAAATTTTTAATTTAATTAATTAATTGTTTGACATTAAATCATATTATCAATGCAAGTCCATATAGAAACATTTTTACCCTGGCCGAGGATCGAACCAAGGTCTCGCGCTCTCCGTGCCGACACTCTACCAGGCCAACTTACAGAAGAATGGCAATTTTTTTATACGAACTAGATAATTGCAAACATACAAAGTGAACTAGATATAATTACTTTATCAAGTTCTGATAGATCGGCAGATCGTCGATAACCAGGGCTGGACTAATGCATAAGCAGACTAAGCACGTGCTTAGGACCCCTAAAGAGATAAGTCCGGCCCTGTTGACAATACATCAACTATCAAAGCTAATCTAGGTTTTAAGAATCCTACAAGATAATTAATTTTTAATTTAAGGTAAATGTTAATATAATGTATGCACAGCCATATATAAAAATTTTCGCTGACTGGCGATTGAACGCAGATCTCTCTCTCTCCGGGCGGACGTTCTACCAGGCCAACCTTAAGAGGAACTACGATTTGTCTACACCAACTAGATAATTGCGACTATACTGAACTAGATAGAGCGCCCACCCGGACAGCAGGAGACTTGGGTTCGGTTCCTAGTCAAGGTGAAACTTGTTCTATATAGATTTGCATTCATACTTAATATGATTTAAAATGAGATATATTCATACGTTGCAAGTTGAAATTGAGATAAAAGATTCTTAGATCAGCAATTTAGAAATATCTTAATATAAAGGTTGAACAAATAACTACTTTCACGAAAAGTGCAGTGTAAAGTCTGACACCGGTTGAACTTCAGACACATAACATTTGTGTGTACAGACCTTGTGCCTAATAGTGGTCGATATTTGTACAATAGAAAAAAGTAAATTTCTTATAAATGATCTAGAACCTGAAAATAATTTCTGTAGTTTAATATTAAACTTATTATTTGTAATTACATTTAAAGGGAAGAATTACATAGGAATTACAAACTTTATCGATGTATAATAACGATATTACACGAAAAAAAGTCTATTTCAACTGAGACTTCAAAAAATTCCCGGAGTACATTTATAGTTAAAGAGGATCTACTATTGTATAAAAGTCATCCTAGATATAAAGTTAGAAGACCATCGGGAGGCCGAATAACGTTCAATCCAACAAAGTTCAGATGGCTGAGAATGCGAAGAGATAGCCAACATTTTAAACCTGATTCCTTTCGCTTCACTGGTTGGATCTCCTCCAATCAATGCAATACGCCCCCGTAGTGCAGACAGGGGATGTTGAAACATGCGTCGCTTTACCCTCTAAAGGACCTGTTTGAAGTCGTCATCGTGCATAACTCGATTTTCTCACGACGAACGCAAACATGTATTTCTGCATTAAAAAAAATATAACCTCACATCTATCAAATTTTCACGAGTTGCGGTT
This sequence comes from Agrypnus murinus, assembly GCA_929113105.1. Classification (NCBI taxonomy): domain Eukaryota; kingdom Metazoa; phylum Arthropoda; class Insecta; order Coleoptera; family Elateridae; genus Agrypnus; species Agrypnus murinus. Next base: position 134,706,245 of record OV816029.1, on the reverse strand, counting down.
TTGTTCGTCACATTTTTGTTGTCTGCAACTTGCATTGGAGTTGCAGCAGTAAATAAGAGCAAGTCGTCCTTCACGAATGCCAAATAATGTTTAATGCATGAACTACCGTCACGTCGCTTCGTTTTGCCCCATTATTCGCTGGGAAACCGCGACTGCGACACCTCGAATAACAGAATTTCTCTATTTGGTTTACGTTTACGCAGGGCCGGCGCGAGGCGGGTTCAGCGCGTTCCCCGGAACCCGGCCCCGCGCTTTAGATGGCCCCGCTCTTTATAAGGCGCCGTGTTACAAGTTACAGATGCGCGCTTAATAACTTTTACGAAAAAAGCCAGAAATAATTTTTAAACTAACCACTTTCAAAATAACATTTTGTGAATGTAACAGTTAAACGCAAACGTAGTGATCGCGTACTCGTGCTTTAAAAAGTTGCAAAAAGCACTTTTGGAACAACTAAAGAATTCCCCCGGTGTTTTAACGGAAATTTTATGCTGATTCCGAATATGTAAATCATTTTTGGAGCAAACGCCTCTAAGCCTCCAAAATTGGTTGCCACCAACCTAACCTCACAAAAGCGCCACTACCTAACCAAGACGCTATGCAAAAGCAAATTCGGGCTTTTTCAACCTAACTTAATTTAATCTAACCTAACCTAATCAACCTAAAATTAGTTGCTGCCAGCCTAACCTCCACAGAAACGCCACTACCTAACCAAAACGCTATGCAAAGGCAATTTCTCAACCTAACCTAAACCTAACCTAACGTAACCTAACTAAATTGTGTAATGTAAATTACATCATTTGGAAATCATAGAAACGTAATATAATTTACATTCATTTCCATGAATATTAAGCAGTTCTTTTACTTTTAATCTCCAAATTTGGGACCTTTGGGCCTTCGCCCCAAAAAGGATTTTTGGGAACCAGTTTGGTCAAAAAATGTTTGGTAGGGAAAACTATACCTAAAATTTAATTTAGGAAATGCCATTTTTCTCATTTGGGTATTAGAAATCACAAGAGTAAGATTAGTAATCTATAATAATTCCACTGACAAATGTGCGAGCGCCATCTATTGGCAACAAGAGAATGCTATTGCCTACTAGGTTTTATGTTTACTTTGAATTCGAAACAGTATTACAGATTTTGGTTAATTACGTATTTTATTGTTAAAGTTCGTTTCAAAGAATTTTGCGCAAAACTCGCTGCGTGAAGTCATCTTAGACGCCTTTGCGCAGATGAATCACTCGCTCCTTCGTCGCTTGTGCTTTAAAAATCAAATGCTTTAAAAAAAAGCTTATGCGCGGCTCATTCGTAAATAATGCTACTCTATGATCTTATTGTAATATAATAATGTGTTTTTAATAAATAATTGATTTAGAAGTTGTTTTAGGTCAAATGCATTTTTGAACCCGGCCCCGCAAAAGCTTACGCCGGCCCTGCGTTTACGAATTAGCATTACATATTAACTCGTGAACGTTCTAGTTGCGATGCAGTAACATGAAGAACTTTTCTGTGTATACATTTCGTATTTAACAAGACAGACCTCAAAGTTCAAAAGCTTCCCAAATTGTCGAGAGGCTCTCTCCCTTACTAGTCTAGAGAGACTAGTAGGCGATATTGAAATTTCACGGGGTATACGAACAAGAAATAGTTTGATAAAGTTTTGGTATAGTAGGAATTATGCTGTGTAATGTGAGGGTCGCAGGCAGCAAACCGTAAACACGAGTGTGAAGGGTGCATAGATTTTACCCCGTGTTTGCGAAGAAAACCCCGACTTGGTTGGTACTACCGACGCAGACTCTTGACCTAAAGCAAATATTGACGGAGGGATCGATTTTATTGTCGCTTTTAATTATCATTTTTTGTGTCAACACGAAATCTGTTCGGTTATTGCGTTTTTAGCTAACTTGTGCATACCTGCTCTTAAATCAGTCGTAAAAAGGTTTTATTTTTCAATACCTAGATTATCTTTCACTTGTGACTGATTGGTTTTATGTGTCACTTAGACCCATTATGTCTTTTTGTTATAACATGCAGAAACTACAGGTTTATCATGAACCTGTACTGCATGAAAAGAGTTGCTTACCTTCTACAGATCATTCTTAAACGTTTTGATGCTATTATTATTATTATGCTAATTATTATTAGTACCTATTATACAACTGAATACTTATCATTTATAATAATTAATAATGGATATGGTCTTCGGATTAAGTATAAATATTTGCGTTAAAGACAATGCATTAGACTGAATCAACCATGTTATTTTTGGATTTGTCACACATTCGTACAACTAAAATTTAATATTGTTGTCTCTTCAGTAAGATCTGAGTAGTCTTACATTTTGTTTCTTGACCAAGTCATGTTCTGGCGATTGCTATTTAAATAAAATATTCGCGAATCTATTAATCTTTACATCTATTTTTCTGATGGACCTTTAACATATATACCTTTCAGGAGATCAAAACTTAACAATATCCTTTTAAATGTTCGACATCTTGGCACCATTGGTTGTATGCTGCTCAACGTTGCTCTTGGTTGTTAATATTTGAATTTTTGGATCAATTTAGGTCAGTTGTTACATTTGCAGCAAAAAATGTAAAAGAGTAAACGAATTGGATTCGAAGTCTCATTGAATAAGTAATGATGCTGGTTGATGATACGAAAGGCAGTCGCATTTAAATAAACATTTAAGAATGCAGACATACTCATTTAATGTGAATTCCATGGTTTTCAGTCGAAACCGAGTGAAAACTTGTACGAATAAAATCTGTTTCTCATGGTTGGAATTTTTGTTTAGACACCATATTCTTCAGAATTCCCCTTAATATTGTTAAGGAAATAAACAAAATGTTGCCTTGCGGCAATAAGATTGGGTAGAAACGAATCTATTTTATGATTTTATTTTGTGTAAATAATCCCTTACACTGCATTAATTTTCATAGAATTTAAAAAAAGACTGAGTGCTCTCAAGTAATAATTCTTATTTGGTTTGACAATTTTTATTATTACAAATGATTGGTTTGTTAGCCCTATGCACCTTTTGATAAAATAAAAGAAATTTTATTCAAGTTTATTATTGGCTATACATGTTGTCATATTTAAACTTGAGTGGCATCATCAACCCCACTACCATCAATCACTACTTCAAAGATGCGATTGTTTCCATCTAACTCACTAAACTAACACAGTTCAAATCAAATCAATGAAGAATTACTTGAATCTTGATACTTGAAGAATTAATTGAATTACTGAAGACTCAATTTTGTGTTAAAACTCATTTTTATTCTAAGAGAATTGTAAGGTAGTTAGTTATAGATCTGTGCTTAAGTTCGTTCCGATTTCTTACAGATTTTGAAAGTCTTATGAATACAATTTTTTTTCTCAGTTATGGGTACCCAAATATATGTCGGGTTATTACCCTTTCATTGCCTACAATAGTGATAACTAGGGTCGTGAATTCTACAATAGTAATGCTGGTCATGACTAATTACATAGGCCTCTTTGTGCTAAACTTGATTAATAGGCAGCATTTCATTTTTGGTTGTTAATTCGCGACCCTAGATATAAAGTAAATAATAATAAACGAAACAAATGAAATTACAAAAACGAGTTTGATTTAGTAACTTAAATAATTAGATGTTGTTTGTCAAATCTCTTTTTCTATTTAATATACACCAATATAGAAATTATCAATAATCAATTTAATAAATCAAGCCACGTGTCAAATTCATAAAATCGCAAAACTAGAAGCGTTTATCCATTTTTTTTCATTCTCAATCTACCACCATTTGAATTTAACAACGAAAAGAGTTCTATACATTTCTCGTTTTTCCACAGGAAATAGCCTTAAAGGGTGCCTTATGCGTTATTACTCTATACGCAATGTGTAATAGTGCAATAATCTGTTCACAAGCACGTGACCGGCACGCGACTCGGAACCAAGTGCAATATTCAGATCTTTTCAGCTTCATCTAAAAAACCTTATTACTTTATAAAATAGGGTGGATTTAAAATCAGATCCGCAATAAAATGCATAGGGGCACTTGTATTTAATCGCTTTTAGTATTGCCACCTTCTAAAATAAACTGACGTATTTATTAGATGGATTGGTTCATTTTCAGTTTCAGATTTGTTTTTACTTTGATATTTGCAGAGATGTAAAGAAGGTGTAGTTATTTGTACAAAAAGTCAATTTATCAATCGCTATCAATAGCAAAAAAAGATCTCTTAAAGATTGCCTAAAGATAAGTAGAAAATCTGCAAAAATAATCAAGAATCATAGAGATGTAGCTTTAGCTATCATTCATTAAGGACAGCTGAACATTCAACAACACAAGTTCTTATTACTGCACTAATTAAAATTAATAAATTTCTGATACCCAAGGTTTGAAATGTCTGGATTTTTATATATAGAAGGCTTCACAAACTAGTCTTTGCATTTTAAGTTTCAACCTACTACTGTTGAAACTTTCATAATCTACAAATTCAAAAACTTCATTTGAATGTAGAGATGTCAAAGTATAAAAATTCCATGTTTATAAATAAAAACTTTTCTTAGAGCAGAAAAGAGTACTACATCAATGTAAGCTCCCAGCTCTCCTATTTCCAAACGTTTAGAGTTTCTAATAATTGTTTTCAGTTTGTTTCAAACAACCTTCAAAATGTTATTGCTTAAAAGAGTTTCAAAATTCGAATACTGCAAATTCCAGATTATCTGAATTAAAGAAAACTCTTATCATCGACGTTTCAGAAATAGTTTTAGTACTCTAATTAAGATTAAGAGGGGAGCGATTAAGAACAACAAAAAAAAACAAAAAAGAGCAGTTGCAGCGTATATTAACCTGAATCTTGTATCTGTATATTAATCTGAATGAATCTTTGTTAGTTTTGGGCATTTTGGCAAACATTTATTGATAATCAGTTCTGGATTCAGCTAAGGAGCAGTTTCCTGATAATTAGAAATTCGAAATGCTGATAACATGGTGAACACGATATCTGAGGTTTTAATGATTTTTTCTAATTGGGCGATATAAAGGTCACAGCGATTTTTTTGTGATTTTTGCGGATTCAATAAGGTTCAGAAATAAGGAATCTCGCACAATTACAGCTATGGCGATTATAGTTATTTACATGAAAAACTTTGTAAAGTAATCTTTACAGGCGAGCTGGAAAGTTTGTGGGGCGAGCGGCAAAGGAGCGAACCTCCATATTCCAGTGAGCTTAGTAAGGATTAGTAGCAAAGCATGCCACGTATATTTTGACCAATACTGCACTACTTCATATGAACTGATTCTAATTGCTATGATGGGGGATGACAAAAAAAATGGCCATTAAGTTAATCCGGCAACCTCTATAATATCAAAGTGTAGGTATTTCTCGACTTATATTAACAATCAGAATGAGTCCAACGGGTTTTTTTATACGGAAAGCCTCTGGACGTCCGGTCTGACGAAAAATCGAAAATTTGTTAAATTGTCGTTTCTCGGCCGTCGGTTTTGACCATACCACTGGACCGAATTTAAAGTGTTGGATACTCATCCTACGCAGAATTGAATGCTCTTTAATTCTTGTAATAGTGAAGTTTTCGTTGGAAAGCACCGCTTTGGAGTTATAAGCGAAAAACTAAAAAGAGGTCCAAAGATTTCGTGGTTCTTTTGATGCCCTCAGGTAAGCTCGAGTCGAGGGACCGTACAAACCTAGGATACTTATATTTGACCTCAAACGAAGCGATCGAAACGATCTCCTGCTTTCCATCATTTATTTCCACCAACGGATCTATTTTACTGGCCTAATAGCTTTTGGTCAGATTTTCAATCTGTACAAACGTATACAGTTTCTCAAGCAAATGATGAGATAATAATAATAATAAATAGTGAGATAAGTCGCTCTTTAAGGTTATCTATAACTTTTACGCTTGACGATTTCTGTGCTCTATATCGTTCTAGGTAATATTTTGCACTCCATTTACTCGCTGGTCACGTGACTATATGATCTACTCTTCTTACTCTGCTCTTGAAACGTAAAACCGAACGCACCTTTTGTAGTCAATAACGGTACTGATAATTTATAACTATATAGACGTTGTCATGGTGTTGTAATTAAGCAACAAATTAGTTTCTATTAGGTTTTTGTTGATGAGCATTGTTATGCTTTTTGTATGCTCGTAGATAAATAGTTTATCTATGACCACTATAGAAAATTACACATTTCGCAGTCTAGTAACCATAAAAATGACTCATTGCTCACAATCTCTAAACTGAGCGGAAATTACCGTAGGAAATGATATCGCACGATCAGTGGTTGTATTAAAACGCCATAGATGTTAGCACATGTAATATTATAATATTATTAATTATTTGAAATATAAAAGTTATAAATTTTAGATAAATGTTAATTTATTTTGTTTAATTAATGTTTTACATTAAATTCTATTTTACTCTGGGCCGCCTGCTTGCTAAGCGAGATCTCTACCTTTAACCTATTGAGGCGACTTTACATAATTTAGTTATTATTACTAAATAAGGTTATTATAAAATTGTTATTGAATTAATGTAAAATCGATTAATTTTTTACATTATTATATAATTGTTAAGATAATATTATTTATTATTATTGCTAAATTACAATAAAAACAATGAAAGCATTTATAATTTGCTACATAATGAACAAGTGCAAGCGCGATGGGTACATTTAAAGCTCTCTTTCCTCGTCACCCACAATACCTGCGATGCCAGAATGTCCAGAGTATGTTCACATTTCGCGGAAAACGGGTTAATAACCTTGACAATTGAATTGTGATTCTCTTAATTTATCGCCAGAGATTTCAAGTAAAAAGTATCAATGCGAGTATAAATTCTAGGTTAAATATTTTTCTTAGCTTTTGGTGTTTTATTACTTTTTTTGTGGTCATAGTTACAGTATAGTGTGTAACACGTGCAAAGACGCCAATTTCACACTCGTATGACTACGGCATTCCACTTCGTCTCATGTCGCAACTTCGCACTGGTATGAAATTGGCACTTTTCTGCACTTGTAACACAATATACTATTGTCGTCGACTAGCATCAGAATGCTATGATTATGAATGTCAAAATCGTCAATAATCTGTCGCTTTAGGGCGCACCCGTGCCAAATGTTATGTATACAAGCCATAAAGTAATATATAACTAAATATATAACCTTTATAGTTTATGTATCTACTTAATTTGGTATCTGTTAGAGTTAACCTCGAAATTTACAATAAATACAATTTATTGCTGATAGTTCGACGACAAAATAACGTATGAAATTCGTTTCGCTTTGCTCATACGATAATTTCACGAATGCCATAATCCCGCATTATAAACTCATTTCAGAATATACTATTATAGGATGATATAGTCTGATTGGTTGTGTTCTGCTGATTAGTTCAAACGTTGAGGTGTCTTCTTGTACTATTGGAAAACATACACAATTTTTTCAAATTGCCTGTCCTTGTTCAACAACCTTTCTTTACTCGATTATCCGAAGGATAATCTAATAAGTAACCGCCACCCAATTCTTTTTAAAAGTAAGTTTGATTCTCCAAATATTATAGTTCAATAAAATATTTATTTGTTTAGAGAACTGTTTTGTTTAATACTAAATAGTATAGTATTTAATAAATTGCGTTACCAGCTTAGAGATCCATCAAAACTAACCTTATCTTTTGCTAAGCGAGTGTTCTGTACGAACGAGAATTGTTCAATTTGGAGACAATTTAGGTACTAAATAATTTTTTTTGTTTGTCCCCGCTTGTCCCGATTTACAATATAAAAACCTTCGCATCGGCAAATAATTATTTTCTGGAAAATGTCTGGCGGTCGTCTTTTTTTTAATATAAATTCTTCCGGTCTATACTAAAGTTTAAGAAACATTAATAACGTTCAGTAGTGTTACTATTCAAACTACACAATTGTATTTGACTCATGCGAACAGGTATTTCGATAACTAAGTTACCTTGTTCACAGCGAAAGACCTACCGAAAGGCGTAAACAAGATAAACTTGTTTGCCAAAATATGTATTGGCATGAGTCAAATACAAACATGGAACCGTTTAAACCACAGTTCTTGTAAGTAATCTGTTTATTAATGTTACTACATAATTAAAAAAGAAGTAATAAAGAAACTTTACTTATTACAGATTGCGCGACTTCTTTAAAACTTTGTTATTAGATAACATTTTATATCATAATATCATATCATATGCTTTGTTATCACTAGTATGTTAAAAGGGATGAGAGCCCTTTTAACGCACAGACGTTTCTCTCATATTTTCAGAGACATATGCTGCATTTCATTTACGTCTTAGTTTTCAATATTAAAACAAAACAAAAAAAGTTTTAATAGGACCTGAGAGTGCGAGTACCTACCAATTCATTAGAACTTGATGTCGATGCCGTCAATGGTCGCAGGTCATACAAAGAGCTCGACGGGGTGCTCTCTATTGGCACTCTATTCATAACTACCCCATGATATCCATTATGACTTTTTTCTTCTTCGATCTTTTGTATTTTTAGTAAAAAAGAATGCTCTTGCACCGACCGTAGTCGACGACTTCGAACTGCGTTTGGCAGGGCATTTCAATATAAAATCGCTTCGTATTAATCTTATTCACGCTCTCTTTCTATTTCTGTTTGTCATCTGTTAAGACATTATTTAGAAAGAGAGGTTCGACTGGTCGAGATCAAATTAGAATTTAGATTAATAAATTTCTTAATTCCCATGCAAGGTGGTCGCAGTCGGGTTGACAAATTTGTCATTCATCATTCATCAACGAGCCCTAGTTTGAATTTTGACATTCAAAGAAAACTTTTGCGGTGTGCTTGTGTATATATTCCAGTTGTCGAACAATTAGACCTAAATGTCGTGATCGAATTCCTTTTGTGTAAAGGAGCCACTTGAAAGTCACTTGTTCGCTTTGTCACTGGGAAATTATGGAACTCCTTTAGTTTAACAATAAATTCCACTCAAGCGGGTTTTGTACACTGTTTGAAATTTGAGTTAATTTAGCAGATTTTCTTCACAAACATAAACTTTTAAAGGGTGTGATTACAGTAAATTATCTCTTTTACAGGTTTCCTCGATAAACAGGGTGCTTCGTAATCTGGCAGCACAAAAAGAACAGAGTCAACAACAGCCTCCGGTTACTTCGGCAGCGGATAGTGTTTATGATAAACTTAGACTTCTAAATGGTAATCAAGGAAGTTGGAGACCGACACCCTGGTACCCTGCTGGAAGTAATCCATTTCCATTACAACCGCTCAGTCCGCCGTCTACAATTCTTTCAGATGACCTCAACTGTAAAAAAGGTAAGAGACATTTTAAAGTGTAGTCTTGACTAGTTTCACAAATATTCACTGTAATTCCCTAAAGCGTAGAGTGAACTGGTGTAATGCTGATGCTGACAGAACAAATTTTGAGCTCCTGAAATATGTAAAGAATGCTAGGTTCAGTCTTCATTTTTTTGTAGGATCTGTTTTAATACGTTTAGGATCTAACTTTTACTAAAGTCTAAAGGCAGTCTTAGTTTAAAGATTTAAGCTTAATTTTAGCCCCGACAATTTAAATTGTACAAATTGTTGTAGAACTATAAAGCATTGTTTGTTTACAATAATTACAATGTAAAGAAACACACCCCAAGAATCAGAAACAATTTAGATCTTCAAATGGCTACAAGAATTCTGTGAATTTTTCAAAAAATATTGTTTGCAAAAATGTTTTATCAGAAATTATATAGAAGTCTTGAAATGGTTAACTTAATTTATTTATTAACACTTTCTTAACGCAAATGAATAAAATTGTAACTAATCAACTAACGCTAAGCTACTTACAATATTTATTTGTAATATTTTTACAAATTCAATGTGGGAATGTATAACAGAATGTCAGTCAATAAACCAAGCCAATATCAATATTTTATTTAATAGTTATAAATAATTGAGTGAATAATAGAACGTCAAACTTTCTAATTTATTATAGAATATTTTATTTATTTCCACTTTCGATTGATTGTGAATCGACAATAAGTTTCAGCCGCGTAGATGCAGATATCGTCGGATATGCGCTCTCAAAAGGCGCATATAAGAATATTAAGACAGATCTAAGAAGTATATGAATTATCCGGCTATTACTACTATTGACACTCAACCTCCATTGAAAAAATCGTCTTTCCATCTGGATCAAACTTAAAACCATTACATGCCCAGATTTATCTACGCGGAAAATTAGTGATGCCCACGATAAGTCTCGTTTACGAGAGTCTCGCAAATATCGTCTCGTTTTGCGAGACAGATACGAGAGTGTACTTTTTGATTGCGAGACGAGAGGAGATTTTTTAAAATATCGTCTCGTATCTCGCGCGAGAAATCTCGCAAAAGTCTCGCTTTATAGAAATTATTTCAAATTTAACAAGCTAAAAATCATTTTATGTTTTATTAGAAATCCGAGTACCTATACAATACAATAATTTACCGTTTAGCCATAAATTTTATAATTTACTTTGTTGTGGTCTACGTTGCAGTTCGATTATACAAAATCAAGGACAAAATAATCAAGTATAAAATATAATTCACATTAATCACTTATATTTCGTTATGGAGAAAACATTTTGTATATGCGTTTATGGATTTTGTTTTCTTAGCCGTTTCCGTATCGTGTAATAAAATAAAGGATTAATGAATGTTTACATGAATAAGCACCCAAAAACTGGCACCGAATTGTTTTTTCTGAGGTCCGTTTAAAGAAATGTTTGATACTAAAAGAGTTATGCGATGTTAAGAAAGGAAACTAAATGCCTAGATTAAATGAGCTAAATAAAAAATCATTAATTTATTATTTAAAGTTTTCTTGACTTTGTGGTTTTAGTGTAACATAAAGTTTTGGCTTTGGACATTTCCGTTTTGTTATTCGTTCGCGGTAAACATTTGACGCATACTCAATACTGGCAATTTTTTAATCTAATAAATTTAAAATTAATTTTGCTCTGATTTGGAAATATTAAGATTAGTACTAGTTTCTTAAATTTAAAACAGTTTATAAATTTTGAGTTTAATGTAGGTAACACGTGATTATTAAAATTACGCTTGTTTAAAATGAGTCATAATTTTTCAAAACGAAAACAAAAAAACATTGAAGAACAAAAGAAAATCTCAACATCTGGTGGTGATTATTCTAGTGGAAGTGACGAATTATGTACCCCTGAATATGAAAATGAGAGTTAAGTTTCAACTGGGAGTTCTGCAACAACTATCAGGACAAAATCAAAAAAGAATAAATTTGAAGGCTAGTCTTCAATAACAAACTGAGAAGGAGGTAGTATTATAAAATGGTTTAAAAGATTTAACTTTTATAAATAAACAAAATAATTTAGACTTTATTTAATCATTAATTAGGCATTACATTCCTTTTTGTTTTTTCGTTTAAATTCTGATATATATATCTTCCAAAAACGAAGTGCGAGACATGCGAGACTCGCGAGATTCGAGACGAGACGAGATTTTTTGGTGCGAGATTCGTTATATTTTGTGCGAGACGATACGAGAGTTAATAAAAGTCTCGTCTCGCGAGTCTCGTGGGCATCACTACGGAAAATACTTATGGAAAATGACTTCGGATAGAATTTACATCCTAGACTAACGAACAAGTTATGTATATACACTTTTTATTGCAAACTTATATAACAACTATTAAGTTTTTAATAAATTCTCAATGAAGGAACTATGAAGAACATGGTAGTATTATAGAGGAATTTTCTTTATGATATAAAATTTTACCTGCAGGTCAAACATCATCACTTTGATACGAATGTTTGGTAACATTTTTACTTTAAGCTTATTACCTAAAACTTTACAGTAAGCCGTTGTTAAAACTTTTAGTGTTTGATTCAATAATTTGTCCGAACGTTCGGTTGTTCCGTCCCGTCTTATCTCTAAGACACGAACTGATATGCGCTCAATTAGCGCGCATTGCCTACACTTTACAATGCTACCAGTAACTCACTGGTGGGAGCGAGGTCACTATCCATTCTCTACTAGCTCTCCAGACTAGTGCCGGGGCAGTAAGCCCACTCAGCCGGCGCCATCTCCAAGGACATGGCCCCTCGTCTAGCTTCGGACTATCCCGGATCACTGGCCGATCGAACCCAAACAAGTGCCGCAGGACTTGGTTTTTGAATAGTTTTGCCATCCCGATCTACCAGTTATAGGCTTAGTATGACTTTGGCAGAGCTTCGTTTATAAATCTATACGTTATAGTCTCTCGGTATGTACTAGTTCATCTAGATAGAGTGGTACGTGAGGTCCGAAAGGTTGGCGTGAAAATTTCTGACCTGTAATGCATAGTGTCATTTGCATCGAGATGCAAACATAACATCCAAAAATAACCTGTCGGTTTCAGAAGTAGCATACCAAGTTATACTAACTCGAACTTTTGACTTTAATTGTCAACACAAATTGCATTATTAATATGAATACCTATGGTAATTGATGTATCCGCTAGGATATTATGTTTATGTATCCCGTTGTACATAGACGTTGTAATTCATGCTTTAGTCACGTAATCGTATTAGATGACCTTAGACCTTTTCTTTCTATTAGTCATATATGGTGATCTGTAAAGTGTCAAGATTTTCATACAGAGCATTCAAAGAACAACTGATTTGTGCTTTAGATACTTGACTTTGTATTGAGAACTTTGGGTACAGACCTAAGACTTTGAAACGAATGACGAAAATTTCACTTAGTGACGCAAATAACTAACTAGTTCATAGCTGCCTTTTAAAAGTGTGCTACGTTTTCAAATCTGAATCACTCATTTTGGTGATAGTTCAATCAGCTGAATTTCATCGTTGAAACCCTACAATGGAAATTCGGAATATTTGCTATAGTAGTGTATTATGCAATTATGTCATTTTTATAGTTTTGAAGATTTTTAAAAACGCAAAATTCAAAATTTAAAGTTGTAGAACTGTAGATGATCAAGACTTCTTATTTGACTGATTCCAATTCAATATTTCAATATCCCTAATCACAATAAAAAACTGCAGATATTCGTTTCGAATTTTGTAATTTTTAGAAATAAACTATAGGGCAGTACGTGGAATTTATTACTGCATCTGTGGTAATTTTAGATATGCGAAGTTTAAAAAGTTTTAAAGATTCCCTGATTTACGAAATTTGAAAAATTGAGATTTGCTGATTTCAGATTTCCAAAGTTTAGAAGTCCAGTTTTTAACGTTTTAGAAATTTAAAGATAAAAGATTTTAGAACAAAGTATACAAGATATATAATCATGAGATTTATAGTTATATTTTAGGTTTTATAATGTCATAGTTTCATAGTTTCAAAATTATATAGCAGAGGTGAGCGGGCAGTCTGAATTAGCGAGCAAATCGTCAACGGGTTGGGCGGGCATCTGTAATTGTCCGATCAAGCGGTTTTGGACGGCTTTCGCCCATAAATAACTAGTGCGGTGGGAACATGCATGCTTCATTCACCATTAATAATAACTAAGTCTTTGTAGGTAATTAAACCTTTTGTAAGACTGACTGGATTATTGATCCCTTAATTAACTTTTTAATATGGAATGAAGCATACGATACCACTGTGGAATGCCCACAGATTAAATAAAAATTATAAGACTAATCCTGAAACAAACTTCTCGTTGAAACCCGTACCTGCCGCTACACACGAGCTTTGGGGGGAAAGCTAGAATATATATAATGGTCACGGATGGTTATAACGGAATTCTATAAATGAAGAACTCTTTTCCAAAACTAACTTAATCCAAGAAAATCACCAGAAAATTCGATTTATTGGTACGTTCTTCTTTCATTATCTGTGTTTTTAAACATGTTTTACGGATGTCTATTGGTGTTTAATTCTAGCAACGGATGGCTTTCTTCAGGCCCATTCCTTCTTGACATGTACATAGCCGTCCTTTTCTTCTCAAGGACCTCAAGGATATGTAAATCATTTTTTTGGGCAAACACCCCTAAATCTCCAAAACTGGTTGCCACCAACCTAAAACGCTACTACCTAACCAAAACGCCATGAAAAAGCAAATTCCAACTTTTTCAATCCAACCTAAGCTAACCTAAACCTTGCCTAAACCTAACCTAACCTAAACTTAACATAACCAAATTGTGTAATTGTAAATTACACAATTTGGCAATAAAGTATTTTTTTACTTTTGATCCCCAGACTTGGGGGCTTTAGGTGTTCACCCCAAAAATTAATTACATGTTCAGAATCAGCATTTTCGTTAAAATGACACCAGTTTCGACAAAAAATGTGGCGAAGAAATTATTTAATTATACCTAAAATTTAATTTAGAAAATACTATTTTTCCCATTTGGGTATTAGAAATCACAAAAAAAAGATTAGTAATCGCTAATAATTCCACAGACAAATGTGCCAGTGCCACAACAATATAATGCTATTGCCTAGTTGATTTTATGTTTACTTTGAATTCAAAATAGTATTACAGATTTTGGTTATGTTTTTTATTATTAAAGTTCGTTTAAAATTTTTTTGTAAAACTCGATGCACGAAGTCATCTTCGACGCATGCGCGTAAATTACTCACTCGCTCCCCAACCGCGAACCCGGCCCCGCAAAGGTTTACGCCGGCCCTGCCTAACATTTGTAAGCATTGTTCTGGGCAATCATGTAAAAATTTTCCTGAGATTATTCTAAACCAGAATGACACTGGGCCGGTTGCATAAAGCATTGTTAACTACATGATTATTTATTTAGACGCGTTGTTAACACATGTGATTGGTTAATTCAACGCAAATGTAGTGTAATTGGTTTTTTAAACCAGTTGTTAAGTTTTATCCAATTGGATTGCTTAACAGCGTGATCAATTTAACAACGTGGTTAACTATGTTCAGGGCCGGCGCAAGCTTTTGCGGGGCGGGCTTCTTCTAAAAGTTATAAATAAACCATTTTTTATAAACACATTATTACATATTGCAATAGGATTGTAAAGTATCATTATAGTTATTTACGAAGTACGCGAAGTCTTTATTCACGCATTTTTTGAAGCACGAGCAACGAAGGAGCGAGTGATTCAATTGCGCTAATGCGTCGAAGATGACTTCGCACATTGAGTTTAGCACAAAATTCTTTAAACGGATTTTAAGAATGAAAAACATAATTAGTCGAAATCTGTAATACTTTTTCCAATTCAAAGTAAACCTAAAACCAAGTAAGGCAATAGAATTCTCTTGTAGCCAATAGATGGCTGCGCATTTGTCAGTGGAATTATTAGCGATTACTAATAATTCTTTTGTGATTTGGAATAACCAAATGGGAAAAATGGGAAATTAAATTTTAGGAGATTTTATGCTGATTGTGAATATGTAAATCATTTTTGGGACAAACGGAATGTTTGATGGAGGAATTCTTTAATTGTTTCAAATTTTATTATTATCAAGTCAAATTATTTTTAGAGAGCCTAAAAGGGCCAGTGCTTTTTGCATCTTTTTGAAGCACGAGTGCGCGAATATGGTGAGTTCAAAAATTATTTATCTTGTCAGTCGTTAAGTGACACGGAAACATCGGTGTAACTACAGCAGCAGCGAGAGCGAGCGTATTTGTAAGTTGTAACGCGGTGCCTTATAAAGCACGTGGCCAAAAATCAAAACTACACTACCTTTTGCGATGTATTATGTACTTGGCGACTATACTATAAATCTAGGTCTTTTATTTGTATCTGTTTTCAATAGCAACCTCTTATATGTTCAATGTCTTACTGATAAAGTGTATTGGAATTATTATAATACAACAGATATATAGACTGTAACAGTACACAGTACTGTTACAACAGTACATAGTAAAACTGATCGAGAGAGGAACAGACTCTGATCCAGAAGCCTGGGGTAAAGATCAAGGCGGTCGCTAGCATGAATTCCAACGCTGCTGAATGTAAATCAAACGGAGCGGATTTAATTAACCCCAATAACATTTATAATAGGCCGGAAAACAGTATGCGATTGGAGTACGCCTCGAGTTGAATGTAACTCTGAGGGACATCGTGAGAAAACTACACCCGAAAAAGGACATATAGTAACCTTCCCTGTCTTAGAAGTTGTGGATAGGATAGTCACTAGCAGATCTGTTATGGGACTTTGTGCACTATCGATGTCAAACGCTAGTAAGCGAAGACCGATAACGACAATTGCAAGCAAATGTATCTTTATTTGATACTGTGTATGTGCAAGTAATTAGGTATCGCCTTCTATTCGTTAAAGTTCTGGGACCTTACTAAAATACTAACTCTTCTAAATATATCTGGCAACTTTTTAGTAATTGTTGTTACGTTAATCCCTTGGAATTACATGACAAACAGTTTATTGATTTATTTAGATTCGCCATTTTTATTCAACAATCAAATGTCAAAAAATACGAATGACGATAACGAGCGTCACCTTTATTTCTTCTCTGTCTCTTACTAATATAGGCTAAAATTCTTATTTCAAAAACGACAACTTTATAAGATCTCGTAGAGGCGTAGAGAAAGTTATTTTATGGCGACGAAACAAAAGAGCGCATTTGAGTAGGTTTCTGTGTCGTAACGAAGCGATATTCGATATCTACACAGTACACAGACTTTCGCTTCTGATCTTCCTTAGAAGAAAGGAACAATACGATTTAGAAAACCGTTTACAGGCAATTTGTACAAACTCACGGTCGCATTAGGTTTGACTCGGCTAAAAAAGGCTAATGTAATGAGCCATTTGCAAATCCAACATCCGTGCATGTAACAAACAATTCTTTCAGTTGGACAAATGAATGCTCAGCGAAATGCGATTGTGATGCACGAAATAGAAATTAAGATTAGACCTGCAGGAGCCGTAGATGAAGTGTACAAGTACGTGTGGTGAGTGCTAGGGAACACCAGTTGGCAACATACTATTTAACAAATCATACAGCACCTGACTGAATGTCAGTTTGTAGATGTGGAGATCGTAACAAGTGCGGGAAAATGGATTATTGAATTAGACCCATACGTACAGAAGATGAGAAGCATTCTTTTAGCCTAAATGTCAAGTCAGCGCTTTGGTACAGCTGAATAACAGGAGAAAATGCAGAAGAGCTCAAAAGAATGATTTAAAAATGAGGGTTGGAGGTGTAGGTGAGGAACCAACCAAACAACCCGCCAATTTTCAAGAATAATAAACAAGCAGAGTGGATATTACCCTCACGAACACTGCGGAAATCGAGCATGCCAGTAGTTAGACAGTGTCTGGAAACCTTACAATTAGTGACCATATTTTTGTAGATTTTTGGTTGGTCAGAGTAACAATAACGGTCAACGACGAAAATCAGCAAAAACTTTCGAAGAGTTGACGGGAATAGACTGAGAAGAAAATTCCGTCCGCTGTTTCCTACCACAGCTGAATCAGATGTAAACGAAAAGACTAAAAACAGACAAAGGCATACAAGTCAGACTTGCGGAACAATACCAAAGTACGTAACAGACAATGGATTGACGAATTAACAAGCCTATAACCACGAGAAAGATGCAACCAGCAATGACTCTTTCACTGAAAATCTACAGAAACCTTAAAAATCAATATATAAAATGAATTCTAGAGATGAAAGCAGAAGGTTGAGAGAAATTCGTAAAAACACACCTGGAATTAGATCAATGACCTACAAAATAGCGAGCCAAAAATCAGGTATCCTATTTTCTACACTAGAAAGAAAGGATGGAACCAAAACCTTGAATTGGCGACAATTTGCCGAAGTACTAATGGAAACACTTCTACCCGATGGCAGCAACGGTAATAAAGAAAATTATCAACTAGAGAAAAGAGAGTGTGGGTGCAAAATTATGAAGCACAGTTAGGAGTGAAGAGAAAATGAGGCTGGCGATCGTGAGAGAAAAGCCTAAGAATGCGCCAGGACTTGACAGCATTCACACAGAAGTACTCTAGCTAGACCAACTGGTACCGCTACTGCGGGACCTTCTGGATGAATGTCTAATGCAGGTAAGGGTTCCTGCAATTTGAAAAAAGGCCCCGTTATCACAATCAAGAGAAGTCGTAAAAAAGATTAGTTACAACCAAAATCGTAATGTCCGATATAAGACGTCATTAAAACGTCCTATACTAGGACTAAGACAGGAATTATAAATAAATAGTTGAATATTGGAAATAACATTTATTATATACTACAGTCAAAACATTTCTATATTGTGACCACCTGCTTAATATGACCAATATTCCTTGGCTCCTGTTAAAATAATATATTTTTAATGAAACTTGTACGTATTGTATTGTACGTTCAAAAGACGTCGTTTTGAAGACGTCTATGCCTTACTGATAAATGTCTATTGGAATCGTACAGTATCGTACCGTCTTTTGTCCTCTTTTTGTCGTTAGTTTCAGTTAGCTGACTTTCATTGTAAAGTTCCAAATTCAATCGAAAGAAAGGGTCTGTCTAACCTGTCTTTTCTAAGTAAAAATATAGTAAATCTTCAAAAAGCTAAATAGCACTAAAGAATAAATAGCAATTTAGCATAATTGATTCTTAAATATTTTGTGTATAAATAGTTAGATTTTGTGTATCTACGCGCTTTTGTTTATGATATGGACGTACACAATATATATTCGAACTAGTAATTGAAACTATAAACTGCACCGGTAAACCACATCTTTGAAACGGAAGGAACTATTCCGTAACAAATTAGAGCTGTTAGACGCAATCACAGAGCGGTGGTTCAAAGAGCCACTTTGTGTAGCTAATCTGGCCCCGGGGGCCTCCCGTTTGTTACACTGTATCAGTTTAGATTACGCCGTTCTGCTAGTGACACTGCGATTAAAAATGCAAACACTGCTTATCCAGCCTCCGGACATTTGCTAATTGAAATTTTAAACGTTTAACCAATTCACTACAATATTCAATTTAGAGCAGTCGTGAACCAGAAAACGGCACTAATGAAATTATCACACATTAATTAAAATTTGTTCAATTATTCAAACGTTACTTTGTAACGTTTCCATTCCAGTGAATAGTCATACTCGTATATATTTGCGTGTGAAATGCGGTTTTTGTTAATTTTTTCCCGCAACCATCCCCCTCGGACGCCATTTCATATTGCGTCCAAATTACTTTTTGTACTTTTTACGGTCGGTTGAATTGTATCAACGCAAATTTTGTTATATGTTTTTCATGTTTATACATCACCAATTAATTTTTAAACCGCATTAAATAATTTCATTTAACTCGGACAGCTTGAATTTGAATTGTGAATTCATATTTTTGATCATTTTTTAATCTAATTAACTCAAATGCATTGAAGTCAACTGAACTTTTTCCAAGTGTAAATACACATAAAGATTGTTACTCATTAATTACCTACAATACAACCCTTTAATTGCTGCTTACAACGAATGATATA
Organism: Agrypnus murinus; assembly: GCA_929113105.1. NCBI lineage: Eukaryota > Metazoa > Arthropoda > Insecta > Coleoptera > Elateridae > Agrypnus > Agrypnus murinus. The sequence continues at coordinate 134,686,819 of OV816029.1, read as the reverse complement.
ATTGCTATAAAATATCAAATAAATCCTTGCTAATTACCTCTTAAAATACTTGCTAACGAATTCATAAATTCTCATCTTCCATTTGTTTTTTCAAAATTTATTCCATTCTGTTCTAATTAATGTTTTATTGAATTCTCACTTCCTTTACTTTTTATACTTTTTGAAGAATATTCTCATCTCTCAGTAGTTATTAAAATAAAACATTGTTATTCTTTTATACAACACAAATACACCAAGAGCAAATTGAAATTAAAAAAATCTAATTATTAAGAAAAAAAAAGAAAATGTATAGATCGGCTATTTAGATTTGAAATCAGAGCAATCATCGAATGCGGCAAGCTTTGACGCCCCGAATCAAAGTGTCAACAAACAAACGACGTTAGAAAAGGCGGAGGGTGTCTGACAAAGAGCCCGCGGGGGCCAAATCAATACCCCAGAGACAATCGTGACGTCACACTTCCTTAACTTACCGCGATCAAAAACCTCCACTTTACACTCTGATTTTCAATGGAAAATTTTTTCTTATTGTTAACGAAACGGCTTTAATGGTCGATTTTGGAAAACAAAAATAAAACAAACTGCTTAAAAAATATTTTCTCCTGAAATTTGACGTGGGTATGTACTTTTAATTAGATCAATTAAACATTTGTGTACTGAGTACTGATTGGTTGTTTACTTTTTAGTATGTATGAATCGAGTTTATCAAGTATGCCATTTTGTATAAAACTTGTTTTGGATAAAAGCGTGTGTGGCTTCGCTTGTTTCGTCAAAGAAAAAAGGAAATCCAGTTCACTTCTGTTTTTAGAAGGTTTTTGTTTTATATTGCGTTAATTTAAAGAATAAAAAAATGGAAAACATAAATACAATTTATTTTTTTAAATATAATACGAGGGGAACACTGATAATATCCAGAAGAAAATAAAATTTGTTTTTAGTTGACAGCTACTTTTTAATGTGTTGCGAGTTGATTGCCGTTTAGTTTGTTCGATTTGCTCTAATAGTTTTTAGTTGTCATAATTTAAAGATTGACACCCAAAAATGAATTTGACTAGCGAACATTTCCGGGCTATGATTTTTTACGATATTAAATCGTCATTAACGACTAAACAATGTGAAAATCGGCTTAGAAGTGCATTTGGCAAAGAAGCCCCATCTAAGGCAACAATTTATAATTGATACAACGAATTCAAAAGAGACCGGTTTTTTCTTAGTGATGAATTTCGATGAATTTTGATGAAGGGCGCCCAAGAACTGCTGTTACTGACGGACATCTTATGAATTTATTCGAGCGACATTGGGCAATGGTATGAGTCAAATACAAAACATTTTACATCAACAGTTAGAAGTGAGAAAACTTTGTTGTCGATGGATGCCACATAAACTGACTCTCGATCAAAAAGAACAACGCATTGAATGGTGCAGAAAAACTCTGAAAAAATTCTAAGGCGGCACTTCAAATTTGGTTTGGAATATCGTCACTGGTGACGACTCTTGGATTTATTGTTATGATCCTCAAAAGAAAAGTCAATCGGCTCAATGGGTCTTTCGAACCTAACCTAAGCCTACAAAAGTTCGAAGAATTCTCAGTGCTAGTAAGTAGGGCCGGCGCGAGGTGGGTTCAGCGCGTTTCCGGGAAACCGGCCCAGCGCTTTTGACGGCCCCGCCCTTTATAAAAATGCAAAAAGCACTGGTCTTTTTAGGTTCTTCAAAAATAATTTGTCTAATAAAATTTGGAACAATTAAAGAATTCCCCCATCAAACATTTTTTGACCAAATTGTTGTCATTTTAACGGAAATTTATGCTGATTTCGAATATGTAAGTCACTTTTGGGTAAGTAACTTAACTCCACAAAAACGTCACTACTTAACCAAAACGCTATTATGCAAAAGCTAATTTAAATTTTTTCAACCTAACCTAACCTAATCTAACTTAACTTAACTTAACCTAAACCTTACCTAAGTCTAACCTAAACCCAACCTAACTAAATTGTGTAATTGTAAATTACACAATTTGTCAATCATATAAACTTAATATAATTATTATTCATTGTTAGTCAGCAGCACGGCAGAGTGGTTATAGTGGATTTCTATCGCTTAACATAGTTAAGTCGAGTTTGTGTCGGTCAGGACTCGGATGGGCAAACCGCGAGCGCAGTGTACTTGCCTATATGGCTCCGCTGCCTCGTCTCACACGCACATATCCACTCTGCGGCTTGGTGTGTCTGACGCCTCGACACCGAAAGGTATATGAGGTTAAAGATTATGTATGTATGTATGTATGTATATATGTATTCATTGCTATGGAGATTTAAGCATTTTCTATTTTGGATACCCTAATTTGGGGGCTTCGGGCGTTCGCCCTAAAAATGAGTTACATATTCGAAATTAGCATACAATTTTCGTTTGTTTTCAATTTTCAAAAATGTTTGTTGGAGAAATTCTTTAATAATTTATTATTACCTAAAATTTAATTTAGAAAATTTTTCCCATTTGGGTGTAAGAAATCACAAAAAAAGATTAGTAATCGCGAATAATTCCACTGACATTGAGACCCTTCAATTAGAGTATGGCCAAATTTGAAAAGAGCAGAAATGGTTACACGGCCAAATATTGGCACAAATGTGAAGGTATTTGACTCATTAAAAAAACGAAATAGTGGGTTGTGTATATAAAACATTATTTAGCAGTAAATGTGATGTTCGTGAAGTATCGAAGTAAAAAAGAATGTGATATAATATGGCGGCAGCAATTCAAATGTGGCAACGCATTGGCCAGACTCTCATTGATAGGTTCCTACACTGACAAATGCGCGAGCGCCATGTATTGGAAACAAGAGAATCATATTGCCTACTTGGTTTTGTTTTTTGAATTCGAAACAGTATTACAGATTTTGATCAATTATGTCTTTTTGTTGTAAAAGTTTGTTTCAAAAAGTTTTGCGAAACCCGATGCGCGAAGTCATCTTCGACGAATTCACGTAAATGAAAAACATGCTCCTTCGTCGCTCGTGCTTTGAAAAAGTTCGCTCAGTCGCTAATAAAAACTTCGAGTACTACGTAATAGTTATTTACGATGCGAGTGCGGGAACACAATGTTCCCGCGTGAACGCAGTTTTGAAGCACGAGCGACCGAAGGGAGCGAGGGCCTTCATATGCGTGAACGCGGGAACATTGTTCACGCAAGAGAATTGTACAATACTTTTTGAAACGAACGTAGTCATTGTTATAAATGTCAAATAAAATTTTCATCTGATTTCACAACTTTTATTTAAAAAAATAAACCAAAGCAAGTCATGACTGCAATTGACAAATGTGACAGATTGTTTTTCGGCAGAAATTTTGCAGTAAAAAAGGTATTTAAATTTTGCAAGGGTTGGCAGTTGGCACCACTGAGTGTTTCCCGGTTTACTTAACCGGGAAACAAGTGTTCCCGGTTGACTAGACAGTGCGTCGAACACTGCTTTCTAGATAGTGAGTTCAAAAATGACTATAAAAATACTCTATGATCCTATTGTAATATGTAATAATGTGTTATAATAAATTATTTATTTAGAAGTTTTTTTACGCCAAGCGTATTTTTGAACCCGGCCCCGCAAAAGCTTACGCCGGCCCTGCTGGTAAGAAGATGATTGCTAGTTTTTTTTTCTAAAACGGGTCATATTGCTACTATAGCATTAGAAGATAGATGTACCGTTACTGCTGATAGGTACACAAATGTCTGTTTACCACAAATCTTTGAAAAAGTTCGTGAAAAACGCCCCAAAGGAAAAATAATCTTACATCATGACAACGCATCGTCGCATAAAGCAAAAGTAACAACTGAGTATGTTGGCTGCCCTAAAAGTCAGCACCATTGACCCTCCACCGTACAGCCCTGACATAGCACCTTGCGGTTTCTTTTTGTTTCCTAAAATTAAAGATAAAATGCCTGGAATCGCTTTTTCGTCATCAGATGAAGCAGTGGAATATTACAAAAAACTGGTTTCTGAAGTGTATCAGGAAGAGTGGCATCATTGCTTTAAGGACTGGTTTCATCGAATGCAAAAATGTATTGATGTTAAAGGGGAATATTTTGAAAAACAATAAAATCATTTAAATTTTTTTAAAAGTAATCCTTGTTTGATTTTCTAAGAATTTTCAGTGTCGCCCTCGTATACTATTATGAATAACATTAAATTTGTCCATTTTCGGCGAATAAGTTGGATTTAATGTTCATACTACTCTGCTGGTTTAGAGGCAATGAATTCTCGACATCCATTTTGGCATTTTCTACTTTGAAATTATTAAATTGTCAGCCGCGCAAGAAACGTGCCATCGAACGAAATTTCCAAAAATACTTGAATTCACATTATTTTAAAATAATCTTGCACCAAACGGGATCTCTATGGTGAAGCATTATCCTGCTGCATTGAGACGGGCTTCCTGTTGATTAGTATCGGGTAGCTAGTACGCAGTATTACATAAATTCTATCCCGCTGCTTACTTACTTACTTTCTAAAGCCTTTCTACCGTTTCCAGTGTAGGCCTGTTTAGTTGAATTTATTGCATAAGTCTTCTTTTCCATATTTCTTTCCATCCTCTTCTGTCTTGTGTCTTTTGTTTCACTTCGTACCATTTTATTCCTCGCTTTTCAACTGTTGTTCGTATTTCTTCTGTCCATCTTTTTCTCGGTCTTCCTTTCTTCTTTTTTCTGTGCGTCTTTGCTTCGTATACTTTTTTTACTGTTCTTCTTTCTTCCATCCTCATTATATGCCCGAACCATCTTAGCTGTCCTTCTATTGTGTGTAGTATTGCTTTTGTTTTCAGTTTCTCTCTAAATGTGATGTTTTTTATTTTATCCATTCTTGTTTTTCCCTCTATTTCTCTAAGGAACCTCATTTCGGTGCTTTGGATTCTGCTTTTTCGTTTTTGTGTTAATGTCCATGTCTCGGATTCAAATGACAAAATTGGAGTGGCTACTCTTTTGAATATTTCCGTTTTGGTTTCTTTTGGTTTTTATTTTTTTGTTAGGAATTCGTTCTTTATTGCATTGAATAGTCTTCCTGCTGCACCTGTCCTATTTATTTCTTCATCTAATCTTGTTCTAGCTTCATATCCCTCAGTTTTAACTCGTGTGTCTTCTTTTTTCTGCTTATTATCATTGTCTTCGTCTTTTGTTTGTTAATTTTCATATTGACTGTTTCCAGGCTGTTGTTGTGTAGGTTCAGATTCTCATTCATTGTTTTTTCATCTTTTGCAATTATAATTATATCATCTTCATATGTTAGTTCTGAAATTTTTATGTACTCCATTTTCCAAGGTTCTATTTTGTATTATTTTACTTGCTGTTTTGCTTTTTTAACTCCATCTCAAACTATTGAGAATAGCAGGGGACCCTCTTTTACACCTTTTGTAGTTTCAAACATCCGTGATTTCTCGTGTCTGACTCTTACGAAACTCTTGGTTTGATTGTATAGAGTTCTTACCCCTTGTATCAGTTTTTCTTGAATTCCCCTCTCTTTCAGAATTCTCCATATATCCTCTCTGTTTACTTTATCGGAGGCTTTCTCTAAGTCAATAAAGCAGAGGTGTATCTCTCCATCTTCACTTATTGCTTTTTCAGTTATCTGTCGTATTATGAAGATTTGTTTGTCCCGTAGTCTCTTTTCTATTATCCTCGCATATAATTTGCTTACTGTGCTTAGTAAGTAATTCCCCTGTAATTGTTACAGTTTTTCCCCATCTCCTTTTTTGTGTATTGGGGTAATTATCCTTATTTGCCAATCTTCCGGTGCTTCTCCTGAGCGTAGCATTTTGTTCATAAGTACTTCATAAACTAAATGTCTGGGTTGCTATTGTTAGAAGACAACATTGATCCAATATTAACTGATATCATAGAAAATGATAATCATTACCTCACATATCATTTGAATTTCCAACAGGACGGAGCTCCTCCACACATGCACTGACTGTTCGACAGTATTTGGATCGAAGGTTTCCGGGTCAATGGATTGGGAAAAATGGCGCTCTTAAATGGCCTCCAAGGTCGCCAAATCTAACTCCGCTAGATTTATTTTGGTGGAGCCATCTGAAGAATAAAACTTACGTAGTGGTACGGGACTCTTTAGACGATTTACGATAACGTCTACCTAATTACTGAATGCCGTCTAATCACTCTACAAATGCTCCAAAACGTGCCGCGACATTTTGAGCAGAATCTTTATTACTGTATGGACGCCGGTAGTAATTTATGCTCAACGAATGCCGTGTTATCACTCGACAAATGCTCCAAATGTGAAATTAAATTTGAATTGGTACTGTTTTTCCTTGAATTACATTTTCGGGGGGACTAATACTCCAAAATCTAAATAATTAAAATACTACTGTAAAGAAGATTCATTGAGCTATCAAATGGCATGTTTCTTACCACTTTATGCCATTTAAAAATTTTAGAGTGAATCTCACTGCTATTTAAGGATTAAAAATGGCTGAACGGAAATAGCCATAACAACATGTCTCCTCCCTACCTAATAAATTTAACGTGTCTGGCCGTTTTTCGAAAAATTGCGATTTAGTGCCTCAAAATGAGCTCATTTCGTCTTCGGTGGGCCACTCTGTATGTCCATATAGTGGGATAGTACGCAAAGTAGTGTAACGTTCTGTTTAAAATAATAACAAGAAAATGCTGTTTAATCGTCTATTCACAAGAGCGATATTATTTACATACAATTATCACACATTACACATTTCAATACGCCGGTTAAACATTAACTGCCTGCTTCTACCCGCGACCTCAATTTATATCTCCCATATAAAGTTCTGGAACTTACTAGATTAGACTAGTTGGTGTATTGTTATGAGCAGCCGTCGAAGACTCACACCGATGAATGCAGGTGTTGATGAATCATACATGCAGCTGCTGATGAGTCACGTCGATGAGTCGTGTCGATGAGTCATACAGTCTCGAATGTTCGACGGCGGCGAATAGGGGGTTTTCCCAATTTGTTACAGTAGTAAATATATCTAAAACCTCGCATATCTAAATCCTTTTAACATTTTGTAATAGCTTGTGTATTAATCTACTTAATCTACTCGATGAGAGCTTTCCAACGATATGTGATATTGTGATACCATTTAATGACGTCGAGTTCGATCAGCTGTCGAAACGCCAACCCTACATGTTTGGTGTAGTGATGATTTTTGCTTCTTTCATCAAATTCTACAACACATCTAAAATCTAGGTAAATACGTCGAACTCAAGCCATCGTCCACAAAAGCTGTGCATTTCCTACTATTGAAAATTTCTAGGGAAAATAAGGATGACAATGATGTGTAATTTCTAAGATTTCTTTCTCTCTTTATATACGCAGTTTAGTATACAGGCGACAAACCTATACTTTCCTATGACATCAAAAAACATCACATAAAAAATAAAAATAAGCAGATGGCTTAATAGACATAGATCAATGAATATAATCTAATTAGAGACTTTTACATCAAACATTTCAATGCTGTTTCATGCATAGTTCTAACATTCCCTACAGTAGCATGTCAATTTGGTTTTTTATATTCATGATACACACTGCAGGTATGCCCTTTAATAAGAAATCCCATGATGTCTTACCTATTATATGATTGATGTAATCTAACAGCGTTTATATCGTTGAATAAATCTGAACAAAAGCGGCTCCCACGTTTCGGAACTACTACCCAGGTCTTACCGTGTGCTAGCTTTTGTAAAGCCGCCTCTCGACTCAAGCACCGATTCAAATCCCCAGTTGAAATGGCAGTTTATATCAGCCGATAACATACTTTCGCTATTATATGTTTTCGTTTCGATTTCAATGCCTACGAAGAATGTGAACTCGCTTCTTTCGAAAAAGAACTTTATAAGTTTAAGTGAATTATTGAAACGAGCAAGTTTTCGTTTCCTTCATTCCTTCTTCCTGGAGTGTAGTAGATCTAACTTTTTTATGATATCACCAGCAATTTTATATTTTGTTCTTGAAAGGAAAACTTCAAGGAGAATTTCACATAAAAATGTTAAAAGTTTTTAAGAAACAATGCACTAAATGTTTGTTGAATAGATTTTCTATGCTTTGTCTTCTTCAGACTTCAGCTTCTAAATCCTTCTTAATACTCCAGGATTTAACCGGGATTTGTATTGACATGAATCGAATATTTCATTCAATATCCAATTATTCTACCTGTGGTTTACGATGAAGTTATTGATGCGAAAATTTTGGCCATACTGGATAAATGGTTTCATTCTTAAAAACTTATCGTAGAGTCTATAAAAAGTAACTCTGAGAGTTCTTTTATATTAAATTGTTGACATTAAGAAAAATTCATCACATTTATATTTCATTGAAGCGAATTACTCTCTCTCAATCTCCATTCTCTAGAATTTACAGCTGGGTTCCAGACCACCGCAAAATTCCACAAATTTAATATCTGCTCTTTGGGTAGCTCGGAATTTGGTGCTAGTTAAATGGACGCCCTGGAATTTTATTCCCGAGTTCCACCCACTTTTCATATATGCATACACACACACACACACACACACACACACACACACACACACACACACACACACACACACATCAATATTAATGCAAATTTTTTTCTACAAGAAAAAAGAAATAAAATTACATCAACCTAACCAATTTCATATTTTATTTTTTTTAACGCACAATAATAGGAACTATTTAATTTCGCTAATTAATGAATGGACGTTTTCCAAATGTTATCAGATTCAGTAAAATAGAAAAATAACAATAAAAGAACTTATTGTAGGTTTATAATAAATATAATAATGAATGAGAATCCCGCGGTGCGATTGGTATCGCTATGCGTTCCCACAGGAGCTAGCTGCATGTGCAAACCCCTTCCTGGTGGTAAATGCGGTAATCCGGATTAGAGAACAGCCTGTTTCCGTTGTTTGGCCCGAAATTGCTCTGGCAATTAGAATTTAAACAGTTTTACCCCAAAAGCTTTGAAGCTTTCATTTGTGTGAATATCTGCGCAGAAAATGGAAACGATTTTATTTTTATAATAGATTTGTTACAATTTAGAAACCTGCTTCGAAATTAATCAATACCATTAATAATACTATTAGTATTGAGTTTTAGAATTATTTATAAAATATTGAATTCATGTAGCATGGAATATTAGTTAATACGTACTATAATAGAATACACAAATTAAAAAAAATGAAAAAAGTGAATACACGATATCTTTTAGTAGTGTAATAAAGTAGTGAAATTAAAAATTGTCTTTTAATGTAGTGGCATAGCAATCAATCACTTAGAGAAACCCCGCGACGCGAGGCGGAACGGTAGCCGCAAGGTTTTGAGGACCCGAACATTAGTAATTACAGTACCTATATTAACAACCCTTCACCAGCATTCATGCTGGCCTCATAATGCAAGCAGTGTTTGTTTTGTTGAGATTTCACAAAATACTTGTCATTTTGCGTTATACTACGAACAGCGGTTAAGACGTTCCGTATGTAGACGTTACTTAAAAGTTCGTAGGTAAAGGATATTACATCTAGTCCAGTAAATAGAAATGTGAGCAGTGCATTTTCGTGTTAACACCTATTTTATTGCGCAAATCTTCTCAGAATAGTGTATAGAATAAAATAATACATGTAGTTGCGTACTAATTCGTAGTGACAGCAGAAAAGTTATTAACAATTTAAGACGCGTAAAACCATTTTGGAGGCAGTTTTTCTTCCGTTCCTCATCAGGATGACTTCCTATGAAAAAATGTTTTTTTCTACGAAAAAAAAAGAATTTTACAAATAGCGTTCGATTTCTAATGACTTACACTAACCTATACTATACAGGGTGTCATGAGTTAGAATGCATTAATTTTAAAGGGTGATATAAGACATCAAAAGGAACAAAAAAGTCTTAATAATTTGTTTTCTATGTTAATAGGCTTTCAAGTAATTTAGAAAAAACCATTGCCATATCTGGCAACCTTGCTTAGGTATAATCGCAGCTGGGTCTTAACCTTGTTTCAGAAAGTCAAACAAACTGATGATGACAGCCGTTGTTTAAAAATAATAAACATCCGAAGCGGATTAGTCGGGTGACTAATCCTACGAAAATTGTAATCTGCACTGTTCTTCCGTAAACAAAATTTGTACGTTGTACGTTAAAAACACGCTGATTCCTAACAAACCAACTGTAAAAATAAAACAATAATTGACCTACATTTTATATTTATTATTTTCCGGGATATTTTCAAAATTTCTTGACGTATTTGTTTTCTTAAAAACATACTATCTTATGTAAAAAAATTGATTAAGGCACCTAATTACCATAAAATTAAAGATTTTTTAATGTAGCCAAAACAAGGTGTCAACAGAATTAATTTAACCTAATTTAAATTAGATAAATCTTCTCTTTAAAATATATTCTCTTATAAAATCACTAAAAACTCTTATTAGATAAATAGCAACTCGTGCGTTATTGACAAATTATGATTTTAAAGTTCAACAAACTACAAACTCAGTATTAACTCATTCTAAAAAAGGGTATTATTTACACAGCTGTGATCAGGCATTGACCCAAATATTCTTAAATTGCAAGATGCTAAACAAAACGTGTCTTATTTCAATGTTAACAAACTTCCACATCAGAATTTTGTGCGTATGTGGAGCAAGTTTTTTACGAACTTTACAGGGTTGTCACGTTTCTTAATTGAGTAAAATGAATTTTTAACCAATCAAAACTTCTACGATCCATTGTCAATGCCCCATGGTATGTAACAAATGACACAATCCACAATGACTTAAGAATTCCCACTGTGAAGGATGTCGTCCATGAAAAAAGTGTCAATCATCGCGAGAAACCAAAGAGGCATTTTAATTCATTGCTATAACCCCTCCTGCAAAATTACGTACTAAGAAGATTAAAGAGGAGATGGCTAGCAGACCTATAATTGGCTAAGGAGTTCTCTTCGCTGGAAGGGATCTCATCAAGTCAGAATAGAAGATCCTTAATGTAGATCTTAGGTTAGCACATCAGCTTATAGATTCAATATGTATATATCTGATGGCTGATTTATGTCGAATAAAAAAAAATTTATTCTAACAGATTTATTCAATAATGCTGAACCGTGCTCTACATTTCAATTACTGCATGCATGTATATAAAAATAAAAACTTCCGAATTGTCATACACATTGGAATTTATTTATTTATTAATTGTATTGTTTCTTTTTATTCTTGGATAATCAATTAAACCATTTAGATTTATTTAACAACCTATATTTCGATCCGTTTTAGTATCTTCCTTAGGGTAGAAAAGCAAATCATGATGGAACACTGTCAATTTACTTTTGTACCCTGAGGAAGATCCTAAAACGGATCGAAATATAGGTTGTTAAATAAATCTAAATGGTTTAATTGATTACCCAAGATAAAAAGAAACAATACATAATAAATAAATAAATATTTACAACAATTAAAAAATCCCTAATGAAAAAAATTGATAATTGTTTGCGAAAAACATTTATCTTGAATATCTGCAAAGGATCAAGACAAACCTATAAACTTCACCTGAATACGTCCAGACTGAAAACAACCTAACATATTTTGTCATCCAAAAATCCTCCGACTAACTATGAACGAAATTGGTAAATTCTTAACAGTAAGGTAGGCCAACTGGATTTTGGCAGATATGTTCAAAATTTGCGGCTACGTCATTATTTTAATGTAAATACAGTTTTAACATCTTCTTTGTTACCGAACTGAGGTGCGTTTTTTTAAAGCTACAATATAAATGTCGTGATTTTCTAATGCTCTGCTCTTCTATTAAAATACAATCAATATTAAATAAAATTATTTACAGATTGTAGCGATACACTTGAAGAAGAAAAAGACATTTATTTATAAAAAAATTATCGTCAAAAAACTAAAAATTTCTCAAAACTAAATAGAACCAACTGCCGACGCACAGTCTCGTATGCCATGATGAGTTGAGACTTGGTACAGAAATCCAGAATGCATTGTTAAATCTTGCTGTCTTCAATTTTGATCGAAAGACCGAATGATAAGACAACAAACAAGCAGAAAATGAACAAGCGACCCCCTACCCTACCCCACCCTTCGACCACTACTACTTTAGTCTGCGGTAACATGTCCGCAACTTGCAAGTCACAACTTGCGTTTTGTTTTTGTCAGCAAAAAAAAAACAACACACGTGACTGTAAATACAGTGTATTGTAAAGTACTGCACAAACACCATTAAGGAAATAAATAGAATAAGTAGAACACGTAAATGCAGGCACGTAGCCAGGAGCGGTCGTGGATTTAAAGCCTCCCCCCCTCCCAGAAGCATAGCATATGCGACTTCGAATTTTCTCACTTTAAAGTTTATTTTATTATATAAATAAATATTTTTTTGCAATAATTATATTTGATTTAATATGTTAGTCCTCCCCCGTCCAAAATAAATTTCCGGTTACTTGCCTGGCCTAAAGTAACATTACAAACTTTGTATACAGTTGCAAATTAGGCGGCACCACTCTTATATTTTTTTATAAGACTTTAACCGATGCTGATAAATAATTTATCGTTATGTATGGTCCGCATCAACCGAGGATTTTCCAAACAATTCAGAAGAGCGAATATTCAACGCGCTCTATTATCTAAAATCAACTATAAAAGAAATTGACTATGGTAATTTATTTGCCGATCAAAAGTAGGCGTGATAGGAAAAATCCATGGATTGATGGATTCAATGATTGGCGTCATTTTTCCCAAGTCATTAAACGACACGAATCTTTTAATGTCCACGTAGTTGCCTGTCAAACCTACCGCAGATAATAGCTAGGACAACGCGTATTGATACTGATTCAGACCAACTATCCTAATTTGAGATAAGCTACTGAGAAAAGATCTGTACTGCTTCAACAGGAAAGTACTATGTTCTACATTATATAATTAACGTAACTTTAAAACTTTGAATCACTTGAACTTGAGGAAAATTTATGAAATTTTTTGAATGTCATATTTAAACAAGTTTAGATAGGAATAGGAATAATAGGGAACTTGGAGAGTAGAGACCCGCGAATGTGTATTTCATACAGGCCCAATCTCTACAAGTCAGGTCACTGCATTAGTCCAAGCGGTAAATTACTTGCAGACTCTATTGAGCGGTTTAGGACGTTTTGGCGACGGTGGTTCTGCACCAAGACGTTTGCGCGCAAGGTCGTTTCGGCGACGGTTTTTTTGGCGCAAACAGTCATAAATCAGTGTTAATAGTAATAATAATAATAATGATATTATTAAATGTATCAGATAATAATCAATGTTTTCATTTTTTCATGTTCTCACTAAACATTTACGAAAAACCTCATATTTTCGGAATTTTATAACTCTCAAGATCTAACCTATCAAAATCTGCATCACCTACTGAAAAAAATTAAAATTAGTTATAAGTAGGCGAGCATGTTGTAAATATTTTTCGTGACATATTATTCTTGAGATGTACAGTTTTCTTGTAATACCGTAAACATTTCCAAACAGTAGTGGATCAAAAATTTTGGAATTGAGCTGTGGGGGGAGTTCCTTCCAAGTCAGGTTAGGTTAAGTTTTTTTTTGCACAAAATCTTTACATTTTGGATTAGAATTTGGTAAATTATATGGAGTAGACAGTGGAAGTGGGGGTCAATTACAAACTATGTAAAAGTGTGTAATTAAGAAGTTGTATGCAGATGCTATACTATTATTATTGAAGTATAACGTATACCTTTATCAGTCGGTAGTGACATTAAAGTTAGTTTAATTACAAAAAATTGTGTTCCCAATTTATCATTTTGTTGTCATGTTGTCAATTTGTTATTACCTACAAGAACTCAATTTTTATTCTAAAAAGCACATAATTATGATTATGGTAAAAATATTAAACACAAAAACCTTAGAAATTAAACAGTGGGGGTTTAATACCCCTCCGGGAGTAGGGAGGGAGGGGTAATTACGACGGATTATGTATATAAGCTTTATTCTTTTACTGTTAATAAACGGAAAAACTTTTTTCTTGGAATGGTTTAACAATTGATTAAAACTAGGACAGGGTTCTTAATGTTAATGTTCGTTACAATTATAAGAACTTAACCGATAGAAATGAGCTAATAAGGATAAGGTGAGTTCAAAAATGGCGATGTATCTTGCAATATGGTATGATTGACTGTATGGGTAAATTTCTTCACCTCTTGAGGTTGTTGCGGGTTCAAATTACGTCGGGGTCACCATATATAATATCTTCTGTATTAGGTGGAGAAAAAAGCCGGATTATGGTATATAAGTTTTATTCTATTACTGTTAAAGACCAGAAAATGAATGCTTTGACTTTTTGGTTTATGTATTATTTCTGATTCTTGTTTAGATTTGTTGCCTTGGATACTACAAATTATACAAGGCACCGGTGATCATCACATTACCCTTCCCCAAGGCTCACAAGTCTACATCTGTTAGCTTCTTTTATTATAATTTTTAAATAACTAAACAAACCTGTAACGTTAAATATTAAGTCACTCAATACCGGTATGGAACCTTTCGGCGCAGCCGTTTCGGCGACGGTGTTTCGACGACAGACCGTTTCGGCGGTGGGTTGTTCTGCACCAATTCTGTTATTTGCGTTATTTCTATGTATGTATTTATAATCTTGTGAGTGTAGCATTCCTTAAAAAAATATAAGTAATGTGATGATGTAACATTTTGGTTGGACACCCACTGCAGCCGTGAAAATGTGATTTTTATGTTGTTCTTAAAATTAAGAACGACCTATATAAAGGAAGCTAACAATTGTAGACTTGTGGGGCTTGGGAAGGGGTAGTTACCACATCCATGTACACGCACCTACATTTTGCACACCTGTAGAACCTGTCTTCAACGAATATATACAATGTTATAGATACAACCGATCTAATATTACAAAATACCAAGGACAAATCATGCGTCATCAATGCTGAACCTTAAAAACTGAAGAACTGAAAACCATTATGAACACTTTTGGTTAGTAGATTATGAGCTCTAAAACATCGAAGAACTACCCAAATTTAGTGACCTGTGATTTACATATTTGTGCGAAGTTTTGTTTCTCCTCATAACTCATTGAAATATGAGTCTTAGTCTGATTTATCTCTATACGCGAATATTGCAATATAGAACCTTAACACACACAGTACCTCCGACTATGAGAAATCAATAGGGAATCTTTCTGCAATGAACATTACATTTGATTGGATTTTATTGGAATAAGTAATTTCTAGTCCGATGACCTTCACTTTGATCTTGCACCTATGTTACAACTTCAAGGTAGTCTAGATTGTCTAGAAGATTTATGTACATGTTGTTTATGTACATCATGTTCGGACGCCATAAATGTTTTATCGTGATAAGCGCTGTACTAGTATACATATACTTTACAATACTTGATCATAGATTTATTTAAATTAAAGACCACTATCATTTATGTTTAAAGGTAGCAAGGCAAACTGAAAAGTTATACAAAAACAAACACCACTTACCTTTGTGATGAAAAGAAAATTTGCACCGGTTATGATTTTTAAATTTAAAGACAAGCTCAGGAAAATTGCATGAGAAAACTTCAGGCGGGTCGCTCTTTGACAAAATAATAAAATATTGTTCAACCCATACCTGTAAAATTCTGTTAATGGATACAAAAAAAAATACACAAATAAATCTCCTTTTGAACATTTAAAAATATTATTTTATTAATAAACACATAAAAAGAATGAAAACTGAAAGTTTATGAAAGAGAAACAAAAACAAAAAAATTTCTTACTATGTAAAATGGATTCAATTAACAAACTTGGAATAATTTAAATTAATTATTGGTGTCAATTGGATTTACCAAAATAAGAATTAAGAGACAGTCTAATTCTCTTTGTCCTGATTAATTTTTATTTTATCAATCCCACGATCTTAAATTATAATTAAAAGAAAGAAATGAAACAATCAAAAAGTTAAAGTTAAAGAAAATAAATTTTTAAATTCGAGAATTTTCTGTAATATTCTGTAATATTATAGTTTTCTGTAATATTCGGTAAATTTACCTGCTTATTTGTTGTGATGGTGAACACACATTTTTAAAGTGATCTTTCCAGTGAAAATTGTATTGTAAATAATTACTATTATTAAATATTGGACATGTTTTCTCCGAGACGTGAGTACATTAAATCAGTTAGTGATTTCCAACAAGTTTCCATTATATCATGTTTTAAAATTCCTTCCATCCAGAAATAAAGTTCCAATATGTTTTCCAGAAATTTTCTTCTATAAATAAATAGTTCAAAAACCAAATTAACACTTCACTTTCCTTTTTTGTATGATTCACATTAACTGTTCTTTATTATTATTATTATTTAAAATTATTTAACACTTTTTAAAAAAAATTAAATTTGGATGACATTTGTCGTAACCTCGCTTTTTGACATTTCATTGACATAAAATTTGACACACAACCTCAGAATTTTAACAAATTATTGCATGTGTCGACATGGCTTCTGCTTTCCATGAAACTCAAGAAGAAGGTAACCAGATTTACGACCTGCTTTTATATTTTTTCAAAAACAAACGCCAAATGTTATTTTTCCACTAACAAAATCTGGTAAGTTAGTAGAAAAATTGAACATCTAACCTAACAAGATTTACATAACCAAATTATTGTTAAAAAATCAAATTGAATGTTTAAACAAATTACATAATCGTAAAGAGGATAATTTTTCCTATATTTTGGTATATTACATGTCTAACAAAAAGCAAATTTAACTCCAGGATTCAATGGCAACCATCTTGAATTACCTGACAAACATGGTTTTACAAAATTACAGATAATAACATTTTCACACTTATTACCTCCTTTTCTTATTATTAAATTAATCCGAACATCCTATTACACAATATTTACATCAATTTTGGCACCAAAACTTTAAATATTAACTAGATTTTACCATTTTAACATGGAAACAACTCGAATCACAGCAATATCTTTTACAAGTAAGTTGTAGAGAAATATACGTTACTATATTAATATATTGTACAGTATTACAATATTTAATATATAAAAAATGTACAATTCTGTTTTTAAATTTCTGCTTAAAATATGCAGATCTGTGCATATCGCAAACTCGATAACTTCCATCTTTATTGCTTCATTACATCTAATGTGACTGTAATAAAGTTAAGAACTATCCTGTTAAACAGATACTGTAATATTGATTGATGAATGACAAAAGAACAACCAACAAAAATGAAAAGAAAGGCGAGAAATCTGCGGTTTTCAACACCACATCTCCGACACTTCCAAAGGTAAACAAAATGATACAAGTAACTATTCATTGTAAGTTGATCCAATCAAATCAAAACGAATTATGTAGCAAGAAGACAAGAAAAACCAAAAAAGTCTGAATGCAGCATTTCAAAAATCTTTAGATTTGCTGGAATGAAACAAGATTCTAAAATTCTTTCTTTATTGTTCTCGTAATGGACATACAAAATATAATTTCACTTTACACTATTTCAAGCTTAATAAGTTGCAACTTATGTGTAAACTACGTATGGTGAGTAAACAGTTTTCACTGTTGAAACAGGTACAGCTTGTAGTTGGGCTGACGACGTCAAAGGAGCCGCTATGAAGGTAGTTTGAGGAACGGCAGCTACAAGAGGTGAACTTTTCTGTACTTCTGTAACGGCGTACACTAAGTTTTGACTTTGTGGTTGTGCTAGCACCACATTACTCTGGGGCAAAACTACATAATAAGAACCTGGATATTGTTGCTGTTTAGCAGGTGCTGCTGCTTTGTTACTATCCTTTGATGAACTGAATTTTCCAATCTAAAATAATTTTTCACAATACAAGTTTACTGTAAATGAGTGTATTAAAAATATATACATACTTGTGGTGGTTCAGTTGATTCGATTATATTATAATCAGTAGTCGTTGGCTCTGCTGGGGGTGGTCCATAAGAAGGTTTGGGAGCTGGTGGGCCATAAGCTTGTTGAGGTTGAGACCTAGGAAGTGTTAAAGCTGCACCTTGTGGGCGCCATCCTCTTGGATTATAGGGAGCACTTTGCGGTGCTGGTGGTTGGAAAGTACCTGGTGCAACTGACTGGCGAGCTGAAGGACGGAACCTGCTTGGAGGTTCTGCTGCTGCTAGTGAAAGCACCACGAAAATCATTGAGATTATCACCTATAACAAAAAAAATATATAATAAATTTAAATTATTTTATTATAAATAGATGGTTATACCTTCATTTTATAAATTGATTGATTGATAAGTGATAGTAGTAGAGAACACTGAACTACTGATAAATAATCAAAACAAACTCGAAGTATTTATATGAGTAAGCTCAAGGGGTAATGAACGTGATTGAATTTACATACTACTATTGTACTCCCAATTTGATGAGTAACATCTGGAATTTTAAAATTCCTCGCGCACTCTGGCATTGGCCTCAAAATTATTTAATTGTTTGTTTGATGTTTCGCAATTATTATTTAATAATCTTCGTATATAGTAAACTTTTGTTATTAAATATGTCTAGACAAGCTCAATTGTTTGCAAAATATCTCCCAAAAGTGTAATGTAGACCAAACCGTTTCCTAATAGATTGTCAAGGTACATATTTTAAATTCACTCTTTTAAAAAGTTAACCTAACTTTTTTAAACCTTATATTTTAATTTCATAAAAAGATTTACAGCTTTTGCTTTGCATTATAAAAATTTTCGATAGTTTGGAACTTTCGTAAAAACTTTTATGAAATGTTTACTGAAAATATAAAACAAATTAGAATAATATGTTAAATACCAGAAGATTCTAAAGTAATATATGATTTATATTCTTAAGAAATTATCGGATCGAATAGTGCATTGTTATTTTTCTATTCAAGTCACTTATTACAGTCTTATAATATCAAACAATAGTTAATTATGCTAAACTGATTATATCATATTATACGAATTCGCATATTACAAAGAATATCGTTCCGCTGAAAACAACCCTAAATAATAACTTCGAGCACACTACTGAGCAATGAAGTATAAGGAAGATCGAGTACCAAATTAAAATGAATGCAATCTAGGCGTTTTGATTCAATGTCACCTAGGCATGAATTTTAAAAGCAAGATTATTGTACTTGATTGAACATATCAAAGGCCTTACTGACATTGTCAAAGAGCACTCCTGACTGTAGGTTTCCCAACTGTTAATATCCACTAAGAGCAGCGATACACAAAACCAAAGTGGAACTTTAAAAGAAGATTTTTGTAAAAGTACTTTAAATACAACAAATTTCTAGCTTTAGTTGATATAAAAAAGTGTTGAATTCTTCTATGAAATGAATAAAAATTATTTCAAACCGCATTTGTGATTCTTAATTTGGAAGTTATTCTATATTTCTCTATTCCAATGGAGATAGTTGGCTATCATTTTTATTCTTTTTTGTTTTCCATATGTATTATTTTGTATCCAGTTCACAGTTCGATCGTACTTAGTTCTGTTATTGGTCACTACTGCTTGTAAAGCCAAAAATCTTCGGGGCCGAAAAAAGGAAATTCAAGGAAATCAGGAACCAAGGAACAGGAACTCAAAAGAATATAAAATCAGATGTTTTAAAGAAAAGTTATAGGAAACCACTTCTTTGAGGTGGGGTGGGATGTTAGGTCTAAAATATGGTTTGAAGATTATTGAAAAAGACCTGTTGTAAAACTTAACCCACCCTTTTTGGGCTCATTTGAAAGCGTTTCA
Source organism: Agrypnus murinus (assembly GCA_929113105.1). NCBI lineage: Eukaryota > Metazoa > Arthropoda > Insecta > Coleoptera > Elateridae > Agrypnus > Agrypnus murinus. Next base: position 134,667,051 of record OV816029.1, on the reverse strand, counting down.
AAGCTTTACCGATCACCAAAATGACGCCGCTCTCTTTTCGCGCCTCTACGCACATCGCTTGGACCATGGTTCAAGGGTCAATCCCGTTAATTTCACGCGCGCGTTTGCAATCACACGAGGTACCAACTTTTAGAAAACTTAGCAAAAGCTTTCTAACGAGTCCAAGAAATAAAGTATCGGCCAAAGTATTCATTTTGCATGGAAACCCTGTTGCAAATAGTTCCTTTCTGAAATCGGGCCAGCTTTCCAGCGTCAGCACTTTCCAAGCGGATAGTTAGAATTTCTTCATTTTACTCCCCGGGAAAGTGATGACAATGAAACGCATGTTTAGTCGCTGGTCCAGTGACTTCTCTCCTCAAAGCCGACTAAGTTTGTATAATCAATTTCAGAGGATGTGGTTCAGAGATTTATTCTAAGCTTGAACATCACAAAGCTATATTAATCATCTGACTTCTCACTGCTCATTCCATGAAAATGGACTGAAACCTAGCGTAGCAACCATCTGACTTGCAGGACACTGCTCCTCCTTTTGATTAAAGAAAAATGAATGAGAAAAAATGAGAAAAAACAATCCCAATTTTTTTACTTTGTAGCTCATTTGTATACTCATCCAATCACGAGAATGATGGCGTCATTTTTGCTATCGCAAACGGAGTTTGCATTCGGTAGCTGAACTAAAAACGTATTAAAAAAGCGTGTTTCCAAATAAAGATTTTAATTCCTGAAATAATGTCGGTAAATTGTACACTTTAAGACTAATTTTTCAGTCAGGTCTTAAGTATTTTTCTTAGTTCACGCTCAAAAAATATAATATAATTATGTGAGTATATTTAAAATCACAATTTGTTTATGAAAAGTTTATGGCAAACAACGACACGTTAAAAGTTTTTGAGTTGCAGCAAAAAACAACATCACCAGAACTTCTGGTGCATTTTCAATCCCCCCTCCATTTTTTCCAAAAGATTCTTTTTCGTGACTTCTTTAGCTGGAGATATTATCTATAAAACAAATCTGCTGCCATATGTAGAACTTGATGCACTTAGTACAAGCCTTAACATTGTACCAGTTTGTCTTTTTTTTGCCACTAACTTTATGGTAGCGATCACTTACGTAATAGATCAAGTAGCTACAGATGTGACCAACTAAGAGTCACTACATCTAATCAACCAGGCCATGCTGGTGGATTAGAGTAACGCAAACGAAGCCATATTGGGGCAAAAGAAGCACGAAATTGTTCGTTATTTTTACCTGTATTGAATTTAATCAATCCCCAGTTTAGTTTAAAAGGTTTTTTACATAATTGTTATTCTGAGAGTTCAAACCTTTGATATATCAAATACGTAAAATGCGATTCTAATTTCCCCATTATTAAAGATCATGCTTCTCTGTCCCAATATGACGACGGTTTGCGTTACTCTGATCTAGCCAACATGGTCTAATTAGATGTAGTGGCTCTAGACCAACTTCATTTTTAAACTACTTTGTTCCTCAAAAAGTGCCGTAATCTCTTAAATTTCATTGCGCATGATTAAGAGAGTTAGTTAATCAACAATTTATTTTTACAAAAGTGCATTTTCGATGAATATCCTCGTATAGGTTGATTTAATCTTTCTGGTGCACATTTTGATTTGAAAACCTTATAGATGACGTTGGTGACGTAGCGAGAATGACGTCATCGATAATCTTTCTTTAAATAGCAACACTATATTTTTTTACAGAATCTTACGGAAGACTCCGTCAAAAAATATAGTGTTGAAAAAAATACAGATCTGCTCTTGCTGATTGCAGCTGTATGACACATTTATGCTTTTACTTTGCAAATAAATATTTAAAAAAAATTAAAAATTTACTTATCGTTATAAAAATATACAACTGATTAACAGATAGAATAACGAACAGCGGATATCACAGCATAACTGTTCGTATACCGCCAACAGCCCGAAAATACAACAAGGTTACACTCGTGAACATAGAGTCCACCTACTGTATATTCTTATATTTTGCTATTACATTGTAAATAACAATTGAAAAGCGTGAAATAAATAAGAAACTCGGACCAGATGATTTCTCAAAACTTTAATTCAAATTAATTGTTCGAATTGTAAACTTAACTGTCTTAAGCATAACTTTAAACGATTGAATGTTTCCCTCCACACATGAATTAATATATACATTCTGATTTATTGCCTGAATGTGATGCCGTATTCGTTCTTTCAGTTCATCTAAATTTGCAAATATTCTTAAACGAAAAAAATCAATGAAATTAAATCTGGCAATCGAGAAGGTCATTCAACAGGTCCTTTTTCACCAACCCGCTGGAAAGACTTCGTCCAGATATTGCCGGACATTTCGCGCATAATGCGACCCTGGGTGCTTCGTTTTCCTGAAACCAGACTTCATTGATCTTAATGTTTGGATCGTCAGAATTGAGAAACAGAAAGTACTGGAACTAAGTAATTGCGGAGTAAACCTCCAACGATGGCGGCCCATACATTTAACTTTTCTAGATTTCTATTGAGTGTGGGCCTCAATTTCCCAGTTGGTCCGTTCGCTATTCCAATATACACCGTTCTGCCTATGCACAACGCCATTCAAAACAAAAGTCGGTTCTTCCGAGAATAATATTCAGCTACGTAGAAAATTTGGGTGCACGTATATTATCTGCAACATTTCCTAACAGAACTGAATCAGTTTATCTGTGACTTTTCTAACGCTCTGTATATACCCTACATTTAAACACGTTATGATCGGCCGAAATTGTAGCCGCGACCGAGTTACTGACTAATTATTTGTAATGTAGCAGCTGTCCTAAATAAATAAGTGGTAACAGAATTTCTAACGATTGATATGGCGTTAATAACGCAATTATCGAAACAACCTTGCAGAGCTGTTTTCTAGCAGTTCGAAGCTGCCATTGAGCGGTATGGATTTGCCTCCAAGCTGTTCAACAGCTGTCTAAAGCTGCGTTTAAGCTAGCTTAAGGATGTAGAGAAGTTGATCGGCTAGTTCAAATACTCAGACAGCAGGACTGCTCGATTGTTTACGTAGTTAAACAGATTTTAAATCATACATCAAAATTGAATTCTTTTTACAATTAAAAATTCATTTACTCTATTAAGAAACGTGACAACCCTGTAAAGTTTGTAATAAAATCTGCTCGACGAAAATGCTGATGTAGTTTTTGTTGAACTTGGAATAAAGCACGTTTTGTTTACAACCTTACAATTTAAAGAAGAATATTTGGGTCAATGCCTGATCACAGCTGTGTAAATATGTAATACCAATAATGCTGAATTTGTAGTTTGTTGAACTTGAAATAATTTGTCAATAAAGCACGAGTTTGTTTATCTAATAACAGTTTATAATGATTTTATAAGAGAATATCTTTGAAAGAGAATATTTATCTAATAAGATAAGTTAGATAATTAGGTTAAAAAGGATTTTGATGACTTTGTTTTGGCTACATTAATAAAATCTTTAATTTTATGGTATTTAGGTGCCTTAATCAATTTTTTTACAAAAGATAGTATTTTTTAATAAGAAAACAAATACGTCAAGAAATTTTGAAAATATTCCGGAAATTAATTAATAAATAATTCTTTAAAGAATGTACACCGTCTCCAATGCAAATGTAGGTCAATTGTTGTCTTATTTTTACAATTGGTTTGTTATGAATCAGCGTGTTTATTAAGCACGTACTATTTTGTTTACTGAAGAACAGTGCTGATTACAATTTTCCTAGAATTAATCGTCACCCGACTAACCTGCTTCGGGTGTTTATTATTGTTAAACAACAGCTGTTATCATTGTTTAGACTAATAAGGATCTGGGATTCAGGTTTTATTAACTTTTGACGAATAGCCAGAAATATAACTGTCTGTTAAAAATTAAGATTAAATTAAAAGTTAAATAATTAGTAATAGTTATTGAAATTGAATAAAACTTCATGGGATTCAGTCCTCAAATTTATTTTTTACATATTCATTCAGACGTTTCGATAACGATTTGTTTTCTCTATCAAGACTTAGAATATACAAATTACAAAGAATTAGACCATTAGTTCTTATTCTTAATTCCATGCTTTCTATCGTTAAGTGTTAAGTTATAGCGTTAAGTTATATCTTATCTACCCTTGATAATGACATTTAGTGTCGAAACAATTGTAAGGTTAAGATTTGATTAAAAACTTGTGAAACTTTAATTAATCTTTTGATTTTTATTATATTTCATGATTATGGAGTTCCACAAAGTAAGGCTGGAGACAGTAAATGCTGTTTTCATATATTGGTTTGATTCTGAATTGTTCTCTGATGGTTTCGTTCCTAATTCTGTCTCTTCTTGTTTTGTTCTCTATTTTCGTTCAAAATCTCATGTCCATTGCATAGATTCTTGATTTATCCCTATTTGTTATTGTCCATATTTCGTTGCTATATAGTATTGTCGATCTTGCTATTTTCTTGATAACTTCTGTTTTTATATGTTGTGGTACTTCTCTTTTACCCAAAATTGTTGTTTTCATTATCTTGTATACTTTCCCTGCTTTTCCCAGTTTTATTTCCTTATTTCTTTGTCCATCTTACCATTTTCTTCTATTACTGATCCTAAATACTTATAGCTTTCGACTTATTCAATTCTTTTTCCCTGTATTTGTACGTTATGTGTTTTCTGTATACTTGATATTATGTTCTTTGTTTTGCCTACGTTTATTTCCATACTATACTTTTGTAATTCTGGTTTATAGGTTTTGTTCTGAATCAGCTAAAATGATCATGTCATCTGCGAACATTAATTCTGTCTTTTCACTTCCTCCATCTTCCAGTATCCTATTTTTACTTTTTTCAACTTGTTTCTTATCTCTTTAATTAACTCATCCATCATTAACGTGAACTATAGGGGGCTGAGGACACATTCCTGCTTCACTCCTTTTTCTGTTGTAAAATTCTTTGATTCTTCATTTTTGTTCTTACTATATTTCTTATTTTGAACTTGCAACTTTTGACTCTTTTTTATTTTCTTTGTATTTTTTATTATGTCCAGTCTGTTTTGTACTTAGGTATTTTATAATTCTTTTCACTTCTTTATGCCACGATTTAACAGCCTTGGTAGTGTAATTGCCTGGCGTGCCGGACTTTCACCCAAGCGGACCGCGATCGACTCCCGGCGCCGGCAGATCTGGTTAAGGTTTTCTGCAGTTTTCCTTAGCTGCGACACAAATGTGGGATTTGCGCTGTTTCATCTGTAAGTCGGCTGCAGCCGCACATTAGGCCTACATAATAATAATAATCGCCCCCTCCCTCCCGCACAAGCTTATAGCTTCTGGGGCCTTGGTTTAGGTTATGGGTTGTAGTAGTTATTATTATTATTATTATTATTATTATTTCGTTCTTTTTACATTTGTCTTTACTATTTTTGGTATCCCACGGCACTCTTTGGCCACTCTAGCACGCATCTTCTATTTCTTGGCACTTCTTTCTAATTTTTTCTTTTTTCAATTTATAACTCCTTATCTTTTCTTTTACTATTTTCCTTCTTTTGTCGCTTTGTATCTTTTTATGTTTTTAAAACAATTAGTTAATTTACAAATGGTTTAATTCTTTGTAATTTGTTTTTGCATATTTTATTGGGCAAAAGTAAGACGGGAATGTTGTTGAATGTTAGCTGTGTTAATGAGTTGATTGAATAGAGACCGGGGCCATAAACACCGTGATGATATTCAATGAAGATTCTTAAACATTGAATTGAATTTTATGAAGGAAATAAAGTTAACTCAACTTCTTTTTGATTTCTGGGAACTATAAACTAATAAATAAAGATCTTAGAAAAGCGACAAAACAAAATTCTCAAATAATAGAGAATGGCTAACCACAATAAAAATTATTTAACATCTGCCATTAATTTTTAAAATTCTTCATCTACAGGAACCTTGTCTAAAATAGCACTTTCCAGAATGCACTACGTATCACTCTTTTTGCGAAATCTTGATAATTTTGCAAAAATAGCCGTTGCAATATTTATTAAGTTATTGAAGCGATTTGACATATGTTCAAGTTACTAAAAAAAGTGGGGCCCCTTCCGCTGTTTGCCCGGTGGGCCCCAAAGTCGCAAGTCCGACGCTGGTAGATTGATTTGAAAGTGTATAGCGTATATTTTTCTACTTCTGCCTTGGTTTTATATGGTACATATAATGAACTTCCAAAAATCTAAGATCGGTTGAAGTTATCATGACTGCTTCTTCTAATTATATCTAGATATCAGTTCTTGGGCCAAATCACCTAGATGTTGATCCCTTAATAGGAAGACTCAGTTATTCAAATCTATACTTCTCTTTCAATTATTTATGCATTTCTATTGTCTGTTTACCATGGTAATTGCTATTTTATAAGTTTGGATACAGTTTGAATAAATACATCCTATATAAGCAAGTGTTCGCAACAATAGAAAAGGTATCCTGTTTACTCCATCCATTTGAAGGAGTTTATTTAAAGGGCCACACACAAAAGCTAAACAAGATAAGTAACCAAAAAGTTTTTAAAATGTACTTAAAATTTTTCAATTATACGCTAGGATAAGCAGATCCGGCAGTTTCCTGCTTTTTGTAAAACTCCGTTGTAGATTTGTTAAAGCAACAGCAGGCAAGGCATTATGGCAATATAGAGAATTTTCGAACTTGCAATGGGAATGCGTCGCGTATCTATAAACAGCTTTACAAGAGATAACGAGCAGCGGTGCTTGTCACTTTTGTTCGCATGATTTACTTACGCCTTTACAAATTACTTGATACCCCCTTTGAGAACCAGCCGACAGCTTTAAGGCTTTAGAAATCTTCCTTCAAAATAGTTTTCAAACATTCATGCACTATTATTATGTATATTCGGTATAAAGATATATAATAATTCATTTTATTCTATAATGTACATATCGATGATCTTTTTAACGAAAATTACGGAATAATGGATATTGTTTGTAAATATGTATTTATTGTAAGTAAATACCAGGTGAGCAACAGCAGTCGCGATTATTTATTTGATTAGCACTGAAGAATGCTCAATTTTATTGGTCTCCACTAACAATTTCATACAATATTCACGACAATTGGGCCAATTACAAAATCAGATTATGTTTATTCTATACTGTCAATCTCTACAAAATTATCGCTATGGTACTTTTCAAAGTGTCGTCAAAAAATTAAGATAATCCGCAGAGTTACCATTAGTAATCTAGTCGATCCCAAGTAGCATTTTTAGTCATCGCTACGTACTAGCAACTACCAGTGGAACTATTAAGTTTTTGCCACTAGTCACAAGCACGTAATTGGTACGGTTTTATTACGTGCCTGGAACTAAAATGAGGAACATTTTTTGGGTAGCAAATACGTTGTAATAACGTCTCTGGAACTTGTCCAGTTACGTAGCGAGAACGTGGCGGCGTAGTAATTGCTACTTTCGTGGAACTTCTTTTCTCTTTGACATATCGTGTCGCGTGGTTGCTCTCTCTTACTCTTGCAACTTAGCAAATATTCTCATCATTCTATACTAATATAATTTTCTATACTAATGCTGCTGAGATTGCATCACAAGATGAATTACAATTTTATTTGTAATACGTACTTAATAATAATAATACAAACAGCGATAAAATGTTTAATTATTTTGTCATTCCAGTATACCAAAATTATAAACCATTGCGACTTTTCTGTTAAATGTGATGATGATAAATGGAGAAATAACAGCGCGCATTCTTTAAATATATTTTTTAATAAAAAATGTCTTTAATAAAATATGACAATAGTATATTAAAGTATTAGTTTCATAAGTTTCGAATGGAAATCCATCTAGAAAAAAAAACTAAGGTCAGACCCGGGGAATTGAACCCGGATCGCTCGGTTAGTAGCTACAGCGTAACCATTGAGCTACCGAGACGCCTTTCAATGATGTTTCTTCTCACTATATAAAGTTACAATGATTGTTATTCAATTAAAACGTAAAATTAATTAATGTTTTACATTATTATATAATTTTTAATGTAATTTTATTTATTATTATTGCTAAATTACAATAAAAACATTGAAAGCATTTATAATTTGCTACATAATGCGAGAATATTTGACATTTTGGCAGAGGTTAATACTATTATAAGTTGATACACATGATAGAAACCATTTTTATATTATTCCTAAGGCGCAATTTGTTATATAGTAAAACATCTATTAACAATCATAACAAATTGTAAATTGATTAATGTCCTCCAACATTTTACAAGTAAATATGGAGATGGAGTAGTTTACGAAAAATCACCTTAAAGTGATTCTCCTGGGTAGCAAAAACGTAAGTTTTACTTTGAATACTACTGTAAGGTTCCGTGACTTGAAAGGGCTAAGCAATGGTTTCAGACTGGTGGTAGGAGCTTTCAGTACGATTTTAATGTAAGTAAATACTAACAATGGCACCTTCCAGCTGACGTGTCGCTGATTTCAAAAATTCATTTTTTAAATAACAGTAAATCAAAAGTGGAAGAATAAGGAAATATGTGTTTTTGCATTTAATCGAATACAACTTATTTAAAAAATAACAAATTAACACAAACAAGATGCAATGTATTTACGTGGAATGAAAACATACAGGGTAGTCGCTTGGCTAACATAGCAGTTTTACATACGGTCGGCCTAACGTTCGATTCCCACTAGCTGTATTACTTTTTTTAATTAGTTTTTTAGTAAAAATGCATCCCTGTTTAGACTTTTAAATAATTCAATAAAAATTATTACGATTATAAGTCGTGTATTGCCTAACTCCTAGATCGTAATTGTAACTCTCTAATTATTATGCAGAAAATTGGAACAAGAACCTACAAATAATATATAGTAGTTAAGGGTTACCATAAATTTAATAAAATGATTTATTTATATATATTCGAATAATTGACATAACGTTTGGTATGTATTTCTTTTAGATTAATAAATTAATTAGTTTTTTTACTAATTTAATTTATAAATTAATTAAATTAGTAAATTATTCCTGAAAAATTAATCAAAAACTATAAACCTGCGAATTTACATTTTGAAATCGGCGACACGCCAACTGCAAGGTCCCCCTGTAAGTGTCAATACTGTTCCACATACTTTAAAGGTTACTCAGAAGCAATGGAACTACATAGTTCCAATAAATAATAGAAACAACTACATAATTACGAAAATAATCCGATCTGAAGTAATTAAACCTATACCTAAAGTCATACATTTAGTTGTAGTTACGTAACAACTACTCAATCAAAGTTCCGATCTCAGTTACTGCTACTTAGATGCTGTTTGACATATTATGCAACGGGTGAGGGTGAGACACAACCACCAAAATTTTTTAATACTATTGTGTCTTCAAACAGCTTTGACTTAAAACTATAATATCACAAGATTTGTAACTTGCCTTAACGTTTACAGGCATGTCTTATGAGACATGTCAAAAAATATTAACAAAGTCTTTGAGGATAGTCTCTTCGCTGCAACGGCTACTCACTAGATTTTAATCGAGAAATTTAATTTCATAAATGGTTTAATGTCAACTTAAATAAATAAATTTGTTGAGCATCATGGTTTATTCCGACAAAGCTTGGTTCCATTTATCGCGTTATATTCATCAGTGCAGTAGCAGAACCTTCATAATCTTGTAGAGACACCACTGCCATTGCTCGCATTAAGGGTGCGCTTCATTACGTGCTGAAAGTGTCGTTTCCGACCAATTTTCGTTAGAGTTCACACACCTGCAGGAATGAGATGAAGATTTGCTCGAGGTCTTAAATTGTAGATAAAGGATATACCTAGGGTTTGACATATTTTTAAAGGGTGGATATTTTGTAATAATTGATAGAGAGCCTTTCAAACTTCGGCAACTTTAGATTGTTATTTTCTACAAGTTTAGAAATTCTTCGAAAATTAGAAATATGTCATCCCCTTGGAAATTCAATGGAGAATGTGTTTATGAAAACTGCATGTCGCTATCACCTCTGAATTTTGTGATGAACTCTAACAAAGTGCGCAATGTTCCTGACAGCGATTTATACAGTTACTCCTAATTTTAGGCTACCCAACTGACAATGGCTGTAAAAAAGATATCCAAGCGGAGATAAGAAGTTAAGGTATTTTCCCACTAGAGGCGCTTCATTCGTATTTGTAATTCGAGCAGTTGTGATGTTTATACAAAGAAATTCTGACATAGAAAAAAATATTGGAGATAAATATACATGTTTTATTAGAACTCTATTTATAAGTGTATAATATTTCGTTCATTGTTTGCCTTCTTAGAAATAAATTTAAAATTAAAATATTTCTATGGAATAGAGAATGGAAATTTTAATTAATAAATATCCTTTTGAGCACATGCGTAACGTATTTTGTAAGAAGTAAGTTTTAATTAGCAAATAGTAAAACTTATTTAAAACAATTTATTGAAACTTTTTATTAATCCTTATTCATTTCACAATTAGTAAATAGTTAAAAATACAACAAAAATAAATATACAGTATAATATTAAATAAATGGATTTATTTATCCATCGTAAATTTCGCTACAGCATAAAAAATTAGATAAAATAAGTGAATAACAATGCAAGGTCTTTGTTGTTTCAGTAGTTAATATTTGTTTATGGGGGTAGATTAATTTCAGTGCTTGAATACTTTTATTTATGCGAGAGTTTATATGGATTTTTCACATAGGAAGGTATTATCTAGTATTATTCAAACTGACTTAATAAAAAAAGGATTAAAATTATCCGTTATTTTCTTCTAAATTGGAAAATCGTCCAGAAAGTTTCATTTCATATTTTGATATTATTAGCAAAATCTGCTATGCAATTGTTGCTTTACCACTCCTTTAAAGTGTTACAAACCCTATTAAAAGCAGAACTTTTGACTTTTTTGTATTGTCGTGAGTCGAAAATGTCATTTTATGCATAAAGTGATATCTAGAGTAACACTTTAGACACGAGTGTAATAAGTAAATTCAATAAATAAATTACCATAACAACAATTGATATTGTGGTAATAACAGCAACGGTTGTTCTGATAGATGTTCGTTCGTAATTATAAGCCATTCGATCTTTGCATTACAATTTTGTATTTTTATCTTTTTTTAACCCCTTTAATAGGGTTTGTAGAAAAAATAATGTATGATATACGTGTTAAAAGTGAATTTAGTTTGTTCGAAGAGATTACTAACTCTGCTGGCACGTCTTGGGCCAAACTTCTCTTTTCGCAAAATAAACATTCACTTTTGGCACTTTTCTATTATAAACTATTATTTAATGATTTCAAAATAGTCAGTTATGGGCACTGGCGGATCTAGGGAGTTTTTCAGGGGGGGGGGCATGGAAATTTGTAACCAAATTGTTAAAATCCACAGAAATGATATATATATATATATATATATATATATATATATATATATATATATATATATATATATATATATATATATATATATATATATATATTGAGGTGATGTCATTTCACCGTTTTGAAAATTTCATTGATGATGTTCGGAAACGTTAAAATGAATATTTAGCATCGGTTCTTAAATTAAATGAGGGGCAGGTTATGTCATGGGCATATAATTATTAAACACTATAGTTAGGAGTTTAGTTAAATTCATCAATGTTTAGAATAATAACTTATGATTAAAGATTTCATGCAATTATAACCTTACTTTACTAATAATCACATGCACATAAATAAGTTACATTTATAAATAAAAAGGATATAATTTAGCTAGACTGTTTTATCACAATCATGTATAGGCAACCTAAGTTACACTTTAGGCCACATTCCCACTTGCCAGGGAAAGTTATTTTCATATATAAAATTTCAAGTTACGATCATTCAGCGTTAAGCATATTCTTTGACATTCTTGGAGGCTAGCTCAAGTTTACACTGTTATTTTTCTGTAAATAGTTTAAGTAGATTAATCTTGTTATGATGGATATGACATAATTAAAATTTGAATTCACTTAATAAAATTCTGGTCATTAAAAGTTATGGAGGTTTTGAGATCCGCTTAGTTCGGGAAAACGCACTCTTATAGCCTTTATCCTGGTTTTTATTGTCATTGTTTTTATATGTGTGCCTTAAGCATTGTACACTGGACATTTTATGCACAATTTGGTTAACGTAGAAGTTATTTTCAAGCTGTAATTTGTGAAAGCATCTTTGGTGTATATTGTTGTTTGTACTGTAATAAAACCATGTTTGTATGAAATTGTAAAAAGATTTTTATATATGTAATAATTGTACCACTCACTTTGTATGCCCATTTAGCTAATCTGTAAAGATGAACTCATAATTTGTGTAATTTATGTATGTAAATCATGTTAAACGAGAATCGTCATCGTTAAGTGTTTTTCGATCATATCTCCTTTAATACTCATCTGAGGACCATATATGTTGTATAGTTTTTTAATCAGTGTTTTAAAAGCTACAATCCTATAGCATCAGATCTGGGATTAGTGAAGATTAAAATCACATGTTTTGGATTATGACGTCATGAGCGTCATAATCCAACGATCACGTCATGATCGTTCATTTGTTTTGACATTTCCTATATAAGCTGCTGCATTTTCAAACAAATTTAGTCATAAAATATTTAAGGCAGAGACCACGTTTGACTCCAGTTAAATCTGCAAAAATTTGAGGTTATATGTACCAAACATATGTTGTTGACAACTGTCAAAGATTATTGAAATAAACAAAAGTTGAAATAAATTGGAAAAGGTGTTTACCTGAAGTATCTTCGAGGATTAATAAAGTTTTTATTATTGTGCTTCGTTATATAAAAATAAAAGTGAAAGCATTTCTTCGTTAAATAATAATTAAATAAAAGTGAATTTATTTTTGTGTTCATCGATCTACGCATCGATTATTTTTTCATAAACAACAGTCAGCTGTTGGTCACAGCAGTCTTGCCAATTTGGTAAATGGTTTAAAAAAGGAAATTGTACGGAAAATACAAGGTTGGTTTCAAAAATAATTGTTCCTTGTTCTTTAAAGGAAATTACTAAGTTGTAAAGTTCATCTTGGGGAATTAAAAATTTAATTGGTTCAATTTCTTTTAAATTCTCTTTAAGAATTTGTTTTAATTTATCAATTTGAAGAAAACAAGTCATATTTGTTTTTAATTAATATTTATTTAGTTTGAATAACATTTTTTTTGTTACTTATAAATAATTATTTGTGTTAGTTTGTTCAAACGAATAACTGTATTTAATCCCATGTCAGTTAAATACGACCTTTATTAACGTTTGAGCAAACTGGGGATTTATTCTCAATTTAAAATTGTAAATTTATATTTTTTTATTATTGACTTTTCTTTTCTGAATTTCATTTTGTTTTTGAATAAAGGTTTTATGTTTTTCAATTAACGTATGTGTTTAATTGATGCTAATACAATCATACAGCATTATTTTCTTTTTCCAATTCAGAGTACAGTTACAGGTGTCCAGCTTGCAGAAGCATAAGTGCTTATAATTTATGTTTTATATTTAATGTCACTGCCAATTCCTGTTTCCAGGCATAAAAGAATATAAGAGTCTCGAAATTCGAATAATTTATGTTCCACCATACAAACCTGAGCTAGTTAAGGGAAAACTAAAGAATATATGTGTGGGATTATTATTTTTATTTTTTTATTTAGGATCACCGCAATATATATATATATATATATATATATATATATATATATATATATATATTTTATATATATATCGATAAATTTTTCTATATGAATTTGCATTCAAAATATTATTTAATGTAAAATCATTATGCAACTTGAAAAAATTAACTCTATCTAAAAATTTATAAAAATTAATTTCCTTTCGAAATGATTCATTATAATCTAGATACTTTGAATATTGATGTTGTTGTCATGCGACTTGCTGATCTTCATTAATATTATTCAAAAAATATCTAGTTACTTGCATGTTTGCTTGATATCTAATTCATATGGAAGATTTCTCGCTATGCTGGTAGTCGTTCTCTGTAGCTCAGTTGGTAGAGATACCACCTAGACAGTGGAGGGTCCTGGGTTCAAATCCCAGCAGAGTCGATAAATTTTTCTATATGAATTTGCATTCAAAATATTATTTAATGTAAAATCATTATGCAACTTGATAAAAATTAACTATACCTAAAATATATATATATATATATATATATATATATATATATATATATATATATATATATATATATATACATATTTATTTGAAACAACAAAAACAGTGAACAATAATATAAATAAGATGGAACAAAATATGATGAAACAAACAAAAACACAATTCGACAATTCTAGTAAATAATAAACTCTCAAAAATAAAACAACTAGAACAAAAACTTAAAATTATTGTTCATGAAACAAAAGCTTTATGCCTTTGGCCACTGTTTGCAAATATACTAAAATCAACTGTAACCAATGAACATAACATAAATAAGATGGATAAAAATGTGACGAAACAAACAAAAACACAAATCCACAATTCTAATAATAAACTTCCAAAAATAAAACATCTTAAACAAAAACTTATCAAATTATTGTTTATAAAATAAAATGCATATTTCTTTGGCCACTGTTGGCAAATCTATTAATAACAAATTGTTCATTGATCGCAATGTCCGGATGGGCGTTAATAATGGCTAAGCCAGATAGCCTTTCTTCTGAAATAGTAGATCGGAGCCAACTTTTTATTCGCCTCAACGAAGAAAAACTCCTTTCCGATGAGGCAACACTGATCGGAAGTGTAATGAGAATTTTTAAAAATGATGTTATCAAAGGAAACATTATTTCATCGCATTGAGCAAGGGCTCCTAAAGCCTCGTCAGGAATAGGAAGTTTTTCTTCGGAGGCTTTTACCCACTTCGTCTTCCACAACCTCAGTTCGCTTTTGAATTCTGTGAACAAAACCTCCAGATTTTGATGAAAAAGTTTGTTAAATCTTTCCACCAAGGTCCGTGCTATTGAATCCAGAGATGTCATACCAACTTCCCTAATTACCGTGGGTATTATAATGTTCAAATTGAACAAACTGGTTGTATCAGCAGTGAATCGACCCTCCAAATCTGTAATTATACTGTCGAGCAAGGGTATATATATATAATCTGCCTATAGTATTGTTCCAGTGATTCGCAACTTGGATTTGGTCGATGTCTCATGATTCCAGTGGTTCTGGGTTTGCTCAAAGTTGCCCCCAGTTCATCTAGCGATTTTTAAATATTCATGAAAATTGCGTTGAAATGTTTTTCAGCTCCTTGTCGGTTTTCTTTTAGAACTACCAGTGTACTCAAAACTGCATCATTGGCGGCACCTAAGTCCAAGTTTTTCTGGAGCAACTTGCTGAGCGTCATCGTTACAGAAAAAACGTCAGACATACAAAAAATACTTACAATGAACGAACTATTTTTAGAGCAGAAGCATAGTTTTGTGCCTTACTCGAAGAGTCTCTTTCTTCCCAAGACGATATTATATCGAGTGATGGAACAATTTTTGGCAAAAATACTCGGAATTGCAGGACTGAGTCATGTCGCTCCACCCATCGTGTCTCACAAAGGGAATGAAGTTGGCCCTGAAGAATATGTTTCAGGACATAATTTCTCTTGGAAGACCCGGTGAAAAATGATACAACATCCTTCATTACTCCCATAGCATTACGAACGGATTGCACAGACGATGATTTAGAAAGGCTGAGATTCAATGCATGACTTAAACAGGGACAACGGACGGACGAGATCAGCATTTTTTGAGCCTCTTGAACAGCACCATTCTGCTTAGAAGTCATGACGCTACAACCATCCGTGCAAATTCCAACACAATCCATGAATGGCAAATTGAGTTTCTTCACTTGGCTTACGACTAATTGTCCCAGAATTTTACCTGTAAGAACAGGCTCCATTGTATCTGGGTCTAGTTTATATTTTTCGGTATGGCAGTCTACAAATCCTACGAAGTCTTCCTTCATTTCACTTCCTTCAAGGTATCTGATTACTAGTAACATTTGAGAAACGTGAGATATATCTGTGGTTTCGTCAAACATTATACTGTAAAACTTCGCAGACTTGATTTTTGATATTATAGTAGAAATAATTTCTTCACTGCAAAAATGTATCAATTGATTCTGGATAGTTTTGCTGATATAAGTTGCCTTGGATGAAGTCGATCTCAAATGGTCTTCTAACATTCGGTCTCCAGCTTCAATTCGAAATCGCAGTAGTTCTCTGAAATTTCCTTCGTTGATTCGGCTGGTGTTGAATAATTCTCCATCATCCCTATGTCCTCGAAATGGAATATTTTGCATTGCTAAGAAAATAACACTTCCAGTCATTGGTACCAACCTTTTTCTATTTTCTTCTACTTGTCTTTTTCTGTCTTCCGATAATACATCCCGTATATCAAAAGTTGGATTCTCATAACAATTAACGAAACTATTTGAACGCAAGATTGCTTCTTTATGATATTTATTGGAATCGTGAACATCCAAGGCACCATCTTTACCAAAAAGTTTGGCAAATTTTGTCACATGCGTTTGAACCAGACTCTTGAGACACTCTGACTTATTTCTGCCACTAACTTGGGCAAAGACAACACAGTATTTACAATATACTCCTTTATGGATGAGTGAATACGATAACCATTCATATTTTGATAAATGATCATGATTCAAATAACGTTTCACGATTCGATTATTTTTATTGTGTTCCGAAAACGGCAACACATGGTTACGAGGCGGATACCAAGTATTTTTTATGAAATTGTATTTCTCATAGTCATTCATTGTTCGACCAACTGCTTTACCTATATCGAAAATATTTTCATTTTCTATATTTTCCTCTGGTAGAAAAGAGTTTTCTTGAGATGATGACGGCCCTGCCTCGCTTTGAATACTTTCAGTTGGTTGTCTTGGTTGTTCAATTTTCTGTTGTTTTTGTACTGCCAAAAAGTAAGAATCAATCTTCCTTTTATTCATCTGAAAAATTAAATAACTCAGCTCAGTTCTCCAGATCAAATAGAAAGTTTCAATGTTTTTTCAGGTTCTAGGTCAATTCGCCCCCGCAAACTCGCCCCCGGACAACTCGCCCCCGCAATCTCGCCCCCGGGCAACTCGCCCCCGAACAAACTGGCCCCTGTAAATTTCGCCCCCGAGCAAACTGGCCCCTGACCTTTTCGCCCCCAGTAAGATTTGTCCACAAGCAATTAAGTTCTCAATCGATTTTGTAGGTTCATTTTTTTACACAATGATTCAATCTTCGAAGTTAATAAGATAATTATACGAATTATTCGTATAAAGCGTGATCAAAACTATTTTCAAATTAGAGAAGTATGGAAATATTTCGCATGTCTTAAAAAGCATTGAAAAAACAACAGTATATACATAATTATGATATAGACCAAATGCTTACTGGGGTACAACCAAAGATAAATAAAAAATATAGGCTCATATCTAACCGGTTACAGCAAATAGCGTCCGGGTTTAATGATAGGAATGTTATCGATTATTTAAAAGGTATTGCGCATAATTTTGAATTTTAAGATACCATGATTGTATATATGTATATGTAAATATTTACTTGTAAAATAAATAGTATCTGTAAGTTTGGAGTTTTATTTTATACAACATAAAGGTAAATACAGGGTGGTCCCGATATAACCCTGCAAAAAAAATCTGGGTCATCAGAAAGATCCAAAGAGTCTGAAAAACCTCTTTGTAGTAGGTCGAAAATGATGGCGTAAAATTAACCCTTATCCACACATAAATATTTGAGGCTACTGACCACAAAAATAGGTAGTCAATAGTAGACAATAATAAACAAACGCTTACTGTCTTCATATTAATGATCAAAAATGACATACAACTCTTGTCAAATGAGTCATTTTTCCAATTTTTTTTCTTCAATTTCCACATTATATAGGTAATACAAGTATAATAAAAAAATACCGTATAATATGCGTGTATAAGAGCCTCTAAAGCACTTGCTCCATTTAAAAGCATTCCGTTGGGCGTCGTGCTCTTAAACGTATCGTGCGTGCTTTTAACAATTATATTATTTTCGCTTTAGGGACGACGTGAATCGACCGTGGGGGCGAGTTGTCCGGGGGCCAGTTTCCTCGGGGGCGAGTTACCCGGGGGCCAGTTTACGCGGGGGCGAGCTGGCCGGGGGCGAGTTTGCGGGGGCGAAATGGCAATAACCCGTTTTTTCACCATGACCATGGGAATGTAGAAATTAAATGATTCTCAAGAATGCATTGAAGAATTTACTTTGGTTCTAAATAGTTTTATTCATACAAGTGATTATAAATTTTATACACTGTTTATCGGTTTCGAAAATATGCAAAAATCAAATTCGTTAATAATGTCAGTGTTGCATATAGGTAATTAACATTTTTTACGATAAATTCAATTTCACTTATCACTATTTCTAATATTCTAATTCAATGAAAAAATCTATAGCTGAACCCCACTAATATTGTTTGAAGAACAAATGTGGTTTCCGACAAAAAACAACTATTTTCTACTTAATGCTCCTTTGTTTTTGATTCTTACCGCTCACCGCTCACGGTTTACCGCTAAGATGCTTTTTACTAAGAACACAGTCCCCAATAACAATTATTTTTCCTCTATCGTTATCAGTTTTGCCGCCTTTGATTTAGCCGCCGGCCCGACCGGCCGCCTGTATTTATTGCACACATTCGCACTGCATAGAAGAATATTTCTGTTTCATAGTTTATTGTATGATGAACGACTCCAATGAAATATAGAAATCTGTGGATTTGGGTTGTTTGAAAAAACATCCAAATAGAACGAATAATTTTGGTTTGTATAAAGTATAAGGTGTGTTTTCTTCTTGTTTGAAAACCAATCAAAGGTTTACTTACATGACTCTGGTCGTTGAACCAATGTCAACTATTTAGAACTCCTCTAGGGGGGCCATGGCCCCTATGCCCCCCCCTCAGATCCGCCAGTGGTTATGGGGTGTAAAAATGTTAAAAAACATTTTCCTTATGTTGGGATATCTTGTTCAAACTAGATATGTGAACGTAAAATGTCTTTAGAAACATTTTTTCTTACGGCCTACGTAATAATAATAATCGCCCCCCTCCCTCCCGCACAAGCTTCTAGCTTCTCGGGTTTGGTTTCCAGGCTATGGGTTGTAGCAATTATTATTATCATTATTATTAATAAAATATTTTCCATATTTTAACACATAAGGTCACTTTTCGTGATTTAGAAAATTGCGAATTTAACAGATACCTACCTATAATTTCACCTGTCAACTTTGACATGGCGTATTTCAAGTATTTCTGTAAATCCACTGTTTTAGTGATTAGTCATTAGGAGGGAGACATTTGCAAGAACATCTCGACATACCTATTCCATTGAAAACACATGTGGTAATCTGATTTTCGCAATTAAGGCACGTAATTTGTTGATCTGTTTCTTGTAGGTTTTTGTCATTTTCCTGAAAATTGCGAATTTAACAGATACCTACCTATAATTAAATACCCACTATAATACCCACACCCGACTGTCTAATGATTCTGGCAGTGGTATCTTGGTATTCCTTATGATGCAAAAGATACCAAATCATAATTGCCAGAAACTTTGGAAAGTTGCTCGTGGGTGACAGACCGCCCAACAGATTTTAACCAGCGCCCTCTGCAGTGCGGCTAAAATGCAGATTTAGCATGGCCATATTCTTGTTCTTCATGTTCGATATGATAAGATTAATTTTCTGGCTTGGTAAAAAATACATCAATCATTTTCTATTCGTATGCTATTAGGAAAATTATAAAATAAGTTTTTCAATTTATTCTATTGATTGAAATAAATAAAGATTAATAAAAGTTTCACGGTATTGATTAAATTATAACCTGACAATATTGTTTCGACAGCTAAGTTGTCATTAGCAAAGGTAATATTATAATAATAAAATAGCTGCTGAAACAATATTATACCTTCCTTCCCCTCGAAAAAAAAATTAAATACGTCACTGTAAGAACTGAAGCTTCATTATTTACCTAAGCTTGCTAAATAACTGTGTTTTAATAATTGGAGAACCAAAAATCAAAGCCTACTATTCGTAAATCATTTTTCACGTTTTTCTTGAGAATTTTCTTATGTAAGAGGATGAATATTTATTATGGTTGAAAAGAGAACACAATACTCTATCGATTTCAGTAAAAAAATACCTAGCATGTAATTTAAAAATGTAAATGTAAAAATGTAATTAAAAAAGTTCTATGACGTCATCACGCTCACACTGATTTAGTAAATACAAAATTTTCTAAACATATAGAATTCTATACCATTTAATAATATATACAGTTTATACCATTTCTGATCGAAAATAAAGTTGCTACAAAGCGGGGCGCATTAAATCAAACAGACTGTATATTTACTTATATTTACTGTAAAATTTTATTATTAAATATTCTATTTATCTATTCTATTAGTAAGTAATGTAAATGCCTAGTTTCTACAGCAATTAACAACTAAGGATTAACAACTAACAATTAATAAGTGACAACTAAGAAAATCTTGTCGGTTTATACAATTATAGATTAATAATTGATCATGCGCATTGCGCATTGCGCATCCAGTCCTATGTTTACAGTAACGCCATAAAACTTGAATTTTTGGAGAATAACTTCATAATTATGTAGTGGCAAACCTGTTTTTTACTGTCAGATATGCGCTCTTGCGATTTCAACTAACAATTATTACAAAAATCAAAATAAATCAATCACTTAAAATCATGCTGACATAGCATTACGTTTATTTACTAACTAATCTTATTTTAAACTTCAAAAGATGGTTAAATGTTTGCCTTCTTCAATGCACAGTGCAACACGTCTGTTCATGTTATCAAACACTTTCTGTAAAAGGTGAGGTGTAACGTTATCACATTCTTTCACAACTTTTGTTGTAAATCTTCTAGAGTATATGCAGCGGTGTCGTAAGAATGGTGTTTAACCATGAGCCACATAGAAGTAACCGAAGTGCTGAAAGTAACCGTATTGCAGTTCCTTGTCATCGAGTTGATCGATGAACCAATTCAGAATGGTGTTCTAGTATCTTTTGGTAGTGATAGCCTCTTCAAAAAAATGAGACCGACCAATATCCTTCGCGAAAGAGCTAGTCAAATACTGGTTTTTCGAACAATGCAATCGGTTTTTCCTTTAATGAAATTGGGATTATCGGTACTCCACATTCTTATCACTTGCGAATTAATATATCTACAAAGATAATACCATGATTCGTCTGAGAAGAACATCAAATTCAAAACATTATCTTCCAGATTGTCTCGGATCTAGGTACAGTTGTAATCTTGTGGTAGCAATTCGTGATAAAGTTGTGCTTTCTAAGGAAACGAATCTAAATCTTTTATCAAAATGGTTTAACATGTACTACAACTGACATGATTTGTTTCCAATCCAACCGCCATTTTGGATCCAAAAGTAAATGATAAGGTAACTTATTTCAATTTATATTTACTAAAAAGTTAGATGCAATGTACGCAGAAATTCTGCAATTTATTAAACAGCAATGTGTATGTCTGTTGTCGTGTTTGGTAAACTCTATTGACAGCGTTTTGTTTGACATCTCTAGCCTCTTGGATTTTGCTCTTGGACTCATCTCGCAACGCTGTTCAGTTGAGTATGCAACTATTTAACGAAAAAAAGATTATCAGATATGACGCTTTTGTGCCAATTTGGCATTTGAGATGTTACTGTTATGTTCTTATAAGATACCCTTCGACAATGTTCATTAATATAAAAGACGAGAAAAAACAATTTTCATAGCTATGAAGTACTACCATGAACCTACGAGCCTTGAATTATGGAGTAATCATGCAAACTATTAATCGAGACTGGCTAAACCTAAGGGCTAAACAATTGGGACGCACCTATACTTTCGGATTAAAAACCGCACTTTTTATCATGCAAAATAAGGGAGATATGAGCATTTCGAAAATTCTTAATAACGACGTTTCTACCAATACAACCGGGGCGTCGGCGTCGGAGTGGCGTTGTTCTGTCTAATGCATTACTGACTGGTAGTAACTACGTCATCACCGTGTTTACAAGCGTTTCTCTTGTAACGATATGTATTTTAAACAAACCATTTTGACAAATCAATTTATTTTATTTTTGACTATTTATAACCTGCTAAATAAAATAAAATACTACATAAATAACCCAAATACACCTCAATGACTTAAGGGGGCCTCTAACAGCCATCATGTAGGGCATGTGAAAGAGGAGATCTGTAACGAAAAAAAAAAGATTTTTACACACCCATTGTTGAGGTATGTTAATGAGATATTTTGTAATATCGCAGTAATATTGCACAATTTTTTTAATATTGCATAAATATTATAGAAATATTGGTTTTAATTGCAACATAAATATTGAAAAATATTACACCCAGTGCAGTCAAATTAAAAAAAAAGCGTAGGAAAGTTCAGTTGAAGTCATTGGACTTTTACATAAGTCTTCCTTGAGGGCTGTTAAATAACCTCCTAAAAGCCACCGCCTGTAGGTGGTGAGCTCGAAGAGATAATGAGGGTTAACCACGCACGTTGGAAAGTCCATTGGTTCTCCTTTCCAAAAGGACCATACTTATCATGGTTATTATACAGGGTATGGTTTTATCAGCTCTTAATGTGAATACTGCATGTTATTTAAATCTCCGAAAATACGCTATATCATTTCCGGATAAACCGGAAGTGGGCAACAAACGGCTACTCAGAAAAAACTTAAAAAACTAAGAAGCAGACTGGCGAACACATCGCATTACATTATCTCAGTTAGTTCAAAAGCTATATAGGTATATAAAGAGTCGAAATATAACGGGACACTCGGTATAATTCCACATGAATACAACACAACATTATTACTTATGTTAACCAAAACAAAAACAAAAAATATACACAAAAAATGACGTTACCAAGGGTGTAGGCTGTAAGTGTTAAAAATCTATATACCGAAGTATGAATTTTTTCTGCTTTCCTTACTATGTAACTCCAAAACTGTTAATTATAGAGCATTGTAGCCAAAGAGACTTTTGATCAGAATAATGTAAACTAAAACGTATCACAATTTTAGCTAATCTGACCGGTATCCAATATCCGTAAGAAACGCGTGGGGTTCTTTGCACAACGGCACTCATTAGGCTTGGTGCGGCCCTGCACACAATATCCCGCAATCTGCATCAGTTAATTATTTACTAATATTGTTAATGCTAGTTGTTAGGTTAATTCCTATGCATTTTCTGTTACATGCTTATTAAAAATAATTATTAAGATTGTTTGATTAAAAAAGTAAAATGAAATAAATAAAGATTATTAAAAGTTTCACAGTTTTATTAAAATATACCTGACAATATTGTTTCGACAGCTATGCTGTCATTATCAAAGGTAATATAATTATAAACAAACACGTCGCTAAGGTAGATACAAAATAGGTAACTAGATAAAATAATAATAATAATAAAAATTAATAATAAAAAAGTTTAATTATGATTTTTATTATTAATTTTTATTATTATTATTATTTTATCTAGTTACCTATTTTGTATCTACCTTAGCGACGTGTTTGTTTATAATTATACCCAACCCGGTTCGAACTTTTGCAGGGCAATTAGTATTTTTAGGTTGGTAGGATGCGTACCAAATTCATAGTAAAGTTTCATACCATTCCAACCAACAGTGGGTTTCGGAAATAGCCCACAGTTTACCACGGTTTAATCTCGATGACGATTCCCGTCATTGCTCCGAAAATAATCGTTAAAATTTGATGAAACTTGGCAAGCGTAACCTACTGATTTAGAGGTACCTACTATCCCGCAAAAGTTCTACCTACAAAAGTATCTAGAATGCATGCCATTTGCGTATGGTATCCTTTGATGCAATTTTCACCAGTGGTAATTATGTATCAGTCCTTTCTTAATAACAAAATTAATTCGCCAATTCAATTCACTTTTATTTAAACGTGAATGAATACATACATTCATTACAAACTTCTTACAGTTCTTAAAGACTTTTCATTGCCAACTTACTTAATTACTGGAAAAGAAATCACTAGATATGGTTCAATAATGCAAACAGTTTTAAGAAGCTTCTTACCATAAAAACCAAAAACAATATTCTACGTAAAATATAATATTCTCACGCAAATTACACCCGCACGTTGATGGAATAATAAAGATGTCACGTATAATTACATCGCGGTTAGATGTGACGAGGTCAGTGAAAAGCTGGGAGATTCCACCACGTTAGCAAAACACGTTGTCCACACGCTTTAACTATAATAAAATACACCCCCTTTAAACTCGCTAACCCTGTTTAATTGGGTATTATATATTACTTTATTACCGTTACACGCAGTATATACGGTTAATTCACTTATTATAGATAATTTAATGAGTTCACATAAGTTAAATTACGTTAGGAAGTCTGGCTCAAGCTTAGAATGGGTTTAAGTGGTAAAATTTATTATTATTTAGTAGAATCTTGTTAATGATTGTATGTAGAGAGGATAAATTAATTGCTTAAATAGTAAACTGTTATTACAGTTTTAAGACTAGTGTCGATAATAAATAGCACATGAAAAATAAGATTTTGGATTTAATAGATCTGTTAGGTATCTTCGTGCATAATGTATCTACTATCGAATGCAAAAGTTCTGAGCCCTGCGTTCGAATGCTCATAGCAAATAAACTAACCGCTCAAATTAATTCAAACAAAAACAGTTAGATAGACAATTTATTTTTGTATTTATAAAACAGTAAATTTCTAAAATTATCCGATTTTAGGTTTTTGAATTTTTGTGAATTATGTTACAAAGAGTACCTACGGTTTTTGGGACTTTTGACGTAAAATGTGCGTTGAACAATTAATATTTCAATAACTACTGGACAGAATTGAATGTAATTTCATATGCAAGTAGCTAATAGTGTTTTATGTATGTGGAAATTTTTGTAATTTGATATCTATATATTATTTCTCAAGTTATTCTATGAAATAGAGGGCAATGCATTCTGGTACCTTAATCAAGATCATTTTTTGCAAAAAATAGTATTTTTTAATAAAAGAACAAATACGTTAAGAAAATTTGAAAATATTCACGAATTAATTAATAAATACTGTTTTAAAGAATTATTTATTAATTAACTCGTGAAGATTTCTTGTCGTAGTTGTTGTTTTATTAACAAAATACTATCTTTTGTAAAAAATACAGTTCTTGATTAAGGCACCAGAAGGTCAGAATGCATTAACCTCTATTTCATAGAATAACTTGAGAATTAATACAGATATCAAATTACAAAAATTTTCACATACATAAAACACTATTAGCTACTTGTATATAAAATTACATTCAATCCTGTCGAGTAATTATTGAAATATTAATTATTAAAGGCACACTTTGTCAAAACTTCCAAAAAAACCGTACTTTTTGTAACATAATTCGCAAAAATTCCCAAACCTAATACCAGATAATTTTGCAAATTTACTATTTTATACAGAAATAAATTGTCTATCTAACTGTTTTTGTTTGAATTAATTTGAGTGGTTAGTTTTTTGCTATGCGCATTCGAACTCAGGGCTCAGAACTTTTACATTCGATAGTAATAGTGGCACACATTTTTCTAAATATCAACTTGTTTCAAAGTTAGCCAACGCATTTATGTGTATACATAAAGTGTATATACTTTATAAAGTTTATTTCGAGGTATATAGGGTTTAAGATTAATTAAAAATATGAATATTAAATAATAAAATAATATATCTTAGGTTGATAAAAATATTGCATAGAAGAGCAACGTGATTTTGAAATAAAGTTCCAATTGATCTGTGCTATTTAAGCCATTCTATTTAACTTTCAAAGCTAGAGCTACATCAAGATTCTATTACGAAGAGTAAGAAAGAAGGCATCATAAATTGTTTCCTTCCGTCACCTAAACTTGAACCTTGTGACAAAAAGCCGCATGTATTCATGTCTAAGGACTTGAGATGTACACCGTGCCATTATCCATTGCCGTGCCACCAATGCCAACAATTAGAAATAAATAAAGATTCCTGTAATCCCCCCCCCCCCCCGTCATCCTATCACTGCTGTCAGTATATTATCAACTCTCTTTTTAAGAAACCCTAGAGCCGCTACTAATCAAATCTGTATCCCGTATTTTAAGATGACAAGATAAAGCGAAAGTGCCATCCCTGATCTCGATGGAGTTAACTAAAAATACGAGGTCTGCCTATTAAATAACGAGACTGCTTATGAAAAAGAGTTTTATTTTAAAAATTATTCTACAACCGAATGCTCCCCTTCAATGTACTCCCCTCCCCTCGCCACACACCGTTCCATTCGTTTTTTCCATTGGTCAAAGCAATGTTGGAAGTCTTCTTTTGTAAGAGCATTTAGGAGCTCCGCCGATTTTCGCTTCACCACTTCGATCGACTCAAACCGGGTTTCTTTTAAGGCAGACTTGATTTTCGGAAACAGGGAAAAATCACAGGGTGCTAAATCAAGCGAGTACGGTGCGTGTTCGAGCACTGGAGTGCCTCTAGCGGCTAAATAACGCTTCACAGACAGCGCGTTATGGGCAGGTGCGTTATCCTGGTGCAAGATCCACTACTTGTTTTTCCACAATTCCGGCCGTTTCTTACGAACTCGCTTTCGCAGTGTTGCCAAAACTTTCAAATAGTAAGTTTGGTTTACAGTTTGACCCTGTGGCACCCATTCAGTCATCACGATACCGTTGATGTCGAAAAAAACGATTGGCATGGCTTTAAATTTTGATTTCGACATCCTTGCTTTTTTCATTCTTGGCGATGCAGGAGTTTTCCAGTGCATGGATTGCCGCTTAGTTTCAACATCGTATTGGAATATCCATGTTTCATCGCAAGTGATGATGTTTTCCATCAATTCAGGCTCTTCATCTAACCTCTCAAGAAAATCTGAGCAGATCTGTTGACGGACGAGCTTTTGTTCAGGGGTCAAAGTTTTTGGGACCAACTTCGCACAAACTTTCTTCATGTTCAACTCGCCATGTAAAGTTTTTCTGACAGTTTCTTTATCGGCGTTTACAGTCTCAGCAATCATCCGAATGCTCATACGACGATCTCCGCGCACAGTTTCATTGATTTTGGCCACTGTTTGCGGAGTTGAAACAAAGACAGGTCGACCTGGACGTTTGTCATCTTCGGTGCTCTCTCGGCCTTCAGAAAACCGTTTATACTATTCAAAAACACGCGCACGAGATAGAGAATTCTCACCATAGGCCTCTTTCAACACTTAGAGCACTCAGTCGGAGTTTTTTTAATTTAACGAGAAATTTCACATTGATCCGTTGCTCGTGTTTTTCGTCACACATTTTTATCGGCACGAGAGAAAAAACACGTTCGTTTCTAACCTCTATAGAAAAAATACTACTACAGCGACAAAAACGTCTACTACTGGCATACTAGACACTTCCAGCTATCCAACGCTGCATTCGTTTTCCCCCCTAACCCTCTAGGACGTCTTCTGTGCGCGCAGTCTCGTTATTTAATAGCCAGACCTCGTATTGTTCATAAACCTTGCAACCGTATAATCGTAGGTTATACAGCTGATAGTGCAGCAGGATTTTCACCGTGATTGAAAACTTTTAGTTACTAGCTAATCTGATTTCTCATTGCTTACCAGATGTTCACGCATAACATATACTACAATAGTAGTCAGATCGTAGTTTATGAACAGACCTCTTCATCCAATACAATACCTCACCTGCTTGTGACGTCCTTGGTCAAATTATGACACTATTTGCCTTTTGACTTTGTAACATCAAAAAGCTAGAAAAGTAAATAGATTGCAGGTTTTATACAAAATACAATATTCAAAAGTTTTAGTAGCCCTGCCTGAAATTATTCTCCAAACACTCACATGGACCTGAATATTGGTATAGCCTGATCTAATCTGGTTACGGATTAATCTAATCCTTTCAAATTTTAAAGGAAGTTTCAAAACAAATATCTGGGCTCGGGATATCTTAATCCAGACACCTGCATCATATAGACAAACCCTATCTGATCATTTTATTAAGAGCTGTTGCTTCTGAAAGCACTCGTGGCATTTAATACTAAGCAAGTGGAGATGCTTTGACGATAAATCAACTTTCACACGATGAAAGATGGAATTAAGAAGACAAAGGATTACGCTTTACGTTATAGTTTGTGGTCAGAAATTGGGAAATTTAACAGACTATAATGTCATTGTCATAGAATCGTCTAGCAGTCTTTTTCAACACCAGCCTCTACAGGACAGTCTGAAGCGAATTAATACATCGTTAGACTATTAGACAACGTAGCTCCACAGCTACGAGTGGATAGCCGTACGGTAAAGAGTTCAAACCTCAAACAAGCGGCCTGAATGTGATCACCGGAACCAGCGAGAGGTAGTTTTTCGTAAATATATAAAGGTTTGGTACACTTCGCCGTCTAATGGTCATGTTAAGCAATCGGTCCCGGCAACCACCTACCTGTGGTTGTCGTTAAGAATAATACTTCTCTCTCTCATCTTGGGAACTAGACAAGTCCCCTGTTCACCTTGGGGTGAAAGGATTCATAATACCACCACCAGTGGTAAGAGAACGCTTTATATCCCGCCGGAGATAAAAGGGAGAAGAAGAAGAAGACCAACGTAACTACAGAGTTCTGGTCGTTACTTTTCCCAAATTTCATCTTTATGTTTGATTTTATTTTTTGGATTGGATTGTGGATCTTCACACTTTTTGTAGATTATGTTCATTCTACAAGACTTTCCCCAATTTGACGTTATTTTCTTAAACACTAGAAATTACTGTTTATCATACCATAACCTTATTGTAATAGGGAATCAATAAAGTTCAAATTAGAAAAGAATTATTTGCTTTGGTTTTTGTAAAACAAATAGTTTTTCCACTCCATGCCCAGAAATTTCGATTTTCCTCTTGCAAAATAGTGAGAAAAATTTATTTTTCATTTTTAGAGAAACAAACATGAAAAAAATATTCTCAAACAAAATCAGAGATGTGAAAAGAGAAACATGGGAAGAATTTGGAAAGGAGTTACAAGAAGACCGCAAAACAAATAATAGAAAATTTTGGACTAAAATACGAGGAATTAAAAATGGAAAAGGAAAGGAAATTACAGCAGTAAAAACAGACAAATACAAAAGGAATAACTAAAGTATGGAAAGATTTCTACACAGACAAATTTAATACGGAATAACAGATGAGGAATATAAAATATACCAGGAAGAGGACATACAGAGTGAGGCGATAAGTAGAGAAAAAACAATAGACGCAATAAAAGCAATAAAAAGCGATAAAGTTTGGGGGAAGACGATGACTTGGAGCCAGAAATGATGAAATACCTAGGAGAAGAGGGAGTAACTTGGCTATGGAAAATATACAAAGAGGTCTGGAAAAGACGAGAAATGGCAAAAGACTGGTAAAATAACTTAATAGTGCTCATGTACAAAAAAGGGAAGCATGTGAATTGTGAAAACTACAGAGCAATATGCCTATCCTCGGTATGTTTCAAAACATACACAATACTAATAGAGAAGAGACTAAGACCGTTTGTTGAGAAAGAAATGGGAGAAGAACAAGCAGCATTTAAAACCAAAAACAAACGAATGACAACATATACATATTAAGAAACTTAATAGAAAGAAAGAAGGCAAGTGGCGAGGAACTCATTTATAGACCTAAAAGCAGTCTTCGATTCAATAGAAAGGACAATTATATGGAAGTGTTTAAAGAAAATGAAAGTTCCAAAAACATTAATACAAGTAATATAAAGCACTTACAAAACTGTAAAAGGAAGAGTACAAGTAGCAGGAGAAATATCGGAAGAATTTGAATGGAAAAAAGGTATTAAACAAGGAGATAATCTCAGCCCATTATTGTTTATAATACTAATAAATGAGTTAATTAAAAATACCAGATCAATAACAAAACAACTATAAACATTAATAGGATGCCATAGATTACAACCAGTAAAAATAGAAGTTTTGCTGTACCTGGATGCAGGGACGAACCTAAAGAGTTTTTTGGAGGGGGGGTAACCTTAAAATTGCCAACTTATTACGATGAAAATACCAACTACTAGTAAGAAATTTTTTTTATTTGTACCTAACATTATATGAAGCAAAATTCGTATTTTACTCTCCAACGTGTATGCATGGCAATTAGATTAAATTTAAAAAAATAAATTGTTTTGGACACATTTTCTTATCTTCTCATTTTTCTCAAATTGTGAAATTGCCAACTCTCGCTCAAAATTATCAACTTTGAGAGGGGAGGTTCCCCTCCCATCCCCCCCGTGGGTTCGCCCCTGCCTGGATGATACAGTGGTGATAGTGGATTCTGAAAGAAAAATGCAGAAACAGAGAGAACTAGAATTAGTAACAACATATACATATCTGGGAGCATTTTAACGGACGATGGAAACTGGAACTAGAGCTAACCAAAACTAAGAAAGAACTGAATCAAGAAATGAAACTAAGAATATATAATACAATAGTAATAGCAACGATATTATATGCTAGTGAAAATTGGACAATACCAAAGAAACATATTAGTAACATAAACGCAATGGAGATGAAGTATCTGAGAAAAATAACAAGTGGGGGGAATTGTGGGAAGACAAAGTGGGATAGAATAAGAAATGAAACAGTACGGGAAACGATCGAACAAGAACCAATAATGAACAAATAACAAAACACCAATTGAATTGGTATGACACCTGATGATATGGAATCTAATAGCATAACAAGGAAAGTACATGAAGCAAGAAATAATACAAACAGGAAGAAACGAAGACCACGAAGACAATGGATTCAGCAAATAATAGAAGAAGATAAAAGAAGAGGAAAGACGGTAGATGGAAAGATATGACTGAAATAGGAAGACATGGAAGATACGGGTGGATGAAAATTTTTTATGGAAAAATGCAGAATATTTCTTATATTTACTTGCCCTAAAGAAATTTATTAGAATACTGGAAACAGTAACATTTTATTTTTTAAAGTTGATACCACTGTTAGACAGCTGTTCTTAGAATGTCAAACTTATCTTATTTACGCAATGAACTCTTGTAACTGGAAATACTGGAAGGCAACGCTCGCTAAACTAGCCTTGCAAGGCGCCGCGCGTCGTCGGCCGTAGCCCCGTTACGGACATAACAGTTTTTACTTCATTATTAACGGAATTGTAAATTTTGATACTCTCATCGTCGGATGTATTGTGTTGTGTATTAAGTGTAATATGATGATGAGATCCAATGAATAATTATTTTTGTTAACAAAAATCATTCTTTGCTGAAAATACTATTGCATTTATATCTCATTAATTTCATTCACAAATAAGGTATTTATTCTATGAAATGAAATATAATTTCATCCAATTTTTAAATTTATTAAGTAGCAATTATCATTTATGTCACAAATATATTGGCATTCATTCTACTTTGTAGAATGTATGCCGTATTTATAATAATTTTAAACAGTACGTATACTACACCTGGCAAATTTGAACGAGGTCCTACCGCTTAATGGTCTTTGTATGTATCAGACAAGGATGGTAATTTATAGGTCGCACGGGTTACTTAAAGTTAGCGAGCTATGTGAAAAACAATTGCATAATTTCTAGTGTTGCCAAGTATCATGCTACTTACCAAAATATCCCTAACATTTTTTATTTAAAACTCAATAATTTTTTAAATTATTTAATAATGAAATAACACGAATAGAAAAAATAGTATAAAGTATTCGTTTCATAAGACGTTTTAGCGCACGCGTCCGAGTTTAGAAAACGTGTCTTATGAATACTTTAATTATCTTTAAAAAAAAAGATGCAACAAGTGCAAGCCTAAAGTTAATACTTAACAAAATATTTTTTAATAATTGAACAATCTATAAAAACAATTCAGAAAATATGTGTTCCACATAAAATTAAAACGGAAATACCTATAGTTTAAACCGAGTATTTTATTTAGTTCTCAAGTATTTGTCACATAAAACCTTAAACCTCATCTTTGTATATTTTTCTTATATCTTTCTTAATTAAGAAGCAATTCAACTGGCCCTTTCCTGTGCGTTCTCTTAGCAGTGGTTTCGCTAGATAGTAGGTAGGGGCATTGGGAATCTCGTTAATCCAATAATGCGCATCACTAGTTAGATGATAGGTAACACCTTCACCTGAACTTGTTTGTGCTGTTGATTTCTTAATGACCTAGGACAAAAGGCTAATATGATGCTTTTAATTTTTTTCAATGTAAATGTATAGGGTAAAATAATAAAAAATAGCATCATATTAGCCTTGCCATTATGAAACCAATAGTACTTCGTGCGAGATTTAACGAACCAGTATTAGAGAGTTCAGTGGATGTTGAATATTAAAATTGGATGTTAAAATAGCCTGAAACTGGCTTATTAACGTTTCGTAAGAAAATACACAAATCTTAACACTTATCCTTAATCATTTAAGCCCTTAAATCACAGACTATAGTTACTTTCCTGATAGAAAAGAATCGGTTAGAATCAGGCCCGTAGCCAGGAGGGAGCAGAGATCTTATCAATATTTTGTAAAAAAAATATGTAAAAGTGTGTCAGTACTTAATATATAAAATAATTTATATATTTTGTATAACTCAAAGTAGAACTTTCATCTATATCTTGAAAAAAAATTACATTGTTTATTAAAAGCTGTTAGTAGTAGGAGAGATTCGAGACAAATGATTTCTAAGGGCGCACACGAAGATATGAAATTAATTCATTTTGCATTTAAGTCGCATATATGCTTAGGGGGGAGCTTTAGCCCCACGAGCCCCCCCTAGCTACGTGTTTGATTAGAATCAATTAGCAAAGGTTAAAGGTTTAAAAATTTCTAAAAGATACAGGAAATTATGTATGTATGTATAGTCCAGTCAGTTTAGAACAAATTTTCATGAATAGCACGGAAAGTTGAGGTAAGTAAGTCCGTGGATTTTGCATAGAGCTTCCTGGTTGGTTGTTAACTAACCCCCTATTCTGTAGGTGGTGAGCTCGAAGACATAATGAGGATAAACCACGCCTCCTAACGGCTTTTGTCGTTTTTCTCGGAAACTATTAGGTTTATCGAGATGAAGGACGTTAGGTAAAATAAAGTTTATTTAAATCCCTACCAAAAATGTTCAAATGCTTTTTCGTACCACGCCTTTTTGTGTTATCGAAGAAAGAAGATATGTCATACATGGACCGGCAATTTGTACCAGCAAGTTTGCTCAAGCAACTTTCGGACATAACTTTTTGTGGTCTCATGCTCGTTATGAAGTAGCTAAGAAAAATGTGTTGAGAGCCGAACGCGATTGTGGTCCAGTCACCTTTTACCTTAGCATCACTTCGGCAAATTACTAGCAACTTCATAACAAATATCAGACCACGAAAAGTAACGTCCGGAAGTTCCTTGAGCAAATTAATTGGTGCAAATTGCTGACCCATGTATGACATAATATGTTCTTTCTTCGATAACACAAAATGAAGGCGTGATAAAAAGGAACATTCAGCCATTTTCGGTAGGAAATTAAATAAGCTTTATTTTACCAAACCTCCTTCGTCTCGATAACCCTAATAGTTTCCGAGAAAAACCACAAAAACCGGTAGGGGATGTGGTTTAGCCTCATCTCTTCGAGCTCACCACCTACAGGTGTTGATTTTTCGGGGGTTATTTAACAACCCACAAGGATGCTCTATGCAAAAATCCACGGACTTACCTCGACTTTCCGCTATTTTTTCTAATTTGACTGGACTAGAAATTATTTCGCAAAATAAAAAGGATAACGATTGCAAGTCCAAAACATCACTCGAGATCAAACATAGTTACTTATGAAATCCTCTGACGGAAGTGCTTGCGAACCAAACAGATACGGAGAAAATATTTCACAAACAGTTATTTCAATACGTCAGAAATAAATAGATACAATTGAAACACCCAAGAGTGATTGTACATACTCAGACAATTAGATACTGGGTGATCGAGTGAGATCCTTAACACCATCTGATAATCGGTTATGTAATATAAAACCAGGTGAATCAGTGCCGAAATAACAACGTATAGTTTAGTCTCTGTGGGATTGACATTAGATTAGTTTAATGTTGCTTGTCACATTTTGACAGCATCACGATATCTGTAGTAAAGAAGAGTACGAACATAAACAAACAATAGCACCATCCTCTTTTAATTTAAATGAGATTTTATAATCGCAACTCGCAACAAAAGGTAATATTTATATAAAAAGTATATTTTTGGTGTTCATTGAAAAATCCTACACCGAAAGGTCTTTAAAGTATAAATACCCAACCATTCAATTCTAATAAGTACCTACTTTACTTCTAACACGCTAAATATTTACGTTACGTGTATGATGATATAGCATCGTATTCCAGAGTTTCCCTATTGGTTCCGTTGCTGGAATATCTGATACATGTATCTCCGAGCGAGCGGCAGCCCTTCTTTTGTCCCGATATTGAAATGGAATCATTTGACTGTAAATAATTTGCTTTGGTACCCCTGCGCTTATGTTCTCTCCCCCCTTTTGCATTGCTGACAACTTATTAGTGTAAAGAGTTTTACAGCAAACGATTTCTGATTCTATATTATGCGTATATAGATAGATACATACCATGATGGAATTGAAAAGAGTTTATAGATCAAAAATGAAATATAAAACTTACATATTTCAGATATTTTATTCCGTTTACAACACTGGAGAATGTTTTCATCATAATGGAATTATAGGGCATCACCTTTTAATCTAGTTACATACAGTCAACGTGTAACAAAACAGTTTCCTCTATAAAGCTGGATTTGCAAAACAAGAGTAGTTTATATTCAATTTCTCTAGACCTTTTTTTGGCTGTATTGAAATATTATTTTCCCACATTCCGAAAGTATAAAATAAAACCCAATCGATCATCTAATTAATCAAATCATTTACATTAAAAGGTATATCTTACCCTCATTAAGATAAGATCGTGAATTTCTAACCAATTTTTTACTGACCTAAGAATGCATAAATTTGAATGAATTTGGGACTTACAGAAGGAATAAACTTTCAGAATATGTTTCAGTAAATGAAATAATGAATTTATTAGTATTCATTTTATTTAAGTTCAAATCATACGATGATATAGATTTCCTGCAACTACATCGGAGTTATCCACTTATCAATTCCGAAATTATTCATTACATATGCAACCAATAAACTACCAAAATATTCTAGTTATTAGTCTACCAACATAAGAAAAGGTCAGAATCCCTGGAAACTTAAGTCTTCTTCAATAATAGTCAAGTATTAATAATAAGATTTAACCAATTGACCCCCCACTCAATCAAATCGATTCAATCCATTCAGACTACCTTTATTCATTTCACTCCACTCTATTGCATCTCGATATGCAATCGAACCCAATTTAGAAAAATCTAGTTTTATTAGATACTGAGCAGCTTTTGATGAAATTAAGCTAAAAAGTTCGGACAGCGTGCTACATTGACGCATAATACAAGGCCGACTCAGATTTGCAAAGTGTACACTGCACAAGAGTCTCCAGATTTTGGAGGTCACGGTTAGACTTTTTAATATTACTATTAGTGCAACCTAAAAGGGCCTATGGTAGACACTACAAATATTTAATTTTCGGAATATATACTTGGTATTCTTGATAATACTTACACTCTCTGTCTTTAGTACTGTGTATTAATACATGTTAATACATAATATGTAGGGTCTTTCCCCGTTTCTCCTACTTTTCAAAGCCAGTTTCTGAATTCGTTTCTGATTATAAGACTAGTCAAATTCAAACTAAAGCTTGCATTTTACATTTTTTTGAGCAAAACTGTGTCGGATCATTCGTTCATAACACATTAATACCCGAAGTCGAATCGATAAGATAGACTAAATGTTCTGGTAGCGGCATTTTTAGTCATCGCTATGTACCAGCAACTACCGGTGGAACTATTAAGTTTTTGCCACTAGTCACAAATACGTTATTACTACGTTTAGGCTACGTAGTGGAAACTTGGCGGTGTAGTAATTGCTACTTTCGTGGAACTTGTTTTCTCTTTGACACATCGTGTCACGTGGTCGCTCTCTCTTTCTCTTGCGAAAAAATATTCGACTATCATTTTCTATACTAATGCTGCGATCGTGTCTCAAAATGAATTACTACTATTTTATTTGTAATACATACTTAATAATACAAAAAGATATGAAATGTTTGATTATTTTGTCATTCCAGTTTACCAAAATTATAAACCATCACAATTTTTCTGTCAAATGTGATGTTGATAGATCGAAAAATAACAACAATTCTTTAAATATATTTCTTAATAAAACATGTCTTTAATAAAATATGACAAAAATACTTCTAAGTTGATACACATCATAAAAACCATTTTTATATTATTCCTAAGACAGAATTGGGCATCAATTTGTTATTTTTATTGAAAATTATTAGCAAAAGATCTACAGTGCTATTACATTAAAATGCAACATACACTATTTCTCTATATTGCATTTGAAAATGATCAAGTAAAAGCATTAGGCTAAATTGGTTGGTTGTGGCAAGTACGTATGAATTTTACCACGAACATACGTGGTTTGTTATAAAAAATACACCTTTACATTTTCTATTTTACAATAAATGGTTTTTTCATTTACGTTTGTATATTTAAAAAAGTCAATTATTCTTAAATTATCCTTAGCGGTTATGTATTGTTGGTTGCCTAAAAATACAGTAAATGCATACTACAGTTTAATTTAATAGCACTGTATTAACAATCATAACAAATTACAAATTGATTAATAGCCTCGAACATTTGCAAGTAAATATGGAGTAGTTTTCGAAAGATCACTTTAAAGTAGTATTCACTGTAAAATGCGTATCTAAAGTTTGTTGTGTCACTTAATTACCAGTAACGGCAACTAAGCAAATTCTACTTCACGGTTGTTACCACCAAGTATAATATAAGTTGAAAATTACCCCTAAATGAAACTTTCAAGTGACCCTTACTATAAAACTACGTCAACGTTTTCGTAACCAGTTTCCATTTTCTAATGTAACTGCAAATGGAACTTTAAAAGTTTCATTTAACCATAGCCATGAACATTGTATTTTTTATACTGCTCCATTTGATATGGCATATTTTAAGGTTGCGGGAACCAAAGAAAAAATGGGACTATACTTCACCCTTGTTCCCTAAAAATGGAAACAAAAAAAATTTTTGTAATAGCCCTAACTATTACCAGTGCAAAAACACAATTAACTTCCAAATTTCAAACTAATCTACAGCATATATGCCTCTTAGGCAATCCAACTACCAATCAAATGGTGTTTTTTGTGGAACCGACGGAAGTATTTGCCCATAGCGGTCATTAATTCAATAGTCTGTCAAATGGTGATTTTATGGTGCCGACGAGAATGTTTGATCACAGCAACCATATTGGTTTGGGTGGCCTAATAGAAGTTACTGTCACTTCTTTGTAATTTTTAATAGTAACTGGAACTTTGTGTAACAAGTAGTAAAAATCACTTTACAGTGATTCTCTTGGGTAGCAAAAAAACGTAAGTTTTACTTTCCATACTACTATAAGGTCCCGTTACTTTAAATGTTAAGCAATGATTTCAGACAAGTGACAGGAACTTTCAGTACTACTTTAAAGTTTTAAAAACTTTAAAGTAGCTTCGGGCAAGTTACGATCATAATACCACCTCAAAGTTGCAATAACTTTAAAATAATTATACTAAGTGGAAATGCCGTTTCACATACTTTAAAGGTTACTCAGAAGTAATGGAACTACATAGTTCCAATAAATAGTAGAAACAACTACATAATTACTAAAATAATCCGAACTGAAGTAATTAAACCTATAAAGTCATAAATTTAGTTGTAGTTACGTAACAATAAAAGTTTCGATCTCAGTTACTGTTACTTACTTAGATGCTGCTTAGAATACCTTTTCAGAAATGCACACCTATACCTATAACAGACCTAAACACTCCATGAGATTTAAAGAGAATCTACCTTGATTGTAACTTTTTGATTACTGACTCTAACCTAATGGTTTATGGGTGATAGTTTCATTCGATACTATCAGTTTTTTACTTTTCGTTACTTACGAACATTGGTAAAGTATCGAGTATTACTTTCCGCTGTAGTCATTCTATGAACTATTCTGCAGAAAACCAAAATTTATATTAGAGCTTGATTTATCTTTGTTGTATTCATTTCGCCCAATTTTGTCTGTTACATGCTTCGTGCAAAAAATAATCTTCTCTCAATTATCGTACTTACTTCAACGAAAGATGTTTGCTAAGTGTACTTTGATATCGGCGTATCATCAATATTGAACATCAGCTAGTTATTGTTTCACCATCCCTAATTATACATAAGAGCCCACCTCAGGCTTGCTAGCGCCAGCCCTAACTATGATTCTGTATTGGACTTCAAGCTAGATGAGGAATCTCTTTCGTCAAGTGATATCCATACTATACACATCTAACACATCGCATTAATTATATTTCAGAATATTCAGGTCTAACGTGTTTCGTGAGAATTTAAAAAAATTTTATAAACTGAAGAAATAAATTCTTTTTGGAACCAGCGGTGACAAAACATTTTGTCACCGCTGGTTTTGGAAAGAAGAGAGAAAGAGGAGACAAGTTTTGGAAAGAGACAAGAAATTCGAAAAGCTCAAAGTTGAACACTGCTACATGAAAGAAAAAATAAAGAAATATTACATTAAGTACGATCTACTTTTAAAATAAGTGTAGTATAGGCGATCGCTAATGTGATTTCGTAGCTCAGTGAGCAAGAGCAAGATGGTAGTATATTCGATTCCTCAATGAGACATACAATCTATTATTTGTTTTGCTTAGTTAAAAAAATATTCTACACTTGTGTGGAAAACCCATATTGCCTCGAACCTCAAAACTTCGGTCTCGTGCAATATGGGAATCATTTGTACCCTGTACAACGTGAGTACGGTGTACATGCTAACAGATACGTTTTTTATTCCTACATGTAAATCATCTGTTTTTTCACGTTCCACCCAATAGCAACTCCTGTTATAAAAACAAAGTAAAAAGTAAAATCAAATTTTGCCTGATTTTAATAATACCTAAAGCATTTGAAATACAATGATTTGTGAAATTGTAGCTTTAACAATTTTAACTTAACTTAACAATTTACTTTTATAATTAAAATTTAAATATCAAATAATTTAAATA
Organism: Agrypnus murinus; assembly: GCA_929113105.1. Classification (NCBI taxonomy): domain Eukaryota; kingdom Metazoa; phylum Arthropoda; class Insecta; order Coleoptera; family Elateridae; genus Agrypnus; species Agrypnus murinus. The sequence continues at coordinate 134,627,732 of OV816029.1, read as the reverse complement.
CGTGCAACCTACTTTTAAAACAAGGTATAGGCGATCACTAATGTGATTTCTAGCTCAATCAGCAGGAGCAAGGTGATAGCGTATTCGATTTCTCAATGAGTCATACAATCTATTAGTAGTGTTTGTTTTGCTTAGTCAAAAATAAAATATTCTATTCAGCTTGAGTGATTCATCTTCGCATGATATGGGCATCATTTCCACTCACGTTGTTCAAACTACTATTATAGGACATCTGAAAATCTATATAATAGAGTAGTGAAAAACTAAAGGAAATTGCCGAAGTGACCATTTCCGATTCAACAAGCCACTCGTCGATGAAGTGAAACAATATACGCATTTTGACTAATTGGACAGATATGGATTCAGCGCGATTAAATTGATTATAATACGTGTCGACGAAAGGCCAAGCTGAAAATTTTATATACCAAAGTAAAAAGACTCGAATGGTCCTATTTGCAAACCAATTTGCGTATTGACAAAATTTATAATTTCTGATCGTTACTCTTTTGGTTGTAGATTTTTAAAGCTGTAGAATTTTTCGTCTCATATGTTAAAATATTTAGATCATAAAGTTTTAAATTCTTATAATTTCAGAGTTTGAGGATATAAAAACTTTTTAAATATTTCAAACGAAAACCGAATATGTATTAAAATTTTGAAATTACAAGGCTTTAAAGTTTTATATAAATCTATGAACTAGAACACTGCAATCCTTGAGATTTTCAATACTTAAAGATACTAAATTTTTGCGGTTAACATTTTTAAACCTTCATAATCTCAGAATCATTCATTTTCAGAATATCCAAATGTCTTTTTTAAAAACAAACGAATCTTCTTTTGAGGCTGCTAAACGAGTATGTTAAACAGTGCTTCCAAACCAAAGTATTTGTCTGATTAGCAATAATGTTACCTTGTTCACGGCGTGAAACCAATGAGACGTATTTCAGTGACTACTAAGCCAGTGGCCAAACGAACCATTAAATGGTTAAATGACCTTTTCAGTTGTTTTCTAATCTGAAATGGGATGTAAGTTTTTGTACCAAACCAGCTTTTTGGTTGTTGCTCATGTTATTGAAAGGGTTTGTAAATAACATTTATATATAAGTAACTAATTCGCATTCTTACCTCAAAATTCGTTACCTCATTAAACAATCTAATTTAAATAATAGCCCAATGCATGAAACGATACGCGTACATTTGAATTCTAAAGTACCATTTTATGGGCTTCTTAAAAGCAATCGGTGTTCGTCTGATTTAACTTTCTGAATTAACTTGCAACTGATACCTCTTACTTTCTCAAATATTTCTTTTCATTTTTTTTATTACGTACCCTACTAAAAGGCCTATTATAATGTTAAAGTGTAGAACAATAACACAACCGTATTCATAATGCATGCACAAGTCAAAAATTTATATAATTTTTTAAAGGTCACTTAACTATACGCTCTCAATTTCAACTGAACATATTTTCTGATTGTAACAATAACCCTTGTCCTTTAGTGCTGCTTTATTAGTATAAATGCATTCACACCGGGTTGACAACGACAATACTAATTCGGTGGAGAAATAATCTATTATTATGAGGGTTGCCATATTTCATACAGCCACTATAGGTTAGATAGGTTAGGTATACTTAGCACTCTTTAGAACAAATTATATGCTAGATTTTTGTGGAGGGTGCCAAAGTACAACCCCTTTTTATGTGTAAATTCTGTGACGTAAATTGTACTTTATTTCCCGTCTTTGTTTATTAATGTATATTTTAGATTTTTCAAAATGGCGGAACTATTTCTTGTTGACACTCACAACTCAGTCTCTAAAGATGAGAAAAATAAATAAAAATATTCTAATAATATGTTTGTTGTCGTTACAAGCAAATTTTTCTAAAGAGGGTATTATTGTTATTATTATATAAGAAATTTTAAGGATTTTAAAGAATCAAAAGACATTACCGCATTGTAAAGACGTATCCAAAATTCTATACAAAATATTCGTGAATATTGCCATAACAAAAACTTACAAATGCAGCATTTGCCAGTAAAAATGTGAACACATGTCCTCTATGGGTCGGCAGAAAAATTGTTTTCAAGTTACGCACTGAGGCGAAAACGCCTAGATTGCAAATATAATTGAAAAAGGTGGCCCGTTTAAATATGAACCAGGGGGGTTTTTGAAATAATTTATTGTGCGTTGACGCGAATACGGATATTAAAAAATGTCTACTTTTCGTTTTCGATTGTGCATACCTTTGTTATCGGATTAATATTGTGTGTAGTATAATAATCTAATTCTATATGCGTGTATATATTTTGGGAAAATTGAATATTTTTAGAGGAAAATATATAGAGGACGATATCAAGGTAACAAGCCTACGTATATTATATAATAGTAGTTCATCGCGTTTCTCTACAACGGACCCATTCCAGAGGTCCTTATCGCCAGTTTCTGGCTGGCTGCGTCCGCCGTAACGCAGATCGGGATGTCTTATCTTAAGGGGGGAACACCCAAACCCCAAAACGATCGCCCACTCCCTTAACTCGTCTACCCTTCAACTCTGCTCCTGTTCGCAGTCGCGCACTTACGCATCACATAAACAAGATGAAAAGACCCCGGAAAAGTCTTCTAGTTTTACTCTTTTAATTTAGATATCACATTATTACAGTTACGGATCTTGATGCGGTCCACTCTGATGAGACTAACTCCGGAGACAATTCTAATGCCGGTTCCAGCGCCGGCGCTGACGACGATCAAGCGAGGCTGAGGCTGAAAAGGAAACTCCAAAGAAATAGGACTTCTTTTACTAATGACCAAATTGATAATTTAGAAAAAGGTGAGTCGTTAGTGTTAGAATAAGGTGAAAAGTTTCTTAAAATGTATTTTTTATAGAGTTTGAAAGAACGCATTATCCAGATGTGTTTGCAAGAGAACGTTTAGCGGCAAAAATTGGATTGCCAGAAGCTCGGATACAAGTATGGTTTTCTAACAGGAGAGCCAAATGGAGAAGGGAAGAGAAATTAAGAAATCAACGTCGAGGTGCTCCTGCTCCCACGGAACACCCAACTCCATCAGCTTCACCTCCGAGATTACAAGGCTTTAATAATGCATCGTCCATGTATTCTCCTATTCCTCCACCCATGTCTATGACGGATTCTTATAGGTAGGTATCATTATGTTTTCTGCGTTACTCAAAATTATTATTTTTATTTTACTATTTTTAAAAAATGCTCTCTTTGCTCTGTTCTTGCAACTTTTTCTCATTTTCCATTAATTGTTGAAATCTTTCAAGAGCAAGGTCTAAAGGTTAAAAAAAACTGGAAATTAACAATCTCCACTTATTACCTATATTTAATTTCAATTTTGATATAAGATATAAAGTATGGCAAACACCATCCGTATTTAACGTTATCGTAACGACATTTTGCTCAGTGCAAATTTTTATCTTTGCTATTTAAAGCCCATTTAATAGTGTTAATACATTTTAGTTGATACCGCAGAAGACTTCAAGATTTCTATTCATATTTCCTACGTAATGTTTAATTTAATTAAAGAACTAGTTTCATACCTTTTAGACAGTTTTGATGAATTGATTTGAAACATGCATAAGTACTGCATTTGTTTTTAACATTGTCATTTCGAAGTGTTATTCAAAATGTAGCTGTTGATGAAGGACAGATTTAATTAAAAATATAATCTTATGTAGTTGCTAAGTTTAGACTACGTCCAAATGAAAAACTGATTTTCTAAATCTACGCCCATCCCTCAGCAACCCCGTCTTCCAATTTAAAAAAAACTTCTTGATGCTAGTGAGTTTTCAGATTGTTCTTTATAACAAAAACAGAGTTTTCAGAAGTAGAAGCTAAGATAAGTCACAAGTTATTCAAGTGTCAGTTTAATTTCTGAATAGAAGTCTGCATCACTTTTTTAATAGTAATGACACAAAGGCACAGGTGCGTCAATGTGATTCGTGCTTTCTGAGTATTTGCTATTTTTTTAAGCATCACTCTTAGCTTCCTCATTTTTTTACCGTTTTCGTTTTCCAAACCTCTACAAGTCCTACTTTCTAATTCTACTTAAGACGCACGACCACTCGCTTGTATCTAAAGTTGATGCTGTTAAAGAATCTTAATCTAAATGAGATTTATCGATTTATTGCCAAAGTAAGAAAAGTGCGAAATTAGCAATTCTTACAATTTTATGGATAATTTAGAAGATATATTTAAATTAGATTTTTCTAAACACTATTTTTTAGCTTCGTTGCGATTGATAACATTTTAGCTTGGTTTTGCAGTTCTTTTGATTTTTTTAATTCTTATTATTAATATTCTCCACCAAAACATCACTTTTACAGAAACAAAACAAAATAGGGCTATCAACTGTTTAGATTTAACCAATTATTGAAATTAATCCACACAGTGAATTTGAATTTTCAATACACCGAAAACCTATACATACAGACATCACTATTTCTAACAATTCAAGTTATCAAACAACTCAGAAGCTAGCACCGTATAGGTCTTTAGTACTCAGGGCTTTAATCACTCCAATAAAACAATCAGATTTAGGTAAAGAAGTTTCAATCATCAAGCAGTTAGCACAGGCAAGTTATTATATCTATGTATAACACAATTGACACTTTAATTAAAAGATTATAAGTTAGCTCTCAAGAGAATATTTTCAATTAACACTCAAACAAAAGACATAAATTACATATCAGTACCATACTTTGGCATGATAAATGCAAATATACTACGAAAAAAACAACAACTATAAAATACATAACCTATAAAACGAATACCAACATCATGAAGTCCGGCATTTACCGTTTAAACTGTTATTTTTGTAACTCGGTTTATTTTGGACAAACACTTGAAAATTCTGCCCATAAGATACAAAGAACGTATGCTGTTACAAGAAATAACACCCAGAAAAATCTACCATAAGTACACTTCAAACCAACATCAATTTCTGGCACTTTTGCAGCAACAAACACAAATAAGACATTTTAGAAGCTTTTGAAATATACAAACACAAGCAAACGGTACTTTTAATGAATGAGCAAATTGAGTTCAGTCATTCTCCTTTACTAGATGTGTTGTAGATATTTTGTTTTATATATGTATTCTATCTAAACGTTGTTTATCCAACAGAAATAGTTAAGTCACTCCCAACAAATTAATAAAAACGCGCCAAGTTTTCATTCAGTGTATTTTTTCGTTTTAAATAAATAATAACGATCCTTTTTTAATAAATGGTTATAACAATTATTTTAGTCTGTTGTTATAAAAAGTAAAAATTGTTAAATAAAATTGTAAAATAAACTAATTATTAGGTAATTCAGTTGTGAAAGAATTAATTAGATATCAGATTAGTAAACCTGGAAAAATCGAGAATACTCGCTTGAAATAGCCCAAAATTTGGTAAAACCAAGCAGCAATAATTCTATGCAATTCTGAAGCCATTTGCGCCCAGCTGGCGGCTTATGTTTTCGCATAGTTATTACTGGCTTTAAGATACCTGCTTATGCAAGTGCTTTGGTTTATAAGCATAAACTGTTCATCAGCATAAAATAATCATAAAATGTATCGTTTTTGTTTATAACAACAAAAAATTATTATAAAGAATTTACAAATTGCCACATTAATTAGAAATTCTAACACATATGTATAAGACTAATTAAAGAATATTAATCGTTTTCAGTACGTGTTTTAATATACACAAATGTGCATTAAGTCTTAAGAAGTTTAGATAAACTAAGTGAAATAACAGCAAACCGAAACGACTAAATAAATAACTGATAACTGTAACCACCAACGAAGTAATCTGAGCGATGCGATGCTTATTGGGAGGAAAATTTCCCTTAAGTATATACAGTTTTTCTTTTTAAATAGATGATAATAGTATTCTTTTAATAGATGATTATTACAATTATTTTAATCTGTCGTTATAAAAAGTAAAAATTGATTAATAGGTTATAATATAATGTGATTATCAGATAGTTTAATTAGGCAACCTGTTTTACCCCTGGGCATCACTCGGAGCTCTCGAAACAGTCAAGTATTCGCTTGCTTCTGATATGGGTTTTAAACCGGCCAATAGACAAAATTCTATTGAAATATAGCACGCTTTTGTAGGGAGTGATTTAACTATTTCTGTTGACTGAACAACATTATTTACCTTTTATAATGACATTTTATGTCGAAAAGGTATATAAATTGCAATAAATATTGTAAGACTTTTAATAATTATTATTTTATTTCTGATTTATTTCATGATTATGGAGTTTTGCGAAGTTAGTCTCGGATAAACTTTCCCTTACAAGGAAAGACAGTCACGTGACAATTGTCAAATCTATTTATAAAATCTATATGTATAGCTTGGTGGAACAAATTCGTTGGTGTAATTCATTTCTGCGAATGCCCGGTTCCTGTGATTTAGAAGGTCCTCAAAATTTACCCGCATGCAAAAATAACTTAACACTAACCATAGCAACATCTTTCAAAACAATTAACATTTAAAAACAATTGAAGTTCGCTTAATTCACCTTTACATACTAACCCATATCTTACCATCCGTGACAACGAAATTCTCTTGGAACTCAAAACAAACTTTTTGGGTCCATAGACAGGAATAGGATAGTAAAACCAAACGGAACGACTCGGACCAATAGAACTTGATGTTTCAACGCTTTTTTTTATAAATGTTGGCCAATTTCGATATGTAACTGAAACTGAAAAGGCCATAGCTCTTGCCCTTTTACATCAGAAAGGTAGAACTAGAAGAATATCGGTTTCGTTCGAAAATATAATCAAAACCGCTTTTAGTTTTATATCTTATCTTCCCGGTTTTGTGATACGATTTTTCGTATATTGTTCGTGTCTTAAAACAGTACTGGGTTCAAAGTATTTCCACAAATACCTCACCCCATCCTGCAACTCTAAAGACTATGTGTCTTCTTCAAATTTTCAAGATTCAATGGTCAAATAAATAAAAGTTATACAGTCCGCTAAATTCTTAAGAGGCCTAATAAAACTGAATATTATGATTGACGTTATTTATTATATATTTGTTTTTCCTAACATGGCATCCCACTTGTCAGCTAACAGAAAATTTGGGATTTTATTCCTTTAATCACCGCCATTGGGTAGTATCGACCGCAACCCAACTCCCGATTACATAACTCGACCGCAACCCAACTCCCCGATTACATACCTCGACCGCAACCCATTACACACTGGCAGTAATCAGTATTATATGCACGGGTGGAAACTTTTGGGGGTTTCAGTTAGTTACTGTTACATACTATATCAACTGGTGTTTTTCCACGTGTTTCACGGCAAGCACTCCTCCAGAAGATCTGTTAGGTGTTTGGTAGCAATTCAGCTAAATATACTAGTTGTGAAAATTCTAGAGTGAGAAAACTTACTAGCAGATAGGTTTATTATTTTGGCAACATTGGTATCAATCCCAAATGTACAATTCTCCTGGGAAGAGTTGTTGCAGCTTGTAATTTTTTTATAATTCTTATGCTTAGTTTTATATCAATTTATTATTATTCCAATAAGTATAATATTTCAGCAAGTAAATTGCATGCACACCTTATTGTAGATATTTTTGATGGTCAACGGTACGTGACACTCATTGTTACATCAGATGTATTCACATCCTCTTTACATATACTTAGAAAAGTACATGTTTTAAACCCCATATAATTTAATCCCAAATGGAATAAATGGAGTGGCAAGCAAAATTGACACACATTTGTCATTGTACTATATCTTGGTGTCCATCCTTCAATTTTCTTGGCACTCTTCACTCTTGTTAGTCAATATACCTTGTAGACATTTTGACTACTGCAACTATCGTGACTATTTAGTAAATGTTTAACAAATTTCGATTAATCACGAAGAAAGAAAGTACTAAACGGGGAGAAAGTTGGCGCCTCCTGAGAGTTCTCATGTCGACCATCAACGTTCCAGACGTACACAATGACAGTCTTGACGTCATTGTGTGTTTCAGGATGGTGGTAATTTTCTGATGCAATCAAAAGCTGTAAGTTTATGGCTGTCGTCTTTCGTTTAGAAAGCTAAATTGATCTACGCTACACGACATCTAACGAGTCCACTTATACAGTGACCGGCACAAGTATGCACTATATGGAAAACTTCTTTATTTCCGATTTCTGGAAAAAAATCTAACCTCGATAAAAGTTTCTGCTTGTTCTAAAAATTTAGAAAATATTAAAACATTTTATCCCTCAATTTCGGTATACGAAGTTAAAAAAAAAACTGAAATCGCTCCAAGAGTACACTATCCTTAAGATTAAAAAAACAGCAAAAAATGTTACTGAAGAAAACTTACTTTCAATGATAATTTAGTATTAAATTCAAATTATCGAGGTCCGACCTCGAAAATAATTTTTTTCCATTTTCAATATTTTTTAGTCATTGAGTTAAACATTGGAACACTGTAAGCTGGGAAAAGAAGCTAAAATGGTCTGTTCAAACCCAAAGGAAATTTGCGAATCAAAAACCATCATTTACAAAGCATTTAAACAATTACAACCCGTATAACCAAAATTTAGAGAAACTTAGTAGGAAAAATAACGCAGTGGTAAAATAAAAGCCAACTATGGCATTTATTTAATGTCTGATTCTACATTTGGTAGAATTCGAATAGTGTAATCTACAAACAGTTCGCTTATAAAGTTATAATACAACATAAACTTTAAAATTTTTTACTTTAAAAAATGCGCCAACAAAGTATTTTTCAAATTTACATGTAACTACTTTTGAGAGCATTTAGAATTTATTCAAAGCGTTCTTCTCGAGAACTATCACTTGCACTAACATTAAACACTTCTTGCGAATTCCCTTCTATTTTGTTCGGTACGTAAATCAACGACTAACTAATTCGACCGAGTGCACGTTTTAACGATATAAACTGAAAATGCCAAATTAACTCAAATTAAAAGAATTGCTGTTAAAACAAAGCCAAATATCTTATTTAAAAAACATTTATTTCTGCATGTAACAATTTATACTTTAATTTTAAAAGCGCACTTGAATTAAAACCCCCTATTTACTTCAAAAGTAGTTATCATTTCTATGTATAACAAGAGCACGTACACTTCAATTCAAAGATTTTATAAATAAATCATAAGCAATGCAACTTATAATTGGGAAAGATGTCTAACAGTCTTGATTTCAATGCAAAATCAAATACTACATACCTTGTTTTAAAAACATATATATTTTGTTTCATAAGTAAAACAGTTTTATTTATCGAAAGTAAGGATTTTTGATATAAAAACTTAAATTTCTTTCATTGTACTCATACTCATGTTATACATCTCCAGACATGCTATAACGCCGCGATTTTATGTCTATGCTTGTAAGATATTATAGCATCTCTTACACTTAATACAAGAAATTTCTTTGCTACTGTAAAATTTCTAACACTTTTTTTCTTTTCAAGCACTTCAATGTCTTCAATGTCCACATTCAGTCATGGTGGTTTGAGTGGCGGAATGGGGCCTTCGCCAAGTTCCTGTCTACAACAGCGAGATAGTCCAGGAATGGCAACCTCAATGGGTGGTTATTGCATGAGTCGGCCTCCTAGTTACGATTTAGGAATCGGTTACGGATCTAGGCCGTCGCCGTGCAGTCCAACGCAACCTTATCAAATGAACGGGCATCAGTACAATACCAACGGAAGTTCATCAACAGGCATGTTTCTAAATTATTTATTTTGATCAAGGACACCTAAATGAGCTGCATTATATTAAAATAACGTGCAGGTCTTATATCACCTGGTGTGTCGGTGCCGATTGCAGTTCCCGGACAAACGGATATGTCTGCTCAATATTGGCCGCGCCTCCAGTGACCATGGTGGATGTAAAAGACAACTGCACTGTTGTTTTCATTTTAATTACCATTTGTGTACTTTACCTTTTAAAATAATAATAATAATAATAAACAAGAAAAATGATATCAGAAGCAACCATACTGTTATAACATTTTTCATTTTTTAATCTTTTCTTTATTTAGTCCTTAAAATCCTGTGATGTCTGTGTATTCATTTTTTTGTGTGTATGATGTGCAAACCAAAGGGGCAATTAAGAAATACAGTTTTATTTCAATCTTTCTTTTTTTTATATAAAACAATTAATTGTAAGCTTTCCATTTTGTTATTTTTAATATTCTCGTTGGGTCTGTAACACATCCTAGGTGCAACTTTAAGAAATTTCCTGTTAGAATAATAAGTCTATGTCGGGCTAAACTTACTATATGTAAAAGTTAACATACGCATGATAATAAGGAAAACTCACTATAGATCACTTTTCTGCATTTCCTGTTGGGCTCTATTCACATATAGTAAGTAACTATAACGTAATCCATTTTAAAAGTTTGAGTCTAGATGTTACATACATTATTCTTCATATGCTTGATTTTCTGAAAATAGTAAATTTAAATACAAATAAAAACAATGAAAACTATATTGAGAACAGGGGCGGATCCACGGGGGGGATTGGGGGAAATTTCCCCCACCAAAATTTTATAAATAAATATACATAGCATAGAAACAAATAATGTTTAGAGTTTACTGTCTCCAGCCTTACTTTGTGGAACTCCATAATCATGTGAAGTGTTAGATATTTAGTTTTTGTATGTATTATATCTAGTTACCTATTTTCTGTATTTTTAGCCTTAGCAACGTGTTTGTTTGTCAATCTTATCTACCTTTGATAATGACATTTAATGTCGAAACAATTGTAAGGTTAAGAATTTATATTAAAACTTGTGAAACTTTAATTAATATATTGTTTTTTATTTATATTTTATGGTTATGGAGTTCCACAAAGTAAGGCTGGAGACAGTTCTAAAAATTATTTGTTTCTATGCTATGTATATTTATTTTAAAATCCCCCCCCCCCAAAATAGTTCTCTGGATCCGCCACTAATTGAGAAATCCAATTAAAGTTAGAATAAAGTAATAAAAGATAGAAGTAAAAATAAAGGCTCGAATTTTTAAAATAAGTCCCTGGACATAAGAACTGTTGCAGATTCAACAACAATATATTTACTTAATCATGTTGATACTATTTAAATAAGGTTTAAACTGCAATTTCTAACTTAAGATATAATAAAAACATTTTAAAAATTATTAAAATCTATTTAATTATACTTCACAATAATAACTTTTAAAATGTGAATTAGTTTTTTTGAAAACATTGCAGCTTTCTGTTACGTCCAAAATCGTTTTATTACAAACAATTTGAAAAAAATTGATTTATTAAAATATTTTTGTAAATGTGATCCTAAAAAAGAATGATCTAATTAAATGTAACTAACAAAAAAGAAATTTTTTTTTTTGTAGTTGACATATCTACCAACTTATCGGTAAAATCAGATCTTTTCAATTGGAATAGACAAATTTGTGTATGTAAGTTTTTATATAAAATAAGATTTTTAATGTGAATATTAGTTTTAGTATTTATAATTGTTCAGAAAAACGTTAATTTTTATTGTGTGTAAATAAAGAGATTGTAAGAATTTATTTATTTAAAAGATACATTTAGGAGTTTGGGGAGTTTTAACTTTTGAGATTCGCGTATTGTTGAGAAGGAAGCACTCCTAAAAGTAACAAGTGAGATAAAGAAACAAAGAATATCGTTATCCTCAATTATCACTACTGCTGTTTAATGTAGAGTTAAACAAAAAATACTAATACAAAATGGAAATATATCTTAATATGTATTAAAAGAAAGATATAAACAGTGCCGGCTTTTGGGGGGTGCGAGATCGGGCGCCGAGGGCGATAGACTGTTTGGGACGCCGAAATTGGTAAAATCATTCAAATCATTGGATAACAGTAACTTTTTAAAGTTAATAAGGGCGCTCTGAGGGACTCTGCCCGAGGGGTGCCAAGAGGGCTAAGACCGGCACTGGATATAAAAGAAAATGTTTATGTCCTTTTTATAGAAATCTTGAGTTGTATAGACATGTATATTGAATTCATCTGATCAACAACATATACTACATACTTTAACTTTTACGCGGAATATATCTTAATCGATTAATTATGTCTGTCACTCAAGATTATTATTTCATCTATATCTTACCTGTTGCTTTTTATCGGTCTTTCCTTTTCTACAATATGCTGCCCTTAATTAGTTTTTTTTTTAATTTCTATATGGTGTTTAATGAAAATGTTTAATATAACAAATTTGTTACTAAAAGAAGAAATAGAGAATATGCCGAAATTTTTTTAAAAATACTTAAAAAATTCAGTGCTAGATAAGATAAACGATGATGATGACTAAGAGAGGAAAGCATATGCTAATTATAGTCACTATTTCTTCGATCACGGTAAGTTAATTTGCAATAAAGTTATAATACATTATACAATAAATATTTACCTAAGGCTCCCTTCCACTCCCTCAAGAAGTCGCCCCTTAAAATCCAGAATAATAAATTTTTTCACACTAAGATATTTTTTAAGATACGAAACATTCTCGACGTTCTCTCTGGGAGGACAAATAGGGGGAAGGGGGGCCCATGCCACTGGCGGCAAATAATTTTTATTTATTCAGTTTCAAAAGAATATGTTTTAAGTTAAAAGCAGTTTTTTTTTTATATTTTGTTGATAATTAGGTATTTAAGACAATAATTCTTGTATTCACCAAAAATTTTTTTGAATAAAAACATATTTTTTATACCTACCCCTTAAAAATATATATATACACCAACCGTCGCAGCTCACAGATTTAGGAGCCACGCCCCTTTTTTCGAAAAAAATTTTTCTCCCGGTTTAGCTTGGCCTCAAGTTGGCAACCCTGCTAACAATCAAACCTTCTTTTGACGAGAACAGAAGCCTTTTAAATGAATAAACAGAAATTAATTACTAATGAAAATAAATGCGATAATTGCGTTGATACTTGACGTTTCTTCTCGGGTTTCCTACTGCATGTAAGGCTTGAAAAACGCCGTTTTTCTATAAATTCAAAAGTAACTAACAAACGAACATGTATCAAGACAAAACGAAACAATTTTAAACGTATCGGCAAAACAAGTAAACCACGTTGCAGGAATAGCTGATATACGATTGTACGCGACGTGACGTCACGCAATTGCCGCATCGACTCGTAGGCGTTTTACGAGCACTTTCGAATTTCATAATTTGATTAACTTTTATTTTAGTTTTAATTCACATCTGTACACTTTTAGGTCGCCCAAAAAATTCCGACACTTATTTCAGCTGTGTAAACTTCATATTATATGCAATTTAGCAATATTTATTTTTTATGCAAGTACCCTATTGGCTCATCACCTTCAAGAGATTCTTGCCCCAAACGGAAATATTTTGGCCACTTTTTTTACAGTGGAATATAAAGGAGATAAATCACCATAAACGCCGTCTAAACGTTGTTTGATTGATTAGGCGTGTGCCCTCTTTTGTTAAAAATTTAATGACCGCACTGTACTCAATTTTCGTTAGCTGCGACATTTCCATGCACTCGTCACGATGCTTGAGTGGCTACTAAATCTATTACGCTTCTAGCCGTAATATATATATAGTGTAGGTCTCTTACATGTTCAACTATGACGCAACCGAGATTGAACATGTTGGCACCTGTAAAAGCCTACCGGACCGATAATTTATGGCGCTTATCTCGTATGTACTAAGAACAGGGCCGGTTCTAGATATTTGGCCGCCCTTGTGCAATTATGATTTGGGCGCCTCTATCCAGTAAATAAAATAAAAAATAGTTATAAATATAATACGAAAATAAAATTTTTATTATACAACAAAAAATGGAAAACACACATAGAAAAAATTATCATATTATTTTACAAGAAGTTTGGCGGGCTTTATTGTGCGCAAAATCAACTAACAAATCATGCATATCAATTTCATCTAGAAATTTGTACCCAGTTGATATAATTGCTAAATTTGTTAAACGTTCTTGTAAACATTGCCGATCGTAAGTAGTTTTTATTTTTTTTAAATTTCGAAAATAATAATTGATATAATAAAATAACTAGTCTTTCAAAACAAAATAGTGTGAGAAAATTACAAAACTTAAGAAATACTCCTATAATTTAAGTTTTCAGTAATGCAGTACAAAAGTATTTTATAGTCGATAGAATAAAAACAGGAAACTAGTTTTTGTAGTATTTCTTTTATTTTATAAAAAAGGGTAAATTAACTACCACTTAGAATTGTTTTCAATAATTGTAACTTCAATGCCAATAACTGTCAGAGTTCCTTACCTGCATATAGAATTCTCCTGTCAATGTAATGACCTTAGTATACCTTACCTCGCAGGTCTATTACTTTACATTAGAAGAGAGTCGAGTGTTCACACTGATCCTTCTATCTACTTGACAAGATATAATACAAACAGGACTACTCTGTCTATAACATACTTACAAATCATAGCAATTGGCTAAGAAATAAAAAATATAGGCTTTCAAGAGAAGGGTGCAATCAATTTGTCCATAGTGATTTCTTTTAAGTCATCATAAGCTTATATGTGAAGATAGACCTACAAAACTGAAGGATTAAACTTATAAAATGATTAATATTAATAATTTTATAAAAAAGAGTAAATTAACTACCACTTAGATTTTTTTTTAATAATTATAACTTCAATGTGAATAACTGTTGGATCATCTGAATCTAGAGTACCTTACCTGCATATGTAATTCTCCCGTCAAGGTAATAATGTCTATTACTTCACATTAGAAGAGAGTCAAGTGTTCACACTTTAACTCTTCTATGCACTTGACAAGATATAATGTACAAAGAAGACTACTCTGTCTATAACATACATGAAAATCATAAAAATTGTCTAAGAAATAAAAAATTTAGGCTTTGAAAAGAAGTATGCAATCTAATTTGTTCATACTGTATGTATTATTGGTTTCATAATTATCTAACACAGCAAGGCTAATACGATGTGCTATTTTATTCTTTTGTTTTCAGTGTAAATATATTGCGGTGATCTATGAATGAAATAAAATATAATATCCAACGTTCCAAATAACTAAAATAAACTATATACGGTGAATTAAATTAAGAAAATACACCACAGATATTCTTTATTTCTCTCAGCTAGCTCAGGTTTGCTCAGTAAAGCATAAATTATATTAATTGCGAGACTCTTATGTACTTTTATGCCTGGAAAGAAGGAAAAGCTTATATCGTAAGCTCTAAAACTCCTGCAAGCTGGACAACTGCTACTAAACTCTGAATTTAAAAGACAAGAATGCTGGATATTTGTATCAACATCAATTAAACACATATATGAAATTTAAACACAAGAACTTTAGTAAACAAACAAAGATTAAATCAAATAGAACTTCAAAATAAAAATAAAATGTTTTTCAAAAAGATACAAATATTAAATTGAGAAGTGCCTTCTCAGGTTTGCTCAAACGTAAGAAATAGTAGTAGAGACCTGACATAGGATAACTACGGTCATTCGTTTGAACAAACCAACATAAATAAACTTTGTTTATAAATAAAAGAAAAACTATTTATCCAATGAAAATAAATTTTATGAAAAGAAAATTAAAATTGTTTTATTTACTTTAAATCAAATGAATTCTAAAAAAGAATTCAACAAACTAAACGAAATAATTCAATATTTAAGGATGAACTTTATACATTATAAATATGTCTCATTTTTATTCATTCATTATCCTTTTTGTCAATGATATCCCAGATAACCTTATGTTTACTAACTGTTTAATGTTTGCTGATGATATAAAATTTTTTCGAACAATAAAAACATCAAATGATTGCATAACTGTACAAGATGACATAAATAATTTAATGAACTGGTGCAACACTAATGAATTGTACTTAAATTTTGATAAATGCAATGTTATCACCTTCAGTCGGAAACAAAACCCTATTATACATAAATATATGATAAAAAAATCAAACACTAAATAGAATTACCGAGCACAAAGATTTGGGAATTGTATATCAAGGGAACTTTAGATTTGATTCACACATAACAAAAACTGTTAACTAAGCTTTTAAAACTTTAGGATTTGTTGTAAGAAATTCTCAGCACTTTCAAGATCAAAATACCATGTTGCGATTATGTAATGCGTTGGTTAGGCCCATACTTGAATACGGCTGTATAATCTGGAACCCTCGTACAGAAACTCAAAGGTTACAAGTGGAAAGAGTCCAAAATAAATTTATAAGGATTTTATATTACAAAACCAATCAACGATATCCTTTTTTCATATCATACAGGGAACTTCTACAGCAATTCAGTTTAGTGACTTTACAGAAAAGGAGAGAAATTGTATGTATTACGTTTATTCATAAATTATTAAACAACTGTATAGATGTACCAGACTTAATTAACAGCATCTATATTAAGGTACCACAAATTAGATTAAGACCCAGATTTTTAGAATTTCATACAGACAAAGATGATGTTCTTTCTCCTAGCAAATGCTTTACATGTTATAAATAAGTTTATATCTACAAATATAACAGTTGATTTGTTTGTTGATAGTTTTTCTTCAATCAAATATTTAATGTATAAAACATAGAAACTCACTTTACTAGTATATTCGTATTTATAATGACTTGTTTATAATCACTAAGTCCAAATCCTGCTTTTTATATGTTTACTATAACCGCTTCTAGTATTTAAGTTGTATGTGTCAAAACTATTGTTTCATTTTTTTTTTAGTAATACTAGATACATAGGTACTGTAATTGTCCTGTAATAGGCTTAAGTCGTTGGACAAATAAATAAATTTAAGATAAAAATCGACGTGTTCGAGGATTTTTCTCAAAAATATTTAATAAAAGATTCATTTCGATAGTTCCAGACTTTATGAGTTAACATCAGTACTATTACAAAACTAATAATTTTGAGTATAATTAAAAGTCAAGCGTTTTATTTTGAGTTTTTGAATTTTAGGTAAATAAAAAAGTACAACACAAGTTAGTTATTTGGTTTTTATTAAATAAAGAAACATTAAAACTAATAAATTATTGTATACTATCAAATTGTATACTATCAAACTACACTTTTTTAATTGAACAGCTTTTATATAAATCAGTGATAAATTGAAAACAAATAATATGAGTATAAAAAGTACAACAGCAAAAAGTTAAGCATTAGCACAAATCACTCGAAATCACTTTCATCTTCTACGTCATTTTCACTATCACTTTTATAAGTATGTAAGTGGTAAGTAAATTTATAAGTATTGGCTCAATATCGTCTATTAATCCATCAATCTGCCACATGTTATCTTCTGTTTTAATTACATGGTTAACATAATTGTTCAATTTTTCTGCTGTCACTTGAACGTATGCTTCACTAATTAAATTTCGAACATCGAAGCGATATACTGTTTTTTTAGAGATATACTGTTTTACATCACCCCAAACCAATTCAATGGCATGTAACTCACAACGGTACGGAGGTAATCTTACTATTGGAATGCCGTATTCTTTTGCACATTCTGCGAGAATGTATTTGTCGTAATTAGATTTGAAAGCCTTCACCACGTCCAACAGATCTGCTTTCAAGTAATCATCGTCAAAATATATATCTTCTGACCAAAGCCATGATCGAATTTCTTCTTTTTTCCAAGACTGATTTGGTATCTTCTCAATTTTTCGGCAATGGTATGGTGCATTATCCATTACTACAACTGATTTTGCAGGTAAATTGAGCAACAAAGAATTTCTAAACCAAGTCTCAAAAGTAGCTCCATCCATTTCATCATGATAATCCACACTGTTCTTCTTTGCTAGAAAGGTCAACTCTGCCCCATTTATAAAACCTTGTTTGCTGCCAGCATGAAGTAAAATAAACGAGGGCCACGCTTTGTGGGAGCTTTCAAACCAGTGGTTAATTCTCGAATGAAGGCGTCCCGATATGATTTAATTGACATATCCACACATTGAGCTTTGACACTGTGGCCAAGATTGACCCAAGATTCATCAATATAAACTATATTGTAATTCTCTTCTCTATATTTTTTAATTTGTCTTAAATAACGATGACGCCATGCAATTAGCTCTTCTCTTTCAATTAAATAAGATCGTAGTCCTCTCTTAACATACTGGAAATTCATATCACGTAATAATCTATTCAACGTACTTCTATTAAAGTTGGGCAAGTTTTCATCGTCATTTACAGCTGCTACAATATTGTTCATCCTTGGTGGTATATTTTGCGAAAAAAACTCGTTCACCTTTCTTCTAGTTTCACTCCTAATTCCATCACAGTATTGCGCGATTTTGAAGTATTTTTATTCTTCGCTCTTTTTCTTGGGGATTTTATTCCATCAGGTGAAATACTTTCTTGACGTACTAAGAATAAAGTTTTTTGCTAATACTTGTTTCTTAAGAAACTTGTCGAATAATTACTGATAATGACTGCCGGGTCTCAGTAAGACGATATTTTATCAAATTTGACAATGTTAACAATAATTACAAACGATAAAACCCAAACAACTAAGCGAAGATCTACAGACGCACAAGTTATCAAAGTTTGAAACCAAATAATTATTTCTGTATTAAGAAATTTGCTTATATGCGTTCGGTGACAAATAATAGTGCCGACAAAAAATGTTATACTATAATTTCAGTAAGTACAAACTGTATTATGTATTTCCGCGAAGTAAAAGTAGAAAAAACCAGAAGGGTTTATTGTTTACTAAAATCCTTTGCATTTGCTGCTAATCCTAAATTTCCGTTTTTGCAAGTTTCTTTTGAAACAAGTTGAACAAATGAATGATTTTATCATGATGAAATCATTTTACCGTTAAAATTACGTTTGGGACTTACTGTATTTACCTGTGAATTAAAAGATTAAAAAGATAATACAGAAGCTAACCAGCCGTTATTTTTATGTTGAAAGAATTTGAAGACGAAAGAATTAAACAAAAAAGTATAAGTAATAAAATATTGGATATTTAGATACATGTACGATGTAAAAATCCCAAGTAATGTTTAATAAAATAACAAATACATGTTAATAAGACTTTCTTTTAAATGCTTCTTTTGTATGGTTACGATTATACTTTTTTGGTTACTGTTTTCAAAGGTTTAGAACTTCTGGAATCTTAATCCACATTTCTATAGATTCATACAGTGAAATAGGTGGCAACAACGAAGCACAAACTCCCATAAGAAATACATTGGCTATCTTTCCTTCACTGTAGTCCCAACGTGAGACGGACAATAGCCTTGCTGTCCTAGATCATTATGAAATCAATAATACATGAAAACATGTTTTCAATGAATAAAAAAAAGGAGAAGGAAAATAAACACAAAAGCAATAGCTAACATTATTGTACTCATTAAACTAATACAATTTATAAATCTTACACAATAAATTTTTGATGATGGTATATGATACGATTAAAAACATTGAAAAGGTCTATTAAAAAAAATCAATCGTTCAATAAATCGTCAATATCTTTTAAAATATCCTCTTCTGCTTTTAGATTAATGCTAGGATCTTCGATATCTTCGTCATCTAATAACAAGATATCATCTAATTTTGAAGATTCTCGCCTAAAGGCTATTTCATTTTTATCATATGCATTATTACTTTGATCATCATCTATTTTTAAATTAATATTTTGATCATTACTATGTGAATCAGTCTGTTTTACTTCAATATTTTCTTCACTTGCTTCATCACTTATTCGTTTGATATCACTTTCAATTGCACTAGCGGTTTTATCATTTGAAGTACTTTCAACAACATCTTGACTTAACCTAGCCCTTTTTAATCTTGGTTTATTATTTGTAATTTCATCAGTACTGCTGGATACTTTTCGTCTTTGACGTTTAGCTGGTTGCTCTAATACAGTTGTTTCAGGTTTTTCTAGAAATTCTTCTGAATTAGACGTGCTGCTAACTTCTGAACACGCCATCGGCACATCCTGATCATTTTCAAACATTTTCATCATTTTCTCTGCCCTTATTTCAGCTAATGTTTTAATTTTTATATTATCGAAGTCTTCTGTATTGATTTTCTTTTTCGTTACTAATTTCCGTTTCTTCACTTTTGTTTTACTCTCTTCATCACTACCAGAATTCGAATCAAAATCTACATTCCGTTTTTTTCGTTTTCTGATTTCATCTAATGTTAATACTTCCACATTTTTGTTTGGCTCTTCTGGCTTAATATTAAGCCTTTTCATTATTCTTTTACGAAGATCATCTGGATCTTCTGTTTGTATGGGCATTTGAGGAACAATTTCTTCTGCACCTGTATATTTCCAAAGTATAATAAAAATTATAAACTCTATAGCATAAGCACCATTCAAGCATTGCATGTCATTTACAATGTTTACCCATTTACGTAATTTTCTAAAATAAATCGATTATTGGAATAATATAATATCAAGAGAATTACTTAAGATTTAAAAATGTTTACACTAGCTGCATTTATTATGCAAAAAGAAGAGAATGTGAGAAGGAAATACCATGTAGTATCAAGCTAACAAAAATTGCACGGCTAAAGGTTACAATTGGAAATTCTGTAGGATGATAAGTATGTACCCAAACGGCTACATTGATTTATTATAATTAGCTTATTATTATAATACCATTTATTCTTAAACTATTTTGGCTAAAGTTCATATTTACTTAGTTTTACAAATCGTAACTGCATTTATAATAATAAGCTAATTATAATAAATCAATGTAGCCGTTGATGGTACCCGAACGGCTACATTGATTTATTATAATTAGCTTATTATTATAATACCATTTATTCTTAAACTATTTTGGCTAAAGTTCATATTTACTTAGTTTTACAAATCGTAACTGCATTTATAATAATATATTTATTTAGGGTTGAATAAACTCAAAGATACTACTTATTAAAATTAATTTTTTGCATACCTAATATGAAGAAATTGCAAATTTAGTTTCCCACGGGAAATAGAAATTCTATTTCCTTTTTGCGAAAACTTTGAAATTCTATATTTTATTCAAAATGATGATTCTTTCATATGTGATAAGGCTACTTCCTGCAAGATGTGCAGAGTTGCATTTTTCTAATATTAATCAAAAGAAAGTAAGTTTTGTCTTGGAGTTTATCAAACACACGTACACTGTTAATTTAATTAAGTTTGTTTAGCCATCTAAACTGTTTTCCAAATGTTTACATTTTTACATAGGGTTTTTCTTTAAGTTAGTTCTGATTAGGTCCTCAAGAAAGAAGGAACTCACTTTCGGTTTTAAGTTTTTATAATTTTTCAATTTTCAATTATTTAAATTCAATATATTACTTCTTTCTACGTGAAAGTAATAAAACTTCAATAATTTATGTTTGGTGTGAAAAATGTTATAAATTGACTTACTAATTTAATTAACAATAATAAATAAACTCGTCTTTAATTATTAACTATAAACTGTGTTTATATTATTGGATTACCTCTCTCCCTTTCTATAAGGAAGCGAAATTAAGGTAAGTGCACTCTATTATTATCTAGCCCAACACTTTACCCCTGGCCTCTGACGACGACGCTATCATCTGTAATTTATACTTAAGTCAGCTTAGGGGTACGCACAGTAGGGTTACAACTAAGTAATCCCAAGGGTTACAAGTATCTCAATCAAAAATTTATTTTCAATATAACAGTAATTGCGTCCACAACCATTCGAATTCATCACTTAAACAAGAACAAGGTAATTATCATGAATGGTAAAAAATATTTTAGGTTGCGATTAAGGATTTGGATGTCGGACAACAGGGTTTATTTGATTAAAACTCAATTTAAAACATCCAACAAACCTCGCTAATCATAATAATTAACTATATAAAAATATAGAAATTGCCAGTTGGCTACTTTTAAATTGATAAGATTTAAAAAATTCTAGGACGATTAAGGATAAAATAGTTGGAGAAACAAACGGTTTTTAATTTTAATCAGGATTAAAGGTCTATTTTTTGATAACAAAGGTTGTTCAAAAAGGATACTCATTTTGCTATTATCTCTATATTTCGAAATTGTTAATTGCTTCTTCAGGAGTAAAACATGTGACTAGCAAAATTCTTTAAAATGTTAGATCGATATACCAGGTGGGGCAATAGTGTGGGGAAGTCCGATAGCTCCTAAACGGTAACAGCTAGAAAAATCGTTCTAATACGGATGTAAACAGTGGATAGAGGCGCATCTAGAGAAATTATTTTCAAATATACAGGTTGTCGCAGAAAAGTGTGGCACGCTTAAGGTAGTTTTTAAATAGAATGCCCCAAATATTTCTGCATATTTAACACCTCTCTTGGCAGGTTTATTCATATCTTAGAGATCCTTGATAATAATTAAGAGATGAGACATGATGAACCAGAAACCAAGGCCCACCTAACTTGTCAAACCATTATTATTATTTTGACAGCGTGCTAGCTTGGTATCATGTTACAATTTTGTTATTATTCAATTCAAAATTTAATAATTATTCAAATGTTGAAAGAAAAAAAATAACCAAAACTTTATTCCACTACATTAGCATTAATAATCATTTAACATAAATCAATATATGAAATATTTAACCTAAATAAGGGAGAGTTATCTTCGCACATGAATTATATACGCATTTAATAGGATCTGTCAACTTTCTAATATACAATTTATAACACGTTCATTTGTGTACGAGATGGCATGTAGAAATTAAGATAAAGTTACATACGTTTTTTGGAAAACATATTTTTTCAGAAGTTGCATTTTTCTGAACTTGCCCCATAGCAGGGCACCTCCGGACAACACACGGGGCACATAATTAATTAAAACACAACAATAATGTCAAATAATTATTTTAATGACTACTTATTTTTTCAATAAATACAAGAAGTTATACCCTACTGTTAATGTTAAAATTATTGCAAATTTCAGAAATCCTGACTGCCTAGCAGTTCCTTTAATCTCAAGACGGTTGAGGAAGCTTGGTAACGATTTCCTCCCGTTTCACAAGCAAAAAATCGGCTGTTAAGACAAGACAAATCTTTCATGTCCTTCCTTCCTCATGAATTTGACATAGTAGACTGGCACCATATCCTCGCTTATCACCTTTTGAACTACCCCCACCCACAAGGTATTTACAGGTTTTCTTCGTTGCAAATTTTACAAGGATGTAATTTCCTATGGCTAAGCTTTCTAGTATATCCTGTAAGAGGCCACTTTTTTCATTAGTCTTTATCAAAAAAAATTCCATATCAGAATCGTCAGAAATGACGAACTTACTTTTCTTCTGTCTGATAAGTTCTTCTAAATCAGAGGAATCAGCCGACGATTCATTCATTGAACCCACTTTAATCTTCAGAAAGTCGAATATTTCATACAGAATGCCACTTTAGAATTTTAGATTTTGCATTCTTCTGTCCAACGTGCTAATTGAAGGAAAGGGTAAATGTAGCTGGAATAAAGTGTTATAACCACTTGATCCACAAGTAAATCTAAGTTGTAATGCAGCAGAAACTGTTTTATTTGACCAGGTTACAAAGCAATTACTATCACGTTGCATTCCATCAATTTGGTCTGCACTAGAAATCATAGGTTAAATTGACTAATAGCGACAACTGTCAAAATTGAAGTTTAAACAAAAATTTTAGTTTTTTTCGAGTTAAATCAGAAAGTCCATGGATTCTGGTTCCAACCAATCAAAACGGGCGTCCAACATGTCCATCTCTTATCTTAATTATTTATCAAGGATCTCTACATATCTAAGATTTTAGCGCCATCTAATGACCGGTTTAGAAGTTATAAATTTTTTTTCAAAAAAAATTTGAGTTTTACATTATCCCACTTAACAGTTTACCGCTTTCACGGCCGCAGCTGTGAAGACGAATTTAAGTAGAGACTTTGTTGCAAGGGCTTGTAGGGTGCTCTTCTTTAAAAGAAAATGGACCCACCATGTACAGGGTGTTCAAAATTAATTTCTAAATTTAGAGAAATTCAAAGCTAAAATCCACAACTTTTTCAAATGGAACACCCTGTATATTTTGTACCTTTGTGATGCAGAATTAAATGACAAACATTTTTTGTACGTACGTCCCTATAGCTATCTGTAACCAGTTTTGATTTATTAAGAAAAAACTGCAAGAAACTGCGGACTTCCCCACACTATGCCCCACGTGGTGGGGCACCCGGTAGAACAAGTAATAGTATGATCGCAGCCAAAAGAATAGAAACAGTAACACTTTTTAAGTAATTGAAAAGACAATTCACAAGTGCTTAGTGGACTGTAGAAATTTCAATGAAATTTGAATAACCTTTAAATAATTTGTAAATAGGACACAACCAACACTTACAGTAGGTAAAATTATAGGAAAGTGACAACCAGATTGGTGCTGTTTCCATTTTTTTGGTTGTGATTGTACATACCATAAATAAAAATTAAATTCCGTTTTAAATAAAAACAACAAATAAATAAACAAAATTGCAACAATTTAAGTGTTAGTAAAATGTGGATTTGGGTTTGTATTTTGACGTATCCAGTCATCACCAAGAAACCAAAGCCGAGAAACCATAACCGAGGAACCAGAACCGAGAAACCAGAACTGAGAAAACCAAAGACGAGAATGGAAACTACCGAGAATGCATGAAGTGATAATTAAAACTCCAATAGTTAACGAGGCGACTAAGAGAGATTAATTCCAACAGAACACGCTATGCAGTGGAAGTTAGGTTATAAGTTAGTAAGTTTGACAGACCCCAATAGTTAACGTGATGACTGAGAGAGAGACTAGAGACAGGACAGGCTCTGCCGAGTGAGTGTTAATATTCTAATATTAATTAGTAATGAGTGAAGCATAATTATTACTTCATATGCATGGATGCATTCTCGGTATTTGCTATTCTTGGTAGTTTCTATTCTCGGCTTTGGTTTTCTCAGTTGTGTTTTCATGGTTATGGTCTCTTGGTTCTGGTTTCTTGGTAGCTGTCTTTCTCCGTGTTTGCTTTCTCAGTAATGACCTGGAGGCGTATTTTGATGTGTGAGCAAAGGAAAAATAGCAAATACGAATAACAAATGATCTGAGAAAGATAGATACTTGCCAAGCATTAAAATAAATATATAAGCATTTTTTTCAAGGTTGGTGCTAGATAAGTCTTAAAATACTAGACATTTGCCATTTTGATTAGCTGAAAGTTTAAAACTATAAACCTCCCTCTAACTTAAAATGTTTTTTGGTAAGTTAATTGTTTTTAAAAAAAGTTTACCTAGCACCATTACACAAAAGTTACTTACTGTAAGGGTTTTTCAAGTAGGCGATAAATATGTATCTATCTTTCTTAGATGCTATTCACCATTTTTCCATTGCTCACACACTGGGCCTTTACAGCATACCATAAATTCCATTAAAACATTAATAATCTTGTAGCTCCAAAACCGCAATGGTTACATGTTACATACACCAGGAAAATATTTTTCATTTAAAAATATTATAACAAAAATGGCATAAAAATTTCTGTTGTTTTAAAATACACCCAGAAAAGAGGTGGTAGCGGTATTTGGTACGAACTGTATTATCTCACCTTCAATATACGCAAGTGGAATGGTTTTATTTAGGCTAGAATTAACCTGCAAACATTGTTTACATCGTGAGCAGTGATAAGTTTTGTTATTTCTCCTTTTTACACATTTTTAATAAATATATCTATAGATCATTCGGTCAAGCAGAAGTCTTACGTCATAATCTGTTACCAACGTAAATTCGCAACTATTCCAATACTTTTACGTCTAAGAAATGTAATTTATGTTGGTATTAGGATTAGTATGTTTACTTGCATCTTCCAAACGAAAACAATTGCCCATTGTTGGCAAGTTGAAACGTCAAAGAGAAAGGTGTTTTTACCATGCCAAAACTATTTAGCTTGCAATTGAAAAACTTGATAGCCTCTTTAATTAATATTTTTCAGAAAGAGCGTAATAATTCTGGGTGTTTATTACGTTTAACTGCAGTACAAGAAGTGAGAACGAATAAACTGTTTTGATAAAGAAAGTTAGGTTAGTTGTTATTTAGAAATTAGGTTTTCTATGGCTGATGTATATTAAAGTTTGTAAGTAAGAGACAAATTGAACAAATTTCAATTAAGAATTTTATTTTATTTGTGAAATATCAATTGTAGTAGAAAATGTACACTGTTTTTAATTCGATTTAAATATCTCACTTTTATTTAATTGTAACTACATATCCAAAATACACACCATTTCACAAACACTCCTAACCTAACCTAATTTTGAGAATAAAATGTCAGAAATTATTGGCATTTTTATTTTAACATGTTTACAAAGTAAGTCACGTGACTATTGACATAAGCCCTCTGGTTGACGAAATGGTCCATACAACTTCTAGAATTTGAGGTTAGAAAAGTTGTCAAAACATTCGCGGCAGAAGAAGCATTTATAAACAATATATTATTGGTTCAGGTTCTAATACTCCACATTTGACATGAATTTAAATTATGATTTTTTTTTCTTGTAAGTGCTGCTATGCGGCACAAAATAAATATTAGGTATTACCAATGTAAATTTCTAGGTTTACGCTATTGCATAACACAATAAAAAAATATGGGTGTAAAACGACGACACATTTTCTTAACACATACATTAGAAAAAGTAACTAGCGTGTGGCAGGGTGTTTAAAACGAGAAGATCACAATAAAAATATCAATGTTTAGGTACAGTAATGTATGAATAATCCAAATCGCCTCTAATCCGAACCCATTTATAGTCCGAATAGTCCCAGTTGTGTAAATTGATTTCCATAGTCCGAAATTTGGTATTTCTAACGTACTTTACATAGGTACTGTGCATAAAACAAAATATGAAGTGTGCTCACGGTATGAATTACTAATATCAGCGTTCTACAGAATTTACAAATAATATTTCTTGGAATTACAAAGCACATCAGCATTTTTACAGTTTATTTTAGTGTGCTGTTTCTTGTTAACTGTTTGACAAAAAAATAGGCTCTTTATTTAAAATGGTTTTGAATTCTAAGATTACATATAGCTTAAGCTTTTTTATTCTTTCGAAGTTTATTTTGTGTTATGTATAGTTAGTATATTATTAAAATATCTACTAATTTTGATTGATTGATTTTGATCAACACGAGATGTGATCTATAATCGAACTTAGTTCAGATAGCATATTATGTGAATGCTGTTATCTGAACGTTTCATTAATCCGAACAGGTCCTGGCAACTTTCTGTTCAGATTAGCCATACAATATCGTATTTTCAAAAATTCGAAAATAAAAAAAAAGGTTACCAAATTAAAACAATTTCCTTAAAAAGTAATAAACAGGAACATCTTCCTTCAATTTGCTTAAATGAAACTTGAGTGGTAGTCAACCTGACATATGGGTTGCAGCTGTATTAATTTAAACAGACTAGCACCAAATAAATTAAATTCCACAAAATAAATTATTTACAATATTGATAAATGAAATTTAAAATTGTTGTTAAAAAAACAAACTCTGTTCATAAAGAACGTCTCGACTTTGACAAGAATAAAATAAAATTGTTTAAATAAATTGTTCCCAATGGGTAACAATTCTTATTTCGACCAACCTTGTATATGTAAATTGACACACCAAATGTCAATGAATCCACTTCTAAAATTGTTTTATAGCTTTGTGCAATCGATAAAACAGCGTACATTCATATCAGCTGTGATCCAACTCCATATATGTCAACATATAAATTTTCCATACAATTTGTTAAAAATGGAAATTAATAAATCTTCATTTGCTTTAAAAGAATAAATCGTACACAAATCCAAACAATTGTTTTGGAAAATGATAATAATCTTTGATTTATATATCAGATGACTATCCAAATGACATATGAAAGATGCTTGTTTACAAACAAAACATGTGGGTTAAAACTTCATAACCTAACTTTTATTTTAGGATTTTCGATTACGAGCCGACGTGGATCTACCCACTAACTTTGATCGACTGACTTAAATTTTCAAAGCCCTTTTTTATGTTATGTTTACTTTTATATGTTTACGCTAAACATTTGAAAACACACCAAACTTTAAAAAAAAAAATGAACCTCATAAATGTCATGATGTCACAAATTCGAACATATGATCACAATTAATGCTAATCTTAAATCTAAAAAGACATAAAGGTAGCTGGCAAAGAGACGATTAAAACAATATAACACACTTATGGTCTAAATTGAACAATAACATAGAAAATCAATAAAAACGATTAACTGTCACTGATCTTATAAAAACTAAATTACACTGAAAACTCCAGCTATCCCTGAATATGAACTATGTACATAGCTACACAAGGTACTCCAAACATATGAAGTTTACACAAATTAAATTACATATTTAAAAAAAAAAACTTAAAATTCTGTTTACAGGTTTTAAAAACCAAACGATGCTTTTGCAAATTATAATGAAATAACAACATAAATTAAATCAAACATCAATCAATCTTGTCCAGAATACAGTACTCCAGGTGCCTGCATCCAAACAATAGTGCAAAATATCAAAATAAACTTGAAATTTGGAAAAACCAAGAATATCAGCGCAGCTGATATCTTGACATACTTGACCTCAAATCTTCCAAATACAAGAATTATTAAGTAAATTGTAACATTGTAAACATCAAGGTACTGATCTGATTTAACTATTTCCAGTGAAATATGTACCTGAGACTGACTTAGCCTTATTGGGAAAAGAAAGACTTGTTTTGCATTACTTAACGTCAAAACAGAAATCTAACAAGACAAAAACCTTCTAGAAAAGTGAATAAACTATTCTAAACATGTAACCTGGGGTGCATACGACATGTTTTACTATAAAACAACATAATTGATTTATATCCTTTTTATAAATTCAATACCTTTTATAAAAAGTAAGGTTAAATATTCGCAAAGTAGATCGTACTCCTGTATTGATTTATGCTAAGAATTCTACATCTAACCTAGCATGTAACCTCTAAGATGAACACAACTAGTATCCTAGCATGTCCATCGTTAATTTAATGCATGAAATGATTAGTTCTATGCTTAGGATCCTATTGTAGCCTTTAAAATATTCTAAAATTACAATTCGTTAAGTAAATTTTCAACCTGATGATTCTATATCTCAATACTTTTAAAATATATTTTTGATGATAGACTTATGTATAGTTAATACATATGTATCAAAGTTTAGCAGTTTTTGATTAGATTCCGGTTTTTAATTTTTATTTGTGAAAAATAAAGTTTTAAAAAATTAAATTTACATACTGCAATAAACATGAAAAGTTTTACGGCACTTAGTCCACATGTTCACTTCCTGTTTTACTCTTGCTGTAATTTCTCCTGAAGAAGCCCCATACAATTACAGATAAAACGTACAGTTCCTCTATTGTTTTCTCAGCAGTACAGTCCAAGCCCGAAAGTCATATTTTAATTACATACTGCAAGTTACATTAAAGCAATTATAGCAATAAATGAAACATATTAATATCTGAATCAACATAGTTTCATAAAATTTATTGCTGAATGGTATACAGGGAATTCAATTCAATTTTTAAACAGAAAACCTCATTTTTTTTAAATGAAACACGTATATTAAAATTTTACATGAAGATGAGGTACGGGGTCATCTTACACGAGCCACCCTGAGCTCAAACTAATTGTATCACAATGACATGCATTGCTTGCTGAATGGCTTTTTTATATAAAAGGTAAGTATTACTTCACTTACCTGGATAAAAATAGTATGCAGCAGATTCTGCCTGTATTTTTTCCAATCGAATCTCTTCTAATGTTTTTACTCTAACAACTCGCGTCTGATTAGGCTTAGCGGGAGAATTGGTTGGTGCAGATTCATTGTCAGACTCTGCAAGAATACACCACATTATTATTAGTTTTTAATTTGAAACTAACTAGAAGAAAAAAATTAATAACTAACTTATTTCTGCAGTGCATTCTTGCAGTGTATATATATAAATATATAATAAAATACATATTAGAATAATTAACATAATAAAAAAGAAAACTTTAATTGATTAGATTTTTACAATTGTATGTAAATACTACAAATACTAATAATAAAAATAACAATTCCTGTATTAAATGGTAATATAGTATAATAATATTTAACAATTTTAACGAAACAGAAATAAATAATATTCATTTAAAAAAAATAAAACTAAACGTGTCACTATTAGCTATAGTAAATCAGATAAATAAAATTGTCTTAATTTTTTTTATTTCGGACTAGAAATATTATACCTCAGATCTAGATGTTTATAAATTTAGCTGCAATAAATATTTCTAATATCAATTAAAAGAGAATTAATAATTAAAAAAAAAACTAATTGTTACAGTCTTTTATAGTATAGCAAAAATTTTCTTCTCCATCAATTTTTTTTTCTTGAATCATCGTACACAGCAATTATGTTAACACTATCATATAAATAATTAAATACATATTTCATGTTATCTACATATCACTTACATTATCATAATTTTTAGTATAAACACGCCAACCCTTTAAATAATTGGAAACTAAAAATATAAAACGTTCAAGCTAGGTACCTACATACAATTTTTGATCGGCAACTACCATTTTTAGATTTGAAGCCTGAAAAGTTACATAACTTATATACTTGATTCATTTTCACTTCGGTTTAGGAAAATCAGTGAAATAATGTAACTATTGTTTTCAGGTCTGTTATATGGAACCATCAGAATTTACGGTTACATTAAAAAAAATATTTTGGTACCAACATTGTACCAAATACAATTGTCTTGACAGTTTCAATGTTTTTACTATCAAGTCTTTTTGCCAAAATATTGTCACTATGTCATTTTTATAAAAGTGGCCCCAGTTGACATTTTTGTTATATGTAATAAATATAAAACAAAAGTTCGCTCACTCCCAACTTGTGGGCTGTTTCGAGGCAATTAAATTATTTTCTAATACTAGCCGATTTCAAATTGCATATATGCACCTAGCTTTAATTTCTGAATAGTCAATACACCTATTTATATGTCTATTAGTAATACAATCAATCATCACACTACAATTTGCATCATATCATCGCATCTAGATTTTAAATTGCAAAACAGCCCCATATTACTATTATTATTATTTATAATAACTCCTAACTACAATAAATTATCATTACATTATTATTAATTATTATTATTATAAACTAGTTTTAAGCTGCCATATTTACCAGTCCATATGCAGCAAAAACCAAAACAGAAAAAGAGAATACTAGTACAATATGACGACATTAATTATAAAAAACTTACAAACCTCTTTTAAATAATATAGGTACATTAATAAGTCATAGGCAAATTAATAGCTTGTTTTATAGCATCATAAAAAAAATTTAATTTTCAATTAACTTTCACATAATTAAATTATTTATGACAAAAGAATTGTTGAAATTTTCATATGTATATATACATATATTTTTTTAATAAATTGGCTGTAAATTGTTTCAATCAGCCATTAAAAATAAGTAAAACCGATTTTGTCATAAATAATTAAACTACTAATTTGCCAAAACAATCTCAATAAAATAATGTGATGCATTAAATAATCATTTATAAAATTTATTATACTCTATAAAAAATTACTTTTTAAAAGTAATTTTACAATTTTCCTTTTAAATCATAACCATTTAATGATCTATTCTTTGAAGAGCAAAAAGCATTTTATAGCAATGTTTTATTATTAGCACCAAGACTCTTAATAAATATACTGAAAGGTGCTTTTTTCTGTTAAATATAATTAATTATACATTATATTATATAATTAAAATAAATTCACATTCCAAAAACTAAAAAATATCATTTTTATAATTATTATTGGTTACAATATATTCATTAAATTAATAAACTAACAATTGAAAAAAACCAAAATAATACACTCTCAACAAATTAATGGAAAATCATTATTAAAAAAAAAAAGAAAAAATATATAACAATTTAATAATACACTTCTACTATCCTATGAAAGTATTAGTTACAAATCTGCATACCTTCTTCAAAATTAACAACGAGAGGATCCACTGTAGGGTTTCCAAAATTTGTTTCACTATACTGATTTGCTTTTCTATCACTGTCGCTAACCTGTGAGCTACTCTGTCCTAAGAAAATATAAGAATTAATAATCATTATTATTAATATAATTGTTTCTATTAATTTAAATACCTAATGCCTTACTAAGATCAGAAGACTGCAATTCTGAATGTCCTAAATTATCAGACGTTCCGTCTTTTGGGCTTTTATGTAAAAATGGGCAATGGGGTTTCAAACACCCACCCGGTTGCGTCTCCCAGTAACAAGGTATTGCTTTCCGATTTTTCTAAAACAAAATTATAAGTCAGACACAGTTGCACTGTATATATTATATATAATGTGTGTATGTGTGTATTGTACGATCATGCTTACATAAATCTAGTGCAACCAAGTTAAACCTGTCATCAGTTTGACATATACATATATGAAATCTTGAGGTTAGGTCTAAATTAGGTTTATGTGAGCATGACTGTAGATGTATGATGTATAGCAAGCGTCACGAAACTTGCCAAGCAGGCGGGGTGCGTAGTAAGCTCATTTTTTAAAAACTCCGCCCACTGGTGTACTTACGCGCCGCGTTGACATGGGTCGTGAATCACGAACGTGAGCCACACTTTCGTAAACCACGCACCGTGTAAACTACTACATTCGTGAAATACGAATCGTAAGTTCTTTTCACGAGCCAAAATAA
Organism: Agrypnus murinus; assembly: GCA_929113105.1. Taxonomy (NCBI): domain Eukaryota; kingdom Metazoa; phylum Arthropoda; class Insecta; order Coleoptera; family Elateridae; genus Agrypnus; species Agrypnus murinus. The sequence goes on along the minus strand of OV816029.1, from coordinate 134,594,975 downwards.
TTCCGTTCGTGATAAGATCAAACATGTTTGATTTTTCTTTCGTTTAGTCATTCGTAAACAGAGCAAGAAGACAGTTGTGTTCATCATGGCTGCTCATATTTTAAAAGTGAATGATGCAGATACCAGTAAATTTCTAGAGTTATATCGGAATGAGCCGGTTTTGTGGGATCCAACCCGAGAGGACTATAAAAACGAGAGTCCCGTGCAGATGCAGCAAAAAGAATTGCTGCTGCAATGGAAGTTGAAGGCTTTATAGATATCCATGTAATAATGAAATTCAAAAATTTTTAAAATCTTCAGGATACTCGGAAATTTCTTTAATTAAATTACTATCGCTTCGTAGAATCCACTTCCTTGTCCACCATCCCCTGTTGTTCTTTCTTCTTGACAACATATTTTAGGAAATACTGCCTGCTATCAATCCACACATAACTTGACATGCTTCTACCACCAAGTACTGCATTTTCACGACTGAAGCAAATACTGAATTTTTATCGTGTAAACCTTTTCCACGAAGGAGGAATGACTCAAGTCGTGAAATTACTAGATTCGTGGTTCCACGAGCGTGGCTCACGTTCGTGAATCACGACCCATGTCAACGCGGCTTTACACCTACAAATCAGAGGTGCGTGGTCGAGAATTCGAATAATAAGATTTAATTTTATAAATGATAAGATGACAGAAAATAAATGTTATAACAAAGTTTTTGGCAGTCAAGCTCGGAAAATAATTTCAAGTTTTTAAGTATTTTTTTTTATTATTTATTTATTTACAGCAATGCCATTTTATAGTAAGTAATACCGGGTGGGGCAATAGTGTGGGGAAGTCCGATAGCTCCTAAACGGTAACAGCTAGAAAAATCGTTCTAATACCGATGTAAACAGTGGATAGAGGTGCATCTAGAGAAATTATTTTCAAATATACAGGGTGTTGCAGAAAAGTGTGGCACGCTTAAGGTAATTTTTTTTTTAATAGAATGCCCCAAATATTTCTGCATATTTAACACCTCTCTTGGCAGGTTTATTTATATCTAAAATTTTAGCGCCATCTAATGACCGGTTTAGAAGTTATAAATTTTTTTTTTAAATTGAGTTTTATATTATCCCACGTAACAGTTTACCGCTTTCACGGCCACAACTGTGAAGACGAATTTAAGTAGGGATTTTGTTGCAGGGGCTTGTAGGGTGCTCTTGTTTAAAAGAAAATGGACCCACCATGTACAGGGGTGTTCAAAATTAATTTTTAAATTTAGAGACCTTCAAAGCTAAAATTCACAACTTTTTCAAATGGAACACCCTGTATACAGTTAAACTTCCATATTACGAACTTCTATATAGCGAATTTCTCTATATAACGAATTTTTGTGCTGTACACTGCCCTTTTAGAAAAAATACATATAAAAGTGTCTCTAAATAACGAAGTAACATTTCTATATAACGAATTTTTTAGGCCAAACTAAAATAAATTTTCGCAGGTAAATGTATGTATTATGCATCAATCTTTCTTTCTTAGCAGCAGTAAAAGATTATAAATTTAACCCATCTTCCAAGAAGCCTGCACACATTTTTAAAAATCTGTAAACCTTTCAAAAGGATTTTGTAAATTTTTTAAATGGAAGTTCTAAGAAGGGTTAAAATTGCCATTAAAAGGCCTCCTATAACTGGTTTATCTTTACATTCTTACTTTTTCAGGGGATTCCCGAAAATTCACCTGAATGGGAATTCTAGCTAAGATTCACCTTGGATGCATTATACACACTGTTACTTGTCTAAATGGAGAACAGAAAGATTAAAATTCAATTAGCATTTAAGTGATTCAAATTCATTACACGACATTTTCTTCAGCTTCACTATAGCATAATATTGATTTAACCATGAAATGACCTCTAATTGACAGTGAGCGATTCAAGAAAGCCTGAAATCAAATTCAGAGACGCCAAATACGTATTTATCTATTTTTAACAGGATAATTCTTGGTGTGTTATCACATCTATGTATTGGTAGTTCGAAGCCACTATTAATTTATTTTTATTCCTTTTGGTTTAAATACGGCAGCCGTATTTGTTTCGTGGTGCACGACGTTTCTTGCAGTTTTCTATGTAAACAAAAATCTTTATATCTCAAGAACAGTTAGTCGTAGAAAGTCGCGGTAAAAACCATTGCATTGTTCACATTTCAAACTACATTTGTTGTTCTAAACGTAAATTTTATAAGATGGTTCCTTATGGGCGCAAATTAAGTCCGAAGTTTCACGCTGTTTTGCAAAATTTCGGCTTTTTAGAGTGTGAAATAATTTATTTAAAGAAAATGTAAGGGATCTTTCCCAACTACTATTTTTAATTAAAGAGTTGTGCATTATTTTTATTATTAATTAATCTGAAGATGGCCTACAATGGTACTACCATTGTTTTGATGAGGCCGAAACAATTGTAATAATTTAATTATTCTAATAAATTTTATGGAGGAGATTTTGAGTTGAGTCTTAATTTATTTATAAAAAAGTACCTCCATTTGAAGATGGATAATTTATCTGATGTACAACATATTTTGCTTTATATTAGTTTTGCTGGCCCTTTACAAGCAAACCACACCTAAATATTAAAGATATGAACAAAAAAGTAATTTAGCAAATCTACACTGCATCCAGCAGTAATAGTAAAAATATTTTAAGAAAATTGTAAAAGTAGTAATCTTTAGGGGTTTCTTCTTCCTATGGAGTAACAGTATTATGTTGTTTGTGTTTCGGAAATATTTATTTATTTATTTATTAATACATATACGGGTAACCACCATTTACAAAAATTAAATAACAATAGTAATAAAATATAACAACCAAAAATTGTACCATAGTGTATAACAAAAAGAAAAAAAAAGAGAGATTTGCATAACAATAAGGGATCAATTTAAACTAGTATGTAGATTTCTATATTAAATTCACAATAATAGAAACGAAATGAAGTTCTCTATTTAATTCACAATATTGATAATTAATTACTTCTTCATTCAATTCACAATAATAATAATACAATACTGTAACAAAAAGATTGTTATCTAAAGTCTTAGAATAAGGAATCATCAATAGAATAAACACAAACTAAGAAAACTGTATTCTTGATACTTGTAGTTTAAATAAAGAATAAGGGACTCCAAATAAATCAATCACATCATAGTGAGAATTGATAGAACGGCAAATTCTAGAAATACTACTGTAATAACCATAATTAGTCCTGTGGAAAGGAACATACAAAATATTTGAAGATCTCAAAGCTCGCGCTGGAACATATAATTTGGTAGCATCTAGAAGTTCTGGACTATCAATTACAGAATTAAAAATGTTATAGATAATGTGTAAGTCATTTAAAATCCTTCTCTCATAAAGTGGTTTCAAATTTAAACATGACATAACAAATTCAAAAGGAAAATTATCATGTACAGAGATTCCCATTTTAAAAGAGGCAAATCTTAAAAATCTGTGCTGGACTGGTTCAATTTTATTAATGTGAGTTTGATAGTTGGGTGACCACACACTTGAGCAATATTCTAAGTGAGACCGGACTAGTGAAGTATATAAGATTTTAAATGTGTTAGCATTATTGAAATCTTTTGAAATACGTTTTACAAAACCAAGCATTCGGTTTGCTTTAGACACTATACAATTAATATGAGGTACAAATGTAGGACATTTATCAAATTTAACACCTAGGTCATCAACTTCAGTTACATTTTAATATACGTTACATAATAATATACGAAATTGGCCTGGTTACAAAATCCAAAACGTGCCATAATCTGATAACATTAGCAGAAGTTCGACAAGAAAAGAATAACCAAAACCTTAAAAATAGTGAACTTTTGGGGACTTTTCTCACTAGAGAATCACAGCAGGGATTTCAGGACATTGGTCTGGACACAAAGAATCCAAAGTGCACCATTATACAGTGTGGAAATAAAGTAGCCGATAAATTCGATAACTTCGTTACAATTAATTTTTTGGAAAAAATCTTGAAGGGGTATAGCGATTTTAATTACTTGACGCTATACTGTACCATTTTCAACTTGTTACGTCATTTGTTTTTAAAGTTATGACTTCATTGATATTTTTTTTAAATGACAACCGATATTTTTTATTGTCCATTTCGGTAGTACTTTTTATTCTCTTTTCAACTGTATGCAATTTTCAATACATTTGAAAAAGATTGAGAAAAACTGCCCTAAAGTTCGAATATTAAAAATTCTTTAAATTTGCAAAATGAATCTAGTCACTGTATAAAACAAAAACCTTAGTTACGGCTGTCAGAAGTAAACAATAAAATAAATGTTATTTTCATGTTCTAAAGTAGAATTTACCTTTAGTAAACTATTTTATTAATAAAAATGGCACAATTGAGCGAGAAACACCGAATTGAAGTATTGAATGAGATTGGTTATGGCGACAGAATTCGAACACATCAAGAAACGTACCCGTATCAACCCATAAGTCAATCAATGGTTAGTAGAATTGAAAAAAAATTTCAAGAACATGGTGTTGTAAAGAATATTCCAAAAAGTGGACGTCCAGTGACATTAAATGAAGATGTACAACTTGATGTGCTACTAGAAATTGGAAACAATCCACATTGAACTAGTAGAAGCATTGCTTTGGACCACGACGTAAGCCACACTTCAGTTTTAAAATTTTTGAAAATTCAAAAATTTCACCCATATAAGCTGCATTGGTTCATGATGACTTTGCAGAAGATGACTTTGATCATAGACAGAATTCTGTGACCAGGAGATGGAAATTTGTCTTCGCGATCGAATGTTTTCCTAGAGTAATTTATTTTTGGATGAAGCAACATTTTGTTTCAACGTTATGGTTTATAAACAGAATTGTAGATATTGGGCTAGAGAAAATGCATGGGCAGGGATTATTGGTGACCAAATCATAGAACCATTTTTTTTACAAATAATTTAACTGAAGAAAGATACCTGCAATTTTTGCAGTTGGAACTGATGCCTGCATTAGCTGCATTATTTCCCAATGCAAACAATCCTGAGCTACCAAACAATAGCATTTGGTTACAACATGATGGTGCTCCGCCTCATTATGCAATTAATGTACGCTATTTGCACCAAGTTCTCCCAGGAAGGGGGACAGGAAGAAGAGGTCTGATGGAATGGCCGGCTAGATCCCCTGATTTAACGCTATTAGACTTCTTTCTATGGGGGTACTTAAAAAGTAAAGTGTATAAAAATCGACCCAATAATTTAGAAGATCTCAAGCAAAGAATTAGACATGAGATTAGATTAATATTACCTGAAACTCTTCAGAATGTGAGAAATGAATTTCATAATCGCCTTGACAATAGTCAGATGGCACAGGGTCGTCACTTTGATCATCTTGTGCAGGGGTTTCCAAAGTACGGCCCGCGGGCCAAATGCGGCCCTCAAACCCTAGAGATGCGGTCCGCGATGTTAAATCATCCGCGATCTTGAATTCGAAGAGATAATTTACATTTTTACAAAAAAAACAAGTAAATTTTATCTGAGAAAAAACTTCCCAATCATGAGTATTAGTAAGTCCAAAATGAGATAAAAATTAACTGATGAACATTTACTAACGGTGTTAAGAATACATTCAACCGACTTAGAACCAAGGTTCAATGATATTATTAAAAGAAAACAACAACTGCATAAGTCACACGCTTCATATTGATGAATTTATTTTTTCCCTTTTTTATTTGAAATTATTTATCTATTTTTGAAATGTGTTAATAAACAGTTTGTAATAAAAAGTAATTATTGTCATAAATAAAGAACGATTATATTATAAAATTAGTATAAATCTTTCCCTTGTGTCTAAGAGCTGTTTTACACATACGAGAATTTACGCGAAATTCTTAAGGGCCTATACCATGCAGGAGCATTTATCGTTTTTGACATAACCTCGAAAAAATTATCTTAAATATGGGTGGATTCGTTTGCTAAAATTACACGCCCATATTGAGTAGTAAAAACCATGCATCTCTCTCCTATTCATTTCCCCTCTTTGTTATAGAATTTCAACTAAATTTATATTTAGTAAGCATAAATCTTACATGCGTAGATGAAATAATATTAATTGTTGATTAGTTAATGTTAATCAGTTGATAAGTAAATGTACTGTAATTAGTAATATTGTAAAAAAGAATTAAAAAGCAAGTAATAATAAAAAAGAAAACCAAAAAGGTATAATAAATGGACATTCATTAAAGTAGAAATGTATGACAACAGCTTCATAGTCGAATGCTGCATTCGATTATGCGTACTAGTTTCGAATAAACGGACGAGAGTTCAAATCTCAGCTAATGCAAAATATTTTTTAATTATTATTTAATATATTTTATAAATAAACTTTTTTTTGTAAATACTATAACATTTACAAAAAAATAATTACATAAAATGCATAAAATTATCCCTTTTAGTCATTGTTCAACAAGGGGAGCTGACATGACATCGATTTCAATATACGATTAAAAATTTTATTGAATTAAATTTACAAAATAATCCAATTGTAAACAGAATGTAGTTTTATTAAAAATAATCTAAAAAAAAATTATGCAGCTGGCGGGAATAGAACCCGTGGAAATCTGTAAAGGCGGTTACTGTACTTTTCAGCCACCGCGCCTTTCCGTTAGGCGAATGCTTTTATAAGTACCAAGTTAATACCTTGCATCTTGTATGCGTTAATTTGTGTCGCATTATATTAAATGCAGAAACACATATTCCGTTGTTTTGAATTTACTTTCATTTAAAAAAGAAATTTTTGAATTTGCCGTCACGTCATTTAATATTTAATTGTAAAGCATAAATAAATAAAATCTAATATTAACTCTAATGGTTTACAATGTACGTGAGCGCATTCAACAATTATCCCCTATGCTTCGAAGGTCGCAGGAGCGATTCCTGTCCGGTAGGTTTTTTTATAAGAACAATAATAATAAAAAACAAATAACATTAAAAAATATAATTTAAATAATTAAGTAAATAATTATTCTTTTTAAGAACTAACAAGTTCAAATTAAAAAAAAAACTACCTGAGTAGGGATCGATCCTGCGATACATGAATTGCAATGCAAGCACCTTTGACATCAAGCCACAAGGTTTAGTTGCTCGTGAAGCTAACGCGCATTTTATAGTACCATTAGAGCTGATGTTAGATTTTATTTATGCTTTACAGTTTACAATTAAATATATCATAGTACTTTTACTTCTATGAATAAAGAATAAAGGATGAAACATACGATATTTAATTAGTAAAGCAGTAATAAAGTATAACTATTGAATTAGCTACATATGTAATAAAAGCATTTGCTACATTTTGTTCATATGGTCTATTATCGCACACGTCTCTAAAGTAGGCGGAACCACGTTTAGTGTTTACAGTATTTAGCAAGTGTAGTGGCTTCTTTTGACACCAATAATAACTAAAAACTCCAAAGAAAATTGATTTCCAATTATTCGTCTCCTGATCTTATTAAGTGATCTATTAAAATGAAACAAAAAGCAAAGTGAAGTACGATTAATAAGCTACACCAGCGCTTTTGATTTTTTTCAGAATTACCCTTGGTTAATATTTTAGGACTTTTTTAAACATCAATTAATTTTTCTGTGGTTTTCTTGTAAACTTTGTACAACAAAAAAAAATTTTTTTCTTAAATCCGAAAAAGCACCTCTGTAGAATGGACTTTCCTTTTTATTTTGCTTCAAGTAGGGTGTAAAAATTTTATGAAATAACTGAATGAGAAGTATAGAGCGAAAAGCATTTTAGCTATCATAAATTCCCACGTACTGTAGACCCTTAACCAAATTTTTGCTGAAATTTTTCAACACAGTTTTGGTAAAGAAACTTTGACGTATAATACAGTAACTTTTTATTCTGAAATTTATTGTGAATAATTTCACAAGAAAACTTTGGAACAATTCCTGAAGTTTTTAGAAATTTGCAAGTAATCAACGCGAAAAAGTGCGCACAAAACACTCGTAGTTGACATGCAATACATCGGTTATGCAATACATCGGTTTATTTTGTTTTTAAAAATGGTTATATGCCTTGTAATAGTTCTTTACAATTCAAAACCGTTACTTAGAACTTTACGTGCGAGCACGTAGGGTTCGTGTAACGGTCTAGCATTGTACAACGTTTTATGGTATACTGACTCGTAAATCTTTAATAAATAATTCTTCCATTCAGTGAAGTAGTACAGCACAATATGTAGATATATATGAACGTTTTAAATAAATATGTTTGTTGCTATGGTATTGATGATAACGAGCCCGTAATAATTTTTATTTCATACTGTGTCACATTTGTCAAACTTTTCACTCCAGAAAATGCGGTTTAACAGTCTAGTATGACTGTAAAAGACTTTACCGGACGCAAATACAATCAATCAACTGGACAATGGTTTAGTACGTAATCAGTTACTATGGATACTTGTTCTTCATAGATGTCCAATGTGTCCATATTTTGCATTCGGAAATTTGTTGTATATATATTTTTTTTAAATTAAATCAATATTCCAATAATTGCAGTATGAAAAACGCATTACGTCATACGTCCTGGAAATGGTCTTACAGTCTCGTTTCAATGTTCCGGACTCGGCTCCTTCGTCGCCTTGTCCGCAACATCTTACTCGACTGTAAAATTCCATTTCCAGGACTTATAACATAAATTACTATTACGGGCTTCATAACGGGCTAACCCGTAAAAAGAATCTTTACCCATAAAGACAGAGCTCAATAAACAGATGTTTACAAGTCAGTATACCATAAAATATTATTAAAACAACCATGCAATTATAATAAAGCTAAAAATGAAGTAACGTTTAATCGCTAGGTGCGCAAAATGTCTTTAGTTTTATTTTATTTATTGGAGTAGACAAATGTGAACGGCCATATTGCTTTTACAGTATTAGGTCCGGAATTCGTTTAATTTGTTATTGTATGTTATAAGTTAATAATAGATTGTAGTGTATCTTAACATAAAGGTTAATTAACTATTTATAATTGTACAGGATGTTCCAGTATTGCCAATTGCCAAAAAGGTATTGCCAAACTTGAAAAAGTTATAGGGGGCATTGCGGTGAAAGATTTTTGCATATAAACCCCTAGTCGGAAATGAGCCGTTTTGGCCCTGGAGTATTTTTTGTTCAAGTTAACGTAATGTTAACTCGTTGATAATAAAAGACTTCGATATCCAATTATTTTTTATTGAAGATAACACAAACAATGATTAGAAACAAAATAAACAATTTTGTGTCTTGTGATAAGCGTTTATCAACTGGATTTCCTACACAGGATATTGTTAAAAATTGATTGTAGTCGTTCGTGATCGCAGATAAGTAATTGATTCACATTTGTTTTGTGTGCGACAAACTTTTGTGATTAAACTGTCAAAATGATCCGTTTCGTTCCTGCTTCCACCTCGGCTCAATGGTAACATTTACCTAAATTTCTTGCAAGATGTAATTCCTGAGCTATTGAACAATGCAAACGTTCCTGCGGGTATACAGGATAGAATGTGGTTCCAGCATGACGGTGCAGCTGCACATTCTGCCCGTACTGTGCAAGATCACCTTAAGCAGCAATTTTATCAGGTGGCCACCGCGAAGTCCTGATTTAACTCCGTTGGATTTTTTCCTCTGGGGTTACATTTAGTCGTTGGTTTATGAAACTCCTGTAGCCACCCAAGAGGAACTATTGGGGAGAGTAATTGCAGTCTGTCTTTTCGTGCAGCAAGATCCACACATGTTTCAACGGATGGGCGATTCCATGATTCGTCGGACAAATTTATGTAACCAGATTGGGGGTCGCCATTTTGAATCATTATTATAATTTTATGTTTTTCGTCAATAAAAAATAGTTGGATTGGGACAAGTTAACATAACGTTTTTGAACAAAAAATACTCCAGGGCCAAAACGGCTCATTTTCGACAAGGGGTTTATATGCAAAAGTTTTTCATTACAATGCCCCCTATAACTCCCTCAAGTTTGGCAACACCTTCTTGAAACACCCTGTATACAAAATATATTTAAAACTCTTAAAACAAAGGGCATGAAGATGTCACACATATTTATTAAGAATATTGCTATTACAAAGTATAGAAAGCAAAATTTTTATGAATACACCAACTATTTTTATACAACTTCATTCTTTGTTTACAATGAACACCCAGCAGCTTCGCAAACACGCATGCGTATGACCATAAATTTGAAGAGAATCTTATTGCTATGTGTAGAACAGCTCTTTTTATACACGTCAAAGTTTCTTTACCAAAACTTTGTTGAATAATTTGAGCAAAAATTTGGTTAAGAATTTTGCATAAATTCTTGGATGTGTAAAACAGCTCTAAGTTGTTATCGATTTGAACATATTTTTCCATAAAACTTTTTTTGGCCCGCCTATTCTGGAATCTGGAATTTACAATTTGGCCCACCTAAACAAAACTTTGGGAACCCTTGATCTAGTATAATAAAAACTGTTATTTCTGTGCTTATTTTTGTAATTGATGTTATTGTTATTAGAGTTTTTTTTCTTGTTAATCAATTAATATTATTGTTATTAGAGTTTTTTTTCTTGTTAATCAATTGATGTTATTGTTATTAGAGTTTTTTTTCTTGTTAATCAATTTAGCTTCTTTTTAGTCTAATTATTAAAATTTTAGACTGTTTTTCTCAACTTTTTTTAAACGTAAGGTTTTTTATACAGTGACTAGATGCATTTTGCAAATTTAAAGAATTTTTAATATTCGAACTTTTTCAAATGTAACATATTGAAAATTGTATACAGTTGAAAAGAGAATAAAAAGTACTACCGAAATCGACAATAAAGAATATATACGTTGTCATTTAAAAAAAATATCGATGACGTCATAACTTTAAAAACAAATGACGTAACAAGTTGAAAATGGTACAGTATAGCGTCAAGTAATTAAAATCGGTATACCCCTTCGAGATTTTTTCCAAAAAACTAATGTTTCAGAAGTTATCGAATTTATCCAGTATTTTATTTCCACACTGTATATAAAACTGGTAGACGTCAGGAGCAGCGAGAAGCAGAATATCAGAAAATCTTAAGAATAGTGATCTTTAGGAAATTTTCTTTTCTTACTAGGGAGTAGCAGTATATGTTGTTGGTCTTTCAAGATCATAGAGTATTGGTCTTACCACAAAATATCCAAAGTACGTCATTATACAGTGAGCGTCTAAAGTGCGTTTCCCCCCTACTAATTTTTGAACCACCTGGTATATCGCAACAAAATTTGGAGGGCTTAAACAGGAGATAAGAACCTAATTTTTTATGGAAAAATGACAGCTAAAAGTTTCAAAATGGCGGCTGAGCGCCCTCTTGAATTACTTTTTTAAATAGAACACCCTGTATATTATTCCGTTTTCGAAATCTGCTCATAATTGTTAACATTTTTCTCTAATACACTTTACTCCTAGTAATAGAACTGATAGAAGTTAGAAGCGAGAGAAACAGAATATAAACAGGAACAGAATGATAGTGACCTTTAAGCGATTTTTCTAATTAGAGAATAATTCTATTACGTTATTTCTATTGTATAATTATAGAATATTGATCTGGACACAAAATCTTCAAAGCCCGCCATTAGCTGGTAGAATTGGCAGAAAATAGAAGCATGAGATAATCTTGGAAAATCGTAAAAATTGTGACTTTAGGGTATTTTTTCTCATTAGGGAATAACAGTACTATAAGGCGTTTCTATTGTGGAGTTATACTGCATTGGTCTGGGCACAACATATTCAAAGTACATCTGTATATGATAGAATTGGTAGAAGTTAGAGAGAGCTGACCACAAAAACAATCAAAAATGGGGTTTTTTGGGCCACTGGTGACAACCCTAAACATAATTTAAATTAGGAATTATTATTATGGAGACTTCTTTTTCATCGAAAACTATTATTTTTTTGATACACCCTAATAGAATATATATTTAAAAGATGACCTTGTGGCAAGGTATAATAGATGTTACCAAATCTATGCCTGATTGGCTTCGCACAATGACATTTCAGTGAAATAACACGGCAATGTCATATGCGATCTTATTACAGGGCTTGAGACATTCCTGAAATATTTTCACGTTATTAAATTAACATGAAAAAATTGCTTTTGAGGTTATGATGAGTAATCATAGATTTGTTAATGTGTTAAAATCATACTAAACTGTTAGAACTAATGCAGCAGCAGCAACAACAAAAATCGCAATATCTCTGCCATCATAATGTATGTACAAGTCGAGCAAAATGTCCAAACCGATCATTTAAGCGCCACTTTTTTTTACTCATTATTAGCATTATTACTTTTCATATTTTTTCAATAAAATAAAATATTTCTTGTAAATATATTACTCCAATTATTATAGTTAAACACTGATTTATACTGCTTCTGGCAGCAAATACTAATATGGTTACTTCTCAAAATACCAAGATCTTAAAAAAACTTTTTGAAACACAATACATACCCTTAATTCCATATGTCGAAAACTACAGTGTACATTAAGACATTTTCCTTCTTTCCAAAAGGAACATACAGTTTCACAGCCCAAAGCAGAAGGTTCATGTCGGAAAGTACAACTGTCACCCTAAGCAAGAAAATATTATATTAATTTACCCAAATACATACATGCAATATAGAAATTACCTTAGTGCAAGTTGAATAATAATAAAAATAGCAATCGTTATTCTTCCTTGGTGATTCCATATTTGTTACTTTTTGAAAGAAATTGTCATAGCTGAAAAAACAAGATTTGAGGTTATTTACTGAAGACTTAAGCTATATCTTGATATATCTTCAACAAATTAAGCTATTTATATCTGGGATGTTAAGGACGATAATTAGACATTAATTTACAAATAGGTTCAAACGCAAAATCTTTAAAAATTCATCTAAAAACTATAGAAAATATGTTTGAAATTCTTACTACATATCATAGCTTTCAGGCATTTTTGTTAAAACCATGTTTGCAACAACCTATCAAAAATATACTAAATCGGCAATGGCACATTTAATAATGCCTTTCTCAATTCAAAAAGTTCATTATCGGCTCACCTGTATCAAAAATTTTTTTGACCTTGCTGTCTGCTGGCGTCTTGCGTTAACGAAACCGGATATGTCTGTTCAACATGAACTTAGCTTTACTTCCACCATTTAATTGGATTTTTACATTATACCTAACTAAATTCACAGGTATCATTATCAAAATAATAAATTATTATTGCAAAAGCGACATTATTATTAAATGTCCAATTAGAAATCAACACATGAACTGTATAAATTGAGCTGTACTATAAATATTAATGAATTTAAGAACATTCTTACTAAGGTAATTATTGTCAAAAAGAGAAGAGTTATTATTGCCCCAACACTTTTGGTTTATATTTTTTATGTACAGGGTGTGTCACTTTATCTGCAAGTTCATTTAGCTTTGCTTATGTTTCAATTTTAAGTTTAATAAAAATTATATTGCTTAAGTAAATGAAAATAAATGTAATCGGAATCTATGTCGGAAAACAAGACAAGATTGCTCCACCGTGGGATAAATGATATTCTGTTGGCACACATTGCGAAATACATTAAATAACATGAACGGGGTTATTTCAAAATTTTTACGTCATAAGATGCAACTTGACTAAGTTTGATGCTAAATAGGTAATAGAGAATTACATACGTCATCTCGTATACAAAACTTGTACAGAGTGGTCCACGCAAGATGATCCTGTACCTTATCTTGGAAACTGTAAGAGTTACGAAAAAATGTTAAATATCAAAGTTGGGTGATGTAAAACAAATTTTAATTTTATAATAGTTTTGTATATACAGAATGAGTCATATTGATGTAGATACTAACAACTTTTTTATTTTCAATGGAATACCCTGTATATTCTTACTCTCTATTTTACACTTTATTTTAAGTAGGTATGCCTAATGTATATATCGAAATTCTGCACAGTTTCTGAGCGAATTCAGTTTTTCTGTTACTTTTTAGAAAATCCAAGATTTAAAAAAAATAAATTTACATAGTGCAAGTTACATTTAAGACTCCCGTCTGACTATGCTAGTCAATGTAAACTTTGGAATCCAATTTATGGAAACTGATTTAACCTACAATGCTGTATTTTTTTATAGCAACACATAACATTTTCTCGGGCTTGAAGTATTTTCAAGTGTTAGTGCCTTTAGTTTTTAAGAAATAAAAATAAAAAAGTAATTTTTTCGAAAAGATGTCCAGTGATGTTTGATAAAATAGTGATCCTGAAATTGCAAGTAAATTTTTTTTTTAATTATATCTGTATCTTTCGAAATTTAATTATATCCGAATTTGAAGAGCTCAAATATAGGAGACGGAGTTTTCGACTTCGGTAGATAGCTATTAACGCTTAACAATCCTAATAGCAGCGAATAGAAAAGCTAAGAATAATTGTGCGACTTGTGTCATCATCATTACGTGATGAAGGTTTTGAAAACCACTTTTTTATCCTTTCAGTATAAAATTTTCAAAAATATTATTTCTTATAGTATAGTTACTCGTATAAGAACTAATAAGGACTGATATGTTGGAAATACGTTAGAAAATGTAATAATGATAGTCCATATGTAGAAGATATAACTTTGTTTTTACCATATACTAGGTACATTCCCGACTTTTAGGTACTTATAAATTCGGAAATATTCTTCTAATAGCTAAAGAAAGACTTGTAGGGAACTGGAAAAAAATATCAAAAATAATTTATTGTTTTCATCCCCAGTAGCACAAGATATTGGCCCAATATTGGTGCTAAATGGGTAACATATTATATTCAAGTTCAATATTGGGAGACTACATGCAGTCTACATCGTGTAACCACGCGAAGCAGAAGGAAGTTAGAAGTGACCTGAAGATGGCAAGTGTGATCTTGCCGAAACGTCGTCAACCATTGTCTGGTTCCTCTAGGAGCCGAATAGTGAATACGCGGAGTGAAACCCGGAAGAGTAGTGAAGTATCATATAATATCCGCGGAAATTTAAAATGTAACATATATATATATATATATATATATATATATATATATATATATATATATATATATATATATATATATATATATGTATATATATATATATATATATATATATATATATATATATATATAACAAATATAAATCTCTTGCGCGAATTCCCATTATTATCCCTTTGTTATATGTTTATATACGCGCATTAATCTTTCTATTCATGTATATATATATATATATATATATATATATATATATATATATATATATATATATATACACATTAGGCGGTATTACCAAGCCTAAAACAGAGTGTTCTCCTATATATACGAAGCCCGCCACCAACTTACGCAGCCCGGTTTTGGGCTTCGTAAATTTTATGTGTATAATAGTGTTTTCTTGATTAAGCATCATCAGGGGCTGCTGAATCTCGATTTTCGAAATGGCGGGTAAAGTCCGTCATATATCTCAAAATACACACGTTTAGTTCAAGCGAAATAAATATAGGGGGCCAACGATCGGTGTTGTATATATACTGTAGACATTCAACTGACCTTACGCGCGATGCAAATTACACGCATTATACGAGTCCCAGCGATCTGGCAATGGGGCTTGAAAGTCAAGTGTTTGGATTATTGATTTCTCTATAACTTTACACATTTTTATACCATAAGAGTGGTTAACGTATGTAGGGGGACTGGTTCCCGCGCAAATTCGTTTCCTGCATATTTGTACATTTGCACACATTTAATATTGATTTTTGTAACAAACTTGTATTTTCTTTAAAATTATTTCCTAAGTTTCCGTTTCTTCATGAAAATCAGTGGCGGATTTAGGCACAAGCGCTTGAAGCGGCCGCTTCAGGCCCCGCAAGTCAGGGGGCCCCGCCGGGGCCTCCTGCCAAGGACCGCACTGGACACGCGATAAATAACAATTATTGGCGTGGAATTCACTTTCTCGCGAAAAGTGAAACAAAAACGGATTTCATTAATATCGGTTGACACATTATAGTTTTCTACGAAAAGGCAAGCATAAATAAAATATTGTAACGAAGTATACTGTTTCACAACAGACTTGCGAGGAATGTATTATCTCTGTCGCTCCGAACACTTGCTTTCTCGCACAATCAGCATCAGCGCGGTCATCAGACTACTATGATGACTATAATTTCTTGAATTAATGGTTTCTGATAAGACGTTCGGTGAAGGGGAATTTTACAACGCTTTTCAACGGGTAAAATTCCTGAATGACTTTTGTCAATTGTTTTTGGTATAGTAAAAGTAGAAAAGTTCCATTGTAAAATAACTGATTGTAAAATAAATGTATTTATGTCCGATTGCATTATAAAGTACTGTTTATTGTATTGTATTGCGCCAGTAAACTGGCTTATTATTGTACTCGTAAAATAAAGTGGTAGTAGTAAAATAAAGTGGTAGTAGTAAAATAAAGTATATAGTAGTAAAATAAAGTATGACAACTGTATATTACATGTCAAATTTTCTTCTGTCAAGAATAGATGTCAAATTTATAAACTGATTTTTTTTGATAATTAGCCAATTTTAGGAATCGAACATAAAGCTTTGTATGCAACTCTTACATAATCGGACCTTATAGACGCGCCCTTTTTATAGGCCTTGCTCGCTTCGCTCGCTCGGCCATAAACGAGGCTTGTCTATAAAGTCCTACATTATGTACTTGTTACATAAATAGCTATTATGTCCTATTGCATTATAAAGTACTGTTTATTGTATTGTTTTGCGGCAGTAAACTGGCTTATTATTGTACTCGTAAAATAAAGTGGTAGTTGTAAAATAAAGTGTAGTATATTCAGTTTTCCAATGGCAACTGTATATTACATGTCAAATTTTCTTCTGTCAAGAATAGATGTCAAATGTATAAACTGATTTTTTTTAATAATAAGCCAATTTTAGGAGTCGGACATAAAGCTTTGTATGCAACTCTTACATAATCGAACTTTATAGACTCGCCCTTTTTGTAGGCCTCGCTCGCTTCGCTCGCTCGGCCATAAACTGAACTCATCTATAAAGTTCTACATTATGTACTTGTTACATAAATAGCTATTATTTAATATTTATTAGTGCGTATAATGTTAAATAACGAATAATAAATCAGTTATACCAAAAACCTAAAATTATACGATTAAGTACTATGCCGGCAGAAAAATTTCACTCGATTTTCTTCATTTTGTAAACGGTCTTACATCCAGTGGCAAGTTTTACTTATGTCAAATTGTTATTTTTCTTTTAATGACATATGTCATAAAGTACAATTTAATAAAATACGTAGTTTCTAAATCAAAATGATGTGTCTTGATATAAATTCTTTTTTATATTAATAATAAAATCAGCCAATATTATTTTATTTCTATTGAAATAGTTATTTTTGACGCGCCTATGATATTGTGTCATGCCATGAAAAGTCTTTGTTACTCCTCTAAAATTTAAGAAAAATCAGCCTACTTGATAAAAATCGTGCGAGATTTTCCTGCCAGAACAGTACATATGTCGCAGGAAGATAGTCAAATTCGGAAAACTAACTATCTACCTAGTCATTTACTAAGTGACGGGGCAGATAGTAAACCGAACATAAATCTATACGATTTTGTTATATGCCTAGGTATTTACTAAATTAAACTAAATTTACTAAATTAGAACAGGCAGTTAGTAAATGGCTTAATGTGCTGTCGGCAAATTAGGTAATAACATGCACATTTCTTCGTAGAACATTTTTTTAGATGAACACTTGGAAAATCTTTACCCTTGTCTAACGAATGTTCTGCAAAAAAATGTGGATGTTATTACCTCATTTGCCCACAGCACATGAAGTCATTTACTAACTGCCTGTTCTAAACAACGACATTTAGTAACCTTCATTCAATGAACCCTCTTCATGCCTAGGCATGAAGCAAAATCGTATAGATTTATTCTCGTTTTACTGTCTGTCCCGTCACTTAGTAAATGACTAGGCAGATAATTATTTGCCGGATTTGACCACAGATTAAACTTTACAGATGCGAAGCTCGCCTGGTCCCGCCAATCCAAATTTATATAAGCATGCGTGAATCCACCATTGTTTTAGTAGTATTTTAATCATCCTCACTTCTCTGCTTGTTTATATTTTGCGCGTGTGTTTTTGTTGCGTTCAGATATTTTGAATTATTTTGTTAGTACTTTATATATTTTTGCATTAATATTTGATTTGACATTGATATTATGGACATAATGTTACCTTTCTGCACTTACCGATTGATTTGTACAATATAGTATCCATATAAGTATAATTTATTATAATGTTAATAAAAAGTTTTCGATTTTGGTAAATTGTTTATTTTTTTATAGTTTATTATTTTTTGTTTTATAGACCTTAATTTATGTTGATCCTTGGGGGCCCCAAAAATTTGTAGCGCTTCAGGCCCCTCAAGTGTTAAATCCGCCACTGATGAAAATGTTTAATTTATTATTATATTAATTTGGTAGTTTGTATAGCTATTTATTATAAAAACAAAACCCACACTATAGTATTTGTAGTTGCAGATAGGGAATTTTTAAAATTTCTAATTATACATTTTATATTTTCGTTGATTTTTTGGTGATATTAGGTACATATTTTATTTCTTGAACAATATCTCTCATAAAATAGGGTGATGCAGGCTTTTTGTAAGAATTCTACAATAATTAGTTATAATTAGCTACGTAGGTTTTTCTCTGTAATTAACTTTTTAAATAATAAAGTGAAGATTGAAATGTATTTATTTGAAAAAAATACCTTATAATTTATGAAAATTGGTAAATGGGTAATTATGAAATAAAGTTGAAGAAACTACACGCAATTTGTTTCAAAGATTGATTACAAAATAATGGGTCATGTGAATAAAATGCAAGGTGTTTTTACTATTAATAAAAGATAACAGTTATGATTTTTAATTATTAAGAATAAAATAGATGTATGTATAGTAAAATAAAAGCTTTTGCCACATCTTATTCGCATTAATTACATTTTAGATTTCAGATCATGTTCTACATGCGTAATTAAATGAATATTAAGTTACCTCGGAATTCGCCTTTTGCGATTTTGATGATTTTTTTTTAAATTGTAGGTAATCGACTATATTTCAAAGTCTAAATGTTAGATTTGTCCGCTAATGCCCTGTTTAATTGTTATTAACAAATTTTTATTTTTTCCATAAGGGGCTAATTAATAATTAAATATTTTTTATTATAATTGAATAAAGTTGGCTACGTATAGGTTTTTAGGGTCGTAGATTACGAATCCGTGGTCCAAATTGGTCCAAAGTGCAAAATGGTGGCTATAAAATGGCCACCGGTGTCAAAGCTTAATATTTGAAATTTCGTATGAAAAATCGTACCAGGGCGTTTTTAAAGTAGCAAATTGTGCTGTTAAGCTAAAAACTGACCCAGATGCAAAATGCTTGTCACAAAATAGCCACCGAAACTAAATATGAATAAAATTCAAAATGTTTAATCTCTACTACAAGTTTGTTTAAGATGGATTAATATAGTAGTTACAATTTTAAGATTGTTGCAATTATGATTTAGTTAAAAGTCAAATTGATGGAATGGAATTCCATAATTTAACCAGATTCCGTTTAAGTCTGAAACTTTATTTATCGTCATATTTAAATAAAGAATATTGTGTTAATTATTATTTACTTGTGTTTCTTGTAAGGCACTGTTAGTTTCTTCATCTACTTCTGGCAACGTAAAAAAAGAACAATACATTAATACATTAGATTCACTACACACTACACAGTACTGTCATTGTTCTGAACACTTTTCGCCGTTTTATGTGTTATGAAATCTTTACCGTGTACTATGACCAACATTACCACTGATAATTCACGCGGTGCAATAGTTTACCAAGCTATAGTTCTTAAAATATCAATTTTGTAGAAAAAAACTTCAAATAAATTCTATAAGAAATTTTGTGTTCTACAAATTTGGTTATTACCATTTTTAATGTATCATCAACCGTTAACTATATATTTAGCAATAACCATGTTGGAAAAAGTTTGGCGCGCTTTAAATATAAAGCTATGCACTATACAGAAAAAAGTTTGTAATAAAAGTTGTAGAAAATGTTATTGTCTACGAGAACGATCTGTAGTATTTTTGTCATACGATGCACGGTTCACGAGATATTTGATAAAACGTGTTCTCCAAGATGGCGGCTAACGCTCAACCCTCCTCACCATCGACCCGCCAACTTGACGTTGCATTCAGGGGACACTCGCGAACATTTTCGAACAAAAAAATCAATTCTGTAGTTCATTGCATTATGAACCTACTTTTTTGCTCTTGTTCTTGGACTAATAGTTTAAAAGTCATATCATAATCTACTATATAAAAATAAGTCGGGTTTTCCTTCCTGACGCTATAACTCCAGAACGCACGAACCGATTTCCACGGTTTTGCATTCGTTGGAAAGGTCTCGGGCTCCGTGAGGTTTATAGCAAAGAACATTCAGGAAAAATTTCAACAGAAAAGCGGGAAAATCATTTTGTTAGTAATCCACCAGTAATTCCCCGTGGAACGCCTGCAGATGAATTGAATGCTTGCCTGAAGGCATCACCTTTATGGAATAACGTAAAAACATTATCGCTAACCACTAATATGAGAGTTCAACTTCAAAATGATCAAAGTGCTGCACAATTTTCCAAACAATTGTTAGCTGTTGGAAATGGAAAAGTCCCAGTTGATGCGACATCTGGATTAATTACTCTTACCAACGACTTTTGCCGATTTGTAGACTCTCAATTAGCTCTTATTGAAAATGTTTTCCCAAACATTAGTGAGAATTATCATAATTATGCTTGGTTAAGTCAACGAGCAATTCTTGCCGCAAAGAATAATGATGTACACGCACTGAATTTCACCATTCAATCAAAAATTGCTGGCGATTTGGTGACATACAAATCCGTTGATTCCATAACAAATCCCGATGATGTAGTAAATTATCCAACGGAGTTTTTGAACTCTCTGGAGTTACCAGGATTTCCACCACATAACTTGCAACTCAAAGTTGGTACAGTTATTATGATATTGCGTAATTTGAATCCACCGCGACTTTGCAACGGTACTCGACTTTCGGTAAAAAGACTTATGCCGAATTTGATTGAGGCAACCATTATTAACGGAAAGTACGCAGGTGAAAATGTATGTATTCCTCGAATACCAATGATTCCGACTGATCTTCCGTTTGACTTCAAACGATTGCAATTTCCAGTTCGCCTTGCGTTCGCAATGACAATTAACAAGTCGCAAGGCCAATCGCTTAGTGTTTGCGGGATAAATTTAGAAAATCCGATTGTTTTTCACATGGGCAGTTATACGTTGCGTGTTCACGAGTTGGGAAACCATCCGCTTTGTTTGTGTTAACGTCAGACCAAAAAACAAAAAATGTGGTTTACCAAAGAGCACTTCAATGAAACGGATAATTTGCGGACACGTATAACGCTTCCATTCAGTATTTACTTTGGATTCACTTTCATTTACTTAGAGAAGTTCAACTTAATAACACTTCATTTTTGTAATCGAAATGAATTCATTACTGTTGTGAAATGAAATAAAATTTTTCTTTTTCAAATATAAAACAAAAAAAAATTTTTCTTCATCTTTTAATCACCAAACGAAATGTTACATAAAACGAAGCCATCTGGTGGCGAAACGGAGTTCGCCGGGTTTGCTAGTTCTTTATGAATTATTAAATAGTAACTTAGAGGTACACTGCCGCCCATTTGAAAGTACACCATAGACCCGATTTACCTCGGTTATGTTTTCTATAACTTACTCTAAGCTGATAAATTATTTTAAACAAGTATTTGAAAATAATAATAAACCTTTCATTCCGCTGCAGCTGTTATAAACACAGCCCATGGAATCCTGACTTACACGATGTCATTTTGGAATATTACATATAAAGAGTCGTGCACTTTCAAATGGGCGGCACTGTACATGGTTAATGAATAACATAACACGAACTGGGCACCTATCTGCCAGTCTTCCCTTAGTTCCTCTGTCTGTGGATTTTATTAGGTCGTTCTTTTTTGGGGAAACGGATTTACAAGATGAAACCTTTACTGATTGAAAGCTCATATCATAATAAATCAATCTAAATCCGAAGGTCATCAAAACTCGGAACGGACAAAAAGGCAATACTGTCAAAAATTTAGACTATTCCACCGTCTCATGTAACGGGATTTTGCTTCAAAAGCTGACAAAATGTCGAAAGAATTAAACGGCTAAACTTGAGTTTTTAGAAAAAATTGACATTGACATTCGCGACTGTCGAGGACAATCCTACGATAACGCCCCTGATATGTCTGGGAAATATAAGGGCGTTCAAGCACGCCTTTTAAAACAATGTCCGTTGGCCATATTTGTTCCGTGTTGTGGACATTCTTTGAACTTAGTAAAACCGCGGCTGATTGTTGTTCCGCTGCCATTCAATTTTTCAACTTTGTTCAAGGAATATATACTTTTGCACGGCGACACCAGCGCGATATCAGATGCTTATAGATAACTTGGCCAACTCGAATGAACATGTTTATGTCCCAAAGAATCTGAATGATACTCGATGGTCATGCAGATCAGACGCGACGAAAGCAATTGTTTGTGGTTACAAAGAATTCAAGACATCACTGGAAGAAATATCTGAAGATATTTATTATTATATAGAAGAACAGAAAAATGTCGTACAAAATGAAGCAAAGGGCCTTTTAAACCAAATGTGTAGTCTCGAAATCGGACTTTATGCTTCATTTTGAATTTGATTGAATGATATTTTACTACGATTTAGGGCCTCCGCATTAGTCTTCCGCCTAGGGCCCCCACTACGGTTAATCCGACCCTGTCAAATGTATAGGTATAAAATCACGGTACGGTTAGGTATACATTCGACTACACGAAATTGTGCGCCTAACTACCCATTCAGCAACCATGTGGTTGCCCCAGGTGATTATCATAACCTAAACCTCTTATCTGTACTCTGACTAAATACTGATGTTGAAATAGCTTTTAATTTGTTTTACGAAATTGTTTACAGTGGTATTCCATATTTTATCCCATCGCGGAAATATGTTAATTCTCATTTTCCAAAATGGTTTAGTACTAAACTGAAAAAACTCACTATTCAGAAGAAATTAACTCATAAAGTTTACATTAACTCTAGCAAAGTTGAGGATTATCATATTTTTTCATAGTTAAGATCCAGATGTAAATACCTAGCAAATGAATGCTATAAAAATTATCTTCTAAAGACAAAAAATAATTTACATAATTATTCTAAATCTTTTTGGAAATACAGTGTGTTTGTACCCTTGCAAATGTAATTAGAAATCTTGGTATCAATCAAAAGAAGAATTCATTTTACGTCAAAAAAATATTAAAATTTATGAAGAAAACCAAAATCGATTTAGAAAAAGACTTAAAAAGCTTATTGATTTACTGCTTTTGGTAATAAGTTATTTAAAAAAGCTGGAAGCTGAACTCCGATTGGTGTAGCGGTTAACGCTTCAGATTCCTAATCAAAAATCGCGAGTTCAAACCCCGTCATCGTATACTTTTTTTTAATTGTATTGCTTACTAATTATTATTTTTAGAACTTTATTACAACGATTATCAATTTTTTTTTTTGTTAGATATTTTTGCTACGGGTGTTTACCGTTACTTTTTGTACAATTTTAACTACCTATCAGAAAGACAAATAAAAAAGGGCACAAAACTAATAATCCTTGTAATAAAGTTCTAAAAATAATAATTAATAAGCAATACAATTAAAAAAAAAAGTATACGATGACGGGGTTTGAACTCGTGATTTTTGATTAGGAATCTGAAGCGTTAACCGCTACACCAATAGGCGTTCAGCTTCCAGATTTTTTTAATAACTTATTACCAAAAGCAGTAAATCAATAAGCTTTTTAAGTCTTTTTCTAAATCGATTTTTGTTTTCTTCATAAATTTTAATATTTTTTTGACGTAAAATGAATTCTTCTTTAGATTGATACCAAGATTTCTAATTACATTTGCAAGGGTACAAACTTACGAGGAAAATGATAAAATTCCATTGGATTTCCTATATTATCGTTTACAAAAAACATACTTACTGTATATTAATGAAAAAAGAAAATCATACAACTTGCCAAATTGCATGTTTCTCCATAATGAATCTGTACAAAACGGCCAGGATATTGTCAACTTGTTTGCTAAACATTGCTCGACAGTATACTCAAACAGTAGTTTACCAAACAATCACTATAAAAAGTCTGATATTATTAATGTCACTTTTCAGATGATAGCCGTAGCAGAATTGTTTAATAGAATAATTCTTTTACCAAGTAAATCTTCAGCTTGGCCAGATGGCGTTCCACCATATTTACTTGCTTAAAACATGTATCTATTCTGTTTGCAAACCATTATCTATTTTATTCAATAAGTCCCTCGACACTGCTATGTTTACAAACTCGTGGAAGATCAGTTATATTAGTCCTATTTTTAAGTCAGGTGACAAACACAACATAGAAAATTATAGAAGTACATAATATATGCAAGCAATCTATAATATAAAAAGTATTAGACAACATTGTAAGGAAAATTATATTGGCAAGTGAAAAGTTCTTTGATTCCTCAACAACATGGCTTTTGCAAGGGGAAATCAATGGCCACAATTTGACTGCTCTATCAAAGAGATACAATCACTACTTTTGAAAGGAGTGTTCAATTACGAGGATAGATCGAAATGTTTCTAGAATGAACCACAAGATGGCGTTATGCGCGCGTGCTGATTAGAGTCCCTGCATCTGGTTACCTAGGCCAGCTGGTCGACCAGAGTACCGCAAACCGCCGCCATATTGGAACAAATGAAGCACGAAATTGTTCATTATTTGTTCTGTATTAGATTTAATCAAATCCACTTTTACTTTAAAAGGTTTTTCTTATTCTGAAAGATCGAACCTCTAATATGTCAAACACGTAAAACGTGGTTTTAATTTGACCATTATTAAAAAATCACCCTTCTCTGCCCCAATATGGCGGCGGTTTGCGGTACTCTAATCGACCAACTGGCCTAGGTGACTAGATGCAGGGACTCTAGTGCTGATTAGAGTTACTGCATCTAGTCACCTAGGCCACGCTGGTCGATCAGAGTACCGCAAAACGCAGCCATATTGGGACAGAGAAGGGTGATCTTTAATAATGAACAAATTAAAATCACATTTTACGTATTTGACAACATAGAGGTTTGAACTTTCAGAATAAGAAGACTTTAAACCTAAAAGACCTTTTAAACTAAACGTGGATTTGATTAAATTCAATAAAAAAAAATAATGAATAATTTCGTGCTTCTTTTGCCCCAATATGGCGGCGTTTTGCGTTACTCTGATCGACCAGCTGGCCTAGGTAACTAGATGTAGTGACTCTACTGTGCAACTACATTAAATGAAGTAATATTCATTAATTGTTTAGTCGGCAGCGACGTTATTATATAGCATGCGCAAGTTTACAGTTTATTTCATCCTATGCATTTACAGATTTACACTGATAAATTAACTCCTATATAAAATGTGTCATTTAATGATGACAGTTTTGTCATTTTGACAGCGATAAAAAAGATGCATCCTTTTTTATCACCGATAAAAACGCCTGTTCCTCATAACCAGACTACATCTAGTACGCTTACGTCACTTTAATGTCTGCCCTGTCAGTTATAATTATTAAGTATTGTTGATACTAGATACAGAGAAGAAAATTTTGAAATCAGTACACCAAACCAAACAATTTATAACAATTGTGTATTTAATAACTGTTCATTCAAATAATTTAATTGTATCAATAAAAATAATTATTGTTGTTCATTCATATATTCAGTCGTTAATTTATCTTGCCAAAAAACACTCGAGCTTTTCTTTTAAGGATAAATTTCTTTTTAACTCAAAATTTTTCCATCAGTAATTTTGCTCGAAAAACTGACATTTGGCAAAATCGCTCGACCTTCGGTCTCGCGATTTTGTCATGTCAATTTTTCTCGTAAAATTACTGATTTGCAAAATTATTTCGTTACAAAAAGAAATTTATCCGATAAAAAAAAAGCTCTTGTGTTTTTACTGTTGAAAAAAAAAGAATAAAATAGCATCATATTAGCCTTGCTGTCCTAGATCATTATGAAATCAATCGTACTTGAAACATTTTTTACAAATTACTGTACACAATATTTATAAAAAAAATTTTATTACAAATTATTTTCTTTAGTAAATCTACTGAAATTTAGAATTTCAGTAGAATCGGCGTTATTGTCACTTTCGTCGCTGTCAGAATTTTCTTCATGAAGGTTTCACACTGAAGGTTTATTGTAGCTGAGGAATATAGAGTCGACTATACCGCCGTACATCGCCGAAATCTGTGAGAATGCATTCCCGAGGGACTAACCGTCATTGTAAATTCGGACCACAGGTATATAACCGTATAACTCGAATACTATCCATCCTAGAAATATGGTTAATGGCCTCATCGAGAGGTAGTATCATATAGAATGAGCTCTGAAACGTACGTCCACTTAAAAATTGTGGAAGTATATATTTTTGGAAAGTATAATTAACCATGAAAACGAGTGTATAGGTGTCACAGAAACACAGTTTTCTTCGAACATACGAGGTCTGGCTATTAAATAACGAGACTGCTTATGAAAAAGAGTTTTATTTTAAAAATTATTCTACAATCGAATGCTCCCCTTCAATGTACTCCCCTCCCCTCGCCACACACCGTTCCATTCGTTTTTTCCATTGATCAAAGCAATGCTGGAAGTCTTCTTTTGTAAGAGCATTTAGGAGCTCCGCCGATTTTCGCTTCACCACTTCAATCGACTCGAACCGGGTTTCTTTTAAGGCAGACTTGATTTTCGGAAACAGGAAAAAATCACAGGGTGCTAAATCAGGCGAGTACGGCGCGTGTTCGAGCACTGGAGTGCCTCTAGCGGCTAAATAACGCTTCACAGACAGCGCGTTATGGGCAGGTGCGTTGTCCTGGTGCAAGATCCACGACTTGTTTTTCCGCAACTCAGGCCGTTTCTTACGAACTTGCTCTCACAGTGTTTCAAATACTAAGTTTGGTTTACAGTTTGACCCTGTGGTACCCATTCAGTCATCACGATGCCGTTGATGTCGAAAAAAGCGATTAGCATGGCTTTAAAGTTTGATTTCGACATCCTTGCTTTTTTCATTCTTGGCGATGCAGAAGTTTTCCAGTGCATGAATTGCCGCTTAATTTCAACATCGTATTGGAATATCCATGTTTCATCGCAAGTGATGATGTTTTCTATCAATTCAGGCTCTTCATCTAACCTCTTAAGAAAATCTGAGCAGATCTGTTGACGGACGAGCTTTTGTTCAGGGGTCAAATTTCTTGGGACCAACTTCGCACAAACTTTCTTCATGTTTAACTCGTCATGTAAAATTTTTCTGACAGTTTCTTTATAGGCGTTTACAGTCTCAGCAATCATCCGAATGCTCATACGACGATCTCCGCGAGTTACATATACCTCTAATTTCTATTAGATTAAGTCACTTTACTTAAACTACCTATAAATATTTTATGCAGTCGAAGATACTGCAATTTGTTGTGAAGAATATTTCATTTAATGTAACTGTTAAGTCAGTTCTAGAGTGCCAAGGTCTTGTTGACATTGAGCACAATCTAAATATAGCCACGTCTATTAAGTCACGTACGCTATGCATTTCTACATGCGCCCACGGACGTTCTTGGAAATCGTATGGAAGTCAAGCAAGGGCAGGAGCAAACAAACAAAGCCCACACTCAAGAAACAGCAGCTATAAAGGCAGGTTCCAGTGGTAACCTTGTTAGAAATAGTCCGACATCGAGCAGCAACGTTCAAGACCACCGAGCCAGCGATAAGTGTAGTGTCTGCACAAACGTAGAGTCAAATTGGTCGACTTAGACTTATTTGTGTATTTATCAATAAATACTTCTATTAAATTCTGGCCTCCAAATTATTTAATTATATAATTCGCGCACAATTTCATTGATTTTGGTCACTGTTTGCGGAGTTGAAACAAAGACAGGTCGACCTGGACGTTTGTCATCTTCGCTGCTCTCTCGGCCTTCAGAAGACCGTTTATACCATTCGAAAACACGCGCACGAGATAGAGATTTCTCACCATAGGCCTCTTTCAACAACTTATAGCACTCAGTCGGAGTTTTTTTTAATTAACTAGAAATTTCACATTGATCCGTTGCTCGTGTTTTTCGTCACACATTTTTATCGGCACGAGAAAAAACACGTTCGTTTCTAACCTCTATAGAAAAAATACTACTACAGCGACAAAAACGTGTTTTCGTACTGGCATAGTAGACACTTCCAAGCCTGGTTACGATAGCAATTTTTTTTAGCAATTCTTTTTCGGTTACCTTAGCAATTTTTTTAGCAATTTTTTTACGATAGCAATTTTGTTAGCAATTATTTACACTTTCTCTTAAATCCAGTTTAAAGAAAATTATGCATCGATGATGCTTGTGCAAGGACCTTGAGAACCCATCTCCAGATGAGCCATAATGCTCAAAATCGTTGGTCTCTTATCATCCTTTTACATATCGTAAAATACATGTAAAATATGGAAAACCGCAAATCTGCAAGTTTAATTTAAATGAGAAATTGAGCTTGTGCATCGATTATCCTTGTGCAAGGACTTTGAGAACCCATCTCTAGCTGAACCTTAATGGTTAAAATCGTTTGTTTTATCGTCATTCTTTTTCCAATCGTATAATACCTATAAAATATGGAAAAGTGCCAATCAGCAAGCTTAATTTAAATGAGAAATTGTGTAGTGACCTGTGTAATCCTTGTGTAAGGACCTTGAGAACCCATCTCCAGATGAGCCTTAATGGTTAAAATTGTTTGTTCTATCGTCATTCTTTTACAAATCGTATACATATAATATATTGTAACGTTCTTTCTAAAAATAATAATACAAGTGCTGTTTAAATCGTCTATTCACAAACAAATATTTATTTCTATACACTAATGAATACACTATAAATTAACGCTATGATTATAAACCATTAAAAACTATTATTTACAGACTATGAATTTCTAATACAACATTTATATTCACTATTTATTTTGTAATACACAGTTAATGACTTGCTGTTGACTGATCCTCTTTTATCCGCAAATCCGCTTTTATATCCTCATATAAACGCACCAGAAGTCGCTGGAACCTTCTATGTATTCTAGAAAATGCTAGAATAAACCGCGTCTGATTTACATGCTTGTGCGATGCGTCATTCTCTCGAAGGCGGCAGAACACACCACCTGTCGCTCGAAAAGAGGTTCGTTCCTTTTCTCTCTTGTTACACTGCCCCCCTCTTCAAGTCTGTTATGTCCCAGAACAGGTTTTATGCTCTGGTTCCTGTAGAACGGGTCATGACGATATCGACAGTCTTCACCTCGACTACACGTTCCATTACGGTAGAAATAACAGTCTACACTCTTCGTTGGCCTTAATACGGGTTGTGGGTCAAAATTGCAGACGAAGATCTTGACGTCCGTACCTCTAAAGACAACTTCCAGCATGTTTCTAACGATTCTCCAATCCAGCTGGTCCCGCCCACAGCCGAGTTTGGGAACTGCCAATTTGTTAATTCCCCTGGTAAGCAACTCGATCCTCAAATTCCATAGTGCCCTCCACAAGTCGGCGTAACTCGGTTTCTGGTAGTAAAACTGCTTGGTTACCAAGTAGTAAATGGATCGGTCATGATCAGGCAAGCGTAAGGATTTACCAACAGAGGGATTTTGTTCTCGAAGTTCATTCAGCCGTCCAAATTTATTTCTAAACACTACTGCGATCCCCCTGGACATACGGAGATCCGCGGAGACACAGTGGGCAATGGAATAATTACCAGGGACCCGGAAGAGATCTTGTTGCATCTCAGTCGTGACTCCGAATCGCGCTTTTCTAGTTCCAGAGAACGCAGCCATAAATTCTCTAAAGGTTGGTTGATCATCTTCAGGCCTTACGGTATTGATAGTCACCTCAGCCTCATCTCTCCGATCCGGGACTGCGTCATTATTTCCCTCATAGTGCGCCAGACGATTGGAGTGTACCACCTTTGGTTTCCCCCTTGGCAACTTCTGGATGCGATAAATCAAGTCATTTATTCGTTTCTTCACCTGGTATGGACCCTCCCAATTTCGCTGTAACTTTGGAGAATAGCCACGACGCCTTTGCGGGTTGTATAACCAGACAAGCTCTCCAGGTTGAAACCCTCCTTCTTGGGCTCTCACATCGTACGTAGCCTTCATCCGGTCACTCGCGATTCGACTATTATTTCGGGTTCGGTCGTGAATATCCTCCAACTTCTTCTTTAAGTTGATGGCATAATCATTCCCGGCTACCTCCTGCTCTATAGGTGGAGACCCAAATTCCAGATCACACGGTAACCGTAACTAACGTCCAAACATTACAGACGCTGGTGACTGACCGGTTGTTTCGTGGACCGATGCACGATAAGCCATCAGGAACAGATGCAGGTATTGGTCCCAGTCTCGTTGATGATCGGAGACGACCTTGGCCAAATATTTGCCCATTGTCCGATTCATGCGTTCTACCATTCCATCGGACTGCGGATGTAACGGTGTGGTCCGAGTCTTACGAATGCCCAACAATCGACAGACTTCTCCAAAGAGTACAGACTCGAAATTGCGGCCTTGATCCGAATTCAGCTCCATGGGCACTCCGAAACGACTGAAGAACTCTTTGAATAGTACGTCAGCAACAGTCGCAGCTTCCTGGTTTGGTAGGGCATATGCTTCTGGCCATTTGGTAAAATAGTCCATTGCCACTAAGATGTATTTATTCCCATCGTCGGTTTCGGGAAATGGTCCGGCAATGTCTATAGCTATTCTCTCCAGAGGACTACCCACATTGTACTGCCTCATAGGTGCTCTTCGCTTCCCCAAGGGTCCGTTGCCAGTGGCACATAATTCACATTTCCGGCACCACTCCTTCACGTCTTCTTTACAATTGACCCAATAAAAACGCTCCCTAACTTTCTCCAAAGTCTTTTTCACACCGAAGTGTCCTCCTGAGGCACCGTCATGGAGATGTCGCAATACTGTAGCCACTCGGCTTCTTGGAACCACGAACTGAGACCTAATGGTGGTGCCATCTTCACTCTCCAGTACTCGCTTCAGGAGATCGTCTTCCACCTTCAAGGACTCCCATTGGGCCCAATATGCTTTGAGCGTTCTGTTGAAAGGGCTGACGGCCTCCCAGGCAGGCCTTTCTCCCACGCGCTTCCATTCCAGTACCATTTTTAGTTCGGGATCAGCCTCCTGCTGTCGTTGCAATTCTTCCGGCAACCAATTGTCGTTGACGATGGTAGTCCTTAATACTTGGCAAACCCTCTCCTCCAAACGAGAGCAATGACGGCAATCCGTTGGACAGGGTCTTCTTGAAAGAGCATCGGCATTTCGATGACTAGTGCCCGCTCGATGTTCGGTGTCAAAGTCGTATCCTTGTAATCGTTCGATCCACCTTGCGACCTGGCCTTCAGGATTACGGAATTGTAGAAGCCATTTCAACGCTGCATGGTCCGTCCTCAATAAAAACTTCCGTCCGTACAAGTATTTGTAGAAGTGCTCAACGGACTTCACGACGGCCAATAGTTCTTTTCTGGTCACACAATAATTCCTTTCGGCTTTCGACAAAACCTTACTAAAATAGCCGATGACCTTTTCTTGTCCATCCTGTATCTGAGAAAGTACCCCCCCAATGGCCAAATTACTTGCATCTGTGTCAAGTATGAATTTCCCTTCTGTCCGTGGATAGCTCAATATTGGTGCTGTTGTCAGGGCACGCTTCAGCTGTTGGAAAACTGTTTCACACTCTCCGCTCCAAACATACTCGCGCCCATCTTCAGTTAACCTTGTCAGAGGTTTCGCTATATTGGCAAACCCAGGAACGAAACGCCTGTAGTAGGTACATAACCCAAGAAAACTACGAACTTGGTGTTTATCTTTCGGTGTCGGCCACTCTTGAACTACACGAATCTTATCGGGGTCGGCTGCCACTCCATTTTGTGATACGACGTGCCCGAGATATTTCACTTCCTTTCTGAATATGTGGCACTTTTTCGGACTCAGTTTCAGATTGGCTCCACGTAGTCTTCGGAACACTTCCTCTAGATTTTTCAAATGTTCGTTGAATGATTTTCCGACTACAATCACATCATCTAGGTATACCAGGCAGGTCTTCCACGACAACCCTCTCAGGATGGTCTCCATTAGACGCTCAAAGGTGGCCGGAGCGTTACATAGACCGAAAGGCATAACTGTAAACTGCCATAGTCCGGAACCAATAGTGAACGCGGTCTTCTCCCGGTCTTCAGGTTCCATTTCAACTTGCCAGTAACCGCTCTTCAAGTCCAAAGTCGAAAACCATCGTGAACCAGACAGGGTATCTAACGTGTCGTCGATGCGTGGCAAGGGATAGCTGTCTTTCTTGGTCACGTCGTTAAGCTGCCGATAGTCCACACAAAATCTCGTTGACCCGTCCTTCTTACTGACCAGGACCACCGGTGATGCCCATGGACTGCTGGATGGCTCGATAACCCCTGGTTCTTCCATATCAGTAATAATATTTTCGGCTTCTGCTCGCCTTGCTAGAGGTAGACGCCTCGGCTGCTGACGGACAGGCATAGAGTTGCCTGTATTGATTTTATGTTTTACTATATTTGTTCGTCCCTTCTGGCTATCGTCAAGAGCGAAGATATCTTGGTATCGGTGAACCAAACCCTGTACCTCTTTCACTTCCGTTCTGTTAAGGTCTTCGCACGAACTAGTAACCATACCCACTAATTTTCCACCATGGTCTTTGGGCACTGGTCTTGGAACATCAGCCATACACCTGGCTACTCGAAATACTGACACACACTGTCCCACAAGGGTACTCTTCTTCAATGTCACCGGATCCACATTAACGTTCATAATTCTCACCGGTACTCTCTTTCCAACCTTGATCAGCGCTTTTCCCACCAGTATGCCACTATGGATCTTCTTATCACAAACAGGCTCCATCATTCGCACACATCCTACCCGAAGATCTCCATCCAAACCTGCCTCGACAACCATCTCGCTTTGACCAGGCAATATCACATCTTCTGTCAGCAAAACCCTTACGACAGGATCTTCTCGTGGGTGCAGCGGAAGTTCTTCGTTACCAACCTTCAGAACACCCTCCTTCAAGTCCAATGTAAAACCAAATTTTCTCAGGAGGTCCATTCCCAAGATGAATTCGTCAATGATGTCGGCTACCAGCACCTCATGATCACGTTCTTCACTTCCAATGCCAATCTTCATCTTCACCACTCCGCGTGTTGGTATTACTTCTCCCGTCGCTGTACGGAGTTGAGTAGTTGTCTGTAACAGCTTCATACTTGTTCGTAGAACGTTAGGGCGTATGATGGATTTTGTCGCCCCCGTATCAATGAGCAGTGGAACAATTCGATTCGCAATTTTCCCATCTATGAACAAACTGCTGGTACTATTCCCTGATGTTACGGCATGGACGATGATCTCTGGGGCATCTTTACTAACAGTCAACGTTCGCCCTCTCTTGCCAACCCCTTTTAACTTTTCCGACGGTTGTATTTTTGTTATTTTGGGACAACGCCGTTCTACATGTCCTTGTTCGCCGCAGTTCCAGCAACGGGGCCCTCGAACTTCTTGATGATTCTTCTTACGGCTCTCTTCCTTCTGAAGAACTCTCATTAATAATTCTTCTAGGCGATCTTTAGAACCTTCATCTTCTTCCAAAACGGTCCGAACACGTCCGTGACCTCGGGACGCTTGTTTTGCAGCTTCAAATTCTAAGGCGTGAGCAAGCGCATCATCAGTTGTTCTTGGTCGTGCCAGCCTCAATGATTGTTGTGTTTCTCCGTCTCTTAACCCATCAATGAAGGTCTGCACAGCCAGTTGTCCCAGAAATGAATCGGGTGCCGTAGGGTACGCCAATCGGACAAGCCGCGCAACATCGGCTTCAAACTCCTGCAGGCTTTCTCCATTCTTCTGGATACGATTCTTCACTTGCGCGTGATACACTTGTTGAAGATGCGCGTCTCCATATCTCATTTCCAATCTAGACACTAACAATTGGTAATCATTTTCCTGTCCTGCTGGGATTGTTTGCAGGACGTTCAACGCGTCTCCACGCAAAGCCACAGTTAGAGAAACGGCCTTTTCCTTGCGTGTCCATCCGTTGGCCCCAGCGGCCGCCTCAAATTGTTTCTAGTAGGTGGACCAAGGTATCTTTCCATCGAACGTGGGTGGTTTTACTTTTATCCCTACGGCAGGATCCTTTTCTTCTTTAAATTGTTTCTTTACTTCATTAAACGGCCTCTCAGAAGTTGAGGGAAACCGTAGTTGCCTCATTCTATCTTCCAGCATTTCGGCCATATCGTCTTTCTTAGTTGTTGGTGGTAATTGCATTTGGGCTATTTTCTCTTCTACCATCTTTATTACCCTATCTTGTTCCGCCAATCTACCTTCCAATAGTCCTAACGCGCTGGCATTCTCCAAAAATTCTTCGAAAACTTTATCTTCCAACGCTTTGACATTTTCCAACAATTCTCCTTTAAGCCTTCTAGAACTTTCTTCGGACTTTTCTAGTAATTCTTCTTTAAGCCTTCTAGAACTTTCTTCAGATTTTCTAGAATTCTCCAGTATTTCTTCCTTTAGCATTCTAACAGTTTCTTCGGCCTTTTCTAGTAATTCTTCTTTAAGCATTCTAACATTTTCTTCGGACTTTCTAGAATTCTCTTCGTGTTTTTCCAATACTTTTTCTTCCAGCGCTTTAGTATTTTCAAGTAATTCTTCTTTTAAAATTCTAGAATTCTCTTCGGACTTTCTAGAACTTTCTTCCATTTTACTTAACAACAAACTAGTATCAATTGCGGGTCCAGGTATTTCGAAGCGGTAATTTTCAGGATCTTCCTTCTGTTCTAAAAGCCATTCTTTTAGCCGATTTATCAAAACTTCTTTCTTTCCATTACTATCCAAGTCCCTCTCGTCCAATTCCCGTTTTAAATCTATTACTAAGAGATCTTTCAATAGTTTCATCACCATTTTAATCGTTTGTTGAAATTAATTTTAACGCTAAAAATTTATTCTCACAGCACTTTATTTAATTATTACGCGATTTTATTTATTTTAGAACACCACACCTGACAACACTGTAACGTTCTTTCTAAAAATAATAATACAAGTGCTGTTTAAATCGTCTATTCACAAACAAATATTTATTTCTATACACTAATGAATACACTATAAATTAACGCTATGATTATAAACCATTAAAAACTATTATTTACAGACTATGAATTTCTAATACAACATTTATATTCACTATTTATTTTGTAATACACAGTTAATGACTTGCTGTTGACTGATCCTCTTTTATCCGCAAATCCGCTTTTATATCCTCATATAAACGCACCAGAAGTCGCTGGAACCTTCTATGTATTCTAGAAAATGCTAGAATAAACCGCGTCTGATTTACATGCTTGTGCGATGCGTCATTCTCTCGAAGGCGGCAGAACACACCACCTGTCGCTCGAAAAGAGGTTCGTTCCTTTTCTCTCTTGTTACAATATGGAAAAATACCAATAAGAAAGCTTAATTTCAATAACAACTAGAGCTTCTGCATCGATGATTTTTGTGCAATAACCTTGAGAACGCATCTCCAGATGAGCCTTAATGGTCAAAATCGTTTGTTCTATTGTCATTTTTTACAAATCGTATAATACCTATAAAATATGGAAAAGTGCCAATCAGCAAGTTTAATTTAAATGTGAAATTGAGCTTGTGCATCGATGATCCTTGTGCAAGGACCTTCAGAACCCATCTCCAGATGAGCCTTAATGGTCAAAATCGTTTGTTCTATCGTCATCCTTTTACAAGTCGTATAATACATATAAAATATGAAAAAGTGCCAATCGGCAAGTTTAATTTAATTGAGAAATTGAGCTTGTGCATCGATGATCCTTGTGCAAGGACCTTGAGAACCCATCTCCAGATGGGCCATAATGCTCAAAATCGTTGGTCTCTTGTCATCCTTTTACATATCGTAAAATACATGTAAAATATGGAAAAGCGCCAATCTGCAAGTTTAATTTAAATGAGAAATTGAGCTTGTGCATCGATTATCCTTGTGCAAGGACCTTGAAAAATCATCTCCAGATGAGTCTTAATGGTCAAAATCGCTTGTTCTATCGTCATTTTTTACAAATCGTATAATGCCTATAAAATATGGAAAAGTGCCAATCAGCAAGTTTAATTTAAATGAGGAATTGAGCTTGTGCATCGATGATCCTAGTGCAACCACCTTGAGAAACATATATGGGAATAAGTAATTCAATAAGAAACCGAAAATGTTTGAAAATGATTTGGTGTAGAAGAAACAAAGAAAGTAAGCATTTTTCTATTAATTTTACATTAATTTTACTAAAACAACTATGATTTATTTATATTCACTACTGGTATGTGTGTACTTTACGTATTGGGTTAGGGAGTTATTGTTAACCGTTAACCATATAAACTCGATAAAATGAAGAAAAGTTTTACAAATTTTTTTGAAAAACAGTTTCGCCAAATCAAATCGCAGGAATTTCCAATTCTTGCCAATTTCTGTTTTTGACAAGTTAACTTGAAAACGGCAGAAATATTGAAAAATAGTTAAAAATAGATATTTTTTACTTAGGTTTTCAAGTAGAGCTCTACTGAACTAAATGCTTTTGTAATTGTGATATTCTTCGAGTTTTATGATGTAAGCTTCCATGTTTGATACAACTAGGTACAACAAATAATATAAGGTCATCGGCAAAAAGCAAAAAATGCAATAAGTGAAACAAGTGCCAATATCGTTTACCTAACAGTTAAAAAAGGGGTTGCTCAAAGATCATCGATGCACAAGCTCTAGTTGTTATTTAAATTAAACTTGCTTATTGGTACTTTTCCATATTTTACATATATTATACGTTTTGTAAAAAGCGACGATAGAACAAGCGATTTTGACCATTACGGCTCATCTGGAGATGGTTTCTTAAGGTTATTGCTCAAAGATCATCGATGCACAAGCTCTAGTTGTTATTTAAATTAAACTTGCTGATTGGTACTTTTCCATATTTTATATGTATTATACGATTTGTAAACGAATGACGATAGAACAAACGATTTTGACCATTGAAGCTCATTTGTAGATGGGTTCGCAAGGACCTTGCACAAGGATCATTGATGCACATGCTCAATTTCTCATTTAAATTAAACTTGCTGACTGGCACTGTTCCATATTTTATATGTATTATACGATTTGTAAAAAATGACGATAGAACAAACGATTTTGACCATTAAGGCTCATCTAGAGATGCGTTCTCAAGGTCAATGCACAAAGATTATCGATGCACAAGCTCTAGTTGTCATTTAAATTAAGCTTGGTTAATGGTACTTTTCCATATTTTATATGTATTATACGATTTGCAGAAAATGACGATAGAACAAGCCATTTTGAGCATTAAAGCTTATCTGAAAATGGGTTCTCAGAGTCTTTGCACAAGGATCATCGATGCACAAGCTCAATCTCTCATTTAAATTAAACTTGCTGATTGGCACTTTTCCATATTTTATATGTATAATACGTTTGGTAAAAGAATGACGATAGAACAAACGATTTTAACTATTAAGCCTCAGCTAGAGATGAGTTCTCAAGGCCCTTGCACAAGGATCATCGATGCACAAGCTCGCTTTCTCATTTAAATTAATCTTGCTGATTGGCCCTTTTCCATATTTTATAGGCATTATACGATTTGTAAAAAATGGCGTTAGAACAAACAATTTTGACCATTAAGCCTCATCTGGAGATGCGTTCTCAAGGTATTTGCACAAGGATCATTAATGCACAAACTCAATTTCTCATTTAAATTAAACTTGCTGATTGGCGCTTTTCCATATTTTATAGGCATTACACGATTTGTAAAAAATGACGATAGAACAAACGATTCTGACCATTAAGGCTCATCTGGAGATGCGTTCTTAAGATTATTGAGCGAAAATCATCGATGCACAAGCTCTAGTTGTTATTTAAATTAAGGTTTCTTATTGGTATTTTTCCATATATTATATGTATACGATTTGTAAAAATGACGATAGAACAAACGATTTTGACCATTAAGGCTCATCTGGAGATGGGTTCTGAAGGCCCTTGCACAAGGATCATCGATGCACAAGCTCAATTTCACATTTAAATTAAACTTGCTGATTGGCACTTTTCCATATTTTATAGGCATTACACGATTTGTAAAAAATGACGTTAGAACAAACGATTTTGACCATTAAGGCTCATCTGGAGATGCGTTTTCAAGAAACGGATAGAAAGAAAGAGAAGAACGGAAAGAAATAGAACTTGAGAAAATTGTAAAAGTGTCCCGCTAAAGGCCTTTTTCATGTCAAATTTCAAAAAATACCGATTATTGTAGGGACTGTTTTACGAAATAGTATATTAGATACCCAGGGACTAAAGTGCATCTTTTAATCCCGAATGTGAGTTTATTTTCCGAGCGTTAGCGAGGTAAATAAACATCTGAGGGATTAAAAGGCACTTTAGTCCAGTGGTATATACGCTATTTTTTGCACGTCCTAAAAGACTTAATCGCAAAAATTCAAAATTTCCGAAATTTTTTCCGAAAATTTCGTTACATGTCATTCTGACAATTGAACTCTGTAAACGCCAAAATCACATAGTTTCAGGATAATAAATCCTAACATTTACCGCGGTTACTTTTTTTTGTTGTTGTTGTCATGGAAACACTTTACTCGCTCAGGGAGTAAAAGTGATACTTTACTCCCTCTTTTGGGGGACTAAAGTAGAGCCTTATATATAGGACGTGCAAAAAGTATATTTTCTACATCGCATCGGTTCCGATGCAGGATTGCTTAAATATCGATATAAACTTACAGAAAAATGATATGATCTTTTATTGGATCATTGTACGAGGACGGTCTGAAAAGTGAGGTAACTAACATAGAGAAAGACTGTTTTTTCGAGTTTTTTAATTTTACTTTTCGAATTTCGAATCGTAATTCAACTAATTTTGCCGTTGCAATTGCAGATGAGTGAGCCGGTGCATTATCGTGATGGAACAACATTTCTTTTCTAGCAAAATGCGGTCGTTTTTCCTTTAGTTTTTTATTCAGTTGGACCAATAGCGCCGCGTACTACTCTCCTGTGATTGTTTTGCACTTGTGGAGATAATTTATAAAGATAACACCACGAGCATCCCAAAACAAAGTGGCCATAACTTTGTTAGTCGATGCAACCACTCTCGCTTTCTTCGGTGCACTGCAACCGACTTCTGCTCATTGTTTTGGTTGAATTTTTGTTTCGGGTGTGTAGTGATGTATCCAAGTTTCGTCAATAGTAATAAATCGACGCAGAAATTCAGTGCAATTACGCTTAAAAAGGCTCAAACAGTACTCAGAATTGGTTACACGAATTCGTTTTTGGTCTTCAGTTAACAAACGCGGCACCCATCTTACTGACAGTTTTCTCATATGCAAGTGTTCATGTAAGATATGACCAACACGTTCTTTTGATATGCCAATAGTGTCGGCTAGCACACGCACCTTCAATCGACAATCATTTAAAACGAGATCATGAAGTTTGGTGATCATTTCGTCAGTGGTAGCCTCTTTTGGACGTCCTGATCTTGATTCATCTTCGATGCTTCTACGACCACGTTTAAATTCATTCACCCAAAAACAAACTGTCTTAAATGATGGTGCAGATTCGCCATGAACATGATCTAACTCCTCTTTGATCTCTTTTGGTTTTTCCCGTCAATATGAAAATGTTTAATAACAGCACGAAATTCTTTTTTATCCATATTCACAAAACAACCGATCCCCTTTATTGTTTATAACTGTAAAATTCAAACTACGCAATATATTTGGCGCTAATCTTTGCAGCTGTCTTATAAAAGGTTATAAATTTGATAAATGTCACTCATGTGTTCATTGTGATGTCATTTCTGTATTACTTACTTCAATATTCAGGCCGCCCTCGTATGAGTTTGTTTAACAAAAACTTCGATATCAACGTACATTCTGAAGATTAAGAAAGGAGCACGTTTTTTTGCGGAAATTGAATCCCGGTCAAATTGTGATATGTTGTAGTTTATATTGATCAAAAGTATCCGGTGTCAAGAAGCTCTAAAATTAACAGTTTTGGAGTTACAGAGCACGAAAGGCAGGGAAAATTCATACTTCGGTTTATGGATTTTTAACACTTACAGCCTCGGTAATTCATTCTCGGTCATTTTTTATTTTGATTAACCGCGACTAGGTTGCGTGAGTGAATTTGGCACATCATTTGGCTCTGAAAACGGCCGATTTATTTGAAATTAGAAAATGAAAAATACCTATTGTTGATTATTGGGTATGGTGTAGATGGAGAATGAAACGGCCCCGGTACCGGGTGCCCCATTATATTTTGACCCTTTATAAACCTATATAACGTTTCAACTAATTGAGATAATGAAATGCGATGTTTATTATTCTTCTTATTGTTTAAAGATTTTTTTCTGAGTATCCGTCTTTTTTGTTCACCGCCGGTTTAATCGGAAATGACCTAGCGTATTTTTGGGGATAGGGCAACTTTGTAATTTCAAATGGAACACCCCGTATCATAGTTGGCAAGCCCATTGTTCCCTCTTTCCAAAAGTACCATACTCGTCATGGTTATTATATAGGGTGATGGTTTTATAAGCTCTTAAAGTGAATACTGCATGTTATTGAAATACTGCGAAAAATATAATGATTCACAAAGTAGACTACGGCAATTAAAGAAAACATCACTGTAAACGTCAAATTAGCTATCCCCGCAAAATACTCTGTCATTTCCGGATAAACCGGAAGTGAGAAAAAATAACGAATACTCGAAGAAGACTAGTGAACATCGCATTTCATTATCTCAATTAGTTTAAAAGGGTTCATAAAGGGTCAAAATATAATGGGACACCTGGTATAAATCCACATGAATGTGACAACATAATTATCTGTGTTAATCAAAACAAAAACAAAGAATATACACAAAAAATGAAGTTACCAAGGCTGTACAACAGTGTACGTGTATGCCGAAGTATGAATTTTTCCTGCTTTCCGTGCTCTGTAACTCCAAAACTGTTAACTTTAGAGCTTCGTAGAAGGAGAGACTTTCCTTCAGGATAATGTAAGCTACAACCTATCATAATTCCAGCCAATTTGACCAAATTATCCAATTTCGGTAAGAAACGTGCGGGGCTGTTTGCACATCGGCACCCATTAGGCTTGCATAGTTAATTAATTCTTCTCTAATATTCTTAATGCTAGTTGTTAGGTTAATACTTATGCATTTTCTCTTTGATATTCATTAAAAATAATTATTAAAATTGGTTGGACAAAAAAGTAAAAATTCTAATAAAGGGAACAAATAAAAATAATTTTACGATTATAAAACAACTTTATTCCTCATCAGATATTTCAAATCGTGTATTAGGATAACAGAAATGGTTAAGGGTGGTTTGCTTAAACCCTGGTAGCTATGCATTAATTTATTGGTGACACCCCGTATGGTGACGCAAACTGCAATATCATCATTAACAGTGCTACTGGTTACCAGATGGCAGCCCAGTCACTAGAAATTTTAAAGCAATTTTAAATTAATTTCTATGGAGTTAAATTTTATTTTACGTTCTATTTTTAATAATATAATATTAATAATATTAAAAATTGTTATAAAACAACTTAAAATAAACGTTAACTTAACAAAGTTTAATTTCAAATATGATTTTAAATGGTGTCACCAACAAATCAATGCATAGCTACCAGGGTTTCAGCAAACGATCCTCCACCTTTTCTGTTATCCTAATACACGATTTGAAATTTCTGATGAGGAATAAGTTGTTAATAGTAAAATTATTTTTATTTGTATGTTCGTTTTTACTTTTTTAGCCAAACAATTTTAATAATTATTATTAATAAATATGTAACAGAAAATGCATAAGGATTAACCTAACTAGCATTAAGAATATTAGTGAAGAATTAATTAACTGAGGCATCTATGCAAGCCTAATGGGTGCCGACGTGCAAAGGGCCTCACACGTTTCTTGCGGAAATATAAACTCTAATAATAATATATATTGTATGAATACTATTCTCGTTCTTCATTTATTAACTTAGAACATTATGGGGCCTGGTTTCCAGGTTAAGAGTTGTAACAATTATTATTATTCTCCTACTTTTATAATTAAGTAATTACTAATAACTAATAACAAAAATTGAAATACGATGTCTATCGCAAAACGATTGTACTTTTTTACCGTTTTGTATTTTGTTTTTGTTTGAATGAGCTAACATAATGTTTTCTTTTGGCTTAAAATATGGAACATTTTATTTTTTATAATTCATATGTTATTATTTCTTAACAATATTTAAAATTAATAAATAAAATGTTGCCCAAATAAAACGCCTTCCCCACAAAATATTTTCCGAGAGAAAGGGGTATTCTATTTAAATCACTTAATGTCGTGATTTAAATAGAATACCCCTTGCTCAGTACATTTTCTTCTTTTTCCACGGTTTCTTGCGTTAGTGTAATGTGGGGGTGTCTTGTTTCTGGCTCGCCGAGGGATTAGCGTCTTCTATTCTATTCAGTAATTGCAGAGGAACAAGAAATTAAATTAGTTTCTTTAACAATATTTAAAAAGACGTTGAACACCGTATATGTGTCGAGTACTTTTATTTATACGACGCTCAACCCGCTAAAAAACGTTTTGTAATAATTGTTTTTCTACTCCCGCACTCTAATTCAATTATTATGTCTGCAATAGCGGTTTGAATATCAGGTTCATAATACAGCGTGTCCGGAGATAGAACGCATTAATTTTAAGGGGTGATAGAAGACACCACACAGAGAGAAATGTTTGTATATTAAGTGCACAAATGTTGAGAAAATTAAAGCAAATTGTGCCTAAAATGGTGACAGGAACAATTTGTGCAAATTGATTGCGTTAGTTTGTGTAAAGCAAATTGTAATCTTTTTCCAAACAACCCATATAGCACAAGATATCCTGGGGATATCCAGTATATGGTCTGTTAACGGATGGATCGCCCGTCCATGAACTGGACATCCGTGAGATATGCAGCACGCTACATCCTCAGGATATAAAATGCAGGATATTCTGTTGATATCCCAGGTATCGTCGATTCAAGGAATGATCGTACATCCCCAAACTGAACATCCATGAGATATTCTGAGTGTTATATCCTAAAGATATACTGTACAAGATATCCTTAAGATATTCACCTTACGACTCGAATCTCCTACGATATTCCTTTTTATCATAAATTTTTTATAAATTATAATAATAAAATTTTAACGATAAAATTTTTTTCACGTAACACATAGGGTGTACGATATAAAAACAGTACAGATTGCTCGTTATTGCTATAATCTTAATATAGTGTTTATGTGTTATGACAAATTGTTACCCTACATTTTTTTTGATTTCTTTGTATCGGTAGCGTACACTTTTAAACATTAATTTTTAGTTACTTTTTCTTATTTATTTATTATTTATAATGCCTTATAAGATTCTCTAAAAAAGATATATAATTACATAATTAGATATTAATAGAGTATAATATATAAAATATTGATTTAAAAGAATTATCCAAAATTACTTTTGTAAATTAACTTCAAGGTATTTTAGTTAAGAAAACTGGTATTCTTTAAATTATCATTGACTGATATTTTGCTGACGGCAAGAATCTCGTGGTTTTAGTTATTATTTACACGTCAAAAACAAAGAATTGAGAGATGATAAGACGTGTATGTTAGTATGTAGTTATATTTCTTAAATCGTACGGCATTTAGTGGATTCTTCCTGGAATGCTAGAATGCTTCACATCTGTAATCGACCCTCCTTGGGTAAGTTTTATGACATTGCCTAGTGTTAAAAAATGTCCAAACCTCGAAAAGATTTACAACTTTGTTAGACTCGAGCGTGATCCAAACAACTTATTTTTCGGTCACTTCAGTTTGAGCATTCAGCATTCACAACTATTACTCCGAGCGCTCCGATTAAATATATTTGATTTGGTTTGTTGGTCATTGATTTTAAAGTGCTTTTAATTTTCACTAACCGACCTGCAGAAGAGCATTTGGTAAGTAGAATTACCGAATTTAATTCATTCGTTTTAATAATTATGTAGGTACTTTAATAAAAAGGTAACAAATCTATAGTTTATTTACTTTTGACAAATACTATAATACTACAATAATTATCATTTAAAGCAACATTTATTTACAGCCTCATCTCTATTAAACTTGGCATAACAGGCACGACGTTGAAGGGTAAAATTTGCCATATCCGCATTGTGATCTATTAAATTCTACTGTTTTTCAGATAGCACAAAAATATCAAATCAAATCAATCAAGTTGCAAGATTTGGTGGCAGCACTCCTTATGAAGTGATCAAAAGGGCTCTACCACGATTTGTTGAAGACGACACCTTTAAATTTAATTGGTCGTGGAAAACAAAACAAATTTCACACTGAAAACTGCAGCATTTTTGTTAAGTACAATAACTAGAATTGCATTTACGCTAAGAGTATTAACATTTATATATTATTACAGAAGTTCTAAACAGAGATCTAGATTAGACAGAAAAGGATGCC
Organism: Agrypnus murinus; assembly: GCA_929113105.1. Taxonomy (NCBI): domain Eukaryota; kingdom Metazoa; phylum Arthropoda; class Insecta; order Coleoptera; family Elateridae; genus Agrypnus; species Agrypnus murinus. The sequence goes on along the minus strand of OV816029.1, from coordinate 134,550,130 downwards.
GAAAAACCAATTCAGCAATTTCTGAAAGGGGCGGCAGATGAGAGGTCCAACAGAAGAAGTCTTTATGTTAATAATATGTTAAATATAATTTTTATGTTTGTAGTTACCTCAATTATAATAAATTTTTATATTTTATAAGCATATACCTCCATCATTTCTTTTATTGTATTCATATACTATTTATTTGATACCGATATGTAATTAGCAAATCCTCTAATAGTAATTCTATAATCAATTAATGAATTGATTCGGCATTTACTTGATAAACATTTATATCCATCTTAAATAATATAAAAACAGATTGTTTTTTAAATATTCACTTTATAAACGACCTAACAGAGCTGAACAATTCACCGTTGTTAAATTTATTTGTATAATAATAGTGTCCGCTCCCATTACCCACATCTAAGCACGTTCAAGGAATATAATGTTTATTGCAGGTTTATAATTGCCAATTTTTACAGAAGTTACATTAGCTTAGCATGTTTTTTAGGCGTTTGAAGAAGCGACTGTGTGGCGAAACAATTGTTAACTACAATAATTAAAAGTGAAAATTTAAAGAAACAATCTGTTTTTATATTATTTATAATGCATATAAGATATTCCAAGGTATTTTGTTTAGACCTCCTGTGGATATCTTGTACAGGATATCCAAGGGATATTTTGCATATTATATACCAAAGATATCTTGTAATGAATGTCCCGAGGATATATTGTATAGGATATCCAACGGATATTAATAATAGAATATCCGAGGAATATCATTCATCGGATATCCTGATGATGTCTATTTTAGTCTCATTTTACCATCCCACGGATGTCCGTAGGATATCTAACTGCTTTTCGTAGGACATCCTTCGGATATTCGTAAAGCTGCTCCAGGATATCCGTAGGACATCCAGCAGATATTATGGTGCTGTGTGGGAATATATATTATTTATTTCTCCATACCGAATACGAACTACCTAGAACAATTTGCTTGAAGAATCTTACATATTTTGTAGCACAGTTTTGCACAATGCTGTACGAAACACCTGCAATCTTTGTGGAAAATTCCTATATTGTGCTCAGAATTTACATGAACGATATTGTGTTAATTTTTAATTCATAATAATTATGGAATTTTTGCTCAATGATGTTGGAAATACATATGAATATTGGAGTAATGTGTATATAGTAGTTTAGTGTATATTTGCACAATAATGTGCTGATTTTTCTTTAACCTTTAATATTGCTGAAAGAAACGCTAAACACTGGGTGATTTAATAATACAAATTCTGCATAATTTTATCAAAAAGTTATATATTTAATTTAAACACAAAAATACGGAAACCTAAAGATAATTAGGAAAAATACATAAAAAAATAAATATAAATATAATGAGATAAATCATTTACTATTAAAATTAGTAATAAAACATGGCATATAAATTGGAAACATGAACTTCAAATTCTGCATAATTTTATCAAAACGTTATACAAGTGTCCCACAATGCTGTTTACACGCAATATCTCCCGTATTTGAAAAGATAAAGAAATCAACCAAAAACTATTGTAAATGACTCAAAATGGACCTTCAGAAAACATCCTTAACTGTTGGTTGCATAGCAACGTTTCAGTGATCATGCCAACTCGATTAATTTTTCAAATTGCACCATCTGTTTCTTTTCACGGAAATGTTTTCTTCACTTCATTCTGCACACGGTAGCATGCCTTACTTAATTATCTAATGTGCATTTAGGGGTTGAAAAAAATATGTTTTATAAATTGTACACTTCATATTCACTAACTAAATTATGTATTCAAAAATATTATTAGAGCAGTGTCTACAAGGGAACTACTGAGGCACTTTAAAGTCCGTGTCGAGTCCGCAGGAGGGCATTTTGAGCATTTGCTTTAAGTTTAAGATAAATTCAATTTATAAAAAATATTTTTTTCAACCCCTAAACGCACATTAGATAATTAAGTATGGTATACTATCGTATGCAGAATGAAGTGAAGAATACATTTCCGTGAAAAAAAAACAGAGGGTGCAATTTGAAAAATTAATCAAGTTGGCATGACCTCTGAAACGTTGCTATGCTGAAACCAGCGTTTAAGGATGTTTTCTGAAGATCCATTTTGAGTCATTTACAATAGTTTTTGGTTGATTTCTTTATCTTTTCAAATAAGGGAGATATTGCGTGTAAACAGCATTGTGGAACACCCTGTATATTCAATTTAAACACAAAAATACAGAAACCTAAATATAATTAGGAAAAATAGATAAAAAAATAAATATAAATATAATGAAATAAAAACAAATAAAATAGAACATCTTATGGAGCTAAATCATTTACTATTAAAATTAGTAATAAAACATGGCATATAAATTGGAAACATGAACTTCAAATTCTGCATAATTTTATCAAAATGTTATATATTTAATTTAAACACAAAAATACAGAAACCTAAAGATAATTAGGAAAAATACATAAAAAAATAAATATAAACATAATGAAATAAAAACAAATTAAACAGAACATCTAATGGAGATAAATCATTTACTATTAAAATTAGTAATAAAACATGGCATATAAATTGGAAACATGAACTTCAAATTCTGCATAATTTTATCAAAATGTTATATATTTAATTTAAACACAAAAATACAGAAACCTAAAGATAATTAGGAAAAATACATAAAAAAATAAATATAAACATAATGAAATAAAAACAAATTAAACAGAACATCTAATGGAGATAAATCATTTACTATTAAAATTAGTAATAAAACATGGCATATCAATTGGAAACATGAACTTCAAATTCTGCATAATTTTATCAAAAAATAATATATTTAATTTAAACACAAAAATACAGAAACATAAAAAAACAGGAAAAATACATAAAAAAATAAATTTAAATATAAAGAAATAAAAACAATTAAACGGAACATCTAACAGAGATAAATGATTTACTATTAAAATTAGTAATAAAACATGGCATATAGGAATGTAAATCTTTAAATTGGAAACATGAACTTTCATCTGATTCTATATCAACCTCAAAAGCATAACAATGTCTAGAGAAGGAAATGGTTTTTATAATTTTACACAAGAAATGTACATCCGTGAGTGTTTCATTTTTATATGCAATTATTTTTTCAATTATGCCAAAAACTGGAAGATCATCGGTCCATTTCAGAATTAATGAAAAATTTGGTTTATAAACCGTTCCCAAGTGATTGACCCGAGAAGAAGAATAAAGTAAATGTTTGTCATACATATTACCGAACTTTTTATAAATTTCAAGACTAATAGGTAAAAGTGGTCCGAAAATGTTACAATTTTGTTCATTACAATAACTATTTAACATGTGACCTAATCTTAGCTGGGTTTTCAACATCAGGGTCTCCGGTAAATTTTTAAAGGAAAATGAAATGTTTGCGGTTAGTTTAGATTCTCTGTGTTTTTGTTCAGCCCTCATAGACCAAAAATGTCGGAGAGAACCAGACATTTCTAAAATTAGATGATAATGAATTAGATGGTGATGTTTAGGTTTTAGATTTCCAGAAAACTTAATAAAAAGTGAATTGTGATCATCAATGAGAACTTTTAGATGAGCATAAGTTTTGCAATGAACGTCAGCTGCAGTGACAATATACACACAATTTCGCGTAATGTTATCCATAGTTCCCATATTCCAAGATCAGTAGGTACTAAATCTCCAATAATCAAGCCCAAATACCTGGTTAGGCATAGCATTTCTGAAGCTGACATTTTAAGATTAGATTTCAATTTATCCGTTGTGATTATAGGTGGTTTATTAGTACTCTCAATGGCTGTATAGTTAAATAATTGAATACGAGAATTAAGTGTTTCAAGAGAAAATAGCTGTAACTCCAAAACTAATGTTTTTAACAAACAGGTTAGACTGTAATTACACACACACCTTCGAAAAGGTCATGCATAATGTCCACCGTAAAATTATATGTCACCCGAAACCCTGGTAGCTGATGGAAAATACAATTTTCTTTAATGCCCGTTTGACTAACGTCATTAAGTAACACATCTTGGTTATAGTTTTCAATATTTCTTAATAGCGAATCATCTTGAACAGTCATGACATGAGAAAGAGATTTTGGTGCTTTACAAAATCTACAGGAAAATGTACATGAAAAACTTTCAGTAAACCCTAAAAGAGAATGTATACCTAAATTGTCACCTGATATAAGTCCAACTATAAAATAAAATTTTTCATCTAAGATTGTTATCCCATTCTCTCGTATACAGCGTAATTCATCAATTAATTTCGAAAACATTTGATTACCAAACTTCTTACGGTCATCAGAGTAAAATATGGCAAATAGAAATATGTTACATAATTTTGAAGTCGTATACGGAGGCATTGAAGGCAAAGACAAGTATATCGCACCAAGTTTGTTTGTTCCAGCATGCGAACCCAAAGTATTTCCTACCTCATAATCGTCAAAAAATAACATTAAGGGAAAAACAGTTTTATTCTCATAATTTCTACTTTGATATTTCCATAATTTACATTGTACAAAGTTGCTTATTACTGTCTCCTCATGTTGTAAATGAGTATAGTAATCCTTCATTGATTGAAGAAAACCCTCGAGAGAAAATAATTTGGTTAACAAATCTGTTAACGATATTAACTTCATGTGGATAGGTACTGGTTCTAATATAAAATCGCCGCTACATTGTTTCTTTAGAGTTTCCCCTGTTTGAATATTATGTGATGGCACAAACAAACCGGATTGCTTATATTTTTGTATACATTTATATTCTGAATTCAAGTCAGTCATACAATTCTCAATAGAACCAAATATTTTTTCCATATCCCTTATCTTTTCATCAGTTTCATCTAAATTACTTAACGATGTAATAACAAACCTTTTTAACTCGCTTATAAGATCTTTCGGATAACCAATTGAACAAATTTTCTAGGTGCAACAGAATTATTATACATATTTCACTAATGAGATTAAAAAGTGCTGAATTAAAGTTCTCTATAACTGAAAAAATATTACTTGATTCATCTTCAGAGTACGATTCATACGGGATTTCCTGATAGTTATTAGAATCAACTTCAAGATTAACAGATACATCTTTAACTTCTATGTTAGCTGAAATTTGAGGTTGATGAAGAACATGAGACTTTAAATGTTTCCTAAATGAATTAAAATTATTATAAGTTCTCAAACACTGTCCTACACCACGATGCAAGTCATCATTATCTTTTAGAAAATGGTCATTCCTTAAATGTTTTATATACTTATTAATATCAGTGCATTGTATTGTAGAACATTTAAAACAGTCAATCATTTTTATATGTTTACATAAAAGATAAACCAATAGAAAAGTATACCTATTTAGGAATAGGTTTAAAACAAAGTAACAAACTAAACTATTTGCAATGTTTACATAAAAGATAAACCAAAAACAAAAGTATACCTATTTATGTAAGTATAGGTTTCATACAAAGTAACAAACTAAACTCTGTTTAATTAGCCGATTATTCCTTTAATAGTTGCAATCAGTATATCCACAGAACGGTACTTTTGGTCCGAGTCGGTATGAATACCATAAACACCTTTTTGCAAAAATAACCAGGCTGGTGTGGATTCCGGAGGATAGATGGCATTTAGGGCATGATAGACCTTAAAGCAAATATCCACCGCTTTTAATGGATCTTCAACTTTGTACAGTTGTTTGTTGACGGAGACAAAACACTGGTAGGACTTGTATGTTCCAACAACAATTGGTATAGGTTGGGCTGTCGTTTTTAAATTTTGGCACTTCTGACTTCGCTCTTCCAGTTTTTTCGTTATATTGCTGGCATCCTGTAAATTAGTTAATTATTAACGTACTTAAAAATTGCTATCTGTAAAATTTACACTGATAAATAAAATGAAGCCATCTAACGTCTCTCTCCTGCTTGGTTTCCAATGTGTTTTTATTTTTGATTTAATTAATGGAGATTGTAATAATAATGGTAAAAATTGAAGGGCAATTAATTGCTTTACATCTGAAAAATGTTTTGTACAAATTAACACTATTAATAGATAAAAAGTATCAGATTCACATACCATCATCAAGAGTCTCAAATTTCTCTTTTTCTCGAGCTATAAAATCCTTTGTGAGTGAATCATTTTTCTTGGTTAATATATATGATAAATAGGTATTGCAAACGTGGGCCAGCGTAAAAACAATACATTTTCCTTACCTTTGTGCAGGTAATTAAAATCCAATTCAAGCTGAAACACACATTGTATACAATGCCGAAAATTATATCACATTATTGCAATTTACTAATAGATAACCCGTTTGAAGACTTAAGGCAGGGTACTTTTGATAGTATTCCCCTATGGTCTCACTGTCTTTAAGTTGTAATCTACTTGCAGCAGATTTCCGCCATCTTTCTACCACTTCCTCATAAGGTATACTATTATGATAAAGCCGTGTTAAAATTTCAGTCATATCATCATCATTATCAACTACTTCCTCGTTTTCTTCTATCACTAAAAAAAATCATGTATTCAAGAGTTAAATGTATAATATTTTATACCAACAGGATGCAGAACTAGCAGATTTTTCCTTTTTTCTAAGTAAACCGCTTTCCCTTAGTAGTTTACGTTGATGCACATATGTGCTCCAGAGTTTTCCTGATGCAGCAATCACTTTACCATTTACTCCTCTTGTACATGGTAAATAGTAAATTGCAGCTTCTTCATGAATGAAAACGTCATTTATCTCTTTTGCCAAAATCAGAAATCGTGCTGTAGTGATCCTAAAAGGAAGATGGCATTTAACTTTTTTTTTTTCATGTAAAACTTTATTTACCTTCTATCGGCAGAATCTTGAAGTTCGTGTTTGACAATCAGATTGCATAAATGATTCCTTCTAAACTTCTTGAAAGGTCCACAGCTACTCTTAATAATCTTACCTTCTTCTGTGGCCTCTAGCAATTTACGTACACTCTAAAATAGAAAAGCCTTTATTTTATAAACTATGAAGGATAACGTTTTCTTACATTTTCCTCTGAACTTCCAGCAGGTGTTATATTTGATGAGGTTGGCGAATCGTAGCTTTAAAAGGGTAATGTGCTAGAAGTTGATCGTAATCAATGAGACTTATTGTAGAACTTGTGGAAGTGGTACTAATATTTGACAGAGTCTCTGTACTTTCAGAATCATTAACTGTTTCTTGCTGATCACATTCCGAAGCAGCCTAAAATTTATATAATGTAAGTTATAAATAATATATTGAGCTTGTTACATTTAAATATGTTAGTACAATTATTGTTGAATTTAATGTTGAAAACATCTAAAGTTACATAGGGTGTCTGGGATTAATGTCGTAAGCTTCTTAGGAGGAAAATGATAAAATTCCATTGGATTTCCTATATTATCATTAACAAAAAACAGACTGTGTATGTATAAAAAAGGCCTAATTAATAACAAAAATAGTACTTTAAAATTACTTAGATTAGAAAATTTTTTTTTCTTAGATCTTTTGCAGGAAACTGATTTTGCCCAAATCTTAAACCGACATTTTGGAAATAAATAAGTGCCAAGTAACATAGATATCGGAGAAGTCACCCCCTTTTCATTGCCTATTTTCTGCGCTAACGAAGATATTACGGTATAAAAATTTAAATAAAAAAACTATTTTTCTAGGGCTATATCAAGTCCCCTTACTTTTTGATTTTCTGTCGATTGCCGACGTTCCAGACATTAAACTTGGGTTACCCTGCCTAAAACATTTAAGAATACTTTGACCGAGATAGAAGAAGTATTTTAAGTCGATTATATATTTGTACGTCAAGATGTTATTGAACGATACAAGTATTTAATAACAAAAATGGATCTGCATGCAAGGAAACAACTGGTGAAATACTACACTGAATGGGTATATTTTTATTTATGTACTACATACAATGTCTCCCCGGATGGAGTTGACAAGAGGAAAAAAATTTTATTATTGATTTTACGATAAAAAGTCATTGTTTATAAAAAGTTCTGCTTGTTGAATAAATAAGTTTACCATCAGAAAATCTAAGATTAAATGTACAGTGTTTATAAATTAAGGTAACGTGAAAAAAGAAGTACCGTTTATTGCATTTTTTTAGTTTAAATACAAAATTTCAATCAATTAAGAAAGTCAACAAAAATTATTCTACAAGGCCACCTCCAACACATATCTCCATCCTGTTAATAAATTCACCATAGACTTTACATATGGTTCGTGGTCCGTTTAAATTAATTTCATTCACCGTGTCCTGTATTCATGCTTTTAGTATTTCTCGATCATACAACAGGTCATCTGCGTAAACTTTTTGTTTTAAAGCACCCCACAAAATAAATTGATCGACAAGATTAAATTATGATTATCTACGTTAAATTCAAGATAACACGATATCTTAATTAAACTTAACAACATACAACCGTAACAATCTAAATTTAAACTTGGAATTTTGTATTTTAACTAATTTTATGTTTATAAAGAACTTTTTCTATTAACAGTAAACTCTAAAATGCAATAAATGGTACTTCTCTCTTGAAGCATTTTCATGTTATCTTAATTTACGGACATTCTGTACATTTAATCTTAGATTTTCTGATAGTAAGTAAACTTATGCAACAAGCAGAACTTTTTATAAAGAATGACTTTTTGTCGTAAAAGCAACAATAAAATTTTTTTTCCTCTTGTCAACTCCATCCAGAGACGCACACTGTATAACTTCTGAATACTAGTTAGTAACAAATAAACCCAAATTACAAATTATTGAATTGTCTTTTTCTTTGCTTTAATTTTCTCTTTCACCTTTTTCTTTTAAGAATAAGAAAATTTAAACAGTTTCAGCAGCATTAAATATAGGAAAATGATAATTAGGGAAAGGTGATGATTGTAAGTAAATTGTAAATAAAGTATGCAATAGGTATGTACCTTTTCAATCATGTAGTGTTGATATTTTTGGGAAAATATCTTTCTTGTCCCAATTGCAGGAAGCAGCTCCTTTATATCGTTTTCATTTAACTGATGAAATGTTTCTATATCGATATTATTGTCTATATAAATAATAACATAAATTCAATAAAGATTCATAAAAACATAAAGGTAAAAACCAAAATAGTAATCATAATAAGTAATAATTAGGCATACTATAAAAACATTGAAATCCTCTATAAAATTATGAGCAATTGTAGGGCAGGAATGGACAAACAAGTGCTAAAAATTCTGCGTAGTTATTAAATTTCTACAGCAAAGCTAGATCGAATTTTAAATTGTATTCTTATACATAGGTATGTACGTCCAATAATTACCTTTAAATAATTATAACTGGCATTTTGTGCTTACCTACAAAAGAATCGTACATCTCGGACAGTCCCCATTCTGTGGGCAAGTTTTTAACCTCATCCATAATTATAGGTAAGTACCTACTTGAAATAAACAGGAAAACTTCTCACTGAATTACGTCTGGAAAATGAACGTATAAATAAGTTATTTATTACACAGCACTTGCACAAAAATGAAATGGATAAATATAATGCGTCCCCAATCACAATAATAAATGATTTAAACTATTTAAAGTATAGGAGTTTAATACTTACATGAATTATATTTTTATTCATCGCCTACATATACTATTGCATCCGTACTAAGTCTTAACACTTGCACTAATACGAACTAATTATTAAACGAATTGTGTTCCAACCCTTTCCCCGTAACCGTGGTATAGCGCTTATTGCCGTTTGTTTATGTCTGGAGTCGCTGATCTAAGAGGGAAATAATACGATTGGTCATTCGCACATTAAAAATAACCTTGATAAGATTTCGCTCAATTTTTTTTACAGTTCCTAATTTTATTTATATTTTTTATGCATATGCATTTTTAAAAAGTTGCACAACATTGTGCATGATTACGGTTTTAAACAACTTGTACAAAAAAATACAACAAAATTGTGGAAAAACGCAACTCAATATTGTGAATTACTAATTCCTTTAGTACTTTAATTGGCTTTGCACACATTATCAAATCAAATGTTACAATACTTTCAAACAATCTTATTAAGAAAAACTACGCAACGCTTTACAATAATTGAACCCAATTCTACAAAAAAATCGTACAATGTACAATTAACCAACCTTGTGCAAAACTACTCTACAGCATTTTTCTCTGTGCAAAAGGAACAAAAAAGTCTTATACAACTTTGTTCTAGAACGTACCACTTTTTCAGAAAAAAATAAGAAAGTTGGAAACTTTAACATCATTTTGCCGCGTTAATAATAGCACTTTAAGTATGGGGCTTTGTCGGCAGATGTAGGTATCTCATCTATCACAACAACAAACCTTAATAACGTTTTATCCTATCGTATGTCGTTTCCGCGTAAAATTGAATTCTTTTGACAATTACAAACTCATTTTACTCAATTAATGCATGCTCAACATATGCTCCAGTTTACACAAAATGTTGATGTGGATGTTTCTTGAACTTGAAAAAAGCACGTTTTGCTTAAGATTATTTGAGTCAGTGGCTGATTGTTGTATAAATAATACCCGTTTAATGCTATAATGCGCGACAATGCTGAGTTTTAGGTTTTTGAACTTGGAATGATTTGCCAATGCACGAGTTTGTTTATTTAATAACAGTTTTTAGTACCATTTTAGAGCGAGATAAGATAAACACTTTGTCAAAAAGCTCTTTAAATCATAGGCGTCCGGTATATCTTGGCTGATTAAATTAATTAAAGTAATAATAATTTTATAGAATTAACTGAATGTCGTATTAAATTAATTGATGTTTTTGAGGAGAATAATTAACGAACTTCAGAATCAGTAATTTTGCAATGGCAACCGGTCACTGTGGGGCGAGCCTTAACAAAATCCGCGCAATGAGGTAAAAATCCAACTTGTGTAAAGAATAAAAAATATATTGGCGTTTGATTATAAAATGTTCAGGGCATCTAGAATCGGTGACAAAATTTAAAAATCTTTGTTATTAATAAAAACTTTGATGCTTAAAGTTGTCACTACTTTGAACTAACAATTTCTCGACATTTCCAGGCTGAGATTTAAAATTATTATTATTTATTTCAAATTAACACCAGAGAAAAGTGCTGCTTGTAATCTGATCTGAACTCATATTTACACAGATGTTGATCATATCCTGACCTAGATTTCTTATTTACTGTTTTTAAAAACCTTTTGTAATAAAAAGCTATAAAACGTGCTTCATTTAGCTTTTTCAGCAAAACAACGGCTGTCATTGTACGTTTGTTTAGACTAACCGATCTTAATTCTAAAACAAGTTCAAGACCTTCAGTTGCAGAATGCGATTATACTTAAGCAAGGTTGCCAGATATGGCAATGGTTTTTTCTAAATTACTCGAAAGCCTATTAACATAGAAAAAAATTATTAAGACTTTTTTGTTCCTTTTGATGTCTTCTATCACCCCTTAAAATAAATGCCTTCTATCTCATGACACCCTGTATAATGAAACAACTTTTCATAATGTGTTACAATTTTTCTTTAAAGGCTTTTCCCCAGTTCAATTTCACTTAATGTTTAACCTAAAATTTTTCTTTCTTAAAAGGCTTTTCTCCAGTGTGTTTATCATATTTTTGTCATTCCAAATATGGTAGTGTTTATGGGAATACCCTTTTATTGGCTTTGCCTTATTTGGTAATATTTCTGTTCAGGCTACCTCATTGGTGAATTCAACTTTATCTCGTTTCCTTGAACATTTTTGATAAGATGATCATCATTTGTTTTTTTAAAAGGTGAGTTGTAATTTGACTTGCAAATAGAGTGTTTGCTTCATTCCAATTTTACGAGATTTTTGATAATTTCTCTCTTTATGAGTTTATTGTGGAATTTAGTGCAATTCCTGGTGATCAGTTTTTCACAGTGGTGATTGTTTATATCACAGGAATCCAATCTTTTAAGCTCTACTGCAAGGTACACCTTTTCATTATTCTATCTTTATGGTTATCTCTAACAGTTCCTTGTTTGGTAGGAGTACCTTTCAATACAATATAACAAGAGGTGATAATCCACCCGTGTCTATCGTTTAAAGCCGATGTTCTACCTGCTTCCAACGTCTTGGACGGTGGAAGCAGGTAGAACGCAGTTAAACCAGGAAGTATAAAAGGAGGCTTCTGTTTCTTTTGTATCTGTGTCTTTCATTTCTACCAACGCTTGTGCCGAGTTCAAACGGCGGCTGCTATCTTAGAGGAGACGTTTGCCGGACCCAAAGATTAAGTCAGATGGAGGTTAATGTTTTGTGTAATAAATTTTAATATAGCTGGGACTTTTTTTAACACCGTGGGCTAGCCGGCCAGGAAGTCCCCGTTATATTTTGGCGCCCAACGTGGTGCCCGAATTTCGAATTTCCGGTAAGCCTGTGGTTATGTTGATAGACAGTTAGTTTATACAGAATTTCTTTCTAGGCTTTTTTCCTTTTCCGGGTGCTTTTCTTCTCCGGCCTCTACCTTTACCTCTTTTTTTTCTTTTAATAATATAATAAATGTAACGAGCTGTTGGCCAATGACAGTCAGGAATAACGAACTATTGACCAATGAGTTGAACAAATGGTTGCGCAGGAACAAGCCACAGTTAGTACTTACACGAGTACTAAACTTGGAAACGTACATATGGTCCATCGTCATGCAGACAATAGTAACTATTATTGATAATTAATACTGTTCTAAATTTATCCTAATCAATTATCCTCAGTGCTACTTAATTCTATTAAATATTAATTTAAATAAAAAAGACATCTTGATTGCAATAATTGGTAATTTTATTTATCAATTTCGTCTGATTTAAGAAGTAATATAAATAATATAATATAATATAAATTCGTCTCATCCTCTCGAATTTGTATAAAATCATTGAGAATTAGGAAAATCTAGTAGTTGCGTAAAAAAGTTCTCGTCTGATCGTGATCCAGTTCACAGTTTGAGATTACAGCTTATAACAGTTTTAGAAGTCCACTTAGGAGTAAGAATTAGTTATGGTCGAAGAAAAACAGTGTATGCAAATCGCGCATAATGGTTATTAATACACTCGTATGAATTTACAACACTCGCAGTGTTCGTGTTGTAAACGTCATACTCTGTATTAATAACCTTCATTATGTATTCGTTGTATAATATGCTATTTTCTTACAGCTATCAATCCAAACTACTCCTTATTATACATTTTACAGTAACCTGTTTACAGGTGAGCAGACAATCAAAAATTGCAGGTCGTTGGGTTTATCTCAATTATTATAGCATAAATCAGATCTGGTAACAACTATAATTGCAGAGCACCTAATAAAAAAAAGAAATAAATTAAAAATTAACCTAACTTAAAAAATTTTACCGGAAATGTTTGCTTTATGCGATATTCCATTTCACCCACCAACTCAATAAATTTACACAGTAATTCACCCGTCACTTCAATCATCAGCAGTAATTCATTCAGCACTATTGTGTGTTCACTAAGAAAATATTCACGGTATAATAATCAACACTATAATTTAACGGTGTCTCCTAACCATACGTTGTATTTTAATTGCCAATACGTATTTCGGTAACATTGTTACCGTTTTCTCGATGTTACCTTCGAGACGGTTTCATGCCGTAAAAAAGGTAATATCGTTAGCGAAATATGTATTGGCAATTAGTCAAAGACAATGTGTGGTTAGGAGACAACGTTAAATTGTAGTGTTGTAATCTAATAAACCACAATCTATTATATAATAACATAACATACAATCTATGATATAAAAGTTGATGCCGCACGTGTCGTTAATTAAAAGAATAATTTATAATAGACAAACATTAAAACTTCACTGAAACATTAATAATCATAAAATGCAGTTTTAAATTGCTCACATAAATAAAACAATTAATAATAAAATGGAGAGGTTTTACTATTTAGATGAAAAGATATAAATTCTACTCATAACATAGTGCTTTAAATTAAATAGATGGGGGAGTAAAAATTAGCACAATTGAGAGAGCATGATCTACAGCTGATGATTTTTTTTAAATAATATAATTATACAAACGGAGTCTTCACTAATAATAATTGATGAATATAGTAGTATAGTATTCATAAATTGTAAAAAAACATAAATTCTACTCATAAAAAGTAAAGCAAGTGGGTTTTAAAATTAGCGAAATTACACATACGAGGTAAGCGTCATAGATTCTCGGCCCGGCAGGCTTCTACAGGTGCCAACATGTTCAAACTCGGTTGCGTCATAGTTCAACATGTAAGAAGCCTACACTATATATATATTACTGCTAGAAGCGTAATAGATTTTAGTAGCCACTCAAGCATCGTGACGAGTGCATGAAAATGTCGCAGCTAACGAAAATTGAGTCATTAAATTTTTAACAAAAGAAGGGGGCACACGCCTAATCATCAAACAACGTATGACGGTGTTTATGGTGATTTATTTCCTTCATATTCCACTGTAAAAAAGTCGTCAAAATGCTTCCGTTTGGAGCAAGAATCTCTTGAAGATGATGAGCGCACCGCACCGGTCGGCCAATTGAGGCGGTAACGCCTCAAAACGTTGCAATCATTGAATGGTATTAGAAGATCGCCGTTTGAAAGATAAGGAGTTAGCAGTGATGTCTGACATTTTGGAAACAAGTGTTCGTCGAATTCTTCATGACCATTTGGGTATGAATAAAATTAGTGCAAGATGGGTACCGCGTCTTCGGTCTGCTGTTCAACGTCAACGTCGCATCGAATGTGCGCGCTCGTTTTTAAACTTGTGTGGAGACGACCCAAAGCCGATTTTGGAGTCCACTGTCACTGGAGATGAATCAATGGTTCTGTATTATGATCCTCTATCCAAAAGGAAATCGATGAAATGGCGGCGACCCGATGAACCTTGTCCCAAAAAGGCGAAAGTCGTTCAATCGACAAAGAAATTATGGCAACCATATTCTGGGATTGTGACGGCATTCTACTGATTGATTTTAAAGAACGCAATACAACTGTTAACAGTACATATTATGCGTCTTTATTGCATAAATTGAGCAACAACATTCGTGACAAATTGACAAATTGACAAGAGGTGTTCGATTATTACACGACAATGCACTCGTTTATACTGCCGCAATTTCACAAGCTGCCATTCGCGAATGCGATTTTGAAGCATTGGATCATCCACCGTACAGTCCGGATATGGCTCCTAGCAGAGCCTTCTATAGCTTAACGAGCCTGGAACTGTATCCCTACTACCATTCTGACGTAGAAACAGTCGATGATCGGATTGAATTATTCACGCTGCCGCGAGAACCAGCAGTTGTTGTTAAAATTGATATTCATCAAATAGATAATAGCCGTTTTCTTTTTTTAAATTTGTCTGTTACTATTTGCATGTTGATTAATGGAAAAATAAATATATTTTATTCACAATCGATACATAATGTGTTCATTACTGACGTTTAAAAAGTTAGAAAGTAGTTTATTATACATCAGAGTCAATAATAAGTTCTCTTGGTTAGTAATGAGTTCTCTTAACACATAAATAAAAATGAACGTAATAGTATACCTATTACATGTTGAGTTGGTAAAGGATATCTTTACAAGCCAAGCGATAATTGTTTGACCGAGACGGTACGGTATTTATTTTTCCATTAATCAACATGCAAATAGTAACAGACAAATTTAAAAAAAGAAAACGGCTATTATCTATTTGATGAATATCAATTTTAACAACAACTGCTGGTTCTCGCGGCAGCGTGAATAATTCAATCCGATCATCGACTGTTTCTACGTCAGAATGGTAGTAGGGATACAGTTCCAGGCTCGTTAAGCTATAGAAGGCTCTGCTAGGAGCCATATCCGGACTGTACGGTGGATGATCCAATGCTTCAAAATCGCATTCGCGAATGGCAGCTTGTGAAATTGCGGCAGTATAAACGAGTGCATTGTCGTGTAATAATCGAACACCTCTTGTCAATTTGTCAATTTGTCACGAATGTTGTTGCTCAATTTATGCAATAAAGACGCATAATATGTACTGTTAACAGTTGTATTGCGTTCTTTAAAATCAATCAGTAGAATGCCGTCACAATCCCAGAATATGGTTGCCATAATTTCTTTGTCGATTGAACGACTTTCGCCTTTTTGGGACAAGGTTCATCGGGTCGCCGCCATTTCATCGATTTCCTTTTGGATAGAGGATCATAATACAGAACCATTGATTCATCTCCAGTGACAGTGGACTCCAAAATCGGCTTTGGGTCGTCTCCACACAAGTTTAAAAACGAGCGCGCACATTCGATGCGACGTTGACGTTGAACAGCAGACCGAAGACGCGGTACCCATCTTGCACTAATTTTATTCATACCCAAATGGTCATGAAGAATTCGACGAACACTTGTTTCCAAAATGTCAGACATCACTGCTAACTCCTTATCTTTCAAACGGCGATCTTCTAATACCATTCAATGATTGCAACGTTTTGAGGCGTTACCGCCTCAATTGGCCGACCGGTGCGGTGCGCTCATCATCTTCAAGAGATTCTTGCTCCAAACGGAAGCATTTTGACGACTTTTTTACAGTGGAATATGAAGGAAATAAATCACCATAAACACCGTCATACGTTGTTTGATGATTAGGCGTGTGCCCCCTTCTTTTGTTAAAAATTTAATGACCGCGCCGTACTCAATTTTCGTTAGCTGCGACATTTTCATGCACTCGTCACGATGCTTGAGTGGCTACTAAAATCTATTACGCTTCTAGCAGTAATATATATATAGTGTAGGCTTCTTACATGTTGAACTATGACGCAACCGAGTTTGAACATGTTGGCACCTGTAGAAGCCTGCCGGGCCGAGAATCTATGACGCTTACCTCGTATGTGTAATTTCGCTAATTTTAAAACCCACTTGCTTTACTTTTTATGAGTAGAATTTATGTTTTTTTACAATTTATGAATACTATACTACTATATTCATCAATTATTATTAGTGAAGACTCCGTTTGTATAATTATATTATTTAAAAAAAATCATCAGCTGTAGATCATGCTCTCTCAATTGTGCTAATTTTTACTCCCCCATCTATTTAATTTAAAGCACTATGTTATGAGTAGAATTTATATCTTTTCATCTAAATAGTAAAACCTCTCCATTTTATTATTAATTGTTTTATTTATGTGAGCAATTTAAAACTGCATTTTATGATTATTAATGTTTCAGTGAAGTTTTAATGTTTGTCTATTATAAATTATTCTTTTAATTAACGACACGTGCGGCATCAACTTTTATATCATAGATTGTATGTTATGTTATTATATAATAGATTGTGGTTTATTAGATTACAACACTACAATTTAACGTTGTCTCCTAACCACACATTGTCTTTGACTAATTGCCAATACATATTTCGCTAACGATATTACCTTTTTTACGGCATGAAACCGTCTCGAAGGTAACATCGAGAAAACGGTAACAATGTTACCGAAATACGTATTGGCAATTAAAATACAACGTATGGTTAGGAGACACCGTTAAATTATAGTGTTGATTATTATACCGTGAATATTTTCTTAGTGAACACACAATAGTGCTGAATGAATTACTGCTGATGATTGAAGTGACGGGTGAATTACTGTGTAAATTTATTGAGTTGGTGGGTGAAATGGAATATCGCATAAAGCAAACATTTCCGGTAAAATTTTTTAAGTTAGGTTAATTTTTAATTTATTTCTTTTTTCTATTAGGTGCTCTGCAATTATAGTTGTTACCAGATCTGATTTATGCTATAATAATTGAGATAAACCCAACGACCTGCAATTTTTGATTGTCTGCTCACCTGTAAACAGGTTACTGTAAAATGTATAATAAGGAGTAGTTTGGATTGATAGCTGTAAGAAAATAGCATATTATACAACGAATACATAATGAAGGTTATTAATACAGAGTATGACGTTTACAACACGAACACTGCGAGTGTTGTAAATTCATACGAGTGTATTAATAACCATTATGCGCGATTTGCATACACTGTTTTTCTTCGACCATAACTAATTCTTACTCCTAAGTGGACTTCTAAAACTGTTATAAGCTGTAATCTCAAACTGTGAACTGGATCACGATCAGACGAGAACTTTTTTACGCAACTACTAGATTTTCCTAATTCTCAATGATTTTATACAAATTCGAGAGGATGAGACGAATTTATATTATATTATATTATTTATATTACTTCTTAAATCAGACGAAATTGATAAATAAAATTACCAATTATTGCAATCAAGATGTCTTTTTTATTTAAATTAATATTTAATAGAATTAAGTAGCACTGAGGATAATTGATTAGGATAAATTTAGAACAGTATTAATTATCAATAATAGTTACTATTGTCTGCATGACGATGGACCATATGTACGTTTCCAAGTTTAGTACTCGTGTAAGTACTAACTGTGGCTTGTTCCTGCGCAACCATTTGTTCAACTCATTGGTCAATAGTTCGTTATTCCTGACTGTCATTGGCCAACAGCTCGTTACATTTATTATATTATTAAAAGAAAAAAAAGAGGTAAAGGTAGAGGCCGGAGAAGAAAAGCACCCGGAAAAGGAAAAAAGCCTAGAAAGAAATTCTGTATAAACTAACTGTCTATCAACATAACCACAGGCTTACCGGAAATTCGAAATTCGGGCACCACGTTGGGCGCCAAAATATAACGGGGACTTCCTGGCCGGCTAGCCCACGGTGTTAAAAAAAGTCCCAGCTATATTAAAATTTATTACACAAAACATTAACCTCCATCTGACTTAATCTTTGGGTCCGGCAAACGTCTCCTCTAAGATAGCAGCCGCCGTTTGAACTCGGCACAAGCGTTGGTAGAAATGAAAGACACAGATACAAAAGAAACAGAAGCCTCCTTTTATACTTCCTGGTTTAACTGCGTTCTACCTGCTTCCACCGTCCAAGACGTTGGAAGCAGGTAGAACATCGGCTTTAAACGATAGACACGGGTGGATTATCACCTCTTGCTATATTGTATTGAAAGGTACTCCTACCAAACAAGGAACTGTTAGAGATAACCATAAAGATAGAATAATGAAAAGGTGTACCTTGCAGTAGAGCTTAAAAGATTGGATTCCTGTGATATAAACAATCACCACTGTGAAAAACTGATCACCAGGAATTGCACTAAATTCCACAATAAACTCATAAAGAGAGAAATTATCAAAAATCTCGTAAAATTGGAATGAAGCAAACACTCTATTTGCAAGTCAAATTACAACTCACCTTTTAAAAAAACAAATGATGATCATCTTATCAAAAATGTTCAAGGAAACGAGATAAAGTTGAATTCACCAATGAGGTAGCCTGAACAGAAATATTACCAAATAAGGCAAAGCCAATAAAAGGGTATTCCCATAAACACTACCATATTTGGAATGACAAAAATATGATAAACACACTGGAGAAAAGCCTTTTAAGAAAGAAAAATTTTAGGTTAAACATTAAGTGAAATTGAACTGGGGAAAAGCCTTTAAAGAAAAATTGTAACACATTATGAAAAGTTGTTTCATTATACAGGGTGTCATGAGATAGAAGGCATTTATTTTAAGGGGTGATAGAAGACATCAAAAGGAACAAAAAAGTCTTAATAATTTTTTTCTATGTTAATAGGCTTTCGAGTAATTTAGAAAAAACCATTGCCATATCTGGCAACCTTGCTTAAGTATAATCGCATTCTGCAACTGAAGGTCTTGAACTTGTTTTAGAATTAATATCGGTTAGTCTAAACAAACGTACAATGACAGCCGTTGTTTTGCTGAAAAAGCTAAATGAAGCACGTTTTATAGCTTTTTATTACAAAAGGTTTTTAAAAACAGTAAATAAGAAATCTAGGTCAGGATATGATCAACATCTGTGTAAATATGAGTTCAGATCAGATTACAAGCAGCACTTTTCTCTGGTGTTAATTTGAAATAAATAATAATAATTTTAAATCTCAGCCTGGAAATGTCGAGAAATTGTTAGTTCAAAGTAGTGACAACTTTAAGCATCAAAGTTTTTATTAATAACAAAGATTTTTAAATTTTGTCACCGATTCTAGATGCCCTGAACATTTTATAATCAAACGCCAATATATTTTTTATTCTTTACACAAGTTGGATTTTTACCTCATTGCGCGGATTTTGTTAAGGCTCGCCCCACAGTGACCGGTTGCCATTGCAAAATTACTGATTCTGAAGTTCGTTAATTATTCTCCTCAAAAACATCAATTAATTTAATACGACATTCAGTTAATTCTATAAAATTATTATTACTTTAATTAATTTAATCAGCCAAGATATACCGGACGCCTATGATTTAAAGAGCTTTTTGACAAAGTGTTTATCTTATCTCGCTCTAAAATGGTACTAAAAACTGTTATTAAATAAACAAACTCGTGCATTGGCAAATCATTCCAAGTTCAAAAACCTAAAACTCAGCATTGTCGCGCATTATAGCATTAAACGGGTATTATTTATACAACAATCAGCCACTGACTCAAATAATCTTAAGCAAAACGTGCTTTTTTCAAGTTCAAGAAACATCCACATCAACATTTTGTGTAAACTGGAGCATATGTTGAGCATGCATTAATTGAGTAAAATGAGTTTGTAATTGTCAAAAGAATTCAATTTTACGCGGAAACGACATACGATAGGATAAAACGTTATTAAGGTTTGTTGTTGTGATAGATGAGATACCTACATCTGCCGACAAAGCCCCATACTTAAAGTGCTATTATTAACGCGGCAAAATGATGTTAAAGTTTCCAACTTTCTTATTTTTTTCTGAAAAAGTGGTACGTTCTAGAACAAAGTTGTATAAGACTTTTTTGTTCCTTTTGCACAGAGAAAAATGCTGTAGAGTAGTTTTGCACAAGGTTGGTTAATTGTACATTGTACGATTTTTTTGTAGAATTGGGTTCAATTATTGTAAAGCGTTGCGTAGTTTTTCTTAATAAGATTGTTTGAAAGTATTGTAACATTTGATTTGATAATGTGTGCAAAGCCAATTAAAGTACTAAAGGAATTAGTAATTCACAATATTGAGTTGCGTTTTTCCACAATTTTGTTGTATTTTTTTGTACAAGTTGTTTAAAACCGTAATCATGCACAATGTTGTGCAACTTTTTAAAAATGCATATGCATAAAAAATATAAATAAAATTAGGAACTGTAAAAAAAATTGAGCGAAATCTTATCAAGGTTATTTTTAATGTGCGAATGACCAATCGTATTATTTCCCTCTTAGATCAGCGACTCCAGACATAAACAAACGGCAATAAGCGCTATACCACGGTTACGGGGAAAGGGTTGGAACACAATTCGTTTAATAATTAGTTCGTATTAGTGCAAGTGTTAAGACTTAGTACGGATGCAATAGTATATGTAGGCGATGAATAAAAATATAATTCATGTAAGTATTAAACTCCTATACTTTAAATAGTTTAAATCATTTATTATTGTGATTGGGGACGCATTATATTTATCCATTTCATTTTTGTGCAAGTGCTGTGTAATAAATAACTTATTTATACGTTCATTTTCCAGACGTAATTCAGTGAGAAGTTTTCCTGTTTATTTCAAGTAGGTACTTACCTATAATTATGGATGAGGTTAAAAACTTGCCCACAGAATGGGGACTGTCCGAGATGTACGATTCTTTTGTAGGTAAGCACAAAATGCCAGTTATAATTATTTAAAGGTAATTATTGGACGTACATACCTATGTATAAGAATACAATTTAAAATTCGATCTAGCTTTGCTGTAGAAATTTAATAACTACGCAGAATTTTTAGCACTTGTTTGTCCATTCCTGCCCTACAATTGCTCATAATTTTATAGAGGATTTCAATGTTTTTATAGTATGCCTAATTATTACTTATTATGATTACTATTTTGGTTTTTACCTTTATGTTTTTATGAATCTTTATTGAATTTATGTTATTATTTATATAGACAATAATATCGATATAGAAACATTTCATCAGTTAAATGAAAACGATATAAAGGAGCTGCTTCCTGCAATTGGGACAAGAAAGATATTTTCCCAAAAATATCAACACTACATGATTGAAAAGGTACATACCTATTGCATACTTTATTTACAATTTACTTACAATCATCACCTTTCCCTAATTATCATTTTCCTATATTTAATGCTGCTGAAACTGTTTAAATTTTCTTATTCTTAAAAGAAAAAGGTGAAAGAGAAAATTAAAGCAAAGAAAAAGACAATTCAATAATTTGTAATTTGGGTTTATTTGTTACTAACTAGTATTCAGAAGTTATACAGTGTGCGTCTCTGGATGGAGTTGACAAGAGGAAAAAAAATTTTATTGTTGCTTTTACGACAAAAAGTCATTCTTTATAAAAAGTTCTGCTTGTTGCATAAGTTTACTTACTATCAGAAAATCTAAGATTAAATGTACAGAATGTCCGTAAATTAAGATAACATGAAAATGCTTCAAGAGAGAAGTACCATTTATTGCATTTTAGAGTTTACTGTTAATAGAAAAAGTTCTTTATAAACATAAAATTAGTTAAAATACAAAATTCCAAGTTTAAATTTAGATTGTTACGGTTGTATGTTGTTAAGTTTAATTAAGATATCGTGTTATCTTGAATTTAACGTAGATAATCATAATTTAATCTTGTCGATCAATTTATTTTGTGGGGTGCTTTAAAACAAAAAGTTTACGCAGATGACCTGTTGTATGATCGAGAAATACTAAAAGCATGAATACAGGACACGGTGAATGAAATTAATTTAAACGGACCACGAACCATATGTAAAGTCTATGGTGAATTTATTAACAGGATGGAGATATGTGTTGGAGGTGGCCTTGTAGAATAATTTTTGTTGACTTTCTTAATTGATTGAAATTTTGTATTTAAACTAAAAAAATGCAATAAACGGTACTTCTTTTTTCACGTTACCTTAATTTATAAACACTGTACATTTAATCTTAGATTTTCTGATGGTAAACTTATTTATTCAACAAGCAGAACTTTTTATAAACAATGACTTTTTATCGTAAAATCAATAATAAAATTTTTTTCCTCTTGTCAACTCCATCCGGGGAGACATTGTATGTAGTACATAAATAAAAATATACCCATTCAGTGTAGTATTTCACCAGTTGTTTCCTTGCATGCAGATCCATTTTTGTTATTAAATACTTGTATCGTTCAATAACATCTTGACGTACAAATATATAATCGACTTAAAATACTTCTTCTATCTCGGTCAAAGTATTCTTAAATGTTTTAGGCAGGGTAACCCAAGTTTAATGTCTGGAACGTCGGCAATCGACAGAAAATCAAAAAGTAAGGGGACTTGATATAGCCCTAGAAAAATAGTTTTTTTATTTAAATTTTTATACCGTAATATCTTCGTTAGCGCAGAAAATAGGCAATGAAAAGGGGGTGACTTCTCCGATATCTATGTTACTTGGCACTTATTTATTTCCAAAATGTCGGTTTAAGATTTGGGCAAAATCAGTTTCCTGCAAAAGATCTAAGAAAAAAAAATTTTCTAATCTAAGTAATTTTAAAGTACTATTTTTGTTATTAATTAGGCCTTTTTTATACATACACAGTCTGTTTTTTGTTAATGATAATATAGGAAATCCAATGGAATTTTATCATTTTCCTCCTAAGAAGCTTACGACATTAATCCCAGACACCCTATGTAACTTTAGATGTTTTCAACATTAAATTCAACAATAATTGTACTAACATATTTAAATGTAACAAGCTCAATATATTATTTATAACTTACATTATATAAATTTTAGGCTGCTTCGGAATGTGATCAGCAAGAAACAGTTAATGATTCTGAAAGTACAGAGACTCTGTCAAATATTAGTACCACTTCCACAAGTTCTACAATAAGTCTCATTGATTACGATCAACTTCTAGCACATTACCCTTTTAAAGCTACGATTCGCCAACCTCATCAAATATAACACCTGCTGGAAGTTCAGAGGAAAATGTAAGAAAACGTTATCCTTCATAGTTTATAAAATAAAGGCTTTTCTATTTTAGAGTGTACGTAAATTGCTAGAGGCCACAGAAGAAGGTAAGATTATTAAGAGTAGCTGTGGACCTTTCAAGAAGTTTAGAAGGAATCATTTATGCAATCTGATTGTCAAACACGAACTTCAAGATTCTGCCGATAGAAGGTAAATAAAGTTTTACATGAAAAAAAAAAAGTTAAATGCCATCTTCCTTTTAGGATCACTACAGCACGATTTCTGATTTTGGCAAAAGAGATAAATGACGTTTTCATTCATGAAGAAGCTGCAATTTACTATTTACCATGTACAAGAGGAGTAAATGGTAAAGTGATTGCTGCATCAGGAAAACTCTGGAGCACATATGTGCATCAACGTAAACTACTAAGGGAAAGCGGTTTACTTAGAAAAAAGGAAAAATCTGCTAGTTCTGCATCCTGTTGGTATAAAATATTATACATTTAACTCTTGAATACATGATTTTTTTTAGTGATAGAAGAAAACGAGGAAGTAGTTGATAATGATGATGATATGACTGAAATTTTAACACGGCTTTATCATAATAGTATACCTTATGAGGAAGTGGTAGAAAGATGGCGGAAATCTGCTGCAAGTAGATTACAACTTAAAGACAGTGAGACCATAGGGGAATACTATCAAAAGTACCCTGCCTTAAGTCTTCAAACGGGTTATCTATTAGTAAATTGCAATAATGTGATATAATTTTCGGCATTGTATACAATGTGTGTTTCAGCTTGAATTGGATTTTAATTACCTGCACAAAGGTAAGGAAAATGTATTGTTTTTACGCTGGCCCACGTTTGCAATACCTATTTATCATATATATTAACCAAGAAAAATGATTCACTCACAAAGGATTTTATAGCTCGAGAAAAAGAGAAATTTGAGACTCTTGATGATGGTATGTGAATCTGATACTTTTTATCTATTAATAGTGTTAATTTGTACAAAACATTTTTCAGATGTAAAGCAATTAATTGCCCTTCAATTTTTACCATTATTATTACAATCTCCATTAATTAAATCAAAAATAAAAACACATTGGAAACCAAGCAGGAGAGAGACGTTAGATGGCTTCATTTTATTTATCAGTGTAAATTTTACAGATAGCAATTTTTAAGTACGTTAATAATTAACTAATTTACAGGATGCCAGCAATATAACGAAAAAACTGGAAGAGCGAAGTCAGAAGTGCCAAAATTTAAAAACGACAGCCCAACCTATACCAATTGTTGTTGGAACATACAAGTCCTACCAGTGTTTTGTCTCCGTCAACAAACAACTGTACAAAGTTGAAGATCCATTAAAAGCAGTGGATATTTGCTTTAAGGTCTATCATGCCCTAAATGCCATCTATCCTCCGGAATCCACACCAGCCTGGTTATTTTTGCAAAAAGGTGTTTATGGTATTCATACCGACTCGGACCAAAAGTACCGTTCTGTGGATATACTGATTGCAACTATTAAAGGAATAATCGGCTAATTAAACAGAGTTTAGTTTGTTACTTTGTATGAAACCTATACTTACATAAATAGGTATACTTTTGTTTTTGGTTTATCTTTTATGTAAACATTGCAAATAGTTTAGTTTGTTACTTTGTTTTAAACCTATTCCTAAATAGGTATACTTTTCTATTGGTTTATCTTTTATGTAAACATATAAAAATGATTGACTGTTTTAAATGTTCTACAATACAATGCACTGATATTAATAAGTATATAAAACATTTAAGGAATGACCATTTTCTAAAAGATAATGATGACTTGCATCGTGGTGTAGGACAGTGTTTGAGAACTTATAATAATTTTAATTCATTTAGGAAACATTTAAAGTCTCATGTTCTTCATCAACCTCAAATTTCAGCTAACATAGAAGTTAAAGATGTATCTGTTAATCTTGAAGTTGATTCTAATAACTATCAGGAAATCCCGTATGAATCGTACTCTGAAGATGAATCAAGTAATATTTTTTCAGTTATAGAGAACTTTAATTCAGCACTTTTTAATCTCATTAGTGAAATATGTATAATAATTCTGTTGCACCTAGAAAATTTGTTCAATTGGTTATCCGAAAGATCTTATAAGCGAGTTAAAAAGGTTTGTTATTACATCGTTAAGTAATTTAGATGAAACTGATGAAAAGATAAGGGATATGGAAAAAATATTTGGTTCTATTGAGAATTGTATGACTGACTTGAATTCAGAATATAAATGTATACAAAAATATAAGCAATCCGGTTTGTTTGTGCCATCACATAATATTCAAACAGGGGAAACTCTAAAGAAACAATGTAGCGGCGATTTTATATTAGAACCAGTACCTATCCACATGAAGTTAATATCGTTAACAGATTTGTTAACCAAATTATTTTCTCTCGAGGGTTTTCTTCAATCAATGAAGGATTACTATACTCATTTACAACATGAGGAGACAGTAATAAGCAACTTTGTACAATGTAAATTATGGAAATATCAAAGTAGAAATTATGAGAATAAAACTGTTTTTCCCTTAATGTTATTTTTTGACGATTATGAGGTAGGAAATACTTTGGGTTCGCATGCTGGAACAAACAAACTTGGTGCGATATACTTGTCTTTGCCTTCAATGCCTCCGTATACGACTTCAAAATTATGTAACATATTTCTATTTGCCATATTTTACTCTGATGACCGTAAGAAGTTTGGTAATCAAATGTTTTCGAAATTAATTGATGAATTACGCTGTATACGAGAGAATGGGATAACAATCTTAGATGAAAAATTTTATTTTATAGTTGGACTTATATCAGGTGACAATTTAGGTATACATTCTCTTTTAGGGTTTACTGAAAGTTTTTCATGTACATTTTCCTGTAGATTTTGTAAAGCACCAAAATCTCTTTCTCATGTCATGACTGTTCAAGATGATTCGCTATTAAGAAATATTGAAAACTATAACCAAGATGTGTTACTTAATGACGTTAGTCAAACGGGCATTAAAGAAAATTGTATTTTCCATCAGCTACCAGGGTTTCGGGTGACATATAATTTTACGGTGGACATTATGCATGACCTTTTCGAAGGTGTGTGTGTAATTACAGTCTAACCTGTTTGTTAAAAACATTAGTTTTGGAGTTACAGCTATTTTCTCTTGAAACACTTAATTCTCGTATTCAATTATTTAACTATACAGCCATTGAGAGTACTAATAAACCACCTATAATCACAACGGATAAATTGAAATCTAATCTTAAAATGTCAGCTTCAGAAATGCTATGCCTAACCAGGTATTTGGGCTTGATTATTGGAGATTTAGTACCTACTGATCTTGGAATATGGGAACTATGGATAACATTACGCGAAATTGTGTGTATATTGTCACTGCAGCTGACGTTCATTGCAAAACTTATGCTCATCTAAAAGTTCTCATTGATGATCACAATTCACTTTTTATTAAGTTTTCTGGAAATCTAAAACCTAAACATCACCATCTAATTCATTATCATCTAATTTTAGAAATGTCTGGTTCTCTCCGACATTTTTGGTCTATGAGGGCTGAACAAAAACACAGAGAATCTAAACTAACCGCAAACATTTCATTTTCCTTTAAAAATTTACCGGAGACCCTGATGTTGAAAACCCAGCTAAGATTAGGTCACATGTTAAATAGTTATTGTAATGAACAAAATTGTAACATTTTCGGACCACTTTTACCTATTAGTCTTGAAATTTATAAAAAGTTCGGTAATATGTATGACAAACATTTACTTTATTCTTCTTCTCGGGTCAATCACTTGGGAACGGTTTATAAACCAAATTTTTCATTAATTCTGAAATGGACCGATGATCTTCCAGTTTTTGGCATAATTGAAAAAATAATTGCATATAAAAATGAAACACTCACGGATGTACATTTCTTGTGTAAAATTATAAAAACCATTTCCTTCTCTAGACATTGTTATGCTTTTGAGGTTGATATAGAATCAGATGAAAGTTCATGTTTCCAATTTAAAGATTTACATTCCTATATGCCATGTTTTATTACTAATTTTAATAGTAAATGATTTATCTCCATTAGATGTTCTGTTTAATTTGTTTTTATTTCATTATGTTTATATTTATTTTTTTATGTATTTTTCCTAATTATCTTTAGGTTTCTGTATTTTTGTGTTTAAATTAAATATATCACAATTTGATAAAATTATGCAGAATTTGAAGTTCATGTTTCCAATTTATATGCCATGTTTTATTACTAATTTTAATAGTAAATGATTTAGCTCCATAGATGTTCTATTTTATTTGTTTTTATTTCATTATATTTATATTTATTTTTTTATCTATTTTTCCTAATTATATTTAGGTTTCTGTATTTTTGTGTTTAAATTGAACATACAGGGTGTTCCACAATGCTGTTTACACGCAATATCTCCCTTATTTGAAAAGATAAAGAAATCAACCAAAAACTATTGTAAATGACTCAAAATGGATCTTCAGAAAACATCCTTAAACGCTGGTTTCAGCATAGCAACGTTTCAGAGGTCATGCCAACTTGATTAATTTTTCAAATTGCACCCTCTGTTTTTTTTTTTCACGGAAATGTATTCTTCACTTCATTCTGCATACGATAGTATACCATACTTAATTATCTAATGTGCGTTTAGGGGTTGAAAAAAATATTTTTTATAAATTGAATTTATCTTAAACTTAAAGCAAATGCTCAAAATGCCTTTCTGCGGACTCGACACGGACTTTAAAGTGCCTCAGTAGTTCCCTTGTAGACACTGCTCTAATAATATTTTTGAATACATAATTTAGTAAGTGAATATGAAGTGTACAATTTATAAAACATATTTTTTTCAACCCCTAAATGCACATTAGATAATTAAGTAAGGCATGCTACCGTGTGCAGAATGAAGTGAAGAAAACATTTCCGTGAAAAGAAACAGATGGTGCAATTTGAAAAATTAATCGAGTTGGCATGATCACTGAAACGTTGCTATGCAACCAACAGTTAAGGATGTTTTCTGAAGGTCCATTTTGAGTCATTTACAATAGTTTTTGGTTGATTTCTTTATCTTTTCAAATACGGGAGATATTGCGTGTAAACAGCATTGTGGGACACTTGTATAACGTTTTGATAAAATTATGCAGAATTTGAAGTTCATGTTTCCAATTTATATGCCATGTTTTATTACTAATTTTAATAGTAAATGATTTATCTCATTATATTTATATTTATTTTTTTATGTATTTTTCCTAATTATCTTTAGGTTTCCGTATTTTTGTGTTTAAATTAAATATATAACTTTTTGATAAAATTATGCAGAATTTGTATTATTAAATCACCCAGTGTTTAGCGTTTCTTTCAGCAATATTAAAGGTTAAAGAAAAATCAGCACATTATTGTGCAAATATACACTAAACTACTATATACACATTACTCCAATATTCATATGTATTTCCAACATCATTGAGCAAAAATTCCATAATTATTATGAATTAAAAATTAACACAATATCGTTCATGTAAATTCTGAGCACAATATAGGAATTTTCCACAAAGATTGCAGGTGTTTCGTACAGCATTGTGCAAAACTGTGCTACAAAATATGTAAGATTCTTCAAGCAAATTGTTCTAGGTAGTTCGTATTCGGTATGGAGAAATAAATAATATATATTATGTTTGGAAAAAGATTACAATTTGCTTTACACAAACTAACGCAATCAATTTGCACAAATTGTTCCTGTCACCATTTTAGGCACAATTTGCTTTAATTTTCTCAACATTTGTGCACTTAATATACAAACATTTCTCTCTGTGTGGTGTCTTCTATCACCCCTTAAAATTAATGCGTTCTATCTCCGGACACGCTGTATTATGAACCTGATATTCAAACCGCTATTGCAGACATAATAATTGAATTAGAGTGCGGGAGTAGAAAAACAATTATTACAAAACGTTTTTTAGCGGGTTGAGTGTCGTATAAATAAAAGTACTCGACACATATACGGTGTTCAACGTCTTTTTAAATATTGTTAAAGAAACTAATTTAATTTCTTGTTCCTCTGCAATTACTGAATAGAATAGAAGACGCTAATCCCTCGGCGAGCCGGAAACAAGACACCCCCACATTACACTAACGCAAGAAACCGTGGAAAAAGAAGAAAATGTACTGAGCAAGGGGTATTCTATTTAAATCACGACATTAAGTGATTTAAATAGAATACCACTTTCTCTCGGAAAATATTTTGTGGGGAAGGCGTTTTATTTGGGCAACATTTTATTTATTAATTTTAAATATTGTTAAGAAATAATAACATATGAATTATAAAAAATAAAATGTTCCATATTTTAAGCCAAAAGAAAACATTATGTTAGCTCATTCAAACAAAAACAAAATACAAAACGGTAAAAAAGTACAATCGTTTTGCGATAGACATCGTATTTCAATTTTTGTTATTAGTTATTAGTAATTACTTAATTATAAAAGTAGGAGAATAATAATAATTGTTACAACTCTTAACCTGGAAACCAGGCCCCATAATGTTCTAAGTTAATAAATGAAGAACGAGAATAGTATTCATACAATATTATTATTATTAGAGTTTATATTTCCGCAAGAAACGTGTGAGGCCCTTTGCACGTCGGCACCCATTAGGCTTGCATAGATGCCTCAGTTAATTAATTCTTCACTAATATTCTTAATGCTAGTTAGGTTAATCCTTATGCATTTTCTGTTACATATTTATTAATAATAATTATTAAAATTGTTTGGCTAAAAAAGTAAAAACGAACATACAAATAAAAATAATTTTACTATTAACAACTTATTCCTCATCAGAAATTTCAAATCGTGTATTAGGATAACAGAAAAGGTGGAGGATCGTTTGCTGAAACCCTGGTAGCTATGCATTGATTTGTTGGTGACACCATTTAAAATCATATTTGAAATTAAACTTTGTTAAGTTAACGTTTATTTTAAGTTGTTTTATAACAATTTTTAATATTATTAATATTATATTATTAAAAATAGAACGTAAAATAAAATTTAACTCCATAGAAATTAATTTAAAATTGCTTTAAAATTTCTAGTGACTGGGCTGCCATCTGGTAACCAGTAGCACTATTAATGATGATATTGCAGTTTGCGTCACCATACGGGGTGTCACCAATAAATTAATGCATAGCTACCAGGGTTTAAGCAAACCACCCTTAACCATTTCTGTTATCCTAATACACGATTTGAAATATCTGATGAGGAATAAAGTTGTTTTATAATCGTAAAATTATTTTTATTTGTTCCTTTTATTAGAATTTTTACTTGTTTGTCCAACCAATTTTAATAATTATTTTTAATGAATATCAAAGAGAAAATGTTCTTCATCAACCTCAAATTTCAGCTAACATAGAAGTTAAAGATGTATCTGTTAATCTTGAAGTTGATTCTAATAACTATCAGGAAATCCCGTATGAATCGTACTCTGAAGATGAATCAAGTAATATTTTTTCAGTTATAGAGAACTTTAATTCAGCACTTTTTAATCTCATTAGTGAAATATGTATAATAATTCTGTTGCACCTAGAAAATTTGTTCAATTGGTTATCCGAAAGATCTTATAAGCGAGTTAAAAAGGTTTGTTATTACATCGTTAAGTAATTTAGATGAAACTGATGAAAAGATAAGGGATATGGAAAAAATATTTGGTTCTATTGAGAATTGTATGACTGACTTGAATTCAGAATATAAATGTATACAAAAATATAAGCAATCCGGTTTGTTTGTGCCATCACATAATATTCAAACAGGGGAAACTCTAAAGAAACAATGTAGCGGCGATTCTATATTAGAACCAGTACCTATCCACATGAAGTTAATATCGTTAACAGATTTGTTAACCAAATTATTTTCTCTCGAGGGTTTTCTTCAATCAATGAAGGATTACTATACTCATTTACAACATGAGGAGACAGTAATAAGCAACTTTGTACAATGTAAATTATGGAAATATCAAAGTAGAAATTATGAGAATAAAACTGTTTTTCCCTTAATGTTATTTTTTGACGATTATGAGGTAGGAAATACTTTGGGTTCGCATGCTGGAACAAACAAACTTGGTGCGATATACTTGTCTTTGCCTTCAATGCCTCCGTATACGACTTCAAAATTATGTAACATATTTCTGTTTGCCATATTTTACTCTGATGACCGTAAGAAGTTTGGTAATCAAATGTTTTCGAAATTAATTGATGAATTACGCTGTATACGAGAGAATGGGATAACAATCTTAGATGAAAAATTTTATTTTATAGTTGGACTTATATCAGGTGACAATTTAGGTATACATTCTCTTTTAGGGTTTACTGAAAGTTTTTCATGTACATTTTCCTGTAGATTTTGTAAAGCACCAAAATCTCTTTCTCATGTCATGACTGTTCAAGATGATTCGCTATTAAGAAATATTGAAAACTATAACCAAGATGTGTTACTTAATGACGTTAGTCAAACGGGCATTAAAGAAAATTGTATTTTCCATCAGCTACCAGGGTTTCGGGTGACATATAATTTTACGGTGGACATTATGCATGACCTTTTCGAAGGTGTGTGTGTAATTACAGTCTAACCTGTTTGTTAAAAACATTAGTTTTGGAGTTACAGCTATTTTCTCTTGAAACACTTAATTCTCGTATTCAATTATTTAACTATACAGCCATTGAGAGTACTAATAAACCACCTATAATCACAACGGATAAATTGAAATCTAATCTTAAAATGTCAGCTTCAGAAATGCTATGCCTAACCAGGTATTTGGGCTTGATTATTGGAGATTTAGTACCTACTGATCTTGGAATATGGGAACTATGGATAACATTACGCGAAATTGTGTGTATATTGTCACTGCAGCTGACGTTCATTGCAAAACTTATGCTCATCTAAAAGTTCTCATTGATGATCACAATTCACTTTTTATTAAGTTTTCTGGAAATCTAAAACCTAAACATCACCATCTAATTCATTATCATCTAATTTTAGAAATGTCTGGTTCTCTCCGACATTTTTGGTCTATGAGGGCTGAACAAAAACACAGAGAATCTAAACTAACCGCAAACATTTCATTTTCCTTTAAAAATTTACCGGAGACCCTGATGTTGAAAACCCAGCTAAGATTAGGTCACATGTTAAATAGTTATTGTAATGAACAAAATTGTAACATTTTCGGACCACTTTTACCTATTAGTCTTGAAATTTATAAAAAGTTCGGTAATATGTATGACAAACATTTACTTTATTCTTCTTCTCGGGTCAATCACTTGGGAACGGTTTATAAACCAAATTTTTCATTAATTCTGAAATGGACCGATGATCTTCCAGTTTTTGGCATAATTGAAAAAATAATTGCATATAAAAATGAAACACTCACGGATGTACATTTCTTGTGTAAAATTATAAAAACCATTTCCTTCTCTAGACATTGTTATGCTTTTGAGGTTGATATAGAATCAGATGAAAGTTCATGTTTCCAATTTAAAGATTTACATTCCTATATGCCATGTTTTATTACTAATTTTAATAGTAAATGATTTATCTCCATTAGATGTTCTGTTTAATTTGTTTTTATTTCATTATGTTTATATTTATTTTTTTATGTATTTTTCCTGTTTTTTTATGTTTCTGTATTTTTGTGTTTAAATTAAATATATTATTTTTTGATAAAATTATGCAGAATTTGAAGTTAATGTTTCCAATTGATATGCCATGTTTTATTACTAATTTTAATAGTAAATGATTTATCTCCATTAGATGTTCTGTTTAATTTGTTTTTATTTCATTATGTTTATATTTATTTTTTTATGTATTTTTCCTAATTATCTTTAGGTTTCTGTATTTTTGTGTTTAAATTAAATATATAACATTTTGATAAAATTATGCAGAATTTGAAGTTCATGTTTCCAATTTATATGCCATGTTTTATTACTAATTTTAATAGTAAATGATTTATCTCCATTAGATGTTCTGTTTAATTTGTTTTTATTTCATTATGTTTATATTTATTTTTTTATGTATTTTTCCTAATTATCTTTAGGTTTCTGTATTTTTGTGTTTAAATTAAATATATAACATTTTGATAAAATTATGCAGAATTTGAAGTTCATGTTTCCAATTTATATGCCATGTTTTATTACTAATTTTAATAGTAAATGATTTAGCTCCATAAGATGTTCTATTTTATTTGTTTTTATTTCATTATATTTATATTTATTTTTTTATCTATTTTTCCTAATTATATTTAGGTTTCTGTATTTTTGTGTTTAAATTGAATATACAGGGTGTTCCACAATGCTGTTTACACGCAATATCTCCCTTATTTGAAAAGATAAAGAAATCAACCAAAAACTATTGTAAATGACTCAAAATGGATCTTCAGAAAACATCCTTAAACGCTGGTTTCAGCATAGCAACGTTTCAGAGGTCATGCCAACTTGATTAATTTTTCAAATTGCACCCTCTGTTTTTTTTTCACGGAAATGTATTCTTCACTTCATTCTGCATACGATAGTATACCATACTTAATTATCTAATGTGCGTTTAGGGGTTGAAAAAAATATTTTTTATAAATTGAATTTATCTTAAACTTAAAGCAAATGCTCAAAATGCCCTCCTGCGGACTCGACACGGACTTTAAAGTGCCTCAGTAGTTCCCTTGTAGACACTGCTCTAATAATATTTTTGAAGACATAATTTAGTTAGTGAATATGAAGTGTACAATTTATAAAACATATTTTTTTCAACCCCTAAATGCACATTAGATAATTAAGTAAGGCATGCTACCGTGTGCAGAATGAAGTGAAGAAAACATTTCCGTGAAAAGAAACAGATGGTGCAATTTGAAAAATTAATCGAGTTGGCATGATCACTGAAACGTTGCTATGCAACCAACAGTTAAGGATGTTTTCTGAAGGTCCATTTTGAGTCATTTACAATAGTTTTTGGTTGATTTCTTTATCTTTTCAAATACGGGAGATATTGCGTGTAAACAGCATTGTGGGACACTTGTATAACGTTTTGATAAAATTATGCAGAATTTGAAGTTCATGTTTCCAATTTATATGCCATGTTTTATTACTAATTTTAATAGTAAATGATTTATCTCATTATATTTATATTTATTTTTTTATGTATTTTTCCTAATTATCTTTAGGTTTCCGTATTTTTGTGTTTAAATTAAATATATAACTTTTTGATAAAATTATGCAGAATTTGTATTATTAAATCACCCAGTGTTTAGCGTTTCTTTCAGCAATATTAAAGGTTAAAGAAAAATCAGCACATTATTGTGCAAATATACACTAAACTACTATATACACATTACTCCAATATTCATATGTATTTCCAACATCATTGAGCAAAAATTCCATAATTATTATGAATTAAAAATTAACACAATATCGTTCATGTAAATTCTGAGCACAATATAGGAATTTTCCACAAAGATTGCAGGTGTTTCGTACAGCATTGTGCAAAACTGTGCTACAAAATATGTAAGATTCTTCAAGCAAATTGTTCTAGGTAGTTCGTATTCGGTATGGAGAAATAAATAATATATATTGTTTGGAAAAAGATTACAATTTGCTTTACACAAACTAACGCAATCAATTTGCACAAATTGTTCCTGTCACCATTTTAGGCACAATTTGCTTTAATTTTCTCAACATTTGTGCACTTAATATACAAACATTTCTCTCTGTGTGGTGTCTTCTATCACCCCTTAAAATTAATGCGTTCTATCTCCGGACACGCTGTATTATGAACCTGATATTCAAACCGCTATTGCAGACATAATAATTGAATTAGAGTGCGGGAGTAGAAAAACAATTATTACAAAACGTTTTTTAGCGGGTTGAGCGTCGTATAAATAAAAGTACTCGACACATATACGGTGTTCAACGTCTTTTTAAATATTGTTAAAGAAACTAATTTAATTTCTTGTTCCTCTGCAATTACTGAATAGAATAGAAGACGCTAATCCCTCGGCGAGCCAGAAACAAGACACCCCCACATTACACTAACGCAAGAAACCGTGGAAAAAGAAGAAAATGTACTGAGCAAGGGGTATTCTATTTAAATCACGACATTAAGTGATTTAAATAGAATACCCCTTTCTCTCGGAAAATATTTTGTGGGGAAGGCGTTTTATTTGGGCAACATTTTATTTATTAATTTTAAATATTGTTAAGAAATAATAACATATGAATTATAAAAAATAAAATGTTCCATATTTTAAGCCAAAAGAAAACATTATGTTAGCTCATTCAAACAAAAACAAAATACAAAACGGTAAAAAAGTACAATCGTTTTGCGATAGACATCGTATTTCAATTTTTGTTATTAGTTATTAGTAATTACTTAATTATAAAAGTAGGAGAATAATAATAATTGTTACAACTCTTAACCTGGAAACCAGGCCCCATAATGTTCTAAGTTAATAAATGAAGAACGAGAATAGTATTCATACAATATTATTATTATTAGAGTTTATATTTCCGCAAGAAACGTGTGAGGCCCTTTGCACGTCGGCACCCATTAGGCTTGCATAGATGCCTCAGTTAATTAATTCTTCACTAATATTCTTAATGCTAGTTAGGTTAATCCTTATGCATTTTCTGTTACATATTTATTAATAATAATTATTAAAATTGTTTGGCTAAAAAAGTAAAAACGAACATACAAATAAAAATAATTTTACTATTAACAACTTATTCCTCATCAGAAATTTCAAATCGTGTATTAGGATAACAGAAAAGGTGGAGGATCGTTTGCTGAAACCCTGGTAGCTATGCATTGATTTGTTGGTGACACCATTTAAAATCATATTTGAAATTAAACTTTGTTAAGTTAACGTTTATTTTAAGTTGTTTTATAACAATTTTTAATATTATTAATATTATATTATTAAAAATAGAACGTAAAATAAAATTTAACTCCATAGAAATTAATTTAAAATTGCTTTAAAATTTCTAGTGACTGGGCTGCCATCTGGTAACCAGTAGCACTGTTAATGATGATATTGCAGTTTGCGTCACCATACGGGGTGTCACCAATAAATTAATGCATAGCTACCAGGGTTTAAGCAAACCACCCTTAACCATTTCTGTTATCCTAATACACGATTTGAAATATCTGATGAGGAATAAAGTTGTTTTATAATCGTAAAATTATTTTTATTTGTTCCCTTTATTAGAATTTTTACTTTTTTGTCCAACCAATTTTAATAATTATTTTTAATGAATATCAAAGAGAAAATGCATAAGTATTAACCTAACAACTAGCATTAAGAATATTAGAGAAGAATTAATTAACTATGCAAGCCTAATGGGTGCCGATGTGCAAACAGCCCCGCACGTTTCTTACCGAAATTGGATAATTTGGTCAAATTGGCTGGAATTATGATAGGTTGTAGCTTACATTATCCTGAAGGAAAGTCTCTCCTTCTACGAAGCTCTAAAGTTAACAGTTTTGGAGTTACAGAGCACGGAAAGCAGGAAAAATTCATACTTCGGCATACACGTACACTGTTGTACAGCCTTGGTAACTTCATTTTTTGTGTATATTCTTTGTTTTTGTTTTGATTAACACAGATAATTATGTTGTCACATTCATGTGGATTTATACCAGGTGTCCCATTATATTTTGACCCTTTATGAACCCTTTTAAACTAATTGAGATAATGAAATGCGATGTTCACTAGTCTTCTTCGAGTATTCGTTATTTTTTCTCACTTCCGGTTTATCCGGAAATGACAGAGTATTTTGCGGGGATAGCTAATTTGACGTTTACAGTGATGTTTTCTTTAATTGCCGTAGTCTACTTTGTGAATCATTATATTTTTCGCAGTATTTCAATAACATGCAGTATTCACTTTAAGAGCTTATAAAACCATCACCCTATATAATAACCATGACGAGTATGGTACTTTTGGAAAGAGGGAACAATGGGCTTGCCAACTATGATACGGGGCGTTCCATTTGAAATTACAAAGTTGCCCTATCCCCAAAAATACGCTAGGTCATTTCCGATTAAACCGGCGGTGAACAAAAAAGACGGATACTCAGAAAAAAATCTTTAAACAATAAGAAGAATAATAAACATCGCATTTCATTATCTCAATTAGTTGAAACGTTATATAGGTTTATAAAGGGTCAAAATATAATGGGGCACCCGGTACCGGGGCCGTTTCATTCTCCATCTACACCATACCCAATAATCAACAATAGGTATTTTTCATTTTCTAATTTCAAATAAATCGGCCGTTTTCAGAGCCAAATGATGTGCCAAATTCACTCACGCAACCTAGTCGCGGTTAATCAAAATAAAAAATGACCGAGAATGAATTACCGAGGCTGTAAGTGTTAAAAATCCATAAACCGAAGTATGAATTTTCCCTGCCTTTCGTGCTCTGTAACTCCAAAACTGTTAATTTTAGAGCTTCTTGACACCGGATACTTTTGATCAATATAAACTACAACATATCACAATTTGACCGGGATTCAATTTCCGCAAAAAAACGTGCTCCTTTCTTAATCTTCAGAATGTACGTTGATATCGAAGTTTTTGTTAAACAAACTCATACGAGGGCGGCCTGAATATTGAAGTAAGTAATACAGAAATGACATCACAATGAACACATGAGTGACATTTATCAAATTTATAACCTTTTATAAGACAGCTGCAAAGATTAGCGCCAAATATATTGCGTAGTTTGAATTTTACAGTTATAAACAATAAAGGGGATCGGTTGTTTTGTGAATATGGATAAAAAAGAATTTCGTGCTGTTATTAAACATTTTCATATTGACGGGAAAAACCAAAAGAGATCAAAGAGGAGTTAGATCATGTTCATGGCGAATCTGCACCATCATTTAAGACAGTTTGTTTTTGGGTGAATGAATTTAAACGTGGTCGTAGAAGCATCGAAGATGAATCAAGATCAGGACGTCCAAAAGAGGCTACCACTGACGAAATGATCACCAAACTTCATGATCTCGTTTTAAATGATTGTCGATTGAAGGTGCGTGTGCTAGCCGACACTATTGGCATATCAAAAGAACGTGTTGGTCATATCTTACATGAACACTTGCATATGAGAAAACTGTCAGTAAGATGGGTGCCGCGTTTGTTAACTGAAGACCAAAAACGAATTCGTGTAACCAATTCTGAGTACTGTTTGAGCCTTTTTAAGCGTAATTGCACTGAATTTCTGCGTCGATTTATTACTATTGACGAAACTTGGATACATCACTACACACCCGAAACAAAAATTCAACCAAAACAATGAGCAGAAGTCGGTTGCAGTGCACCGAAGAAAGCGAGAGTGGTTGCATCGACTAACAAAGTTATGGCCACTTTGTTTTGGGATGCTCGTGGTGTTATCTTTATAAATTATCTCCACAAGTGCAAAACAATCACAGGAGAGTAGTACGCGGCGCTATTGGTCCAACTGAATAAAAAACTAAAGGAAAAACGACCGCATTTTGCTAGAAAAGAAATGTTGTTCCATCACGATAATGCACCGGCTCACTCATCTGCAATTGCAACGGCAAAATTAGTTGAATTACGATTCGAAATTCGAAAAGTAAAATTAAAAAACTCGAAAAAACAGTCTTTCTCTATGTTAGTTACCTCACTTTTCAGACCGTCCTCGTACAATGATCCAATAAAAGATCATATCATTTTTCTGTAAGTTTATATCGATATTTAAGCAATCCTGCATCGGAACCGATGCGATGTAGAAAATATACTTTTTGCACGTCCTATATATAAGGCTCTACTTTAGTCCCCCAAAAGAGGGAGTAAAGTATCACTTTTACTCCCTGAGCGAGTAAAGTGTTTCCATGACAACAACAACAAAAAA
Organism: Agrypnus murinus; assembly: GCA_929113105.1. Classification (NCBI taxonomy): domain Eukaryota; kingdom Metazoa; phylum Arthropoda; class Insecta; order Coleoptera; family Elateridae; genus Agrypnus; species Agrypnus murinus. The sequence goes on along the minus strand of OV816029.1, from coordinate 134,510,164 downwards.
AAGTAACCGCGGTAAATGTTAGGATTTATTATCCTGAAACTATGTGATTTTGGCGTTTACAGAGTTCAATTGTCAGAATGACATGTAACGAAATTTTCGGAAAAAATTTCGGAAATTTTGAATTTTTGCGATTAAGTCTTTTAGGACGTGCAAAAAATAGCGTATATACCACTGGACTAAAGTGCCTTTTAATCCCTCAGGTGTTTATTTACCTCGCTAACGCTCGGAAAATAAACTCACATTCGGGATTAAAAGATGCACTTTAGTCCCTGGGTATCTAATATACTATTTCGTAAAACAGTCCCTACAATAATCGGTATTTTTTGAAATTTGACATGAAAAAGGCCTTTAGCGGGACACTTTTACAATTTTCTCAAGTTCTATTTCTTTCCGTTCTTCTCTTTCTTTCTATCCGTTTCTTGAAAACGCATCTCCAGATGAGCCTTAATGGTCAAAATCGTTTGTTCTAACGTCATTTTTTACAAATCGTGTAATGCCTATAAAATATGGAAAAGTGCCAATCAGCAAGTTTAATTTAAATGTGAAATTGAGCTTGTGCATCGATGATCCTTGTGCAAGGGCCTTCAGAACCCATCTCCAGATGAGCCTTAATGGTCAAAATCGTTTGTTCTATCGTCATTTTTACAAATCGTATACATATAATATATGGAAAAATACCAATAAGAAACCTTAATTTAAATAACAACTAGAGCTTGTGCATCGATGATTTTCGCTCAATAATCTTAAGAACGCATCTCCAGATGAGCCTTAATGGTCAGAATCGTTTGTTCTATCGTCATTTTTTACAAATCGTGTAATGCCTATAAAATATGGAAAAGCGCCAATCAGCAAGTTTAATTTAAATGAGAAATTGAGTTTGTGCATTAATGATCCTTGTGCAAATACCTTGAGAACGCATCTCCAGATGAGGCTTAATGGTCAAAATTGTTTGTTCTAACGCCATTTTTTACAAATCGTATAATGCCTATAAAATATGGAAAAGGGCCAATCAGCAAGATTAATTTAAATGAGAAAGCGAGCTTGTGCATCGATGATCCTTGTGCAAGGGCCTTGAGAACTCATCTCTAGCTGAGGCTTAATAGTTAAAATCGTTTGTTCTATCGTCATTCTTTTACCAAACGTATTATACATATAAAATATGGAAAAGTGCCAATCAGCAAGTTTAATTTAAATGAGAGATTGAGCTTGTGCATCGATGATCCTTGTGCAAAGACTCTGAGAACCCATTTTCAGATAAGCTTTAATGCTCAAAATGGCTTGTTCTATCGTCATTTTCTGCAAATCGTATAATACATATAAAATATGGAAAAGTACCATTAACCAAGCTTAATTTAAATGACAACTAGAGCTTGTGCATCGATAATCTTTGTGCATTGACCTTGAGAACGCATCTCTAGATGAGCCTTAATGGTCAAAATCGTTTGTTCTATCGTCATTTTTTACAAATCGTATAATACATATAAAATATGGAACAGTGCCAGTCAGCAAGTTTAATTTAAATGAGAAATTGAGCATGTGCATCAATGATCCTTGTGCAAGGTCCTTGCGAACCCATCTACAAATGAGCTTCAATGGTCAAAATCGTTTGTTCTATCGTCATTCGTTTACAAATCGTATAATACATATAAAATATGGAAAAGTACCAATCAGCAAGTTTAATTTAAATAACAACTAGAGCTTGTGCATCGATGATCTTTGAGCAATAACCTTAAGAAACCATCTCCAGATGAGCCGTAATGGTCAAAATCGCTTGTTCTATCGTCGCTTTTTACAAAACGTATAATATATGTAAAATATGGAAAAGTACCAATAAGCAAGTTTAATTTAAATAACAACTAGAGCTTGTGCATCGATGATCTTTGAGCAACCCCTTTTTTAACTGTTAGGTAAACGATATTGGCACTTGTTTCACTTATTGCATTTTTTGCTTTTTGCCGATGACCTTATATTATTTGTTGTACCTAGTTGTATCAAACATGGAAGCTTACATCATAAAACTCGAAGAATATCACAATTACAAAAGCATTTAGTTCAGTAGAGCTCTACTTGAAAACCTAAGTAAAAAATATCTATTTTTAACTATTTTTCAATATTTCTGCCGTTTTCAAGTTAACTTGTCAAAAACAGAAATTGGCAAGAATTGGAAATTCCTGCGATTTGATTTGGCGAAACTGTTTTTCAAAAAAATTTGTAAAACTTTTCTTCATTTTATCGAGTTTATATGGTTAACGGTTAACAATAACTCCCTAACCCAATACGTAAAGTACACACATACCAGTAGTGAATATAAATAAATCATAGTTGTTTTAGTAAAATTAATGTAAAATTAATAGAAAAATGCTTACTTTCTTTGTTTCTTCTACACCAAATCATTTTCAAACATTTTCGGTTTCTTATTGAATTACTTATTCCCATATATGTTTCTCAAGGTGGTTGCACTAGGATCATCGATGCACAAGCTCAATTCCTCATTTAAATTAAACTTGCTGATTGGCACTTTTCCATATTTTATAGGCATTATACGATTTGTAAAAAATGACGATAGAACAAGCGATTTTGACCATTAAGACTCATCTGGAGATGATTTTTCAAGGTCCTTGCACAAGGATAATCGATGCACAAGCTCAATTTCTCATTTAAATTAAACTTGCAGATTGGCGCTTTTCCATATTTTACATGTATTTTACGATATGTAAAAGGATGACAAGAGACCAACGATTTTGAGCATTATGGCCCATCTGGAGATGGGTTCTCAAGGTCCTTGCACAAGGATCATCGATGCACAAGCTCAATTTCTCAATTAAATTAAACTTGCCGATTGGCACTTTTTCATATTTTATATGTATTATACGACTTGTAAAAGGATGACGATAGAACAAACGATTTTGACCATTAAGGCTCATCTGGAGATGGGTTCTGAAGGTCCTTGCACAAGGATCATCGATGCACAAGCTCAATTTCACATTTAAATTAAACTTGCTGATTGGCACTTTTCCATATTTTATAGGTATTATACGATTTGTAAAAAATGACAATAGAACAAACGATTTTGACCATTAAGGCTCATCTGGAGATGCGTTCTCAAGGTTATTGCACAAAAATCATCGATGCAGAAGCTCTAGTTGTTATTGAAATTAAGCTTTCTTATTGGTATTTTTCCATATTGTAACAAGAGAGAAAAGGAACGAACCTCTTTTCGAGCGACAGGTGGTGTGTTCTGCCGCCTTCGAGAGAATGACGCATCGCACAAGCATGTAAATCAGACGCGGTTTATTCTAGCATTTTCTAGAATACATAGAAGGTTCCAGCGACTTCTGGTGCGTTTATACGAGGATATAAAAGCGGATTTGCGGATAAAAGAGGATCAGTCAACAGCAAGTCATTAACTGTGTATTACAAAATAAATAGTGAATATAAATGTTGTATTAGAAATTCATAGTCTGTAAATAATAGTTTTTAATGGTTTATAATCATAGCGTTAATTTATAGTGTATTCATTAGTGTATAGAAATAAATATTTGTTCGTGAATAGACGATTTAAACAGCACTTGTATTATTATTTTTAGAAAGAACGTTACAGTGTTGTCAGGTGTGGTGTTCTAAAATAAATAAAATCGCGTAATAATTAAATAAAGTGCTGTGAGAATAAATTTTTAGCGTTAAAATTAATTTCAACAAACGATTAAAATGGTGATGAAACTATTGAAAAATCTCTTAGTAATAGATTTAAAACGGGAATTGGACGAGAGGGACTTGGATAGTAATGGAAAGAAAGAAGTTTTGATAAATCGGCTAAGAGAATGGCTTTTAGAACAGAAGGAAGATCCTGAAAATTACCGCTTCGAAATACCTGGACCCGCAATTGATACTAGTTTGTTGTTAAGTAAAATGGAAGAAAGTTCTAGAAAGTCCGAAGAGAATTCTAGAATTTTAAAAGAAGAATTACTTGAAAATACTAAAGCGCTGGAAGAAAAAGTATTGGAAAAACACGAAGAGAATTCTAGAAAGTCCGAAGAAAATGTTAGAATGCTTAAAGAAGAATTACTAGAAAAGGCCGAAGAAACTGTTAGAATGCTAAAGGAAGAAATACTGGAGAATTCTAGAAAATCTGAAGAAAGTTCTAGAAGGCTTAAAGAAGAATTACTAGAAAAGTCCGAAGAAAGTTCTAGAAGGCTTAAAGGAGAATTGTTGGAAAATGTCAAAGCGTTGGAAGATAAAGTTTTCGAAGAATTTTTGGAGAATGCCAGCGCGTTAGGACTATTGGAAGGTAGATTGGCGGAACAAGATAGGGTAATAAAGATGGTAGAAGAGAAAATAGCCCAAATGCAATTACCTCCAACAACTAAGAAAGACGATATGGCCGAAATGCTGGAAGATAGAATGAGGCAACTACGGTTTCCCTCAACTTCTGAGAGGCCGTTTAATGAAGTAAAGAAACAATTTAAAGAAGAAAAGGATCCTGCCGTAGGGATAAAAGTAAAACCACCCACGTTCGATGGAAAGATACCTTGGTCCACCTACTAGAAACAATTTGAGGCGGCCGCTGGGGCCAACGGATGGACACGCAAGGAAAAGGCCGTTTCTCTAACTGTGGCTTTGCGTGGAGACGCGTTGAACGTCCTGCAAACAATCCCAGCAGGACAGGAAAATGATTACCAATTGTTAGTGTCTAGATTGGAAATGAGATATGGAGACGCGCATCTTCAACAAGTGTATCACGCGCAAGTGAAGAATCGTATCCAGAAGAATGGAGAAAGCCTGCAGGAGTTTGAAGCCGATGTTGCGCGGCTTGTCCGATTGGCGTACCCTACGGCACCTGATTCATTTCTGGGACAACTGGCTGTGCAGACCTTCATTGATGGGTTAAGAGACGGAGAAACACAACAATCATTGAGGCTGGCACGACCAAGAACAACTGATGAAGCGCTTGCTCACGCCTTAGAATTTGAAGCTGCAAAACAAGCGTCCCGAGGTCACGGACGTGTTCGGACCGTTTTGGAAGAAGATGAAGGTTCTAAAGATCGCCTAGAAGAATTATTAATGAGAGTTCTTCAGAAGGAAGAGAGCCGTAAGAAGAATCATCAAGAAGTTCGAGGGCCCCGTTGCTGGAACTGCGGCGAACAAGGACATGTAGAACGGCGTTGTCCCAAAATAACAAAAATACAACCGTCGGAAAAGTTAAAAGGGGTTGGCAAGAGAGGGCGAACGTTGACTGTTAGTAAAGATGCCCCAGAGATCATCGTCCATGCCGTAACATCAGGGAATAGTACCAGCAGTTTGTTCATAGATGGGAAAATTGCGAATCGAATTGTTCCACTGCTCATTGATACGGGGGCGACAAAATCCATCATACGCCCTAACGTTCTACGAACAAGTATGAAGCTGTTACAGACAACTACTCAACTCCGTACAGCGACGGGAGAAGTAATACCAACACGCGGAGTGGTGAAGATGAAGATTGGCATTGGAAGTGAAGAACGTGATCATGAGGTGCTGGTAGCCGACATCATTGACGAATTCATCTTGGGAATGGACCTCCTGAGAAAATTTGGTTTTACATTGGACTTGAAGGAGGGTGTTCTGAAGGTTGGTAACGAAGAACTTCCGTTGCACCCACGAGAAGATCCTGTCGTAAGGGTTTTGCTGACAGAAGATGTGATATTGCCTGGTCAAAGCGAGATGGTTGTCGAGGCAGGTTTGGATGGAGATCTTCGGGTAGGATGTGTGCGAATGATGGAGCCTGTTTGTGATAAGAAGATCCATAGTGACATACTGGTGGGAAAAGCGCTGATCAAGGTTGGAAAGAGAGTACCGGTGAGAATTATGAACGTTAATGTGGATCCGGTGACATTGAAGAAGAGTACCCTTGTGGGACAGTGTGTGTCAGTATTTCGAGTAGCCAGGTGTATGGCTGATGTTCCAAGACCAGTGCCCAAAGACCATGGTGGAAAATTAGTGGGTATGGTTACTAGTTCGTGCGAAGACCTTAACAGAACGGAAGTGAAAGAGGTACAGGGTTTGGTTCACCGATACCAAGATATCTTCGCTCTTGACGATAGCCAGAAGGGACGAACAAATATAGTAAAACATAAAATCAATACAGGCAACTCTATGCCTGTCCGTCAGCAGCCGAGGCGTCTACCTCTAGCAAGGCGAGCAGAAGCCGAAAATATTATTACTGATATGGAAGAACAAGGGGTTATCGAGCCATCCAGCAGTCCATGGGCATCACCGGTGGTCCTGGTCAGTAAGAAGGACGGGTCAACGAGATTTTGTGTGGACTATCGGCAGCTTAACGACGTGACCAAGAAAGACAGCTATCCCTTGCCACGCATCGACGACACGTTAGATACCCTGTCTGGTTCACGATGGTTTTCGACTTTGGACTTGAAGAGCGGTTACTGGCAAGTTGAAATGGAACCTGAAGACCGGGAGAAGACCGCGTTCACTATTGGTTCCGGACTATGGCAGTTTACAGTTATGCCTTTCGGTCTATGTAACGCTCCGGCCACCTTTGAGCGTCTAATGGAGACCATCCTGAGAGGGTTGTCGTGGAAGACCTGCCTGGTATACCTAGATGATGTGATTGTAGTCGGAAAATCATTCAACGAACATTTGAAAAATCTAGAGGAAGTGTTCCGAAGACTACGTGGAGCCAATCTGAAACTGAGTCCGAAAAAGTGCCACATATTCAGAAAGGAAGTGAAATATCTCGGGCACGTCGTATCACAAAATGGAGTGGCAGCCGACCCCGATAAGATTCGTGTAGTTCAAGAGTGGCCGACACCGAAAGATAAACACCAAGTTCGTAGTTTTCTTGGGTTATGTACCTACTACAGGCGTTTCGTTCCTGGGTTTGCCAATATAGCGAAACCTCTGACAAGGTTAACTGAAGATGGGCGCGAGTATGTTTGGAGCGGAGAGTGTGAAACAGTTTTCCAACAGCTGAAGCGTGCCCTGACAACAGCACCAATATTGAGCTATCCACGGACAGAAGGGAAATTCATACTTGACACAGATGCAAGTAATTTGGCCATTGGGGGGGTACTTTCTCAGATACAGGATGGACAAGAAAAGGTCATCGGCTATTTTAGTAAGGTTTTGTCGAAAGCCGAAAGGAATTATTGTGTGACCAGAAAAGAACTATTGGCCGTCGTGAAGTCCGTTGAGCACTTCTACAAATACTTGTACGGACGGAAGTTTTTATTGAGGACGGACCATGCAGCGTTGAAAAGTCTTCTACAATTCCGTAATCCTGAAGGCCAGGTCGCAAGGTGGATCGAACGATTACAAGGATACGACTTTGACACCGAACATCGAGCGGGCACTAGTCATCGAAATGCCGATGCTCTTTCAAGAAGACCCTGTCCAACGGATTGCCGTCATTGCTCTCGTTTGGAGGAGAGGGTTTGCCAAGTATTAAGGACTACCATCGTCAACGACAATTGGTTGCCGGAAGAATTGCAACGACAGCAGGAGGCTGATCCCGAACTAAAAATGGTACTGGAATGGAAGCGCGTGGGAGAAAGGCCTGCCTGGGAGGCCGTCAGCCCTTTCAACAGAACGCTCAAAGCATATTGGGCCCAATGGGAGTCCTTGAAGGTGGAAGACGATCTCCTGAAGCGAGTACTGGAGAGTGAAGATGGCACCACCATTAGGTCTCAGTTCGTGGTTCCAAGAAGCCGAGTGGCTACAGTATTGCGACATCTCCATGACGGTGCCTCAGGAGGACACTTCGGTGTGAAAAAGACTTTGGAGAAAGTTAGGGAGCGTTTTTATTGGGTCAATTGTAAAGAAGACGTGAAGGAGTGGTGCCGGAAATGTGAATTATGTGCCACTGGCAACGGACCCTTGGGGAAGCGAAGAGCACCTATGAGGCAGTACAATGTGGGTAGTCCTCTGGAGAGAATAGCTATAGACATTGCCGGACCATTTCCCGAAACCGACGATGGGAATAAATACATCTTAGTGGCAATGGACTATTTTACCAAATGGCCAGAAGCATATGCCCTACCAAACCAGGAAGCTGCGACTGTTGCTGACGTACTAGTCAAAGAGTTCTTCAGTCGTTTCGGAGTGCCCATGGAGCTGAATTCGGATCAAGGCCGCAATTTCGAGTACATGGTATGTTTAGCCAGATCTAGTACGCAGAAACCAATACATATTGACTTGTCGTAGTGGACTTGTAATCTTTTCCGTGTGAATAGCTACCAGATTATCTGTAAAGATAGCACACTCTTTAAATTACGGCTTTGAAATCAACTTCTCAGCTCCTAGTATTCAGCTTTTATTTCCCCCTAGTCGTATATCTGATCGACTGTCTGTGTTCTCTAGTATGATAACTCTAGTATATATTTATCACTTTGTTATACGAAAAACATAACATTAACTTATATCTAAACTTATGTAAGTATTATTTTATACAACTATGTTCATCAGGTATGCGATAGTAGCCTACGGTAGAGTTTCATATGAGCCTAGTATAATATAACGCTTATCATCATGAGCGCTGAGTGCTATTTTAGTCTGGGAGATGGTGGATACTTTATGCTTATCTGGCCTAAATAATTTTTTGTTGAACGAATGTTTCTTTGTGTTCCTTCTAACAATTTATATAATCATCGAATGTAATATGATTTGACTATATGTTTCTTGATACCCCTTCGCCTTCTTAACTGTTTAATAAATTTCCAATTCGCTTTTTACCAGTCTGAGCCATAGGAAAACCGTGTACCTGTTTGCCTCGTATCACTTTAGGAACTCTTTACGAGCCTTGGGTTTCATGGTGTCGGGGTCGTAGTATTTCAGGTCTGGCAAAGGTCCGTCATAATTAGCATTGGCCTTAGTGTTAAAAAGATGTGGGAAATAGCCTTTCTTTAGTTCTGAACCTAGATCGAAGGTTTTTTTGGTAACTCTGCCAGAGCCATGGGGGGAAAAAGTTCAAGGAGTCAATAATCTTTAGGTTATCTAGCTGTACCCCAAATCGTTGTTTACCACTATGAGTAAGCATGTGGTTTTGAAATTTTTTCCATACATTTTACAGTATACCTAGTCACACGTACATTATAAAGTATAAACCATAGCTTTAGGTAGACATAGGTTATCTTGATTGTTATTGGTGACTACTATTCCCCTTCTCTGTTTACTTATTTTCTTCTTCGAAGTTATTGTAGTTGCGTTGTTATCTATCTTTTCTCCGGCAGGCTGTGTTACAATGGTTGCTATGAGTCTGAAAGTGTCCGAACTCAGGGCTTCGGGATCGCTTTGTAAAATCGATTCTAGAATGCCCCAGACATCGTTGAAGGTGATTTCGTCGGCTCTTTTGTGGCTCATGTAGCCGGGAAGTTTTTGCTTAAAGCTATCAAATTCAAATATGGCCCCAATTTTATCTGTAGATTCCTCACGGCTTAACAAAACTTTGTCAATATCTGTAAGCAATTCCAGATTAATTTTGGTTAACTTGAGTATGCAATCCCAAGTGTATCAGAGTAGAGTATAGTAATGCGCTGGGTCTAAGCCGTATGTTTTCAAACCGATTGACCGAAGCGGCTCAAAACGTCAGCTAGAAGCAATACATCTATTTTCAAATATAAATCACTGTACTCGCCTAAATTTTGAAAACCAAAAGAGCCCCGTACATTCTCGGTATGTGTATAGCATTTATCCGTTATAGCTGTATCTGTTAAATTAAGAATTTGGATTTGTCTGGTAGTTGAGTCTCGTCAAGTTTCGTCCAGTCAATGATATAGTCATAGGGAAAGACACTTTTCCTAGTAAGAATTTTGAATTTCGCTTCGTCTAAGTCTTTAGCTAGATTTTGAATATTAAAATGTCTATGATACTCGCTTAAGTTATGGAAAACTGCGGGTATGGTATGTCTGTCCTTGTAGTTGATGTTACATTTTTTTGTATGGGTAGGTCCATGATACTTACCGGTAAGATGACAATGATCCCTCACTTTGTTGTTATCAGCAGAAATGGTTCCACACAGAGAGTTTTTAGCATATACTTTTGATCTGAGTCCAACGTAATGGATCATTGACGCCTCATTGCATTCATCCTTCATTAGCCCAAGAACTTTTTTATTACCATGCGGAATGCCGTATACATTATTCGCAGGGTAATCGCTCTTATCAAAATAAAGGCAGTCATGCTTCATATCTTCATATGTATCCTGATTACGAATCTCATATATGAGAGAATCTGTATCTGAATATAACACAGAACACCTATCGCCAAATGTTCTCTTCATATATCCATAATGGAAGTCGTAGATGATAGTTTTAGCGAGATCCAGAATGCTCATACCGACATAAATAGGTTTGTTCAGGTAGATTTCGGATTTTCTTAACTCAATTGCTAGTCGAGGTTTATACTTCGTGTACTGTAATCGAAATTAATTATTTATCAAAAGATGAGGGTTTAACCCTAATAATTGATACGTAGGTAGTTAGTTGATGTTGTTATAAATTGTTCAATTGTTGAGAAGGATGTCATAGAATAAAAAGATTAATGTTCTATACGTATTATTCTATATACCTCTTTATATCAAATTGTTACCCTGTATACTTAAGTAACGAGTATACTTGTATGAGAAGTAAGATACAGTTGTTACCTATACGAAAACCTTTAAGTAAAATATTTGTATACCTAGTACCGTATTTTAACTCTTAAATAGTAGTAGTAGTAATGTAGCTTCAATAAGTACAACACCATCTGAAGGATAAAGTTTTAAAGATAATTACCATTATTAATGTATATAATTGTTCAATTACTTATGTAGGAGTAATAGCTAGTTGTTATATTGTTCAATTGTTGAGTAATATTGTCCTAGAATAAAAAAGATTAATGTTCTATACGTGTATTATTATCATTCTCCTATGTACCCAGACATCAAAAGTGATAGGCATATCTAGTATGAGAAAAGCAAGAATGATGCAATTACCTACACACTTGGCAACGATGACGTGTCAATGACAGGAGGAGACTTGTCTGTCAACGACGACAGGTTTTGACTTGTTTGGCGTATGCGTTGGATCTAGGTAAGTATAAGTGACTATATAAAGTCGTCATTTATTAGCGAGTAGTAGCAGCAGACGTGTACATCAGATCAGCAGCAATTACGGCAATGTCTGGTACAAACAGTCCTAATTGTTGTTATGATAACGAGACCTGTGTGAGTGACTTATTTCCCCTGGAAATAGGTAAGTTGTTTATAAAACTTCAAGGTTTTTGTATGCTAATTTGTGTCTATTTTGTTACTTGTTTAGAAGAAGACCTGGATGTTGCAGATCATGCATCATCAACAGCAAGTACCTACAACGTTCAAGATTGGAACAATGAAGAAGAAATAGGTAAGATGTTTAAAACTTTTGTATGTTTATGCTTATATTAACCAATTATTGTATTTATTGTTTTAGCGTTCCATGATCTGTCGCAGCAGCAACCTCTATACTATGCTGATGACGTTGTAGCAGCATCAGAGGAAGCAAACTTTCCGATTATGAAAATAAGCTGTCTTAGAAATAGGTTACAACATTTATAGATATTTTGCTCCTTTCGAGATTATACGTAACTGAGCTTTTGGTGCTTTTTGACGGGTAAGGCCGGATGATACAGATCTTTTCATTCATGAATTGACAAGAAACTTTCATTCACCAGGGTGAAACTTTTCATTCATTTGTAAGGATTTGAAAATACGGTAAACTTTAATTATCTGACAAGTGAGCAGTCGTCTTTAATGAGGCGATCAAATGGCGAATTTCCAAATAACCTTTAACCGTAAATAAACCCATTTTGTGTAATTGACGATTCTTGAGTTTCAAAATTTAAATTCAACGACAGCGGTAATAATAATAGCCGGTAATTTAACTTTAAAGTAAGATGTTTCTGTTTATTAATAAATATCATGGAAAATTTTACATTTTATCTAATTCCCTTTTTTTTGGGCTAAAGGAAGGTCTATATTTTTATTGTCAACAGTGTTAAACTTTTAAAGAAAATATCACAACCTACATACATACCTGCTAAGAGTTTCAATAATTTTTAATTTTAATAAACTCCCCAGGTGAAAACGTACTTGCGCTTTAGTTTCAATAATTTTAATGAACTGAGGCTACTACCGGCTTATAAGCTTTATCGTTTTGAAATATCAACTTTACCCCTTGAATGTTTCTTACACACACTATGTATACAGGTAAAAGATTGCTTGTTATCGGGCAATCTTCAACTTTAACGAAAATAAACCCTTTCATTATGCTTTCTCTCAATGCAATAAATCTAGATATTATCTTTTAGCAGGTGTTAAGAACAACTGTATTTGGGTCTCCGCGCATACAAGTTTATTCCTGCAGAATGAGCTGACTATAAAAAACCGAGCTTCACCATACACTATCTTTAGTTTTTATTAACTAGAGAAATTTATTAGCCTCGTTATGCCTCTAGTGATAGGTTGTCTCTTTGACAGGCTAAAACACCGCTGATTTAACGAAGACGAACCCTTTCATTATGCTCTTTTTCTCAGGGGCAATAAATCTAGATATTATCTTTTAGCAGATGTTAAGAACAGCTGCATGCGGGTCTCCGCTCATACAAGTTTATTCCTGCAGATTTAGCTGACTATAAAAACCGAACTTCACCCTACACTAACTTTAGTTTTTATTCTTGTTGACTCAGCGGATTGGTGATAATTATTTCTAACGCTTCGGTGATATTATTATTATTACTTAACTAGTTTTTACTCAGTAGTGCTTGCTTCAACATTAAAAACAGGTATGTTAAAACTAATTATTTTTATTATTAACGTGTACGTGTTTACTCATAAAATTTTAAATAAAATGCTACTATTAAAATTCTAACATGTGTGTGGCTTTGGTTTTACGTAGAAAAATGGACTTGTTACAACAATTGAACAAACCTTCAGACAACAGCGGCGGTCTGAAACCGATCAAGAAATTATGCGACTACGGGGTCAAAGAGGTCGTCGAAATACTAGAGTTCAAAAGAGTTGTTTGCCTTGATAAACGTCAAAGTGTGATTGTTGTTGGTGAAAACTACGTTACATTTCTACCTAAGCGAATGCAAGAATTATTTAGCACAGTTTCATTGAGCAAAATCACTCATCAGAATGTTACAATTGCTACCGTTGTGGAAGAAATAGATAAGATTTCTCAAAGAAATTTATTTTTATAAAATCTTATTAGCCATGACAATACTTGTCAAATTAATCTCAAGAATCACTGATAGGTTATGTCATGCTTTTGTATTATAAATTTAAAACATAAAAATGATACTAATATAAGAAAAAACATTTTAATCTTATTATGGGGTTATATTATTTAACAATTATAGTAATTTAAGGCCAAGATTCGCTATAGCCTAATATATTTTGCAACGAAGATAAAATAGGTAGAAGTGAGACACACACATAGCTGACTAATAAATGCTGCATGTATTTGCAGATCTAACTTGCAAGCAAAATTTAATTGCTTCTAACGTGAATGAATCAGAATTATGTTGTGACTGAAATATGATATATACTGTTACAATGGAATGTTCATTTTAGTTTTAATTCTGTGTATAGATGGTAATAATACGATAATGCACCTAATATTTAATTAAAATAAAAATAAAATATAGTGTTATCAATTATCAGGAATATCTCTTTTTTTTATTTTATTGACTTAATCCTATTGCCAGATTAGAGCACTAAATCTCGTAGGTCGACAGCTACCTAATACGTAGAATCTCGTTAATTCGAAGTCAAAGGGAGTGAGAAAAAATTAATGAATATTCGAATTAAGGAATTTTCTGAAAATTAACCAATGCGCTCTCGCCACATTTTTTTTAAAAGACATCACGTCTCTCCTTAAATCGATTTAACCAACCACTGCTGCACTTAAAATTGTTAATCTTTAAAATTCTTGAAAGTTCTTCCGTCTTGTTAAGTAACACAAGTCCATTTACAGCGATGTTATCAAGAACTTGTTTAAACCACCTTAAAGCACATTCTTATAATTCACCAAAACGCAGTTCTCGTAGACGTTTCCTGGAAACACAAATTTCGTTAGAATTCCAAGATTTTCTCTTTGTTCTTTAAAATTGTGGAAGGCGTATTCGGTTGAATTCTAAATTCTTTGGCTAGATCATTTTCTTTTCACTTCTCTCATCGAATGTCAAAATAGCTTTAAAATGTCAAAAAGTACACGGACAAGATCAAAGAAACAAACCGAATTCCATAATCTTCTTTAACAACAAATCAATTAAAAACTAAAAGGTTTACCTACTTATTTTGGGATTTTCTAAAAATTTGTTTAACATTTGGTTTTATAACCGGATGGGTAATGAAAAGGAGCCGCAATGAATCATCCCTTAATCCTTTCTTTGTTTACTGTCACCGGCTACTTACTGACACATTTATTGTTTATTTAGGCACCTTAAATACATAATAACATATTGCACCCCTATTCTATTTCAGGGCTGTACCGTTTTAGTGTGTTTTGGTGTGACTACATCATTTTAAGAGTATTATTTCTGAGTTGTTGTTGAATTTCCCTAGCAAACCAAGTTAGTAAACCAACGGTGAACGTAAGCACAGCGCGACGGTAACAACAGTACTGGTATAGATTTCGTGAGAGTACTACATGTTTTATAAGTAAGTGTATCAAGTATTAATATAGAGCATAGTGTAATTATCGTGTAGTGTATTTTAGTGTAACGTAGTGAAGTGTAACAAATACTTATATATCATATTGTACGTGCAATTTATTTATGTAGTTAAGATTATGCCGCGATTAACGCTATCAGCTCGAAAAAAGAGCATACGTAGAAGAATGCAAAACCTTTCCGGTTTTAAAAAGTCTGCCCAAAAAGTTCAATCAGCAGAATTTGTTCCTGTTGATCAACGTTCAATTTCATTAGAACCCACTTCAACTTCATTAGATCAACCTTCAACTTCAACAAGTCAACCTTCAACTTCATTTGATCAACTTTCAGCTCCATCACATCAACCTTGTACTTCCACTAGTAGTAGCCACAGCCCAGAGGAAATTCCACCTACTTATACTACTGACGTTGAAAATGAGGTGCTTAATGTTCAAAAAGAGCACGAAGATGTCAGTAGAAGGAGAATTGTGGAATTCAGTAATTTCTTTAATGCAATTATACGTTTTCCTCATGTTGGATTGTTTTCGTGTAGAAATGAACATCTGAAAATAGTTTCCGAGCAAAGAATTGGTCTTCAGAGTAAAATTGTTGTTCAATGTGAGATGTACGGAGTTAATACTGTTATATCAACTGACTGTAATGATCAGGCAATGGATATAAACAAGGCTGCAGTTCTAGGAAGTATCACAACAGGAATAGGATACTCACAATTGAAGGAAATGTTGGCTACTTGCAATATTCCTTGGATGGGCCCAAATCTTTATGCAAAGACAGAACAAACTTCTTGCTACTTATATTGAAGAAACGGCATGGGAATATATGGAAAAAGCTGCTTTAATAGAATCCCGTTTAGCAATTGAAGAAGGCCGATTTGATTCGGACGGCATTCCATTCATTACTGTGATTGCAGATGGAGCGTGGAGTAAAAGATCCTACAGAACCAACTATAATGCAGCTGCAGGAGTTGGCGTTATTGTTGGTGAAAAAACAAAAAAAGTGTTATTCTAAGGGATTAGAAATAAATACTGTTGTATGTGTAGCTGTGCTAAATCAAAACATTCTGAAGCTCCCTTGCATAAATGCTTTAAGAATTGGGACAAACCATCTACAGGAATGGAAGCTGATATTATCATAGAGGGCTTCAAAAGAAGTATAGAAATGTATAATTTGAAATACTTGTATTTGGTTGGAGATGGCGACAGCAGTGTAACAAAACGTATTGCAGAAGTTCGTCCGTATGGGCAGAAAGTAATTCAAAAAATCGAATGTCGTAACCATCTTCTGCGTAATCTTTGTAGTAAATTAAGAGAACTGACCCAAAAAAGAATAAGTAGCAAAATGATAATTGTTCCTCTACAACATCGCAATACGCTGAACAACTCTATCAAACGAATGAGGTCAGGTATACCAGGTGCCGTTCTTTTTTATATTACAAATGCAACTTTAACTCATAGTGAGAAAATACAACAGCTGAGAAATGACATCTTGAATTGTTCTCATCATGTTTTTGGGGATCACAATGATTGTGCCACTTACTTTTGCAACAGACCCAAACATGAAAATGAAAACAATTGGATTGTTAACTTCAAAGACTCGGGCTTATATCAAGATATAATGGTTGTTACTGACAGAGTAGCGCGAAATTCTGAAAGTCTTTTGCAAAATATGGACAATAACGCTGCCGAATGTTATAACTCGATAGTTGCAAAATATATAGGAGGTAAACGAATTAACTTTACGGGAAAAAGTTCCTATAAAACACGATGCGAAGCAGCTGCTTTGACTTTCAATCTTGAACCAGGCCATATTTCGAAGGTAATCCATAAAAAGGTAGTTGGCAAAAGTCCTGGACAATTTACAAAAAAATACGTGAAAGCTGTGGAAACCAAATCAAAGCGAGTTAAATGCCGAAAGCGACTGTTTAGTGAAAAATCACAAAGAAGGAAGATTTACCAGTCAGCACCAGCCGATAGCGAATATGGAAAAATAGAGGAAGAAAACATGCAATTATCAGCAGAAGAATATTCTTTAAAGGAAAACGAAATTTTACAAGTAATGAAAAAAACTGAAGACGAATTACATCTGATACAGTTAGAAACAATTCGTCAGCATAATAATCGTCGCGAATAACAGCTTCTAATTTTGGCCAGATTTGTAAAATGAAAAGCTTAACACATTGTAAAAATATAGTAAAAAATGTGTTGTATAGCACGTTTAAAGGAAATCTCGCTACACGATGGGGACAAGATCATGAAATAGTAGCACGTCGGGAATTTCAAGAGCAATCTAATATTCAAATTCAAGAATGCGGACTTTTTATTGATAAAGATGATTTCTTTTTGGCAGCGTCGCCAGACGGACTATTAAGTGAAGACGGATTAATTGAAATCAAATGCCCTGCATCAGCTGCAAAAATGAAAGTTATGAGTGCTGTTAACGAAAAGAAAATTAAATTTTTGGAAAACCGGGCTGGTGAAATCTGTTTAAAAAGGACTCATAATTATTACTTTCAAATACAAGGACAGTTACATATTACGAACCGCGATTATTGCATATTCGTTGTATGGACACCGCAAGAAATGATAAGTCAGAAAATTTATCGTGACGATCTGTTTTGGCAAACAAAAATAAAAAACGAGTTAACGACTTTCTTTTATAAGTGCTTGTTACCTGAATTGATTGATCCTCAGGGACGCCCAAAAAAAGACCTTCGGAAATAATTAGGTAGGTATGTACCTACTTATTGTTGCTTATGATCTTACTTGTAATTATATTTCTTGTAAAAGTTGAAATCTCAATTTAATTTTATTTTAAAAAGTAAAAGAAAACAAAATCTCATACATATATAATATATGTACCTTCAAAACCTTCTACTAGTATGTAATGAAGTTTTTTTACACTGCTGGTTGATACACCTTTTAGTATGGCATGTAATTTCCGACAGAAATTTTATTTTTGTTAAAATTGCAACTTAGTATACCCTTTATAAGATTCAATTAAATTAAATTAAGGAATAAAATAAAATTCCATAAATAATAATAGACCGCGCATAATGTGAACTTATTTTAACAGTGTAGCGTGCATGAGTAATTTACCATCGAAAACTATTGCCATTGCGCCTGATAGTTAGGCAATTGTATTAAAAAAAAATCCGTATCTTATCATCGTAAATGTAAGATATTTTAAAAAGTAGAAGGCACTATACGATGCGGTTTTTACTAAATGAAAGAAAAAACGTCAGTTGAAGTACCTACGACGAGATTTAGTTAATTTTATGGTTATCAGACATGCTTTGGTTATTCGAAAATATACTAACTTAAGCAATTTTTTTCTAAAACAGATTAGGTTTTGTAAAGATATTCGAGTCGTAGGTACCTACAGAAAACCTATCTTAACAAATTGCTTTTTGTCCCGTGTCATTATTTACATAAATAAAAAAGTTATTTTACAGATACGAACACATTATTTTTCTACTAGCGAATCTTCCCCTTAACAAAATTAAACAACAAACAATAAAAAAAGCAAAAACGAGAATCAATTTATAAAATATGTTCATAATACAAAAGCATGACATATCCTCTATGTGATTTTTGAGATTAATCTGACAGCTATTGTCATGGCTAATAAGATTTTATAAAAATAGATTTCTTGGAGAATTCTCACGTATTTCTTCCACACAGGTAGCAATTGTAACATTCTGATGAGTGATTTTGCTCCATGAAACTCTGCTTAATAATTCTTGCATTTACACCTGAGGTCTAAATAATTGCTATTAGCGAATTTCCCATTCACAAATGTTAATTTCCTATACCAGAAAATCACTTATATCTTGGAAACTATTTAACACAGATGCTAAAGTGAAGTTGTTTTGAACAGTATTCAATAAGGTCTACAACTTTGCTACAGTAACTTTTTTTCCAAAATAATTAGAACCAATATTTGAGAAATTGTGTTTTTACATGCTATTTCCCTATGTTACAAAACCGATAATACACCGTGTATATATAACTTTGGCATTTATTTTTATATTGTTTTTTTGATGTGATATTTAAAAACTTTAGAAAAAGCCCTACAACTTTTGTTAGAATAATTTTTTTGCAACTACAGAAATAACAGAGAAAAGTAGGGGAGGAAAGTTAAGTGGATCACCCTGCACATATCTGAAATTTTGAGTTTAGTGCCATTTTCCATGGTCCAATTTTTAACAAATATTAGATTTAGAATCATTAGTAATTTTATAATCTTCAGCTTCTAACCCCGACACCCACACAGAATTCATTTTTAAACGAGCTTCAAAGCACAGAGCACTCGACTATTTGTAATATTTTAATTTTAACTGAAGTCACTGCATTTGCAGAATAGCCATGCCCAAATTGTAGCGGTTAAATCTCTATGTTGAAAATCAAATGCAATTTTCTTTATAAGAAGCAGAAAATTTTGACTACTTATGGTTTACGCTTTGTTTACTCCTAGAACTTTCAGTATTAAAACAGCTAATAAAAATAAACTGCTATGTATAAAAATTAGAAAGTACCTGCATTGCTGCTTAAAAATAATCTTAAAAATGTTTTGCAATAAAATATCAAAATCATTACAAACAAAAAGCACTTTAAAAAATTATTATTCATCTTAGAACATAAATGTAGGAAAAAATAAGTCAATAAAGATATTTGAGTACATAATCAATAATATAATGACACCATTGCAACTTCTATCATTATCAGTTAAATACAAGTGGTCTAAAAATTATTAATCTATAATATATATTACTACAAATTAAAAAAAATAAATGCTATCAATAAACAATATCTTCATTTAACAAATAAAATGCTTATAGATTTTTAATAATCAAGCTTTAACTAAATCAAACTAGGAAACAAGAAACAAAATTGGAAACAAACAACAAACGAAACAACTAATACAAAAGGTTCGATTTATTAATTTTTTTGTAACAATAATATCATATTTCAAACTACCAATAGATAACAGGCATCAATCTAGTTTGACATAATTAAAGCTTATGTGCTAGTCACGCATCGATAATCGCATATGCTTCACCACGTTCTTCTTCCAATTCCTTTCCTGTTACATCTAATAACTGACGATAACGATTGCCAATATCAAGACCTTGCACGATTTGCCATTTACCATTCGCTATTGTTACTGGGAAAGAGAATACAACATCTTTAGGAGCTCCATAACTTCCGTCACTGATAACTCCCATAGAGACAAATTTGCCTGGTTGTGTACCCAAAAACCAATTGCTCATATGATCACCAGCTGCTTTTGCTGCAGACATTGCAGATGACATTTTACGAGCTGCAATTACTGAAGCTCCTCTTTTTTGTACAGTTTCTATGAATTCATTTTGCAGCCAAGCTTCATTATCAACTGCTTCCAATGCAGATATTGTTTTCCCATCTTTAACTACTTTGGCAAAACTGGCATCGGGGACTTGAGTAGATGAGTGATTTCCCCAAATAATAACATTAGAAACATTTGCAACAGGTACACCTGCTCTTGCGGCAATTTGTGCTTGAGCTCTGTTTTGATCAAGTCGTGTCATTGCTGTGAAATTTTCTTTGGGAATCGAAGGTGCATATTTTGCACAAACAAGAGCATTTGTGTTTGCTGGATTACCAACAACTAATACTTTAACATCTTTTCGGGCATGTTTATCTAATGCTTCACCTTGTACTTTGAAAATTTTTACGTTTGCAGAAAGAAGGTCTTTTCTTTCCATTCCTTGTTTTCGTGGCATAGCTCCTACAAGAAAAGCAGCGGAGACATCTTTGAAGGCTTCATCAGGATCTGCAGTAGGAACAACACCATGCAAAAGTGGAAGAGCACAATCTGCCAACTCCATAACTACACCTTCTAGCACACCCATCATGGGTGGGATGTCTAGAAGATGTAAAATAAGAGGTTGATTGGGTCCAAAAACATCCCCTTTAGCAATTATATAAAGTAAAGAATATGCAATTTGGCCTGCTGCTCCGGTAACAACAACACGAATGGGTTCAGACTGCAAATACATAAATAAAACAATGTGAAAAGTTCCATTACGTAATTGTTACAATATCGTAATTACAATATTTTTTAAATGCAACCAAGGAAAGTTAGAGGTCAAAAAAGTGAAATAAAATTACAGAAAACTTACCATTTTTCCTAAGCAAACGAACCTCTTTCTTCGGTAACTGAGTACGAACTACTACTTTGCCCTTTTATACTCAAGGTGGTTATTTTATCAACAATTATACTTTATATTAATGATAAATAAGTGTCCTTTGACCCGGTTCAGTGGACTAGTTATTTCAAAGGGGAAAGTATTACATTTGCGGGCTCTAGCTGTCATATATGAAGGTTAATAAGCAATGACGTTACAACAATACGTTCGGTTATGTTCTTGTAATAGATCTAATAAAATACGTTCAGCAATATTTTTTACTAATACGAAATAGTAGAACCATTTTTTCGAATTAGCAGATATTTGTTGTTATTTAGTTGAAAAATACCATATAAGTCAAATGGACATTTGCCACGGTTTTTGGTTTTTAAGTTATAGGAAATAATTATAGTAAAAACTATTCGGTTAACGGTATATTATAATTCAAGATCCGTCGATGTATCTGGTTAGCCTAGAAAATCAGATCATTGCTGAAGTTCCCATTTTGATAACCAACATTAGTTGGTATTGGGACGCCCCAATAAAAATAGATGGCGCTGTACAACATCAAAATTAGATCAAAATTAGGATCAAAATTATATAGTAGCGACGGTAGAGACATCGTAGAGCAAACCTGACACAAGATTTTAATAAAGATAAAGTTACTACATGCAAACGACGCGCCAGGATCCGAAAGGCGCCAATTTATAATTTGAATAAATAAAACATATTTAAAACAATATACTGTAAAAGTACGGGGGACTCAACTGAGGAAACGAAACGAGTCAAATAAAGCGTCCCCGACCTTGAACGTTAATTCAAGTTTGAACGTTACTTCTAGATGGCGCTACGATTCTGGACAACGCTGACAGTGTTGACAGATTATGCGATTTATCGCAAATTTTATCGCAAATCTGGCTAATTTTTATGAAACATTGCGACCCATATGGCACTCCAGCGAACTGTCAACAATGGCCAGCGTGGTCTGAGCGTTGTCAAGGACCGAAGCGCCCTCTAACGAAAATTTTTTAAAATACAGGCCATTGGGTACGCAAATGTTTGGAACGCCCATTGCCGATTCGTCTCCTCAGTTGAGTCCCCCGTATGTAAAAGCACGCTAAGACTGCACGAAATTTAAAATTTAAGGGGGGAAGTGACTGTATCAAAATACGCTATGCAGAGTCTCTGAATTTCCATTATTTTAAGAAAGAATATATCATAGATTGTGTATCCAACGTTAGAATCTTGTAGATCAAAGTATAAATTAAATTTTCAGAAAAGAATTATTAAAATTTATTTGAAAATAACTAAATAAACATAAAAACTGTAACAATAAGTATAAATATTTTTTCTTTCTTAAAACTAAAATATCTCTTTATAATAATTTTAAGTACTTCAGTAGTTCACAGATCAACAAATTTAATTGATAAAAATTTATTTATAACAACAATAATCATGTTACAGTTTCGGTTACCATTATTATCATTTTTAAGCAGTTTTGGTGGACAATAGTTCAGTTATTCTGAAAAGGATAGCGCTGTATCATTTTTTATTTTATAGTCCCTTTATTTTTAAATAGTAGCGACAACGATTGATCTTGCCGCTGGAGTAAAAGCACTAGAACGATGTTGGCGACATTGAATATTACCAGATTTGACATTCCGTCTTACAATAAATCTTAGGTTTAATAATAATTATGCACAGAAATATTCACAATTTAACATTAATTTCATAATGGACATTCATGTTCTGTAAAATCGACCATATTAATATGTTATATACCTCCGTAATTGTAATTTCTGAACAACTTTTTATTGAATTTCCGTAACATCATGCATGTAGTAATTTTTTCATTATTAAAGTTTGGGTCAGGTTTGCTCCACGATGTCGCTACTATACGCAATAGAGGGGCTATATTTTATTGTATTTTAGTATTTTTAATTTGAATTCACAGCAGTGGTTATTAATCTTCGAATACACATTATAGTATTTAACATTACTAGCATGGTAAAAGGGTTTTTACTGGCGAATGGAGGATATAACTGACGAGTCGAAGACGAGTCAGTTACCTCCTTGAGCCAGTAAAACTCGTTACCTTGCGTGTATTGTTGAATGTTTTATTTGTTCCACACTTGTAAATAAATCTTGTTTATTGTTTCCAGCCTTATTTTGTGGAACTCCATAATCATGAAATAAATAAAGATTATTAAAAGTTTCACAGTTTTATTAAAATACAACCTGACAATATTGTTTCGACAGCTATGCTGTCATTATCAAAGGTAATATAATTATAAACAAACACGTCGCTAAGGTAGATACAAAATAGGTAACTAGATAAAATAATAATAATAATCATAATTAAATATCTAATACTTCCAGTAACGGAGAATTACTGAGCTCAAGTTGTTCATTCATTAAAATTTAATAAAACTGTGAAACTTTTAATAATCTTTATTTATTTCATGATTATGGAGTTCCACAAAATAAGGCTGGAAACAATAAACAAGATTATTTCGTCTTCGTTAGAAGAACAAGCCAAGTTATACAAGAAACTTATGATCAAACACGGAATCGCAAGTCAGAATGTTTGGTTTAACCAAGAATGTCTGAAACGTCAGGTTATTCCTAACTACATAAACATCACTACCAGAACCAAGAATTCGATTACTGAAAAAGTGATTAGGAATGCCAAAAGAAGATGGCTCAAAGAAGAATCGAAGAAATGGTTTAGTATAAGAGACAATATGCACGTTTATATAAAGGTACTCCATACAGAACTTACTCATAAATTACACAATATCCAATTTGACATATTAGATTTTGACATTAGAGAAACCGTCAGTCACATTAAATTCAAAAAATACACCACACAGAAAAATAAACTTCATCGACTTGTACAACAAAAACGTAC
Source organism: Agrypnus murinus (assembly GCA_929113105.1). Taxonomy (NCBI): domain Eukaryota; kingdom Metazoa; phylum Arthropoda; class Insecta; order Coleoptera; family Elateridae; genus Agrypnus; species Agrypnus murinus. Next base: position 134,486,402 of record OV816029.1, on the reverse strand, counting down.
ACTACAAAATAACCTTAATTGTCAGAACACTACAAACTTTTATCCTCGTTTCATAAACTTGTCGAATATAACATTCAATGACAAAGAAACACAATTTCTTAACAAAGGTTTCAAATTTTGTCCTTTTCCAAAATTTACCAACAAAATTAAAGAAATTTTGGCCGTTGAATGCGAAACTATACTTAAGAAAGATCATAATAACTATGCAAAATTCCAAATTTCGAATTTGTTAAAAGAGATGTCATTGAAACAGGACAAAATGTACAACACATCTAACATATCACTTCTTCAATCTATAAAACGGAAAATCACAGAGAACAATCTAATTTCTTTTAAAGCAGATAATGGTAACACTTTGGTAATTCTTTCAAAAGATATTTACACACAAAAAGTTAATGAATTTACTAATAAAGAAAATTTAGCAACTTTAAACAAAAACCCAACCACAAAATTCCAAAAAGAAATAAAACAAGGTTTAGAAAACTGCAATATCTGCTTTTCAGAATTAGAAAAGCAACAAATCATTAATAAAAACCCACAAATACCTAAACTATATGGATTAGTTAAGACGCACAAACAGAATATGCCAATAAGACCAGTTGTATCATACATCAATGCACCTAATCACATTTTATCCAAAAAACTAAACCAGATTATTAACACGATAGGTTACAAATCGAAATACTCTGTTAGAAATTCATTAGAATTAGTAGATAAGCTGCAAAACATACATCTTCCACCACATTCAAAACTTGTTAGTTTTGATATTTGCAACATGTTCTCCAGAATACCCCCACAAGAATGTATTCCTTTATTAGATAGTTTCTTGATCAATAGTAATATAGAATTAGTTAAAAGGTTAGAGTTAATTCATTTATTTGACCTTTGTATAAGTCAAAATTATTTCACTTTTAATAACATAATTTATTTACAAAAGGATGGTTTACCTATGGGTAATTCTCTAAGTCCTCTATTAGCTAACATATTTATGGACAAGTTTGAAGATCGAATATTTGAATTAAACCTCTCTAAACACATTATCTTCTGGTTTCGTTATGTTGATGACATTTTAGCTTGTTTTGACAGTTCTTTTGAGGTTATCAATGAATTTTTAATTCTTATTAACAGTATCCACCCTAATATAAAATTTACACTAGAAACAGAACAAAACAGGGCTATAAACTTTCTAGACTTAAATATCAAGATTAACGCAGACAATCTATTTGAATTTTCCATATACAGAAAACCAACACAAACAGACATAATAATACCAAATGAATCTTGTCACCATAATACACATAAAATAGCAGCCTACAGATCATTAGTACACAGAGCTTTAACTATTCCACTAACAAAATCAGATTTTAGCAAAGAGATATCAACCATTAAACAACTAGCACATGCAAATCATTATAATCCGAACATGATTGACACTTTAATTAAACAAAAAGATTATAGGTTAGCTATCAAAAGTATATATCCCATTGACAATCAAACAGAAGACACAAATTACATATCTATACCATATTTTGGGAAAATATCAGAAAAAATTGCACATATACTAAGAAAAACCAACAATTATAAAATAACATTTAAAACCAACACTAACACTTTTTCATTTTTATTTAATGCTAAAGACAGAACACATGATATGATGAAATCGGGCATTTACCGTTTAAATTATTCTTTTTGTAGTTCGGTATATATTGGACAAACACTTCGAAATTTTGACATAATATATAAAGAACACGTACGTCATTACAAAAATAAACATCCTGAAAAATCGAATTACGCCAAACACCTTTTAGAACAAAATCACACAATGACTCCTCAAAATAATATTAAATTCCTACATTTTTGTAATAACAAACGCAAATTAGACATTTTAGAAGCCTTTGAGATATACAAACACAAACTCAGGGTACCTTTAATGAATGAACAACTTGAGCTCAGTAATTCTCCGTTACTGGAAGTATTAGATATTTAATTATGATTATTATTATTATTTTATCTAGTTACCTATTTTGTATCTACCTTAGCGACGTGTTTGTTTATAATTATATTACCTTTGATAATGACAGCATAGCTGTCGAAACAATATTGTCAGGTTGTATTTTAATAAAACTGTGAAACTTTTAATAATCTTTATTTATTTCTTGTAAATAAATATTTCATTCATCAAACTACATAATTGTATTAAAAATTCTAGAAATTTCGATATTAAAAAAAAAGTATGAGCTTAGAACTACTGCTTTGGAAACGCTCGTTACTTGTTTTGTTGTTTACTATTATGTCATTTAGAATTACCGTTTGTGGTGCATTTTTGGAATTAGATTTTGTTAATCAGATTTATTGAAATGAGTGTGCCGCAAACTATCATCGATGAAGCAGCAAGTGTGGCTGCAAGTTTGTTACCTGAAAAATCTTCAGCTAAATACGAGCACGAGTACGCTGAATTCAAAAAGTGGCAACAGGAAAACAACGTGATTAGTGTGACGGAAGATGTTGTATTAGCGTATATCAATAATTTGTCTAAGAAATTCAGTCCGAATTCGTTATGGTCGAAGTGGTCAATGGTTAAAAGTTGTTTGTCAGTTAGAGAAAACATTGATTTTGGCAGGTTTGTTTTCTTTTATAATTAGTTTAAAAGGCAAAAGTCTATTTGTCAATTCTAGATATCATAAAGTGATTGCGTTTTTGAAAAGACGGAATGAGCGCTATGTTCCCAAGAAAGCTAAGGTACTGACGAAAGAGCAAGTGGAAAAATTTATACTTGAAGCTCCTGACAAGAAGTGGTTGCTTGCCAAAGTCGTTACCATTTTTGGTATATTTGGTTGTTGTCGGTGTGATGAGCTTCTATCCCTCACTTTAAATGAAGTGGAGGATTTGGACAAATATATTGTTGTCACCTTACGCGATAACAAAAATTTAGCAACCAAAAGGTTTACAATAACGGACGATGGGTGTATTTTTAAGGCTTGTGCTATTTATCGGAAATATGCGACTCTACACAGTAAAAAATGGAGTGTTAAATCTTACACTCAAATAACACCCAGAGTGGTTCCTATCCACACTGACGAGTGTAAATAACATTGGTCTTAAGGGCGCGTTATCGCCTCCAGTTTTCATAATAGGAAATCTTCATTAACTATAAACACCTAAAGATGGCGCTATGGTCTCCAAAACGGAATTAATTTCTTTAAAACTAAAATTTGTGCTCACAGTGTTGCCAGACATGCGTGAACTTTCAAAATATTTTAAGTTTAACTGAGATTTTTAATTTTTAAATGCCTAGGAATAATTTAAGGTAGTTGAAATCAGAAAGGGGAATATAAAACTGCAAAATATCTTTAAAAATATTAGTTGTTCTTGCTAGTTTTAAGAAAAAGAAAAGTATTACTATATTAAAATATTGAAAATATATATTCGTTTTAAGAAATTAATCAGGACTAATTAAGAGTGAAATAGTTTATTCAAAAACTAACCGTCACATACTCTTAAGTAAAGAAAAACAACATTTACTTCTGGAATTTATTAAATAATAGTTAAAAGATTAGGAAAGTTAAATTATTTTTAAATGTCCCGCGAATATTACCACCCAACACTTCCTGGTGCAGAAAGCATTCAACTAAAAATGACTGATTTTCGTACTGCCATATTTAAATTTTCGCGCCGTGTACATCTATTTTATTTCAATCAATACTAAGTAAGCAAGCAAAAACATTTATCCATTTTCATAGATTTTGCTATTAAACAGTGATATAATGACTGTATTATGGTTATTTTTTAAAAAACGTTAATTATACAAGACTGGCTATGTTCGACTATGATTGTAAAATTTATTTTAGATATCTACTCCTTACAAACTATCATCCACACTACCTTAACAGTTTAGCAATCGACATCAAACGTTATCTTCGTAAAAAAACGATTATTAAAAGAAAACTGAATGAAAAACGTGAGCTATATTTTGACGCTAATATTTTGCGCCAATAACGCCCCCTTAAAAGTGGTAAAATATATAACAACTTTAACCTTCAATGCAGGTTAAAGTCATGGACACTGAGTGTAAAAATGACAACCATATTGTTGAGAAAACATTTGTTGAGTGTAAAGTATGCACGAACTGAGTGTTAATTTCCCATTCTTTTAGTGTAAAAATTATTGCTTATAATGGTAAGGAACATTTTTTTAATGGAAAAGGAACCAACTATAGTGGTTACAATCCTTTATTGGAGTGTAAATAACTATTTTGTTCGTGTAATTATATACTTCTATTTTTTGGTTCAGAAATTTTTTTTGTAATTTAGGATAAAACAGAAAAAGGTAAAAAAATAGTGCACACAAATATTAGTTTTATTTTAAAACAAAATGCAAAATATAAATACATTCTAAATCTAAATAAACCAATGTAAATACATATTGTGATGATTTTGCTTCATTATTTGAAAATCATGAATTCTTAATTTTGTTACCCAATGTAAAAAAGTTCAAAGTTGACTGTTTGTGTTTATCATTTGTAATTATGAATTGAATTTTTAATAGTTATTTAATAAATTAGTTTGTTAATGAAAGCGATTAATGATCGAAACTGTTTAAAGCACGAACGAGCGATAGGGAGTGAGTGCCTTTAATAGTTGAGATCATTAGTTGCTCATTAACAAACGAATTGATTACAACAGTTTTTCGTTGACCGTAAAATTCTTCGATTTTAAGATAGAAAATTTCAAATAATACCGAATCCAAACTTGTGCGTATATCTGGTTGCCCAAAGTAAAACATCATCAAAACGTCAAAATCACAAACGGGTTTATTAATGAAAAAGAGTGTATTAATGAGGTCCATTAATGCATCCTTTTTTCACAAAACAGTTACTTAATAAAAAAGAGTGTATTAATGACGTCCATTAATACATCCTTTTTTAGAAAAAATCATTCATTAATATTGACATTAACAAACGGTCAACGAAAAAAAGATTTATTGTTAAAACTATTCAAGTTTGAGTTAATTTATTTATCCACAATCACTATATAATAAGGTAATAATTGAACTCCTTGCCAACGTATAATGTGGTTTATAAAACTCTAGGGTTTCTATACATAAAACACATGGAATTATAATGATTGTTGAGGTGACATCCGCTGTCAGAGTGAAATGTCAAATAATTTTTTAATAACATCAGATGAAAATTATTTATTAACATTAATATTAATATTCAGATTAACATCAAATTGCATTTTAGATGGGCTTTTAATGCCCAATCCATTGGTTTCAACCGCGACATCCGGGTTAAGCTTCATAGAAACAGTTTTTGAAGAAGATGCAGAGTTCTCTTGAATTGTGCTGGATTTTCCTTGAATCTTTTTTGCAATTTCCATTTTACTTGATTCACTTTCCTCAATATATCCTTCCACAACACTGGAGGACCTCCACCCTCCGTGCCTCTTCAAGGTGATGATGTCGCTCCCAGCATTAGCTAATAAAGTTGCCGAAGTCCGTCGCATGCTATGACCAGAATACAGTTCAGGATTATCCAATTTTAGAAAAGAAGCAACCTTCGAAGGAATCTTAGACAATGTGTTAACGCCCACAGGTTGCATTGCACATTTTAAGTTTTATAGCGCAAAAAAAACCTGCCTTGGCAGCCATCACAGGCTGAACGTAATCGCATATATCTTCTGCACATCTCAAGAACATTATTCACAGAAAATCCTTCATCCAATACTGTGAAACTTCTCGAAATATTAGTTTTGGTGTCTGGGATGGTCTCCTACAAATGGGCACTCTTATCCTGTACATTTGAAATATTCAGGTTTGTCAGTTCATTGCATCGTAAGCCACCAGCAACCCCCATTATAAGGGCAACCTAAAAAAATCCAAATACTTATACAGAGAATTGAGGAAAAAAAGGTTTACCTTCATCAATAAATATTCCTCGTCAGGTGCCTCTCTTAAAAATTGTTCAATGTGTTCCCTCTGCAGCACCTTTGCCTTTTTTGGATGGTGGTTTTTCGAAACACTCTTTAGAAAAGCAAGTAGCTTGCCGAATGTTGATATATCCATATTTCTATGAACTCTTAAACAACTTCTTAACATTGAATATTTTGTCCACATCGACGAGGAGGCAAATTTTCGTTTCAAATTTGAAAAGTACGCCAATAGGACATCTTCATTTATTATGCTTACGCCTTTTTCTTCCCTCCACTGATTAAATAGGGCATACTCTTTTTCGTATGCATTTCTAGATTTTTGTGGCAACAGTAGAAAGATCACTTCTTTGGCGGCTGCGGTAATTTCTTCCGGTAAAAACTCACTTTCTCCCATTTTTCGAACGAACACAAACGTTGTTTACAAAAATTTCGTTTCTATAAACAAACACACTAGCAACCAGTAAAGCAAAGGTACTACGACAAATGGAACACGAATAATGGTTTTCAAGGTAACATCCGCCGTCGCAGTAAAATGTCAAATAATTTTTTGATAAAATTCGGCAATTCTGATTCTAAATGAGTGTGATTGTGGATAAAACGTTGTATTGCATACGGGTTTTAGATGCATTTTATTCACTTAAGAAAATTAACAACAATGTGTTCCCTCAACAACAATTTCCCTTAACAACAATTAAGAAAAACATTCTTGCGTGAATAAAAAGCTATCTAAAACCCTTATACAATAAATTACTATTATTGGATACATGTATATAGTAACAAAATTTGATCAGGAAAACAATTTTGGGTGTACAGGATCTTCACTTCCAGTTAAATCTAAAAAAGAAAATGTATTAGTTACAAAGGTTTATAAAACAGTACAAACATTATTAACAGCAATATAAAAATAGTCTTGACGACCATATAACATATAGTTAGTAGGTACATAATACAATTGCTTTATAGACAATTATCAAATTACTGAAATAATGATCAAGGTCAAGCTATTTTTTGAATAAAATTATAAACTATCAAAATATATGGAAAATAATTGCAAGAAAAACAATATTAAGTTACCAAGGGGTAGTGATGTAAATAAAAGGAGGAAATGAATTTAATAAAATGATAAAAATGGTTGTAAATGAGTTTGTCCAGTAAAAAAATGTATAATTTATAAAGAAAATAATAAATAAAAGTTTAAGAAGTTATCCTGGGCTAATAGTGTATAGTTTATTGGTCAAAATAATTAAAAAACAACTACAGGAGAAGAACGTAAAATATTAATTAGTATCCTACATACGGTTGTTTTCAAGAAACCAGCAACAAGTGAAGAAGAAGTTAGCAATAATGTTTCTTGAATAGTAATCAAGAAATGCTATTTAAGAAAGGTAAATAAATAAAAAGAAAATTCAGCTCACTATTTCAGTATTGACAGCTATCCAGCTCAGAGAACGGTTTTGGGAGTACCACAGCAGCAGAATCTTGAAGGGCATAACACCAAGCAGCATGCAGCTACAAAAGAAAATAAAGTGAATCACAGAATAAGGTTTGTGGAAATAGAAACAAGTGTATATAAAGCATATCTAGTGTTTCTCATAGAAAGAAAAATAAATCCAATTAAAAGAAAATTATGGCATAAAAAAGATAAATGGTTAAATTATAAATACAGAATTAATAAATAAAAATATGTACAATATAATAGGTACAATATTTAAATATTATAGAATACCTTATAGACAAAATGTTATAATTTGTATATTATATTATTTACATATTATTATTTACAGCCGTACTATAGATAAATTACACGCGTGAATAACGCAGTCTTTGGTAAGACGATTGAGAATTTTCGTAAGCGTGTAAATATACGTCTTTTAACTAAATGGGCGGGTAGATATGGAGCGGAGTCTTACATCTCCAACCCTGAATTAAAAAATTGTAGTATATTTAATGAGAATCTAATAGCAATCGAGTTAAGAAAATCTGAAATCTACCTGAACAAACCGATTTATGTTGGTATGAGCATTCTGGATCTCGCTAAAACTACCATCTACGATTTCCATTATGGCTATATAAAGAGAACATTTGGCGATAGGTGTTCTGTCTTATATTCTGATACAGATTCTCTCATATATGAGATTCGTAATCAGGATCCATATGAAGATATGAAGCGTGATTGCCTTCAGTATTTTGATACGAGCGATTACTCTGTGAATAATGTATACGGCATTCCACATGTTAATAAAAAAGTATTGGGTATGATGAAGGATGAGTGTAATGGGGTACCAATGACTCATTACGTAGGGCTCCGATCAAAATTATACACTATAAAAACTACCGTTTCAAAAGATGACGTAGAAGCGTTAAGAAATCGTTTACATGAAGAAGAATATGATGATGATGAAATCTCCAATATTATATCTAATTATAATTTAACCAAAAAGGCTAAAGGAGTTAAAAAATCTGTTGTTCACACAAAAATTACCTTCGAAGACTACGTAGAATGTCTTGAAAACTATATAGAAAAACGTGTACATCAAAATATAATCCGATCCGATAAGCATAATGTTCATTCAATTACCCAGCAAAAGATTGCTCTTAGTCCGTATGATGATAAACGTTACCTCATACCTGGCTCCTATTTATTGTTAGCTGTAGATCTCCTTTTAGAGCAAACTTGACTAAGACCACCTCGAATTCCACGTTCAACAAAGAGAAATTGATCGAGATCGGTTAGGAGCTCTAACTCTTGTTTTGAATGTTTTAACATACAATCCCAGGTGAAACCAGGAAGTGTAAATTAATGAGCGGGGTCTAACTCATAGGTTTTCAAACAACTATTTCTAAATTGTTCAAAAACGTCTGCTAGTAACAGTATATCCGTTTTCATATATAGATCGATGTACTCACCCAAGCTGCTACTATTAAATTTAGACCATACATCTTTAGCTCTTCTATACAATTTTCTTGAACACTTTTTATTTTCCAACTTATTATAAAAAGCTTCAATAGGTGGTAAGCAAGTTTCGCTAAACTTATCAACGCAATCGATATAATCGTACGGCATTATTCCCTTTTTTGTTAACATACTGAAGAGATCCTGAGATATATATTCATAATCACTTTTACACTATTATTCCTGTACACGTATCAAGCTAGCAAATACGTTTTTAATTTAAACATTAATGCTAAATATATGTTTTCATCCAAGTTGAAACTGACTCAGGGTGAATCCGTGTAGAACCTAACGATGCAGAATAATTGATATCGTAATAAACGTGAAACGCAAGACAATTTTAAAATATCAATATTTAAACGTTATAATTCTATAAAACCGAAGTTAGATGTTGACTCTATCAAGTTAATAATAATAGATATTTATAATTGATAAAGATTCATCTTTGTAAAACCGATAATATTGGAAAGGATCATGAATAATCTCAAACCTGCATATACTACACATATTTAAGGAATGTTCTTCTATGAAAAACCGGGTTATTAATTACCGTGTACGTAATTCAACATTAATAATAATACTGAGGGTTGAAGTAAACTGTTTAATGTATCTATAGCAATTATAAATATTTACTGAAATATGTTTTGAATTTACAAAAGCATTACGCAATATTCCTTTTCTCTATAAATAAATAAATTATTGTTGTTTTAAACATAATGGACACCTTTCAAAAAATTTCAAAGGAAGCTAATCGGTTAATAAATGTTTGTCGGTCGTTGTATGAAACAATACATTTGAGAGATGTCTAATTAGGGAAAATCTGCAAGCTGAATAATAGATAGGATTTTTATATTACATAACGTGTTTCAATATGGAATATAATCATTTATGATATGTAGTTTAATTCCTATTACATATAACCATATAAGGTTTTCATTAAATCAATTAAACAATCGCATATAAATATTTATAAACACTTTTTACATTATTATTCCAGTACACGTATCAAGCTAGCAATGTTTTAAGAAATCTGCTGCTTAAAATTCCTTTGCTGTAAATTTTAAATAAATTTTTAAGGAGGATACAGCGAAATGTAAAAATGTAGAGAATGACGTGAAATTTAAACCTCGAAATCTTTGACACTTATTCTATTCGGTAACTTTTTTTTATGATCTTCTTGTGTACCATTACCGAGAAAAATGGAAAATAAAATCCAGAATTTAACATGGGCTCTTATGGAGACCATCTAACCTTTAGCAGTTTTAACGAAAAATTATGATGAAGAAATGTAGGGAATCTGATAAAAAACTAAAATGACATACTCTCATATTTGAAGAACAATGCTGCCCAATATTTTTGAAATCTTGTGTCTAATTAATGCACAATAATAATTTAAAGTAAACAAAACAAGAATTTTTCACGACATATGTGGAAAGACAGCAGAGATGTGACAACACCTCATAGCGCGCGAATTCAAATAACAGAACAGAAAGATGACATATAATGACTGTTATAATAATCTATATTTTATTGTATTAACTAATATAATCATATATTTTATTAATCAAATTATGTTGAACAATTCAGTCTTCTGCGTTAATAATATTAGAATACAAATGTTAATTCGACGGAAATATTGCAAAATGTAAAATTACCTTTTGTAATGTGATGAATACAATTTATCATCACAATCAGAATATCCACGAAATCAGTAATACACACTAATTTTAAAAATATATGTATTAAACCTCAACAACTTTTTATATATTTCTTGTATCTGCTTAGCAGATTGTAATCTTTAGACTATACAAAAGTTAAAAAATAGAATATTCCCATCTGTAATTGCATACAAAATTACAAAACATTCAACATGTTTCCACTTATATTTTGGGATTGACATTTGGAGGTTAGGATGTCAACTCAATCGAAAGCTGAAAAAGCTGCTACCAACAAAATCGATTGATTTCTTTGAGGTGTTGCCAGGATTCTTAACCTATTTACATTTATATTTACACTTTCAACAATTAAACAAATGCACTCCAATCGACTTAAATTATTTTAATATATACAAATAATTAATAAATGCATTATAGGCATTCATAATACAATGATTTTGTTCAGTTTTAAGAATGTTAATTTATTTTTTTATCCATTGGTATTTCTTGTTAGAGCCTATGTAAAAGCATAGGAGATATCCCCTTGCCCTTCACCCCGCAAAGATCCGCTGTAACCTCCTTAACTAAACATGTGACTATATTGAAAGTAATTCTATTTGCATTGTTTTGAACATAATGGTATGTTATGATAAGAAATATTTGACGGGTATCGGCTGAAACAATACATTTTACTTGAGGTTTCATGTTGGCGTAGAGATAATCCTCATAGATCTGGTTCTGAGAACTGAGGTGAAATCAATAATGAGAAATGACAAGTTTCTACATGTTAATTATGTTACACATTTTAAATGTTATGACTAATAGATTTATATTTTAGGAATGTCTGTAGTTGAAATATTATATGCAGATGAGATATAGAAAATGAAATGATCGATATGAACAGTCGTATGATATGATCCTGATTGAGAATAATATTCTTTACTATAAGATATTACAAAAGTTAGAGTGTACGACATGTAGTTAAACCTAAATAGAGAGAAATAGCGGTTAAATGCGGGCCTTGTTAGTCGTATTCTATTTAGAGTGTTTTCAGGAATTTAGTTGAATTCATTATCAATATAAATGTTAATTAATTATTATTATAAAAATATTTATTTTTATCGGGGAAGTTGGATAGCTAAACGATTGTTATTTGCTGTAAAAGAAGCCGGTAACAGTCTGAATGAAAACGAAATAATTTCAATTATTTCCGAGATAGAAGAAGAAGGTATTATAGAATAAGAAGCCCTAGAGTGCCGAGATGTCTTTATTATAAAATCGCTATGATCCCCCGGATGACTGCATCAATCATAATGTAATATGTAGAGTTGATCCGTATATGTGGTAATATCGCATGCTGGACCGTGCTAATCCGACAGGTGATTGACAGTAACCTTTCAATGAAATCATGTTTAACGATGTCTGGGGCATCCTTGAAAGCATACATCATTTAAGAAGGATCTTAGTATCCAATTAATTTAATTCGCAAAAAAATGATATGTATAAATGAGAGATGAGTTATGTAAATGAGAGATGAGATATGCAAATGAGAGATGAGATATGCAAATGATTAAAATCGCTATGATCCGCAAAGCATTCATTCCCTCACCCTTAAAAGTAAAATAATAAAGCTTATCTGTATATTAGCCCATATGTTAGCGTGTATAGATGGTTGCTTGCTAGAGGTGTGGAGATGTGGCACCAGAACCGGCCACCTCCCTCTACTCACTACTCGTATATTAGATACCATATTGAACTGAATCAAAATCGTGTGAACCTTGTAGGTGTGCAATTGCCCAAAATTATTAGTTGCATATTTCTAATAGAAATTGTTGGGATAGAGTGAGACGCGCGCTCGAAAATCGGACAATCGCCTACTTAGTCTAATGCATACTTACGCAAAAAATCGCAGGATCCAAGCATCGAAACTTGAACTTTTTTTTAAATTGTGTATTTCCTGCCGTCTATTCGAACCCAATGGAATATTTCATAAATGACCACGTATACGAACCAAAAAACTAATTATTTATAAACGTAGCAAAACTATGAAGAGATGTAAAACGTCACCAAAATTGCAAAAATAAACGCAATCGAATTTTACAAATTGCGTTTGATTGCTAATGACTTAAGCTATATGAATGCACATTTGCAATAGTGTGCAAAGCTTCAAACAGCTTTTGCAAACTTCCAAAGTTTTAGGCGCAGTAGATTTATAAATCCTTGTTAAACAAAAAGTTTTGCATACCTGACATACGGGTTTTGAGTGCTTATTGTACATAATTTAAAGAATACTTAATGTAAGTTTCATCAATATTGGTTGATTATTTAAATTCTTATGGCAACTTAAAAAACATACGCGATTTTGGCAGTTTCTTCGATTTTGCAACTTAATTATTTCAGTTATAACAATCGAACCGGTGCCATTTTGTAGCTATTCTTATTATAAACGAATCATATACTGAACTTTTTTTCGTAGTAAGCCATCCTGATGATCTACGGAAGAAAAACACCTCAAAAACGGTTGATGGCGTCTTAAGTTGTTAATAACTTTTCTGCTGTCACTACGATTTAGTACGCAACTATATATATTATTCTACACACTATTCTGAATAGGTTTGTGCAATAAAATAGCTGTTAACACGAAAATACACTCTTCACATCTCTCTATTGACTGGATTATAGATCCATATCAGACGTATTGTCCCTCTAAGCCCCTCTATTTCAAATAGTAGCGTCATTGTGGAGCAAACCTGACACAAACTAATAAAGAAAATATTACCTACTACATGCACAGTGTTGAGGAAATTTAATAAAAAGATGTTAAAAATTACAATTACGGTGGTGTCTATCATATTAATATGGTCGTTTTTACAGAACGTGAATGTTCAGTATCAAATTAATATTAAATTGTGAATATTTTTGTTCATTATTATTAAACCTAAGATTTATTGTAAGACGGAATGTCAAATCTGGTAACATTCAATACCCGCAACACCGTTCTGGTGCTTTTGCTCCAGCGGCGAGATCAATCGTTGTAGCTACTATTTGAAAATAAAAGAGCTATAATCAGACAAATCAGACGTAATCACGTAATGTTGGTTGCATAGTCAATACACTAGCAAAGGGCTGGCCTTTTAGTTGGTGATTTATAATATTGGAAAAGTGGTCACCTTGTTCGAAACACTGATCTAACCTCAAAACATGACGTAAACGACGGTTAAAAATCAATGGTTATTTTAATTCAAAAATTTTAGATTTGTTTGTATTGTAAGTCCATAGATTTTCTGTCTGTTGCAAATTAGTGTTTGTAAGGTATTGTATTGTACCACATTATATATAACTAAAACTATGGAAAGATGATACTAAAGGATAAAATAGTTTTATTATTTAAGAGTGTTTTTATTGATAACCTGTTTTTAACAAAAAGTTTTTTACTACTATTTTAATATTTGTGTAAGAATAAGCTAAATATAAGAATAAAGATGGAACAGAGATTTAAGAAGGTACGCAAGCAATTAGATGACTTGGGTTATATGCAAGTACTGATACCTGAAGCAATCCCTCTTGTAGAAAAGCTAACGGCAGATTTAATTCAAACAACTGAAAGTCTTCAGAAATATAAGAAGATTGCTAAAGATGCTATTGAGGTATTTATTAAAAACCTTACTTTCATATTTACTACTTATTTTATTTTTTTTGAAACTTAAAAAGCAGCAAAGTAGGTTTATTAATTATTAAGGTCATGTATGTATTTGTTCTTTTATGATGTACATGTCATAATGTAGAATTACATGCAATGTTATTATTATGTTAATTTAATCAAGTATATAAAGTGTCGTATTTTGTAGGAACGTGACAGTTTGCAACTAGGTGCAGAACCATATAAGTGTGATAATGCAAAACTAGTTAAAGAATGTAATGATCTACATTTAGCATTTTTACAATTTCGTGAACAAAACGAAAAAACTCAGAAAGGTAAATTTGTGAATTAGTGCAAACTAAGTTAGTAATTAAACTTTCTATTGTAGATTTAAAACGGCACTTGTCAGTGTTAGAACAAGAAAAGCTTGATTGTGAAGTCAAGTGTGAAAAATTAAGAAGACACATTCGTGATTTAGAAGTAGAGTCTGCTAATAAGACAGATCGCATACTTGCATTGACTGGTAAAACGTTGAATTTTATTTTTTTATTTAATTATAAAATTGTGTAAAAATTCTTATTAGGAGGTAAACTTAAATCGAAAAGCAGTTCAGCGACTATTTTGAAAAGTAGAACTTGCACTGCCTCGAAAAATAGTACCGAGACAAACACTTCAATGACAACAGCTGAACAAAAGATTATTACTCTTACAAAAGAATTAAAGAAGTCAAAAGATGAACAGATCGAATTATTGGAAATGAATGACACCTATAAAAACCAGGTAATTTTATATAAAGTAATAGTACCAATCTTAGTAATGAATGCGATGTTGAATAAGTTTTACTAGACCTTTAAAAAGAATCTTGAGTTACGTACTAGAGCTGTGCATCCCTTCCCATTCTTTTTTTTGCCAATAAATATAAGAATTTTCGTTTCAAAGGACAGTTAATAAGAAAGATTTATTTATAACAATTATTGGTGGAGATTCTTTTGGTTTGAAAGTGTTTCTACGATGTTTAGATACAATTATGTTATACAGCATGTTGCTCTATTGATGGCCTAAAAGCAATATCTCTTAAGTTCCATTTTTTTGAAAATCTAGGGACTAAGCATTCTTATTGTGGCATTGTAGTAAGCAGTCTTATAATTTTAGGCAGTAACTTGCATATGTGTGTGTCCAATCAAAAGCTGCAATCTCCCACCAATTTTTGAAGTCACCTCAAAATCTAGGATAATGCTTTAATTAAAACGCATATACACCATATTCGTTGTAACATTTGCTATAGGGAATTAGTATGAGAAATCTGAAATATGCCAAATAGTTCGTTCTCGAATAAAAGTCGGTGAAATTGATAGTTGCAATCGATAGATAAGATATTCTAACGTACTGTCCAAAAATGTTACCCTTAATAACAATCCCAATTCTTCAGAAATTATAAATTCATGAATTATTTGCAAAACATTAATTTAACAGCCGAAAACTGAAAAGTTGACGCGACTTGCCTCTGTGGTTCAATGGTTAACGTTCGGCTTGCTAAACCGCACGGGCTCGTGGAATGCAAGATCGAATCCCGTTACAAGCAAGACTTTTTTAAATTTTATTTGTCATTAATCTTTAATTTAATAACAATTTAAATAATTTGTTATTATTCTTTTATTTGAAAAACTTTCAAGAAATAATAAATTAGAAATAAAAAATAATGATACCCAATTAATAAAATGTGAATTCATTAATACCAAAAATTTTAAATGTTTAAACACCGTTATTTCATTCTGGTCTCTCAAGCTGCAGTTTTCGTAGTATTTTTAGCAGAAATCCAATTTTAAAGTATAAAGACAAATAAAATTTAAAAAAAGTCTTGCTTGTAACGTTGTTCGATCTTGCATTCCACGAGATTGCGCGGTTTAGCAAGCCGAACGTTAACCATTGAACCATGAAGGTAAGTCGCGTCGACTTTTCAGTTTTCGGTTGTTAAATTAATGTTTTGCAAATAATTCATGAATTTATCATTCCTGGAGAATTGGGATTGTTATTCAGGGTAATATTTTTGGACACTACGTTAGAATATCTTACCTATCGATTGCAACTATCAATTTCACCGACTTTTATTCGAGAACGAACTATTTGGCATATTTCAGATTTCCCATACTAATTCCCTATAGCAAATGTTACAATGAACACGGTGTAGAAGCTATTGTTTCTAGGCCATCGTTAATATTGCATATTATTACTTTGACAAATAATCGTTATGGACAAAAACTAGAAGACAACATTTGTTTGATTAAAACTAGCTTATACAGAGTATCTATTTAGTACATAATTGTACTTTATCTCTTAAACTATTAAATATTGAGGAAAACATTCAACTTGGTTGCCAGTGTATTACAACTATATAGGGAGTTACTATACACTGTACACATCAAGTTGTATTTTTTGAACGATCAAAGAAAACACTTTTAAAAAAAAGATTGAACTTGTAGTACAATAGAACTGTGCATTTAACATTCGAATTCAGTGCCAAAATGAGAATCGTTCCTGGTTGGTTAATACATGAAGGTGGTTGTCATAGGGATTAGATAATTGTTGTTTATGTTTTTTCCTATAAAAATAAAGTGTTTATGATGAATTATGTATGGATTTCTTTCTTTGAGCTTTTAGTGAAGAATTTAGTAAAAATTACATATAATTTTGAAACCTGACACAGCAAACGCCTTCCACTCCTTAGTTGGCTACAGACTGTAGGTTTGCACTATATCACATTTCTCTGCTACTGAAACACCAATCAGAATTTTCTAAAGCCATACATATACCATCAGATGCTAGACATTTTACTGTTATAATGTTTATAGTAAGCGCATTTCAAACAGAACAGATATATCGTTTTGTTGATAGAAAAGTGACTAAACTGATCTAAAAGTTACCAGTTGTTAGTAGAGCTATTTTAAAATTCCAAATTAGAAAAAAAAGTAAAATTAACACAGTAAATATGTATGAATTTACGGTAACTGAGAAGAACTACTATTGTGTTGTTTTTCTACATAAATATATTAGGCTTTAGGGTCATTTTTGATCAGCTATATCAAAAATGTAATTTCTTAATTTGTGTCACATTTCCATCAACGGAGATATTAGTTAACAGAGTGCAAATTAAACTGAAAATATGCTTAACCTCTTTCTAAAATAATTTAAAAATACCTCTAGTTTGGTAGAAAGGTAAATATTTTTTGGAATAGAAATAGGTTACAATTAAATAAGTAGAAATATAAAGCAAGTTCATTGTAAATTCATCAATGAGAGTTCAATGCAACCAAGTCTTCAAAAAGATATTTGTAAGAAAAATCATCGTAGATTCATCAAACATAAAACAATGCATTTTTATTTTTGTCAGTTTTTCATTGTAATTGGTGTACATTTATGCCACGTTCGGTATTTCAGATCTGTTTACTTGAAGAGCTCGATTTCTATGGTATCCATTGTTGTAAATAATTGTAACTATAGCGATGGAGCTTTCAGAGCAAAAAGAGTTAAAATACCGAACACAGCACTAGTTTATTAAGATGAAAAGCTGATGCCTCTAATGAGTTGAGAAGGCTTTGAGGTTATGCTTAAGTTTAATTCATATAGTTTGGTTTGACATCAGTTTGAATTATCCACCAGCTTAAAAAAAAGACATTAATAATAGAAAAAAAATGTCTAACCAAATATTGAGTGGAGGAAACGCAAGAAATCTCAAACATCAAACGAGGATCATTCTCATCAATTCATTTGTGAATTCATCACCAACATTAAATCCATTGAAAACATCTATCATGTCATACAAGCCATCACTGAAATTAATCGCCGGACTTCCTTTTTAATTTAGAAATTGGTTAATAGTTGATGTGAAACAATTTCCGTTATATGCCATAAATTTTCATGGCATATCTTGGCAGAGTTGCCAGAATACGAACACATTCTAAATAAACATTAAATTTGAAGTGTGTCTCAGTGTTTCATTTTTAAATGGAACATCCTGCATATCTTCTTTCTGTGAATCTGATTTCAACTGTGATTCTTCAGTTTCCCCCAATTCTATAGTAAAATCTGTTACCTTAGAGAAAGTAACAGGCACATAATCAATTCTGCACAAACATGGCTGGAAGAGCACAGCTGTTGCCAGTGGTGTATCAGCTTAGAATGTTCTTGTCTTAATAATTAATGACTGTGAATTATTATGCTTAGTAATACTATTGAAAATGTTTATTTATTTAACTTCACTTCCTTTTATTACAATCGTTACATTTTACTTTATTATTAATGTTTAACATTTATATCATTATTGTTTTTATATAATTTTCATGTGCCACTATTTTTCTCAATATTTACATTTTTTCACATATCTCCCAGCAGTGATTCTACTTCAAGTGGGTATAGTAGTAATTGGATTGGTCTTCTCATCTTGCTGTCACTAGCGACCAGTAACTCACAGGCTCTTATTTTACCGTTGCGCCCTATTATATTCACTAATCCCTTGGTATGTGTGCTTGTTGGTAATGAGCACTTTCTAATTGTACATAAGTTAATACTGCTCTTCCTAAAACGAATTTTAGGCTAATCTTAACTTTTTGAATAAGTTGCTCCCACTAACTGCCCCACACTGAGAAAAATAGATAGTTATAGTAAGTATAAATATATTGATGCTAAATAAATATATTTAGCATCAATATATTTATACTTACTATAACTATCTACAGGGTGATTCAGAAATAAATGATAGGTCCTGACTAGGGCTGTGCGATTATTGAAATCAGTAATCGAAAATCGATTAGAAAAAAAATCGATTAATCGATTAACCGGTTGATCGATTAATCGATTTATCAGATTAATCGATTGTTTAAAAATATAATCAAAAGTCCGATTAATCACTTGTGATAATTCGTGTCTTCTATATTATAGTATAAAGCCTTTTCTGAATTAACATAAATAGTAACGTCTACTGGAATTTTGTTAAAGTATATTTTTATATAAATTATATTTTTAAAAATCCACTTCAATTTGTGTGTAGTCATGCAGTGTATGTTCTGGTTGGTCCCGGTCTGGTGCTCTGGTCATACCTTGTACTTATACATAGTACGAATACGAGTAATACGACATCATACATCACCACAGTTGTGCTTTAGTAGAAAAACAATTTGTGCAATTCGTGGTCGTTGTTAATGCTACTTCAACCAAAGTTTGAGAAGCAACTATGGTTGTGCAATTTTGAACATCAATAATAAAAATAGATTTAAAAAAGAAATCAATTAATTGGTTAAATCGATTGATTGGTTAATCGATTATTCGGAACTACGATTATTTTCTTAAAATAATCGAACAATCGATTAATTGATTGATCGAACATTCGATCTAATCGTTTGATCGATTTAATTGATTAATAGATTATTTAAAAAAATTAATCGAAGATTAATCGATTATTAATCGATTATTATGCACAGCCCTAGTCCTGATTTTGGATCCTTTTGGATCAAGGTAAATTAGCTCTACTGCCTCCCCTCTATCTACCAATCAAAGGATTACCTTTATTTCTGAATCACCCTGTATAGAATTAATGAAGGATCAATACTGAAGGATACAATTACAAATTCATGAATTTTGAATCCGGTCCTGACCTTGGATCCTTTTGGATCCAAAATTCGTTAAACTTTAAAATTCATTTTCTGGAAAACTATTCGTTTTTGACCTATACTTGTCAAGGTAAATTAGCCTCCTCTCTACCTACCATTTAAAGGATATCAGTTATTTCTGAGTCACCCTGTATATACTTAGTATAACTCAGTGGCGTGCGGTCCATGGAAGCAAGGGAAGCAATGCTTCCCTTAAGAATTTATTATAATTTAAAACAATGCTAACAAAAATAGTTTTATAAAATTATGGTTATCGTTTATTTAAATTTGTGATGTTTAATCAACTTAAAGTTCAATATCAATTCCGTATAGCAAAAAGTATAATTATTTAGAGTACTATTTTAAATTAGGCTCATTAAACTTGCGCGGAAAGGAAAGGTAATACCGATTCAAATGTGTTAGTTACACTGCATATAAGCACGGATTTCGTTGCTTCCTGCACTTCTTACTTTCGGTAGCGGGCGCGTCGCGGGGGCGTTGTGGGCTACAGTTAACATCGTATAAGGTCGAGTTATTTTTATTAGCATATTCCGTGATCAGATGTTTATTATAATTTCGTTAATTGTTCGATTTTTCGTGTTTGTTAAATGTTATTTAAGCAATGTAAATCTGCGAATGGGACTGTATTTTGGAACATTTTATTATTTCAATTTATATCTATAAGTTGGGATTTTTTTAAAACAAATAATTCTATTTAGTTTGTTCTGTATGCAACATTTAAACTTGTTTTATCGTCATGACTGCAAATTCAGCTGCTTCGGTGGAAGGTTCGAGTACGTCCGAATCGCAACGATTTTGTTGTTCAAAAATGTAAAGTATTATTATTATTTGATAAAAAATTTCCTTCATACAGTGTTGGAGGGAATTATTGAGAAAGGCAGACCAAAACCAGAACTTTTAAATTTAACAACAAAGATTAAAACCTGCACCAGGTATTTTGCTAAAAAGACCAGAAAATCGAGTTGCATTATAAATAAATAGTAGTACTTTTTTTTAAATAAAGAATAATAGTTAACAAATTCCATAAGTATAAAAGACGTATTCTTTTGCACATTGTGATTAAATCTAAACAATCATAAAAATTTGAAAATGGTTTGTCACAAAAGAACGTTGGCAATAGTTACAAGTTTCGTCACAGCACTTTTTATACTTTAATCATGTCAATCACAGAATTTCTACGATTCAAAGGGGTAAGGGGATTACCAATCATGCTAAAAATATCTTACTAGGTGGGGGTTAATCAGTATTCAAAAGAACAAGATGTGCTAAAAAATTACCAATCCGATTAATCATTATAGAGTAAAAGAATACTACTGAAGTGTAAAAGTTCTTCTTTAAAAGACTTTTAAGCTTAATAATTATAATACTGTTTTTTATTGTACCTTGTGTATTAAAATTTAAATCGTGGTTGCTTCCCTAGCCTAAATTCTCACCGCACGCCACTGGTATAACTATTTTTCTCAGTGCACCATAGAGCTCTTTCAATGATAAATCTCCATTCTATTCTTTGGAAACGAGTCATGCTCTGAATGTCATCTTTATTATAAATAGTATTTTTGCAAATTCTTTGAGTTCAACGCAAGTTCTTTTTAACAATTTTACATTGTCCTAATATATAACATGCCTCTTCTTAAGATAAAATGATGTAATTCATGTATACAGCTGTTAGTTGAAATACTGCAAACCAGCACGAAATACATTGCTCGAATTACCACACATGTAAACTGCATTATGTAAACCTATAATCTGGAATTATGAATGTTGTTTTGAGAACTTCAAGTTCTCGGCAAAGATGTCTTCTGCTTTTTTTATTAAAAGCTGATATTACACTCTTCTATGTGTTGCTGCACCACTACATGCACTTTCTCATAATTAATTGAATATATTCTGTGCGTTGCAAGAAATAAAAGAAGGCTTGACCCTTTTTAAAATATATATTTCAAACAATACAACTGAATTAAAATTTAAAGCTAAGTAACTGTCTTAGTCCGGGAGTAAATTGCAATAGTGAAATCTTATAAAATAAAAATATACGTTTTGCATAAGTGTTTGTTTCACTAAAGCTGAAAAACTGCTACTGAATCCATATAATATACAAGAACTATTTAACTAAAAGAAATGGGAATGACAAAAACTAAAGTAGGGTGATTATGGCAAACACATGTTCGGACTTAGACATTAGGAATGTTGACCTGGCATTGCATTGACGGCTTACAAACAAAGAAAAAGATGAGTTTGCCCCTAACATTTTAAGCTTGTTTAAAATCATTTACTTTGAGCTTGGTTTAAATTAAATCTTACTGTGACACTAAAATGAAAACGGAACAAAATGTATAATAGCTAAATATGTAATACCAAAATTAGCATGCACATTTTAAATTAAATCTGGTTATCTGAAGTGAAAAAATTACAAGAATTATTATAAACGTCCAGCAAAGTTTACTTCTGTAACTTCGAAGGGAGTTACAGCAAAAAGTCCTTTTCTAGGTAATGGAGGGAATGGTTTATTTTCAGTTTTCTTTTCAGTTTTTTACACACTACACATGTTTTCAGTATTGATTTTCCATGTTGTCTTGCTCTCATTATCCAAAACTTTTGACATAATGGTTCCAAATTTCCTCTCTAGTGATTATGTCGATAGCAATATTATTGGATGCTTTATTTTAAATGATAGATCCGATTCTTACAATTGTCTTTCTAGTTACAAAATACCTGGTTTGCCCAGTACGGGATTTATGCTCAAAATATTAGATAATTTTTCTGATAACTTTTCTCATTTAAAGCTGCTACTTATTCATTAAAATGCACTTTGTAATTAAATTTAAATCAATGCACTTCAGCTTCTTTTAATTTCCCTAGAGTTAGCTGTGAAGTAATCTCTTCCAACAGTGTTTTAATATTGTGTATAAATCTTTTGACATATCCAGTAACGTAAATCATCTTGTCAAACTTACTACACCTTTTTAAAGAAGAAATTGGTTGAGTTTTACTATTGACACAATGAATTTTTCGTTTTTATTCTGAAGTCATTGTAAGTATAGAACTTTATTTTCTATGAGTCTTTTGTTCTCTGCCCAAAACCTTTCAAATTCATGAAGTAAGAAGTACTTGAGCTTGTATTCTTCTAGTTAAAAGATCTACTGGATTTTATTTTCCAGGACACTGCTTTCAAAAACCTTTTGTTAAAGCTTGAATTTCTTTGACTCTGTTCATGACATTTGGTGGCAATTTTCTGTTGTTTTCTATGATCCAATTAAGTCTAATTTTGGAATCTGTCTACAAATACAATTGATTAAACTGAATTTTTAAATTTCTTAGTAGAAAATCTTGTAGATATATAGAGCATCATGCTGCCGTCAGTTCAAGTTTCTAGATTGTTAATGTACCATCTTAGCTTTTACTTATAGGAGCTGTTCTATTTTTAGCCACTCGACATTTTACAAAATCTTTGCTTACTTGTCTAACATAAGCTACTGCTCCATATTATAACTTTTTCAATAATGATATTCACTCCCTATACCAAAGAAAACTATGAGGATGTTGTTCACCTTCTTCGAGTTCATAATTGCTCATATATGTGCAAACGGCATTAACATACTCTTCGAACCTATTGTTCTTTTCTAAACATGCCATTAAATTTTTTAGATGCACTGCGGTATCATGATTGTCACTCATGGTAATATTCTTGGATCTCCATGGCAATCAAGCTTCTTGTCCAAAATATACCGTGACCAAGTTAGAAAGAATTCCTAGATGCTGTCGTGTGCTAAGGCGCGTCCATTTTGTCAATAAACTTATTGTAAAGGATGACGAGAAATATTTCACTTTGCGATGGTTTTTATACTTGCAACATAGAAAACATACCAGACAATGTCAAGTTAAAAGGCAAATCCAAATTAATGGACAAAATTTTAGTGTGATGTGCCATTTCTGAGGCCGGATTTATCTCACACCCGTACATTGGCTGCGTGCTTAAAGACAAGTTAAAGACAACTGTACAACTTTATATTCAAAGATGCCTCTTGAAACTGATTCAGTTTTTAAATATACATCATGCCAATGATGATATAATGTTTTCGCCTGATGCTTCATGATTCGCTTCATGCCATTATGCGAGAGTAACTATACTGACTAGACTGGTATAACACAAACAACATAGACTTTTGTTCCTAAATTAGATAAATCCTCCCGATGAATCTCAAGCTCGGCCAATAAAGGAATGTTGGTCAATATTGACTAGGAAAGTATACGACAAGGGATAGGAAACTGCAAATGAAGATCAGTTACGACTTCGCATTTTTCAAACAATTTGAGAAATCGATCCTGCTGTTGTCCAGAGAATGATGGGACAAGTCAGAATAAAATTGAGGGCCATTGAAGATAATGGCCCACTATTTTGAATATTAAGTAGTTATTGTTGTATTTATTGTTGTAACATTTAGTTTAAAAAGTACTTACTATATTCTAATTTCATGATTGTGGTAATAGCCAAATCTTTTTTTTCCTTTGTTCCTTCCCTTCTGCCTGTTAAGGCATTGGATTTGGTTATTCACCCAAACTTTCCATTCCTTTCTATTTTGGACCATTATCTTGAGTTCTTCTGTGGCTTTCCATTTTCTTTTGCGATTTCCTCTATCTTCTTTTCCCACATTTTCCTTGGTATTTCTATTTTCTACTTTTTACTACTTCTAGTACTGTTTTGTCTTCCTATCTTTGTTCGTGCGTGAAATATGTCCAAACCAGTGCAATTGTTTTTTCTTCACTTTGTTTACTATTTTCTCTTGTTTGGTTTCTTCGTATATCTCTTCTATCTCCATATATCCATTTTATTTATTCCTATTTTTAGTTGGGTTGGCAGTGTTGCTATGTTATATAATAGTGTTGCGGTGACTACAGTGTTGTATATGATTCTTTTTGTTTCTCTGTTGATTTCTCTTTTTCCTAGTATTGCTTTATTTATCGTATAATAAATTTTTGTTGTATTATTTATTTTATTTAATAACTCCGTTTCTAACATTCCATCATTTGTTATTACTGTATCAAGATATTCTACTGTAGGTATCTTTTTGAGTTTATATCTGTTGCATTCTATTTTCATTTCAGATACGAGGTAAGCGCCATAAATTCTCGGCTCGGCAGGCTTCTACAGGTGCCAACATGTTCAAACTCGGTTGTGTCATAGTTGAACATGTAAGAGGCCTACACTATATATATTACTGCTAGAAGCGTAATAGATTTTAGTAGCCACTCAAGCATTGTGACGAGTGCATGAAAATGTGGCAGCTAACGAAAATTGAGTACCGTGCAGTCATTAAATTTTTAACAAAAAGGCACATGCCTAATCAAATCAAACAACGTTTAGACAGTGTTTATGGTGATTTATATCCTACATATTCCACTGTAAAAAAGTGGTCAAAATATTTCCGTTTGGGGCCAAAATCTCTTGAAGATGATGAGCGCACCAGTCCGCCAATTGAAGCGGTAATGCCTCAAAAAGCTGCAATTATTGAAGAAATGGTATTAGAAGATCGCCGTTTGAAAGTTAAGGAGTTAGCAGTGATGTCTGACATTTCGGAAACAAGTGTTCGCCGAATTCTTCATGACCATTTGGGTATGAATAAAATTAGTGCAAGGTGGGTACCACGTCTTCTTTCTGCTGTTCAACGTCAACGTCGCGTCGAATGTGCGCGCTCGTTTTTAAACTTTATCGCATAATCTTTATTGCATAAATTGAGAAACAATATTCGTGGAAAATATCGAGAAAAACTGACAAGAGGTTAAAAATCTAATGACGCTTTTGTTAAAAATTTAATGACCGCGTGGTACTCAATTTTTGTTAGCTGCGACATTTTCATGCACTCATCACGATGCTTGAGTGGCTACTAGAATCTATTACGCTTCTAGCCGTAATATATATAGTGTAGGCCTCTTACATGTTCAACTATGACACAACCGAGTTTGAACATGTTGGCACCTGTAGAAGCCTGCCGGGCGGAAAATTTATGGCTCTTACCTATGTCTGTATGAGAAAAAATTAATCAATATAAGTGTATCGATAAATTTAAAAAAAATTAAATGATTTATGTAATTCATATAATAAAACTTACAAAAGGTTGGCACGTTTACCTTATATGCTTTAAAAAATAATATCAAAAATGAAAAACTTACTTTTATTTTAGCTTCTTAATCGTGATAGAGAAATAGAACGATTAAATAAGATGTTAGAAGGTGGAAGACCAGTTAATGCATTGAATCAAGATTGCTGTTACAAAGATTCTGAAGGAAAAGTATATATGTTACAAAGAGAAATCTGCACTTTAGAAAAGGACAAATTAGAAAATGAAAATCGCCTAAAAGGTTTTTTTATTCATCCTATACATTTAAAATTGTTTATAAAATTGTATTTACCTTACAGAAGCTGTTGCAAAACAACATGAAGCAATGAAACGTGCCTTACATCTAGCAGAGCGTAATAAACAGTTAGAAAATGAACTACGTCATATTGATCAAATGGCTTTAGCTGTTGAAGCTGACTGTAACACAGCTGTAAAAACAAATGTAGAAAAAGTGTATAGGTAAGTATAAAAAGAATATTTAGTGTTAGTTATGTTAATACAACCCTTGTTTTAGATTACAAGAGCAAGTGAATGAGTATATTTTACAAATTCAAACTCTGGAGAGGGATGTTTCTGAAATTAAACGTGATAAACAAGAATTATTAGCTGACTTGGATGCTGTAAAATTAGAAAAGAATCATTTACAGGCAGTTTTGGAAACAGCTCTAGATGAGAAAAAAAGATTAAATGATAGAATCAATCAGTTTACTATTATTGGTATGTTGCATATTTATTATGTAAAATAGTATTTATAGATAAACAACTATTTCTTGGATTGCACACTGTGTCACCACAGTCAGAAATCACTGCTTATCCATTAACTCTGGTCATAAAAGACTTCGTGTTTATGAAATTAAAAACAATTTGTGTAAAGTCTTAATAACAGCTGAATTCTTATAGGGTAAAAGTGATAAACTTTTAAGTTGCTGGCGGGGGGGGGGGGGGTCAATGTACCAACATTTACTTTTTGACACCATTTTAGTTCAACGTACCAAACGTACATTTTAGTCCAAATGTACTTTTTTACTTCAAATGCACTGTTTAGTTCCAATGTACTATTTAGTTCAAATGCACTTTTTAGTTCAAATGTACTCTATAGTTCGAACATACATTTTAGTTCAGATGCAGTTGTTGAACTTGAACTTAACTTGATAATGCTATATGACTTTCATTTGTTAAAAATACTCATAGAAATAGGGAATTTGAGATGTAAAAAAAGATCAATATCAAATCTACACACAGAAAATGTGTTCAAAATTGGTAGATAATACATCATGAGAAATTTTTATACAGGGTGAGGATTTTAAAGTGTTACACAACAATTTAGGATAGGCAATTGGTAGGAAGGGGATGTAGCTTTTAAATTTTACCACCTCTCATTTTTAAGCAGTGGTGGGTAATTTCAGAAATTTAAATAGGATGATCCATTTTTCTTTTTGAAATTCGAATCTACATAAACAACTAGCTATGTATTCACAAAATTACTAAATTTGCTCCACTGGTTACATAATTTATTTGCCATTTTATTTTAGTTTAACATCTATCATGCTTCAGAAGGTGTTTGAAATGCTCTCCTTTAGCTTCCACACACTTTTCTTAAATGAATTTCCTACTCAGTGTAACATTTTAGGCGTCAGTAGTTGCCAAGCATATTGGTTACGATTTTTCAGTAGCGGTTACCATTTTCTTTTGTAGTGGGTGCCATAACTTTTTTTTTATAAAACTCCACACTGAGTTATTATTTATCACCAGTTATATCCACAAGAAAAAGTCAAGGGGGGTCAAATTGTGTGATCGAGGAGGCCAGTTTATCGGGCTAGCTCGACCAATCCACCTGTTGTCAAATACCTCATTTAAATAATTGTGGGCCTGTCTTGCATAATGAGGTGGTGCCCCATCCTGCTGAAACCATATGTCACGATTTATGTTTAATAATAATTAAAAGAGTAGGACTTTTGACGTTTGTTGTCAGGTTTAAAAATGACACTTTAGACACAAGTGTAAAAAGTAAATTCAATATATAAAATACCAAAACAAAAATTGTTATTTTGTATACATACATAGCTTTTTACATAGATCAAATTTCAAAAAGAAAGATGTATCATCCCATTTAAAATTTGGAAATTATCGTGTAACACTTTAGAATTCTCACCCTGTATATTTTACAAATAGTAGTATTGTGATATATATGAAGAAGATATTTTAATGAAGATCTTCATCAACTTTCTTTCAAGATGAATACGGTAGATTGTTACTCACAAAATGGGTATTGCTAATTGAGGAACGGTAACAACTTTTAACCACAGTTAAATCTGTTGGCTGCCAGCTAACTAGTGTGAGGTCGTGGGTATCACAAGAGGTCTTCTGTAATGGGCACCAAGAGTCATTGAAAATAGCTCCAGTATTTGCCGACAGTATCTGAAAAGAACAACACATTTGCGACTACTACCAATGTGTTCCACTTTACCCAATATTGATTCCTCGATGGTTGTAAATATAAACCCCAAATACCACACATATAAATAATAAGTCTTCAAGTAAGAGATACAGTGCTTTATCATCAAATAAACAAAATTATCAGAAAAATCAATCAGGTGTGATAGTTTCAATCAAGGTGAAATAGCCTTGGCAATAAGTAAATGTAGGTTATTAATTTTTATATACATTTGAACAGGATGAGAATTCATGTGAATTAGAATTAGTCTGAATCTGACTAAAAGTTCAAGTCTCAAAAATAATCAAAAGGGCACAGTAAAATTATCGCAACTACAGGTACCAATCAGATTGCGCAATCCTCAACTCCATTATTTGAACAGCTCACTACAATAGTAGTGAGCTGTTCAACTATTACGGGGCAAAGCTATATTGTATTGCATTCACTCGCAAATATTCCTAACAATGTAAACTGATAAAATAATATATATGACATAGATACGTAGATATAAGTGCTGCACGCACACTGGGGAAAAACCATTTAACACAGAAAATTATAATATACAAATATACAGTAATGTTTTATTTACAATAAAGGATACACAGCGTTACTGATGTCGTAATGTCACATGCATTGATGCATGTTTTCATTTGTTTATAAACTATACTAGTGTGAAAAAGACGTTTTCAGTTGTCGTTTATTAAATGATACACATGCAATCTTAAATTTCATAAACAATAAACAGGTTGAAATCTCATATAAACAAAACCATAGCTAAGTTCTATGCTAGTAAAGGATAATAGGGTCTCATTTTTTTTTTAAATACGATCTTTTTTTAAAATTATTTAAGATAAAGATAAGCTTATAAGTATCAAAATAAATAAATATTCTATTAATACCTATTATAAAATACTGGGTGGTCCATTTAAAAAAAACCCAAAAAATAAATGCAAAAATGTTGGTATTAAAAAATCATTTTGGACACCCTGTATAAAATCTTCAGTTCTAACACTTGTTTGGGATAGATTGATCCTAGTTAAAATATCACCTAAATATTTACAAAAAATTAGCAAATAATGGCATAATTTAATAAATAAACACTGTGATATTGACCAAAAATTTAATGACCGCGTGGTACTCAATTTTTGTTAGCTGCGACATTTTCATGCACTCATCACGATGCTTGAGTGGCTACTAGAATCTATTACGCTTCTAGCCGTAATATATATAGTGTAGGCCTCTTACATGTTCAACTATGACACAACCGAGTTTGAACATGTTGGCACCTGTAGAAGCCTGCCGGGCGGAAAATTTATGGCTCTTACCTATGTCTGTATGAGAAAAAATTAATCAATATAAGTGTATCGATAAATTTAAAAAAAATTAAATGATTTATGTAATTCATATAATAAAACTTACAAAAGGTTGGCACGTTTACCTTATATGCTTTAAAAAATAATATCAAAAATGAAAAACTTACTTTTATTTTAGCTTCTTAATCGTGATAGAGAAATAGAACGATTAAATAAGATGTTAGAAGGTGGAAGACCAGTTAATGCATTGAATCAAGATTGCTGTTACAAAGATTCTGAAGGAAAAGTATATATGTTACAAAGAGAAATCTGCACTTTAGAAAAGGACAAATTATGCAATTGATGCATGTTTTCATTTGTTTATAAACTATACTAGTGTGAAAAAGACGTTTTCAGTTGTCGTTTATTAAATGATACACATGCAATCTTAAATTTCATAAACAATAAACAGGTTGAAATCTCATATAAACAAAACCATAGCTAAGTTCTATGCTAGTAAAGGATAATAGGGTCTCATTTTTTTTTTAAATACGATCTTTTTTTAAAATTATTTAAGATAAAGGTAAGCTTATAAGTATCAAAATAAATAAATATTCTATTAATACCTATTATAAAATACTGGGTGGTCCATTTAAAAAAAACCCAAAAAATAAATGCAAAAATGTTGGTATTAAAAAATCATTTTGGACACCCTGTATAAAATCTTCAGTTCTAACACTTGTTTGGGATAGATTGATCCTAGTTAAAATATCACCTAAATATTTACAAAAAATTAGCAAATAATGGCATAATTTAATAAATAAACACTGTGATATTGACCAAAAATTTAATGACCGCGTGGTACTCAATTTTTGTTAGCTGCGACATTTTCATGCACTCATCACGATGCTTGAGTGGCTACTAGAATCTATTACGCTTCTAGCCGTAATATATATAGTGTAGGCCTCTTACATGTTCAACTATGACACAACCGAGTTTGAACATGTTGGCACCTGTAGAAGCCTGCCGGGCGGAAAATTTATGGCTCTTACCTATGTCTGTATGAGAAAAAATTAATCAATATAAGTGTATCGATAAATTTAAAAAAAATTAAATGATTTATGTAATTCATATAATAAAACTTACAAAAGGTTGGCACGTTTACCTTATATGCTTTAAAAAATAATATCAAAAATGAAAAACTTACTTTTATTTTAGCTTCTTAATCGTGATAGAGAAATAGAACGATTAAATAAGATGTTAGAAGGTGGAAGACCAGTTAATGCATTGAATCAAGATTGCTGTTACAAAGATTCTGAAGGAAAAGTATATATGTTACAAAGAGAAATCTGCACTTTAGAAAAGGACAAATTATGCAATTGATGCATGTTTTCATTTGTTTATAAACTATACTAGTGTGAAAAAGACGTTTTCAGTTGTCGTTTATTAAATGATACACATGCAATCTTAAATTTCATAAACAATAAACAGGTTGAAATCTCATATAAACAAAACCATAGCTAAGTTCTATGCTAGTAAAGGATAATAGGGTCTCATTTTTTTTTAAATACGATCTTTTTTTAAAATTATTTAAGATAAAGGTAAGCTTATAAGTATCAAAATAAATAAATATTCTATTAATACCTATTATAAAATACTGGGTGGTCCATTTAAAAAAAACCCAAAAAATAAATGCAAAAATGTTGGTATTAAAAAATCATTTTGGACACCCTGTATAAAATCTTCAGTTCTAACACTTGTTTGGGATAGATTGATCCTAGTTAAAATATCACCTAAATATTTACAAAAAATTAGCAAATAATGGCATAATTTAATAAATAAACACTGTGATATTGACCAAAAATATTTTGAAAAACCATAACTTTGCAATGCTGCATTTAAGGGCAAGAAAACTTAGGGTTGAAGGCAATCCAAAGGGGGTTCAGTTGCAACAAGAAAATATAGGTTGTTTCATTAAAAAAAAAAGTTTTCATGCACATGCTTTGTTGGGACATCCTGTATAAACATGTGCTAATTTTAAAATGTTTAAAATTGGCTCTAGCTCAATGTTTTAGCTGGGTGGCCATAAAGTTGTAATCAAAGAACGTAGTACTCTGTTTGTTATTATTAAAGCTATGAAGTTTTCTGCCAATGACGATGGTGAAAACAGAAAAACAATTGAGCACGGCATATCACCATCGTAATCAGGGCAAAAATCAAAACTATGGCTGCAGTTGTTTCAATGCCATGATAAAAGTTTTTTAGTTTTCAAGAAAATTTTATTTACCTCAAGTCATTTTGTCTAAGAGGTGGCTGTTTCTTGCTGCTGCTGCAGTGAAGTACTGTACATCTGCACCAAGAAAAAAATCGCTTTCCAGTGATGCCAAGTTTAACTGTAATTGCCATCTAAAAAAATCATTTATTTCATACTATGTCACATTTGTCAGTTTTACGTCAAACTTTTCAGTCCAGAAAATGCGATTTAACAATCTAGTATGATTGTAAAAAATTTTACAGTCTAGTATGACTGTAAAAAATTTTACCGGACGCAAATACAATCAATCAACTGGACAATGTTTTAGTGCGTAATCAGTTACTATGGATACTCGTTCTTCATAGATGTCCATATTTTACATTCGGAAATTTATTTTATATAATTTTTTTTAAATTAAATCAATATTCCAATAATTGCAGTATGAAATAAAATGCATTACGTCATACGTCCTGGAAATGGTCTTACAGTCTCGTTTCGATGTTCCGGACTTGGCTCCTTCCTCACCTTGTCCGTAACATCTTACTCGACTGTAAAATTCTATTTCCAGGACTTATAACGTAAATTACTATTTTGACCTTAGATTTCAAAGACAATAAGATAGATAAAAAAAACTGAAGATCACTTCAGTGAGTGCAGAACGTCTTTTATAATACATGTATAAAAATTTGGTTTACTTTCTTAAACTAGTTCAAAGATATTCAATCAATTTCATACATAATAGCAATCCTGTATATTTGCCTTTGTATCAATACCCAGATAAAAATGTGAGTTGGTAATATTTCTGTAAGTGTGTTAGTAAGTGTGTTTCATTTACATTATGAGAATGGTAAAAGTTAATAATGTGAAGCTCATAATGTAAAATTTATGAAGTGAGTTTCTCATGAATGACATCTTTGGATTCGGCTCATTGTATACTTGCACGCACTAAATTTCAATTTTTGGACTGCTTCTAAAGGAAAAGCCAAATTAACCACCTTTCCTACTTCACCAACCACATTAAGGTAGTTGTACAATTGTACATGTGTGGTCATGGAAAAATACAGGCACTATTCTATACTTTTATCTTTTATTCCCCCCTTCACATCCGTGCAAAATAAGGCGGAAAATCGTTTTCCATGTTTGAATAGCCATTCAGCCCAGAAAAATGTGCTGAATATTATGGTGAAAAAATTATCAAAAGCCGTCTGATACATTTTTTTTTAAATCGCATTTTATCAAAAAAATGGTACTTTTACCATCAACTCGCTCGCCGCGACCAACTTTCGGCGGCTCGTTTTCATAGTGGTCGCAGCATTGCGCTCCCAAAATCGATAACTTTTGTGTGGATGTGTACAAAGATCATTTTGATACAAAAAAAATAAAAATCTATCAACTCTGCGAAGACTTGATGCATTTTTAAGTTGAAAATGACGTTTTGCGACTTTCTGCCCGCTAAAACGTGGTGAAAGGGATTGATGAGATTTGTGAAAAGTTAAGACAACTTCTCTCAAGTATGGAAATTCTTGATATTGGAACATGATCCGTGAAGTCACACGTAGCGTGTTGAAACACATTCCAGAGTTTCTGAACAAAAATAATTGTCTGGCTAACAGTAGCGTGCGGTGAGAATTTAGGCTAGGGAAGCAACTACGTTTTTAAATTTAATATACCTAGGTACAGGCGCGAGTCCACGGGGCGGAGGTATTCCCCCCCAAAGTTTTGATATATACTTTAGTATTATAGTTAAATAAATTTTGAATGTAAAAGTAGTTAATGTATATTAAATATTGTGCAATATATAACATTTATAAATAAATATATATAGGATAAAAACAAATAATGTTTGTATAGTAATTATTATTAATTTATTTAAAACAATTATTTTTAAAAAATGCCCCTCCCCAAATAATTCTCTGGATCCGTCCCTGCTAGGTACAATAAAAAACAGTGTTATAATTATTAAGCTTTAGCGCTAAGTTTTTTAAAGAAGAACTTTTATACTTTATACTTATGGAATTTATTGACTATTATTCTTTATTTAAAAAAAAAGTACTAGTATTTATAATGCAACTCGATTTTCCGGTCTGTTTTAGCAAAATACCTGATGCATGTTTTAATCTTTGTTGTTAAATTTGAAAGTTCTGATTTTGATCTGCCTTTCTCAACAATTTGTAATTTCCCTTCAAAACCGTACACATGAACAAAATCCAATAATTTACAAACTGAACAACAAAATTGTCGTCGGTTGTATCGGAAGTACTCGAACCTTCCACCGAAGCAGCTGAATTTACAGTCGTGACGATACTGCAATTTTAAATTTGCATACAGAGCAAACTAAATAGAATTATTTGTCTTTAAAAAATTCCAACTTATATAAATTGAAATAATAAAATGTTTCAAAATACAGTCTCATTCGCAGATTTACGTTACTTAAGTAACATTTAACAAACACTAAATCGAACAAATAACCAATTATAATAAATAAACATTTGGACATGGAGCACACTAAAAATAATCTGACCTTACTACGATGTACAAAGCACCCGCCCACTAACGAAGGCGCGACTGGCCGTCTGGTGGGGAGAAGTGCAATAAGCAACGAAATCAGTGCTTATATGCAGTGTATGCAACACATTTGAATCAGTATTACCTTTCCACGCAAGTTTAATGAGTCTAATTTAAAATAGTACTCTAAATAATTATTCTTTTTGCTGTACGTAATTGATATTGAGCTTTAAGTTGATTAAATATTACAAATTTAAATAAACGATAACCATAATTTTATCAAAATATTTTTGTTAGCATTGGTTTTTATTTTTAATGAATTCTTAAGGGAAGCATTGCTTCCATGGACCGCACGCCACTGCTGGCTAACATGGGTGAGGAGGGTTTGGAGTCATTGCACTCAATCATTGGCAATTTATGCCGTCGAACTAAACGTCTAAATAAACTCGAAACACTCTTATTCGCCGCTAAACGACACGCTGTTAATGTCTTACTATTTGATTTGGGTCTTATTTAATACGAAAGATTACAATCATGCTTTATGTTTCTTTTTCAAGCCTTATATTTATTCAATTTGTTAATCTCGCATAAATTTAGGTATCGGAATGCAAAAAAAAGTTGAAAGAAACGCTTCAAAGACTCAATTAAACCTGTGATTCGTCATCGCTTGGAACCTCTTGCTCTTTTCGTTGCTTTGTGGTGGTGATGGCTAAGATTTGTCAAAACAAAGCAATCTATCCAAAAAAAACTTGCCTTATGCATCAATCCAAAATTTGCAGACACATGACGAAAAAACACAATGAGAAAAGCCAAAAGAAAATAAATAAGAAAATGAACAAGCACGGCTTTTCTACTTCATGCGTTTTGTTGACACGTTGGGTTACGGTAGATTGTCCACGTTTTAGCGGGCAGAAAGTCGCAAAACGGTCATTGTCAACTTGAAAAGGCATCAAGTCTTCGCAGAGTTGATGAATTTTTATTTTTTTTGTATCAAAATGATTATTTGTACACGTCCACACAAAAGTAATCGGTTTTGGGAGCGCAATCTTGCGACCACGCTGAAAACGAGTCGCCGAAAGTTGGTCGCGGCGAGCGAGTTGATGGTAAAAGTGCAATTTTTTTGATAAAATGCGATTTAAAAAAATGTATCAGACGGATTTTGATAATTTTTTCGCCATTCAATTCAGCACATTTTGCTGCGTTGAATGGCTATTCAAACATGGAAAACGGATAGAGAACACCATTTCGCGCGGATGTGCCCCCCCTTTCTCTGTTTTGTGAGATGATAAAACACATGTGAAAGGATAAAACTATAATAAATTACAGCTAAAACACAGGCCAAAAATTAGCCCTTAATCCAAATTCTCTTTCAATGTTGATTTGGTTAACCTTCAGACATTTGTCAAAGTGACTTTGTTGAAATTCTTAAGAGGTTAAAAAACGACATAAAGGTGGCGTCAGTGCACTCTAGTTTAACAATAATTATTTCATAACTGTTATGAAAAATTTTAAACCATATTAAAAATATGACATGTCATTTGCATCTTCTTAAATGCTAATTTGCTAATAAAAAAAATCAATTGAGATAGAAATAGGTTTTATGTTAATATGGTGCCAAATAAAATTGGAAAAATAACAAAAAGCAGTTGCGTGGGTACAATTGTAGTTTAGGGGCCCACCTGCAAAATGATTTTGGAAATCTTGAAAAATCTTTCAAGCATCCTACTACATTGTTTTATGTTGTTTAAATATTGTGGACAGAAGAAGAGACCAAATAAATTTAGAAGATATTCAAAAGTGGTCCAATAAAGAAAATGATTTAGCTTTGATAGAAAAAATTAGGTTAGGTTATTTGCTAATTAATAGTATATTATTTTATGCGGAGGAGAAGTATGACTTTTCATGGCGCGCCTGAGTTTACCCGCCGAACGTAGTGAGGCGGGTAATAGAAGGCAAGCCATGAAAAGTTACTTCTCCTCCAAATTAAATATGCTATTTTTTCTTCAAACGCTTTAAAATATGTATTATAAAGCTGCCATGTTTTTGTGTTTTTGATACTCAGCTCTGGGTTTGATTTATGCATACAATACTAGAAATGTAGTAGGCGATTAATAAATGCGAGTAGTTTCCGCAGCCACCTCAGTCAAATTATGACCTAATTATTTTACGTTTGAAGAAAAAAATTGTTTGTTCTATGTATAACAATGCTTGAAATGTTAAAACATTTTTAAAGAACAATTTGACAATGGGTTCCTAAACTACAATTATTCTGTTGCCTGTACTACTGAACTGATTGCTCTTAATAGAAGAGATTCTAGATGAACCATTAGAAAAATAATTAATTCATTTAGCAAACTTGAAATAAAGTGTTATTCGTACTTTGATTGAATTTTTTTATTTCAGAACATGATTTAAATCTAGAAATAGATAGATTAGTACAGCAATCAGCTAGTCAAAAACGTAAAATAGCAGAATTAGAGTGTAAGTTACTTGCTGATAAATTCGATGTTGGAGGAGGAGGAGAGGTAAGTAGTAGTGATATTAACACTTATTTGTTTGTCGAAAAAGTCTTGAGTGTCATAACCTTATTTTTGCATACTAAAACTGCAGATCAGAATGCTACACTTTGAGGAGCTTGCATGTGTATTAGGGTACATAACCTTAGGGTGTGCGTATATATTACTGTAGCATTTACTTACATAGGCAGTAAAGAGATAGGACAAGATCTTTTTGGTTTGGGGTTATTCTACCGTTACATGTAAGATTTTTGGTGGCTGAACTTTACATTTAGTAGAAGATATTTCTGCAAAGAAATTTGTAAATTATCTATAAACTTTTACATTCTTTTGGAGTTTTATGTTTTACAGCACCAAATGCAACAAACATTTCTGATCACTGAGGTGGGTAATTTACTTCTAGTGGAATCTTGGAAACTATTTCTGAAGTAAAATTTACTAGTTATTTATTAATTTTTAAATACTAACATTTAAAGTTGCAAATTTTTGGAGATTATAAAACTCCCAATTTCATGGGTTCAAGTT
The DNA here is from genome assembly GCA_929113105.1 of Agrypnus murinus. Classification (NCBI taxonomy): domain Eukaryota; kingdom Metazoa; phylum Arthropoda; class Insecta; order Coleoptera; family Elateridae; genus Agrypnus; species Agrypnus murinus. Next base: position 134,448,919 of record OV816029.1, on the reverse strand, counting down.
GCGGTTAGATCTTTACTAGGCTAAGTGAGTTAGTTCAATTACTTATTATTATCATGGCCCGTTCAATTCATCTAATGATAACTAAATGTAACTTTTACCGTATATTTAAGAAACATCTAATAATAATAATAATAATAATCTTTATTTAGCATTCGCTATAACTTTACATATAGGTACTACAGTGGTCCCTTTCATTACACTTTCTTACAATAATTACCAACAGCACAATTCATAATTGATCACTTCCCTTTAATAGGGCAATCCAAAGACCAACTTAAACCAAGTTAGATAAAACTTTTAAAAACCACTTAATCTGTTGTTTCTGAATGAACTGGATTCTTATACTCTATCTAAAACCTGAACTGAAAAATACGTGTAAAATGTCGTTTGAAAATAGAGGGTGGTTTGATAAGTCAGTGACTTTTTGAATAAAAGATATTTATTTCGGCAAATAAACGTTTTATTTCTCAACATAGTCTCCTTTTAGCTCAATACATTTAGTTCAGCGTTTTTCTAATTTTTTTATTCCCTCCAAATAATAGGTTTTCTCAAGGCCCTCAAAATAGGCGTTTGTTTCAGTGATGACCTCTTCATTCGACCCAAATCTCTTACTGCCTAGCCATTTCTTCAGGTTTGGAAACAGGAAATAGTCAGAGGGGGCTAAATCTGGAGAATATGCTGGATGGGGTAGCAGCCCAATTTATGAATTTTTGCCATGGTGACTACACACGTGTGCACGTGCATTGTCTTGATGGAACATCACTTCTTTCTTCGCCAAATGCGGTTGTTTCTGCTTCAAATCAATATCGAATCTGTCCAAAAACTCTCTGAATAATATTCGCCGGTAATTGTTTTACCCTTTTCAAGGTAATCGATGTGAATGACACCGCGTGCATCCCAAAAAACTGTGGTCATGACCTTGTTGGCCGACAGACCCATCTTGGCCTTCTTTGGTGTACATTGATTGTTCCTTGGTCTCAGGTGTAGTATGATGGATCCATGTTTCCTCAACGGTAACGAAACGCCGCAAAAACTCGTTCGGATTGCGGCTGAACATCGCCAAACACTCCTTTGAAGTGGTCAAACGGTTGGGCTTATGGTCGAGTGTGAGCAATCGCGGCACCCATCGCGCGGATAGCTTTTTCATGTCCAAACATTCATGTAAAATGTGATGTACCCGCTCAGTTAAGATGCCTACAGCCTCAGCCACCTCACGCACTTTCATTCTCCGATCGTACAATATTCCATGGATTTTATCGACGATTTCTGGCGTGACAACCTCTTTTGGGCGATCTAAACGTTCGGCGTCACTTGTGCCGGTGCGACCACAACGGAACTCAGTAAACCACTTCTTAACCATTGAAATTGATGGTGCAGAGTCCCCATAGTATTTATCAAGCCTTGCCTTGGTTTCGGTGATGGTTTTTTTTACGCAAAAAATAATGCTCAATCAGCACACGAAATTCACTTTTTTCCATTTTCGTTAAAATTCACGAGGTTGTTTGCTTCCAATGGCTGTCAAACATAAACTAAATGGCGCCGCCTTGTCAAAATTTTACAGTAGTCTACTCATAGATGGCAGTTGACGGGAGCAGTGTTGCATTTAAAGTTACTGCGCGGGAAATTCAAAAAGTCACTGACTTATCAAACCACCCTGGTAATAAACATTACTATACCCGGGCCGCTGAACAGATATAGTTAAAAAAAAATCAAGGCAGCACAGATTGTTCTGATTGGTTTTATGTGAAAGTTAAATTTACAATAGAACATTTTTAGAAATGAATTGTTAATTCATTATAAATAATGGCACTTTGAGAAATGCTAGTATAAATAATAACCATACATTTTAAAAAAATTTCAGTTTTATTAATTTGATAAAATTGCCATTAAAAGTTCGTGAGTGTGATGTTTGTAAACGCATTTATTTTGTCTGTGAATTATTAATAAAACAATGAATTTACATACAAACATGCTTTAAGTATATACATCTTTGGCACAAAATGTTTTATACAAAATAGAAATGCAGATTATAGAGCAATATAAATATAGAGCAGAAACTGGAACTACTAAACGAATACAGGATACAAATGAAAACTATAAAATATGTACACACGATGAATTACATAAGAAATATTAATCAGAATCCGAGCTCGTTGATGAATCAGATTCATTTTTCAAATTGATAATCAATGGTTCGATCACAATATCCGCTGCTAAATCAGCTTCCCACATGCCCTGTTCTACCAGCATGGTATGTGATATCGCTTTCTTCCAATTTTCGGAAGAAACATTAGCAACTGCAGTAAGTAGTAGGTTTCGTACAACTTCAGTCCAGTCTTCTTGGATTCAAACAAAAGTAGGCCATTTTCTACAAATCCTTCCTCTGACCCAATGTGCAACACAATAAGACGTTTTCCTTTGCCAGATGGACTCTTCAGTCCTGTAGATAACCCTTGTAGGAAAGCTTGCCTTGCTGTAGTTATGGTTGTGTCTTGCCAAATTCTTTGCACTGTATGACCTGCATTTACCCACGTTTCATCTAAGTAATAAATTTGTTTCCCTTCTGCCCTCAATTTCCGCACTTCCCGGAGATAATGTCGTCGCCAAGCCACAATTTCATTTTTTTCCTTTAACATTCCATTTCTTTTTCTTTTGCTATACCTTCAACAATAATAAATTTAGATAATGACATAACATTACTTATTGTATATTTACCGAAATCCAATTTCCTTCAGCAATGCCCTCAAAGTAGTTTTTTTGAAATTTGGCAGTTCTTAGTTATCATTAATAGCAAGCATTATTTTTGCTATTGTTGGTGGTTCGTTTTGTAGATAAAATTGGTGAATTATTCGTCTGACTCCACTTTTTATGCCCTCATCAATGTTGTCCAAAATGGGTTTACTTCGATGATATGACTTTGGCGGCTTGAATTTATGGTCAGTCTTATATTCTCGAAGAACGTTATAAACACTTGCAACACCCACGCCTGTCATAAAATGAATATTTACAACATTGATGTTGAAGAAATAACACAATACGTAATAAGCAAAATAAAATTACAATTGCCTACCTGCCGCTTTTGCAGTAAATTCGACGTTTTCAATTTTCGAATTAGTTGGATGTTTTTCTTGACACGCTTTAAAAATGTTTAGGATGGATGCTTTATCAGACACCGAAAAATGCATTTGGAGCCGTTTTTTGGAGGAGAAAGGGCCATATCTCTTGGATTTTAAAACAACAACAGTAAAGAACGAAATAATAACAAAACACAAAAAAATGAAAACGGGAACACTCAAAACAGAAAAGAACGGAAAACTAAACAAACAAACAAATACAGAATATCGAAAATGAACAGAATGAACGAAAATTTTAGTTATACAAGCGTCATGCACAACTAACAAGTGATTGCCAGATATTTGACAGTAAACGAATTTATATCTTTTTGGTACAATTAAACATGCCTTTCAATTTGAGCGGTATATTTGAATGCTACCAATAGAAAGGTTTTGTTACAAAGAGGGGGTAATTGTAGGCGTTTTTTATTACTATATCTGTTCAGCGGCCCAAGTGTAGTATAGTAGCGAACACAATATTCTTCTTTAAATAGATTTAAAGATTTTCTACAGGACTTTTTCTCTATCATATATTGTTATTTTGTTTCTGTTATAGCCAATGACAACAATTTGATAAGTTGAACCTACTGTCACAGTTAAGTAAAGTGGGAAACAAATCGAAATAGTTTGGTACCACAAATGTTATTATTGTAATTTTTGTGCTGGATAGCCTAAGTAGTAGGATAAAACCAAATAAAGCAAATACTGCCGCAATTCTTTCTACGTTCACCATGCTATCTTAACAACCTTGTGGATTGGGTTGTAGGGTAGTCTAAAAATGTATGGAAGAAAAATACACTTTTTCCTAGATTTGATATAGAATCCTGGAAATTCAATATTTTTCAATCGGACTATTCTGTTTCTCTTCAGAAAACGACATCCAATAATTTATTTATTAAACATTTCATATTAACTATTTTTTACAGGGCCTCCAAAAAAAACCATAAATTGTTAAAAAATATTTATCAAAAATATTTTCATCAGAATTTTCATAAATAAACAAAATGTGAATTGTTACTGATGATTTCATGTTTGTTAAATTGTTTAAACAATGTATTATCGTCATCTTCAAAATAAAGCTAGCCAGTTGTAGTTCTGTTGAAACCTTTTTCTTAGTTTACAATAATCAAATATAAAGATAAATGATAAAATTATAATTCCCAAATTCCGGTGAAAAACTCCAGAAAAAATATTAATATTTTTTAACAATTTTTTCGTGTTTCTTCTATTTATGGGGTTTTTTAGCGATCCTGTAAAAAATAGTTAATATAAAAAATTTAATAAATAAATTATTGGATCAGGGTGGCCAGAGAACCTGGAAACCTTGAAAACCGGGAATTTGCACAATCGGATAAAAACCGGGAAAGACCTTGAATTAGTGATCAAAGTCGGGAATTTTGTGTCGGGAAAAAATTTAAAAGATGTTTGAAAAAATAGAATAATTTTCATAGTACCTACTTTCGAAAATAATTAATATTTTACGTTACCTTGCTTTTTTCTATTTACGTGTTCAAAATAGTTGAATACTGGAAACAGTAATATTTTATCTTTTAAAGTTGATATCTTTGTTGAACAGCTGTTCTTAAAATGTAAAAGTTATTTATGCAAATTTAAAAACCAAATGCAAGATTAGAATTTTCAGTATTGCCAACTGTCAAACTAGTTAACAAAGTATCCCAAATTTTGTTTACAATTAAGTTATTTTTTTTAAACGGTTACAAATGAACGCTAATAGAGTTATAAAGCATTTGTGTCATAAGACACGGTTTTAGCGCAGACGTCGAAGTTTAGAAAACAATCCTCGTAGTGGGGAGTTTTCTAAAGGACAATGACACTTAAAGGACAAAGAGAAACAATAATATAAAGTATTCGTTTCATAAGATATTTTAGCGTCTTTAACGCGTCTAAACTTGAACGCGTGTGCTAAAAACGTGTCTTATGAAACAAATAGTTTAATATACTATTTTCTATTTGCGTGTCCAAATGAAGCCATTATGACACGCATTTTGCGTGTCCAAAAGAAAACTGGAAATAGTAACATTTTATTTTTTAAAGTAGCTTAACACTGTTGAACAGCTGTTCTTAAAACATCGAACTTATTTACGTTGTGAATTTGAAAAACAAATGCAGAATTAGAATTTTCAATGTTGCTTACTGTCAAAATACAAAACAAAGTTTCCTTAACAAATTTTATTTAAAAACTAACTAATAAATTATTTTTGTAATGATTACAAAATAACGCAAATAGTACATATAAATTATTTCATTTTTTCATAGTTTTAGTTTTAGCGCACTCGTTTTTTAGAAAACTCCCCTCTACGCGGGTCCTTTTCTAAACTTGGATGCATGCACTAAAAAATGTGTCTTATGTAACTAATACTTTAATATACTATTTTCTATTTGCTGTCCAAAAGAGATGCATTTGAATACCGGAAACAGTAACATTTCATATATTAAAGTTGATATCACTATTGAACGGCTGTTCAAATGTCAAACTTATTTACGCTGTAAATTTGAAAAACGAATGCCAAATCTGAAATTTCCGGAATTTGCACGAACTGACAAAAAACTTTTTGTTTTTCCCTAACAAATTTTATTTAAAACTAAAAATAAGTACAAAGGTAAGTTATTTATTAGAAATAATTAAAGAATAACGCAAATAGAAAAAATAGTATAAAGGATTTGTCCTTGGACGCGTGCGCTAAAAACGTGTCTTATGAAACTAATACTTTGGTATACTATTTTGCTGAGTTTAATTAAACTGATCCATTTTTGATCGTTATTTGGTTATTTAGGCTTCTCCGGCAATAAAAAAACGGCTTCAAGTGAAGGTTTTATGTTCCGTTATTAATTTTAAATTAATAATTTGATAGCCTTGACTGTCTCGAGCCTTACTTTATGGAACTCCATAATCATGAAATAAATAAAGATTAATAAAAAGTTTTACAATATTTATTAAATATAACCGGACAATATTGTTTCGACAGCTAAGCTGTCATTATCAAAGGTAATATGAACATAAACAAACACGTCGCTAAGGTAAATACAAAAATAGATAACTAGATAAAAATAGTAAGAATTAAATATCTAACACTTCCAGTAACGGAGAATTACTGAGCTCAATCTGTTCATTTATTAAAGGTACCTTGAGTTTGTGTTTGTATATCTCAAAAACTTCTAAAATGTCTAATTTGTGTTTGTTATTACAAAAATGTAGGAATTTGGTATTATTTTGGGGGGTGGGGGTCATTGTGTCATTCTGTTCTAAAAGATGTTTGGTGTAATTAGATTTTTCGAGATGTTTATTTCTGTAACAATGCACGTGTTCTTTATACCTTATGTCAAAATTTCAAAATAAAATAGCCTTTAAAACCAACATGAATCCTTTTTCATTCTTATTTAATGCTAAAGACAGAATACACGATATCATGAAATCGGGCATTTACTGTTTGAATTGTTCTTTTTATAGTTGGGCATATATTGGACAAACACTTCAAAATTTTGACATAAGATATAAAAAACACGTGCGTTGTTACAGAAATAAACAGCCCAAAAGATCTAATTATGCCAAACACCTTTTAGAACAGAATCACACAATGACCCCCCAAAATGATATCAAATTCCTACATTTTTGTAATAACACAAATTAGACATTTTAGAAGCTATTGAGATATACAAACACAAACTCAAGGTACCTTTAATAAATAGTTGATTAATAATGATTGAGCTCAGTAATTCTCCGTTACTGGGAAGTGTTAGATATTTAATTCTTACTATTTTTATCTTTTTATCTAGTTATCTATTTTTGTATTTACCTTAATAACATGTTTGTTTATATTCATATTACCTTTGATAATGACAGCTTAGCTGTCGAAACAATATTATCAGGTTATATTTAATAAATATTGTGAAACTTTTTATTAATCTTTATTTATTTCATAATAATTTGATCATCAGTATGGGTAAATTATTAAAGGAAAAAATCGGGAAAAATAATATTTTACGACCTGGAAAACCGGGAAATACCTTGAATTTAAGAGTACCACTCTTGCTTGCCACCCTGTGGATGTCATTCTCTAAACATTTCTGAAGAGAAACAAAGTATTCCAGTTAAAAAATATTGATTTTCTAAGATTCTATACCAAATCTACGAAAAAGCGTTTTTTCATTATATAAAATACATGGAAAACTGTATGGGCTTTGAGACACCCCTAAATATTGTTTGATTACAAAATAAAAAAATCCTAAAGGGTGAGAGCATAAGATTTTCAATTTTTTTTGGACCACTATTGGATTTCCTAAAACAGTGGTTCCCAAACTTATTTTTCTGTGGAACCCTTATATAATATTTTACATATCGTGGAACCCTAGTCATATCTACAAACATCCTAATCTTAACTAGGTATTAAAAAAAAAATATAAATTACCTACAAATAATATATTCAAACGTGCACGGATAAGACACACATGATATACAATAACTAATAATTTTACAAAATACAAAATAAAGAACAAAATAAAATAAAACAATATAGAAAAACTTTATGAAGTAAAAGTAAACGATTAATTACTAATCGTAGGCTTCATATGAAAAGTGCGTAAGTGCCAAAATTGAAAAAATTGAGATTTTAACGTTATCTGGTTAATTATTACTTTTTCTATAAAATAAAAATGAGAAATTCCGAAAATAATTAGTAGAAGTCGCTTAAATAGCAAAAATAAAAGCGGGCACAAGTGCAAAAGCATTGACAGGTAACATGAAAAATGTTACATTTCTTGTAAACAGGTTTTTCGGACTTATGCACTTTTCATGTGAAGCCGACGTAATTTAGTATTTTAGATTTCAATACTACTAAACTACGTTTCATGATATATTGTACCTTATCTTCCTAATATTATGGCAACTGTCCTGCGGAACCCCAAAATATTTTCACAGAACCCCAGGGGTTCCACGGAACACTTTGGGAACCACTGGCCTAAAATGATTAACAAAGATAACCTCCAAAACTTTAGACATAAATATTTCAAAAATTCCTGGATAATCCACTAATATTTTTACAGAAAAAGGTTCTTTTCGATGTAAATTAACTATTTTTATCCTCAGGAATTTCTCCACATATTGTAGTAGAATGGACTGAACTTTATAATCCCTACATTAGTTTAATACAGGGATAGGCAAACTTTTTAAGTGACGGGCCAAATTGAAAGAATAAAAATTTGCAGTGGACCAAAATGAAATAATTTAGCAAATCTCGTATGTTAGCGATAATTCAAATGAAATAATGTAATTGTTTTATGTACAGGTTTATTAGGGTGGTTCTTATTTGGGTCATGTTGGAATTTCGGTTTTGCCGGGTGCCCATTTGATTCCTAAAAAAGAACTGAAAATTTTAAGACCAATACGAACTTCCTATCTCTATTCTATCATTCGCTGTAACAAGGAGAAGTTTCCCATTTAAAATACATGGGTTTTTTCAATTCTTATACATATACCACATAGACCACTGATTTTATAGAATTAACGAGCGTCGATGCTACTTTTAGGTGAAAAAAAATTATATGGGACATTCTACATCACTTCAACCCTAATTGAACTGTGCATTATTTTGAATTTATTTTGTAAATTGGAAAAAACTGAATGCTCCATATATTTTTTTTTGTGCGTGCATTTTAAATGGGAAACTTCTCTTCGTTACAGCGAATGATTAGAATAGAGATAGGAAGTTTGTATTGGTCTTAAAATTTTCAGTTTTTTTTAGAATCAAATGGGCACCCGGCAAAACCAAAATTCCAACATGACCCAAATAAGAACCACCCTAAGGTATATACACGTGTTTTATATGTAGCTCCCGCACCAGACTTGACCCGTGCATTTCTGATGACATTTGGAACAAAAATCTTAATAAATTTCTTTGATTAGAGAAAGTCAAAATTTTTAGTAATTTTTGACCTACGTTTTTAGAAAAGTACATATAAAATTATAACGCACTGATGGTGATATTATTAATAACTTTAAATGACCTGAGATTTGAGTCAGACAAAATAATTTGTCAATAAAGCATGAGTTTGTTTATGCTGCATAATACTATTAAGAATGGAGACTTGAACTTTGTTGTTATCACTAGAGAGTTATCACCTTGCTCACTTAGCCAAAAACTAACTGTTGTCGGACCTGCGTATGCATTTACCCCACCGATGTGTTCAAAAAAAATTACAGACAGTGGCGGCTTTTGCTTCTTACAAGCTAGGGAGGGTGGGTTTTTAGACAAAATAAATAAAGATAAAATAAGCTTGTGGACTGTAGTTTGCCCAACTGGTTTAATATATTAAGTAAATTAAGCATTCTGACGACCTGTCAAATAGCATTTTCATGCCGCCAACCCGACGGGAACATTTATCCATAATGGCCATGCTAATTTGAAATTGCCTAATACAAAGCAACTTTTTATGTAAGTTTATATAAAATTATAAACTAATTTAAAACTTGTTCCTATGAAGTCACTATTGAAACTTAAAACTGGCTATCAGAATGGAGCAGTTCCACTTTATACATGTAGTGTTTGAAAAATTTGTATGTAAAAGAAGGTTATGCCGCTTCTCCAATTTCAAATTTTCTCCTATCTATAAAAGCTATGATATTGGCTGTATTTATTTAGACTTATAATTTCAAATCACAGCATCTCCCTGAAACACCTCGCAAGCAATCACCCAAAAAAAAAAAATCAAAATCCAAAAAATCACCCAAGAAAAAAAAGGCAGCTTCTCCTAAAAGTTCTCCCAGGAAAAAAAATGTTAAAACTGGCAATAATACACTCAATCCAGTAAGACTCAGTTTCGATAATGATTTACTCAAGAAAAACAATGCAGCTTCTCCAACTACTACTCCCAGTAAAAAACAACGTGTACCAGAAAATACTCCCGAAAAGTCTTTTGCAACAATTGACAATTCTGTACCCAATCCAATAAAACTCAGTTTTGATAATGATGCTTCAAAATTCGTTGAACTTACAGTTAAATGTCAATGTAGTTGTTGTGATCATAAATGCAGTAAGAGTAAGGATAGTCAAAGACAAAGCCTTGATAGTGAGGTAAATTATTTTCTTCTGTGTATGCTGACAAAGTATTTTTTTAATTTTATTTAAAAAATGTCAAATAACAATACTCTATTATAAAAAAGGCAAATAATGAAGTTTTACTAAAAGTACATTATTCTAGGGTGCTTCATTAAGCCATTATAAGACGGAAAGAGATTACTATATGAAGGAGTATCAGCGATTAGCAGGACAAACGAAAAATACTTCAAGCAGACCAGACAGTGTAAGTTTATGATATTAATGTTTATTAGTAGTAATGAGTGCTTAGTTATTGGGAGTTGTGAGTTTATTCAGTTTCGTAACACTTCGAGGATTGTGACACTACTTGCGAGTAGTACAATTCTAAGTTGCTTGATCGTTTTTATAGGAAACTTAGAAAATAGAGATAGAATCACTGAGATTACTAGCAAGCAGTGAATGAAACACATGTGATAAAGTGTTGCCAATAATCGACTCTTTATATGATACAATATTGTGACTACTTAATGTTGCGGTACCAGGTAGCATTGGAACTAGGGCTGTGCGATTATCGAAATCAATAATCGAAAATTGATTGGAAAAAAATCGATTAATTGATTAAATCGATCGATTGATTAATCGATTGATTGATTAATTGATTATTTAAGAATATAAAGACAGAGACCAAGAAAAATTAAGAGGCATGACAGAATTGCACAAAAATCGAGGAACATTCTGAGTGAAACAATAGCTTTCAAATGATGTATCACATGCCATATATTGTCATTTAAGAAAAATGTGGATGACGTCATATTTTTGACAGATGTCAATAAAAAAAATAAATGAATTCTATGAGAATGTGGGAAACTGAAAACTAAATTGATGTGTTCAAGCGTTTTCCATAAAACCTGAAGACTACCAAATTATTAGGGGTAGTCCATACTTTTTTTCCACATTGTATATAGGATGATCATGTGAGTTAAGCAACATCAAATGCAGCTGATAGGCGATGTGTGTCGCACTTGCTCAAGATCTTGTATTCAAAATAATCTTTTTAATTTAGTGAATTCCATTCTATTGTAACCGGTGCTACACTGAATTGCTATTTTTTCAATGTAATTAATTAATCTGTACTAAACTCTTTACAAACAATCCATAATTGAAGCAACCAAGCATAAAAAAGGTGCATAACAGGTGGGACCTTAGCAATTTGACAAATCTGTATCCTAGAGGCAAACTATGCCAAGTCCAAAATTTCCAAATTTGAGATAAAATTTCTTTACAAGTGTTTTAACAAAGAAAAATCAATTTTCTAAATATTTAATTGTCATTTCTGAAAAATTCTGAAAACAAAAATGATTTGCCATTTAATTAGTTTTGATTTAATAAAGATTAATTTAAGTCATCCCACATAAAACTCAGAATATGCTCAGAACAAAATGCTTTTCAAGGACAAAGCGCAGACGATATTCCCTTATGTTTATGTCCCTTTCAATTAGATGCCAAACACTATTATGAATGAGATACCGGTTTTTTTCCATTATAACATAAACCTATATATAACCACAGTTCCGTGTTCAAAATAAGAAATTATTCACTGTAACAATAAATGATTAACAAATCACAATCATGTGATCGAATGATATTTAAAAAAAATAAAAATCCATCATTAAAACTCATCAAAATGTTGATTTTTTAATAAAAACCCACCTGAAATAGACTTAAATACATTAATATTTAACAAACAGGCACATTTACACAATAGATAATAAAATAAATAAACAAGCCAGAAGACGCAATACGAAGAAACACAGCGCGGAGAGCGTCAAAGCGCTGCGAGCGCGATTTAACATCTTCAAAATAGCCCCGCTCAAAACAGAGCAACTTTGAGCGTGAAACGTACAAAGATCATTCCAAAGGCGCATCGAAATGTGTGTCCATGCAAATGGGCAACATATGGAGCATTTCTTTTGTTTTATTTGAAAAACCTTGATTTTTTAAATAAATAATTTTTTAATTGTGTACTAGTTGCAGTTTTTTCTCAATAAATCAAAAGTGGTTACAGATAGCTATAGGGACGTACCTACAAAAAATGTTCGTTATTTAATTCTGCATCACAAAGGTACAAAATATATTGGGTGTTCCATTTGAAAAAGTTGTGAATTTTAGCTTTGAAGTTCTCTAAATTTAAAAATTAATTTTTAATCTTTACTACATTTTCTTGCAATGTTAGTATGACCAGATTAATTAGTTTTTTTAGGAACGTGCAGCTCATATAAGGTTTCGATGACTTTTGACCTTTTCACCTTATCAAATGCTCTTTCAAAATCAATAAATAGGTTATGCATTATTAGTTGATTTTCTCTACATTTTTCTGTCACTTGTCTCATTATGTGAATTCCATTTATTGTGCTGCAGTTCTCACAGAAGCCATACTGGTATTTGCCAATTTCTTTCTGTTTTCTGATCCTATTATGAAGTATGCATGAAGTATGCACGTCAAGCAATGTCATTACAAACATTTTTTAGAAAGACTTTTTCATATTTTAACAAATAAGGTTATTTTTTGCCGATTTAAAAGAATGGCGAATTTAACAGATACTTAATTTCACCGGCCAACCTTGACTGGCGTATTCCAAGTATTTTTAGAAGCAGAAGTGATTGCTGGCACAAAGTCTTTTCCAAGCAAAATGTAATAGTAGATTACTTACCGAGGCGGGAAGTAGAACATTACGCGGAGAGCAATGCTGCTGCCCGAGGCGCGAAGCGCCAAGGGCAGCAATTGCTCGACGCGTAATGTCTTCCCGCCGAGGTATGTATACTATTTTATTCACAATCGTACATAATTATGTTCTTACATTGATACCTTATACTTGATATATGAGGACACAACACCAGCGTTTTTATTCAGGTGGCGATAAAATGACAATTGCTGCAACAATTGTCAAAGTAAATTCGTGTCACTACTAAACCAAATTTAATTACATTGCTCCTAATTGCAATTTACACGATTTAAAATGCCTGATAGTGAAACTGATGTAAGTTGCACACCACCGGAATAGCGAGAAGTTGCTAAAACAGTGACTGACTGTTTGTTACCTGCTAAAAGTAAAGATAGATACGAAAACTTCTGCCATCTGTTGAGAATATTTAGAACGAGCAAAAGGTAAGTAATGGATATTACTAACCAAGAGAACTCATTACTAACCAAGAGAACTTATTATTGACTCTGATGTATAATAAACTACTTTCTAACTTTTTAAACGTCAGTAATGAACACATTATGTATCGATTGTGAATAAAAAAAGATTCCCATATGGATCCAACTTTCTGGCAGACATTCTATAAAATGATGGCTGAAAAACTTATTTAGTTTCATTTAAAACGTAGCAGTAAAATATTTACGAATCATGTATCTTTTTATTTAACACAACTGATTTTCTTTTCGAGATGTAAATTATGAGCGCCCAGTGGTGCTACATGTAGTTATATAAAGCATTTAAATTTCCCACTCGTTTGCCGTAATGAGATGTTGTTACCTTGCGAGCTATATCAAGCGTTCTCAACTGACAAATTTTTCGTATTAATTTTTTTTTGGCAAAACTAACTTCTAAACAAATTTGAAACTTTAACGGCACTATCTTACAACGTTTTTACATGAAATATTTTGGTGTCAAGTTAGTTTCATTTTGTATGAAGTTATTATAATAAATATGTCAACAACTTATCATTTTGCTTAGGATCGCGTGTTATTTTTAAATGCAATTCTTGCATAAACAAACTTCCTAAACATTCAAAATTTTTCAGGAAATAGTTTTGTGCTTTAAAATATATCAATTGCACTAATTTTCTTTTACATTTTAATCATTTTTTTACTAGAGCCACAACATAACATAATAAAATGTTCAAAAATCGTGCAATACCGGCAAACCTCGCTTTGCCGGCTGCACTACTGACGTAACCGGGTACTAACCGGGGAACAACGGAGGCAATACTCTTACCTTACGTTTTCAATCCTGTGTAGTAAGTGTTAATTATAAGTGTCTTGTTGGATACGTCATTGCTACAGTCCGGTCTTGGTCCTATAACAAGGTCTTTCAAGACGATATATGGACGATAGTTTTAACTTGAAGTCAATGGCAATATTGGTGGGCTGTGGAATCTTGAATACATTTGTGTAGTTACTTGTTTTCTGTGCAATACTAGCTTGTGATTTCTTTGGAAATTCTGTAGCATTTAGAGCATGTATCGTCCCAATATCAATGCAATGCTTGGTAGGTTAAAAATTAATATTAGGGGTGGAATTCTTCTAGTTATAACAAGAATCCAATAATGTCAACTGTATGATCTTAGCAATCAGTGCCAAGACATTCCACTACTCCAGTTTTTTGCCCAAAACCAGCAAGCAATCTTTTAGGAATAGATTATACATTTAATTTTTTTGTAGGGTTTACTACAAAAACTTAATGAAAAAGAGAAAGAGATCACTTCACTGCAGCACGAGAACAAAATATTGGCTCAAGAAAAACATAATTTAATGACACGGCTGGAAACTGCAAGAGATCGCAGTGACAACGAATATGATGGAGGACTGAGTGTAAGAGTAAGTTGAATATATAATAACATGAAAATTTATTTTGTTTAAAAGTAGTTTATGTGGTTTGCAGTCTGCTATTAGAAAAATCGAAAGAGAAAGAGATATGCTTAAAGATGACATTACGAGACTGGAAGATGAGAGAGATGCATTAAGACAACGTCTTAAGGTATGCTTTTAGAAGGTATTTTAGCAAATAGATTTTAATTGATTACTAGAAGAATTTTATCATGTAAGAAAAACAAAATCACTCAAAGATTTGGCTCTTGAGCAGTATAGAATAACGGTAATGTTTTGCATTACCTAATCTAACAACACAGACTTTTACTTTGAAGATATACAAATTAAATGAATAACAATATAACATATGAGGTAAGCGCCATAAATTCTCGGCCTAATATAGAAAAAATAAACTTGGTAAAATATAATAATTTTTATTTTTCATTATAATCTCCCCTATTGTTAATGTACTTATTACAACGTGGAATATTTAATGCCCTTGTAAAAATAATCTGAAGCTTTTTCTTCAAAATGTTCAATTACAGCTGCTTGCAACTCGTTCTCGTCCTTAAAACGACGTCCCCTAAGGTCTTTCTTTAAATTGGAAAATAAATAATAGTCACTAGGAGCCATATCCGGACTGTACGGTGGATGATTCAATGCTTCAAAGCCGCATTCGAGAATGGCAGCTTGTGAAATTGCGGCAGTGTGAACGGGTGCATTATCGTGTAATAATCGAACACCTCTTGTCAATTATCCTCGACTTTTTTCACAAATATTGTTTCTCAATTTATGCAATAAAGACGCATAATATGTACTGTTAACAGTTGGATTGCGTTGTTTAAAATCAATCAGTAAAATGCTGTCACAATTCCAGAATATTGTTGCCATAACTTGCTTTATCGATTGAACAACTTTCGCCTTTTTTGGACGAGGTTCATCGGGTCGTCGCCATTCCATCGATTCCCTTTTGGATAGAGGATACAGAACCATTGTTTCATCTCCAATGACAATGACTCCAAAATCGGCTTTGGGTCGTCTCCACACAAGTTTAAAAACGAGCGCGTACATTCGACTCGACGTCGACGTTGAACAGCAGAAAGAAGACGCGGTACCCATCTTGCACTAATTTTATTCATACCCAAATGGTCATGTAGAATTCGGCGAACACTTGTTTCTGAAATGTCAGACATCATTGCTAACTCCTTAAGTTTCAAACGGCGATCTTCTAATACCATTTCTTCAATAGTTGCAACTTTTTGATGTGTTACCGCTTGAATTGGCCGACCGGCGCGCTCATCATCTTCAAGAAATTCTTGCCCCAAACGGAAACATTTTGACTTACTTGACTTACTTTTTTACAGTGGAATATGAAGGAGATAAATCACCATAAACGTCGTCTAAACGTTGTTTGATTTGATAAGGCGTGTGCCCTTCCTTTGTTAAAAATTTAATGACCGCACGGTACTCAATTTTCGTTAGCTGCCACATTTTCCTGCAATCGTCTAGATGCTTGAGTGGCTATTAAAATCTATTACGCTTCTAGCCGTAATATATATAGTGTAGGCCTCTTATATGTTCAACTATGACGCAACCGAGTTTGAACATGTTGGCACCTGTAGAAGCCTATCGGGCCCAGGATTTATGGCGCTTAAGGCTCCGTTATCACGTAGTTAAAGTACCGCTTAAACAGCTCTGAAGAATTTCATTACAATTTTTAAAAATTGCACTTAGTTTACATTTATTGTGCATGAGATCTTTTCTTAAGAGTGTTATCTAGTTTATATTATGCTTTATAGCAAATACAAAATTACAAAAGCTATTTCCTTAACGAATAAAGAAGTGTAAATTTATAAAAACAAAACTATAGCTAAAGAGCTTTTAAAAATGGTAAGGTGTACTTCCTAAATTATCATTCAAGTATTATTTGAGATAAAAATGCCCGAATATACAACAGTATAAAAGAACTAAAAAAAGGTCATATCCCGCTTTTATTTAAACATTTTGTTAAATGACAACTATCATTCTTAGTTCAGGCTTTTGGTCACGTAACGCGCTGTAGGCGGATCGAGTTAAAAAAGCAGGAAGCTTCTGTTGTATTTTTGTTCAACACGTCCTATTTCCCATTTATTCTTTAATTTAAACAAAATTCTATCACCTGTATTGCAATCCTTTAACTGTCTTACATTTTTGTTGTAATATATTTGTTGTTTTTGTTTTCTTGACTGGAATCTCTCCATAACTTTCTTCTGGTTGTTCATTTTAGGAACGAGTAGTTTTTCTCTAACTGGCAACTTATCCTTCAACCTTCTGTTGAACAGCAATTGTGCCGGGGATAGTCCTATATCTGGTAATGGTGTATTTCTATAATTCAACAAATACGTATGAAGTTCTCCTTGCTCGTATCTGCATTTATTTAACATTTTTTTACAAATTCCAACTGTTTTCTCAGCTTGACCATTACTTCTGGGATAATTTGGGCTTGAAGTTATTAATTTGCAATTTATACCATCTAGAAATATTTTTATTGCAATTGAATTAAAAGGTATTATTATCTGCTATAAAAATATCTGGATAACCATGAAATGAAAAAATAAATTTTAACTTAAAAATTATTTCGTTTGCAGTTTTAGAATTCAATTTAACCAATTCAAACCATTTTGAATAATAATGATGATGGTTTGGAAATTTTTAACACATTTAAGCTGTCAACAGGTAAAGCGAAATAAAGATGTAATAGCAAAATTTAAAGAATACTGTGACCCAAAAAAGAATGTCGTTTATGAAAGATTCAAATTTCATTCCTGTCAAATGAAAACAAGCCAGACAATTGAGCAATATAACAGAATTAAAAACCCTTGCATCTACTTGTGAATTTAAAGAAGAAAGTGAAATGATTAGAGACAGATTGGTAATTGGTATCAAGGATGACATACTAAAAGAAAAACTATTGCGTGAAGATAAGTTGATATTAATTAAAGCAATTGACATTTGTAGGTTACATGAAGTGAGCCGTCAACAAGCCAGTGATATGAAATCGCAGCAGAATGTTAGTGTCGATAAAGTCGAAAGTAAATTTAAAAAGAAAGTAAATAATAAAAATTGTAAATATAATGTAAGTTAGGTTTAGTACTTTTAGCTATGGTGCAAGTAATAAAAATAGTGAAACCTATAAATATTTCAAATGTAATAAGGCACATTCCAAGGGTAATTGTCCAGCATTTGGAAAAGCGTGTAATTACTGTAATAGAATGAATCATTTTTCATGTGGATATCCTTATAAGAAATATGTTACAAATAAAAACATAGGTAATTCTAGTAGGAGGATTATAAATTCTGTAGAAAATGAAGGAAATGATGAATTTGACATGTACAGTGAAGCCTCGTTGATCCGAATCTACGTTAATCCGAATATCACAACAATCCGGATCAGTAATTTATTTACATTGATTCTATTGTAATCCGGATTTAAAGGTTTTGATAATCCGAAATTTTGACCGAAAAGGCAAAGCATTTTTATCCAGAAGCGTGCAGTGGTGCATAGGAAACAGTGAAGCAATCGCGATGCGACGTATGCGCTGTCATGCTCGCACGTAATATGTACGAGTCCGATAGCGCATACGTCGTATCACAACTGCATTGTTTCGTATGCACCGCATGCTGCTGTAACTTTATCAAAGATGTTTTCAAAAAGGATGACTTCAGGGCAAGTAAAGATTGGTTACTTAATTTTAAAAAGACACAATTTATGTCTGTTAAAAATCTCGGGGGAAAGGCTATTCAATGATTCGCAAGCAGCAAGGTCCATTAAAAACAGTTGCAAAGCGATTAGCATGGCTTTGCAATGGGCGGTAGAAAAATTGAAACAATTGTGATGCTGGAAGATTCAAAAGAAAAATCGTATCTACACTGAGAAAAGCATTTAGTAGGACCAATTAAATGTATTTAATTCAACTAAATATTTAGTTAAATAAACTAAATTTAATTTGATTTAACAGATTTTAACTATCTATTTAGTTGAATTCAATAAATTTAATTGTTCAAACTAAACGCTTCAGTGTAAGGTATTGAATTTAAAAAACACGAAACAAACAAAATCGCCGTCGTTTTTGATTAACGACATATTAATGCGGAATTTATTTTTAAATAAATGTTTTTGCAGAATGTTTTAATTCCATTTACTTACAAATAAAACATTGTAACTACAGACGCGGTAATCCGAAAACCGCGATGATTCGGATTGGCCCTGTTTTAATTAGTCCGAATTAGCGAGACTTCACTGTATTTAGATTTACTTTTTGTAGAAAATGTAAATGAATGTGTTAATGAAGGGGAATTAACAAATAATGATTGGTTAGAATATGTAACAATTAGAAATAAAAAATAGCCTTCAAGCTTGATTCAGTTGCACAATGTAATGTGATCCCTAAGTCACTAATAGGTGCAATTGTTAAAAATGAAGAAATAAAACTCACTAACATAAATTTAGTTACCTATGATAAAAATAAGATAAAACCTGAAGGTGAAATTGTATTAGATTGCCTGATTAAACAGAGATTAGCTAGAATTAAATTCATTGTGATAGGAGTTGATAGTCAAGCGATATTAGAACTAACTACTTGTAAAAAATTAAACCTAATTAAACGAGTCAACGAGATAGGTTGTCAAAGAAGCCTAGTTGAAGAAATAAATGTACCTCATTTAGGGACAAAGTCAGATATAATAGAAAAATATAAATCTGTTTTTACTGGATTGGGCTTGTTCCCAGGAAAACCTTATAAAATAACTTTAAAAGAAGATGCAGTACCAGTAGTACATGCAGCAAGACGCATTGCAAACAGCATAATAGATGAAATTAAATATACTTTTAAAAAATTAGAAAATGATGGTGTAATTGAAAAGGTAGTAGAACTTACACAGTCGGTAAATAATGTAGTTGTGGTAGAAAAACCGAATAAGATCAGAATTTGCTTAGACCCTTCAGATCTAAATCTTAATATTAAAAGAGAACATTACCAATTGCCATCAGCTGAAGAATTATTGACAGATTTGTCAGGCAAAAGTGTATTTTCTGTTCTTGATCTTAAAGATAGTTTCTATCAGATTAGTTTAGATGAGGAATCTTCAAACTTGTGTACTTTTGAAACACCTCTAGGAAGATATAAATTTGTCCGATTGCCATTTGGAATTAAAACTGCAGCTGAGGTATTCCAAAGAAAGAATTCTGAGATTTTTGGTGAGATTGTTAGAAATAAAATATATATTGATGATATTATAATAGCAGGAGTAGATGAGGTTGAACATGACAGAATTTTAACAAATGTTTTAGAAACTGCAATAAAGATAGGAATTAAATTTAATAAAGATAAATTTCAATACAAACAGTCAGAAATTAAGATATTAGGATTCGTTGTATCAAAAGATAGTATTAAAATAGATAATGGTAGATTAGAAGCCATCTTAAGCATGGCAAGACCATCTAATAAAAAAGAAATGTTAAGATTTCTAGGACTTGTTAAATACCTAAGAAAGTTTATTCCAAACTTATCGCAAGTTACAGCACCATTAAGAGAACTTACAAAAGATAAAGTTCTTTGGGATTGGAATATAGCTCATGAAAACGCTTTTAATAGGATCAAGAATCTATTGACAACAGCACCAGTTCTGAGTCACTACGATAGTCATAAACCTATTTTAATACAAACCGATGCGAGCAAAGATGGCCTTGGTGCTTGCATGCTGCAAAATGGAAAACCGGTGGCGTATGCTTCAAGAAGTTTAACAGATACAGAAAAAAGATATGAATCCATTGAAAGAGAATTAGATGCAATTTTGTTCGCTGCTGAGAAATTTCATTATTATATATATGGTAAGTTAACAACTATTCAATGCGACCACAAGCCCTTAGTCAGTATCTTCAAGAAGGATATTAACAAAGTTTCCAGCAGGTTACAAAGAATGATACTACGTCTAATGTAGTACGAGTTATATGTAAAATATATACCTGGTAAAACTAATCATATTGCTGATACGTTATCGCGAGCCTCTTTGAATATAAAAGTTAAAGACGATCCAGAAATGAAGTATGTAATACACTCTTTAGTAACAAACCTGCCAATGTCCGAAGATCGAACAAAGGATTTTCAAGATAAAACTTTGAAAGATCCGATTTTGAATCAAGTTAAAATTTACATTAGTAATGGATGGCCAGATAAGAAAAAACTTTCTGCACAATTGAAACGTTGCTGGTTAATTCGAGATGAGTTGAGCGAGCATAATAACCTTGTGTTTTTTGGTGATCGTATTGTTGTACCTCAAGAGTTACGAAGATATATACTCAGTGTTTTTCATGAAGCTCATCAAGGAGTCGTGAAAACAAAATTGAAAGCTAGAGAATGTTTATTTTGGCCTGGTGTGTCTAAAGACATAGAAGAAACAGTACTTGGTTGTGAATTATGTGAAAGATTTAGACCAGATAATGCAAAGCTACCATTAATACCCCATGAAATACCAAAAAGACCATGGTAGAAGATTGGCATGGACATATTGGAATTTAATATGTTGAATTATCTTGTTGTGGTAGATTATTATTCAAAATGATTTGAATTGGTTAAATTGAATTCTAAAACTGCAAACGAAATAATTTTTAAGTTAAAATTTATTTTTTCATTTCATGGTTATCCAGATATTGTTATAGCAGCTAATATACCTTTTAATTCAATTGCAATAAAAATATTTCTAGATGATATAAATTGCAAATTAATAACTTCAAGCCCAAATTATCCCAGAAGTAATGGCCAAGATGAGAAAACAGTTGGAATTTGTAAAAATATGTTAAAGAAATGCAGATACGAGAGCAAGGAGAACTTCATACGTTTGTTTGTTTGTTTGTTTGTGTTTGGGCGAGGAATCAGGATGGCGGAGCATCCGTCGTACCTCATGGCACCGATTGCTATGATCATTTGGCCAACCCTACTAGAATTTAGCCGAATCTGGGGGAATTCCACCCCCAGTAGGGATCTTTATCGTGCCAAACATCGCATTGACACGGGACCTACAGTTTTACTTCCTCTCCGAAACGAAGGCATGTTTTAAATTTTTCTCCGCTATGAAAAATTACCAGTTGGGCCGGGGATCGAACCTGCGATCTTTGGATTATGAAGCAAACATGCAAACCACTAATCCACCGAGACTGGCAGAACTTCATACGTATTTGTTGAATTATAGAAATACACCATTACTAGATATAGGACTATCCCCGGCACAATTGCTGTTCAACAGAAGGTTGAAGGATAAGTTGCCAGTTAGAGAAAAACTACTCGTTCCTAAAATGAACAACCAGAAGAAAGTTATGGAAAGATTCCAGTCAAGAAAACAAAAACAACAAATATATTACAACAAAAATGTAAGACAGTTAAAGGATTGCAATACAGGTGATAGAATTTTGTTTAAATTAAAGAATAAATGGGAAACAGGACGTGTTGAACAAAAATACAACACACCACGTTCATACATTGTGAAAGATGAGCAAGGTAAATTGTTTAGAAGAAATAGACAGCATTTAATAGTTAATAATAAAGTTAATAAAGTAGGGAACAATTTAAAAGTTTATAATGGGGATCAAAATGAATTCAGAAATTTACAAGATAGTGAACCGTATCATTTTCGAGACAGGCGAGGTATAGAAAAGCCGTTACGTTTTAGAAATTAAATATAATTTTGTTGTAAAATCTAAGGGAGGGGATGTTGTATATACTGATGATATACAGCATACCTGCATATATATAGAGCTAGTAGGCTGTGATTGTTTAGAACAATTGAGATGACAATCAATTTTGTAATATATGAATATAGAAATGTTTAATAAATATTTATGAATTAAATAAGTTCTTTAATGACTTGTTGATTAGTCTAGAAGACAACACATATATATTTTACATCTAACTCGTACTTCATTAGACGTAGCATCATTCTTTGTAACCTGCTGGAAACTTTGTTAATATCCTTCTTGAAGATACTAAGGGCTTGTGGTCGCATTGAATAGTTGTTAACTTACCATATATATACAGGGTGGCTACGAAAATTGGAGTCATTTTTCTTCAAATTGCCAAGAGATGTCGCCGTTTTTACAAAAAAATTGCGGTTCTAAAAACTATATTTGATTAAATGGCAACATGGAATTCAATTTCGTGTAATTGTCAACAATTGTCAAACTATTGTCAATAATTGTCCATTATGAATTTCAATGTTGAACAGCGAATAAACATCGTAAAATGGTATTATCTTTCTAAAGAAGGTCGCTCTGGTAGAATTGCAGCATTAAGAGTGCAGGATCGTTGGCGTGTAACATATCCTAATCAGCGACAACCAACGATTGGTGCGATTATTAAAATCGTTAAAAAGTTTGAATTGCATGGGGATGTTAAAAATCAGCATAAGAACAGGAGTGGCAGATCCAAATATGTTGTGACTGTTGATAAAGGGCAGCTGAAATCCACAACCGTTTGCTGGAAGAACCAACAACATCTCAGAGGCAACTTTCAAGAGAGTTTGGGATTTGCAGACGATCGATACAGAAAATTATTGGTGAGATTGGATTAAAACGTTATCGACCAAGGTTAGTGCATATTTTGAACGAAGATGATCCCGATCGAAGATTACAATTTTGCGACGAATTTCAGAGTTTGCTGGTCGATGAAGTTGATCCAAATTTTTTGCTTGATCGTATTTTGTGGTCTGATGAAGCTAAATTTCATTTGTGTGGTCGAGTTAATCGCCATAATTGCGTTTATTATTCTGACGAAAATCCCCATGTAACCATTGAGAAAGATTTTAAATCGCCTGGAATAAATGTTTGGGCTGGAATTTGGAGTGGAGGAATTATTGGCCCATTTTTTATTAACGTTAATATTACTGGAGATGTTTATTTAGCTCTGCTCGTAGAACAAATAATGCCAGCTATTTTGGTACACTGTCCTCTGGATATAATTCTGCAACAAGACGGCGCAACACCTCATTATGCTGTACAAGTTTGAGAGTTTTTAGACGATCATTTTCACCAGTCTTGGATTGGTCGAGGAGGTCCGATAGAATGGCCTGCGAGGTCATGTGATTTAACACCGATGGACTTCAGTGTTTGGGGAATTGTGCGGGATTTGGTATACCTCTATAATGCTTTTGAGGACTTGGAAACTTTGAAGGTGATGATTGAAGAAGCATTTCAAACGTTCACTCCTGAATTATGCAGTAAAATTTGTAGATCTTTTCAAAGGAGACTAGAATTATGTACAGAGAATGGTGGTCATCAATTCGAGCACCTTATGTGTTAATATTAGGTAGTAGATATTTTTGTTGCATCGCTTTCCAATTTGTTTTTGAAACCGTTTGTTAGGTATTTAATTTTAAATAAAATATTTCGAAATTTTTGAAGACGCAATTAATTAGCTACATTGTTTGAAAGCATGGTTACGTTACGTAAGCAATGTTGCCATCAATTTCATTTAATTTTTTCTTGTAGTTCCCTCTTTTGGGCAAAAGTGGAAAAGTGATTCCAATTTTCGTAGCCACCCTGTATATATATAATAATGAAATTTCTCAGCAGCGAACAAAATTGCATCTAATTCTCTTTCAATGGGTGCATATCTTTTTTCTGTATCTGTTAAACTTCTTGAAGCATACGCCACCGGTTTTCCATTTTGCAGCATGCAAGCACCAAGGCCATCTTTGCTCGCATCGGTTTGTATTAAAATAGGTTTATGACTATCGTAGTGACTCAGAACTGGTGCTGTTGTCAATAGATTCTTGATCCTATTAAAAGCATTTTCATGGGCTATATTCCAATCCCAAAGAACTTTATCTTTTGTAAGTTCTCGTAATGGTGCTGTAACTTGCGATAAGTTTGGAATAAGCTTTCCTAGGTATTTAACAAGTCCTAGAAATCTTAACATTTCTTTTTTATTAGATGGTCTTGCCATGCTTAAGATGGCTTCTAATCTACCATTATCTATTTTAATACCATCTTTTGATACAACAAATCCTAATATCTTAATTTCTGACTGTTTGTATTGAAATTTATCTTTATTAAATGTAATTCCTATCTTTTTTGCAGTTTCTAAAAGGTTTGTTAAAATTCTGTCATGTTCAACCTCATCTACTCCTGCTATTATAATATCATCAATATATATTTTATTTCCAACAATCTCACCAAAAATCTCAGAATTCTTTCTTTAGAATACCTCAGCTGCAGTTTTAATTCCAAATGGCAATCGGACAAATTTATATCTTCCTAGAGGTGTTGCAAAAGTACACAAGCTTGAAGATTCCTCATCTAGACTAATCTGATAGAAACTATCTTTAAGATCAAGAACAGAAAATACACTTTTGCCTGACAAATCTGCCAATAATTCTTCAGCTGATGGCAATTGGTAATGTTCTCTTTTAATATTAAGATTTAGATCTGAAGGGTCTAAGCAAATTCTGATCTTATTCGGTTTTTCTACCACAACTACATTATTTACCCACTGTGTAGGTTCTACTACCTTTTCAATTACACCATCATTTTCTAATTTTTTAAAAGTATATTTAAATTCATCTATTATGCTGTTTGCAATGCGTCTTGCTGCATGTACTACTGGTACTTCATCTTCTTTTAAAGTTATTTTATAAGGTTTTCCTGGGAACAAGCCCAATCCAGTAAAAACAGATTTATATTTTTCTATTATATCTGACTTTGTCCCTAAATGAGGTACATTTATTTCTTCAACTAGGCTTCTTTGACAACCTATCTCGTTGACTCGTTTAATTAGGTTTAATTTTTTACAAGTAGTTAGTCCTAATATCGCTTGACTATCAACTCCTATCACAATGAATTTAATTCTAGCTAATCTCTGTTTAATCAGGCAATCTAATACAATTTCACCTTCAGGTTTTATCTTATTTTTATCATAGGTAACTAAATTTATGTTAGTGGGTTTTATTTCTTCATTTTTAACAATTGCACCTATTAGTGACTTAGGGATCACATTACATTGTGCAACTGAATCAAGCTTGAAGGCTATTTTTTATTTCTAATTGTTACATATTCTAACCAATCATTATTTGTTAATTCCCCTTCATTAACACATTCATTTACATTTTCTACAAAAAGTAAATCTAAATACATGTCAAATTCATCATTTCCTTCATTTTCTACAGAATTTATAATCCTCCTATTAGAATTACCTATGTTTTTATTTGTAACATATTTCTTATAAGGACATCCACATGAAAAATGATTCATTCTATTACAGTAATTACACGCTTATCCAAATGCTGGACAATTACCCTTGGAATGTGCCTTATTACATTTGAAACATTTATAGGTTTCACTATTTTTATTACTTGCACCATAGCTAAAAGTACTAAACCTATTACTTTCATTATATTTACAATTTTTATGATTTACTTTCTTTTTAAATTTACTTTCGACTTTATCGACACTAACATTCTGCTGTGATTTCATATCACTGGCTTGTTGACGGCTCACTTCATGTAACCTACAAATGTCAATTGCTTTAATTAAAGGTGAAAAGGTTTCGAAACAGCACAATGCGCAGAAACCGAAATACGTATGAGCGTTCGAAATTCCGTCGCACGCGCATATCTTTCTTAATGCAGTAGCGTCGGTATATTTCCATTCTGTCTTGTTGCGTGTGCTTATATCTCACAATTATCTTTTTGCTACTTATGTGAGTTGATTTAAGCTCCAACCCCTTCAATTGAAAGTGGTTATTTAAAGATTATAAAGTGTACTTTGAGATTTTCATAACATTTTATGTGCACATATTTTTAACCCCTTTTAATGAACAACATACGCGCCGCCACTGTACTCGCAGGTGACGTTCGCGCAGATCTTGATGAGTCATTGTGATGTTTCGAAACTACGTGAACTCTAATATCAACTTATCTTCAAGCAATAGTTTTTCTTTTAGTATGTCATCCTTGATACCAATTACCAATCTGTCTCTAATCATTTCACTTTCTTCTTTAAATTCACAAGTAGATGCAAGGGTTTTTAATTCTGTTATATACTGCTCAATGGTCTGGCTTGTTTTCATTTGACAGGAATGAAATTTGAATCTTTCATAAACGACATTCTTTTTTGGGTCACAGTATTCTTTAAATTTTGCTATTACATCTTTATATTTTGCTTTACCTGTTGACAGCTTAAATGTGTTAAAAATTTCCAAACCATTATCACCGATTAGATTTAATAGTATTGCTATCTTTGTAGAATCTAATACTTCTGTTTTATCCATTGCTTCCATATACAGATCCAATTTTTGAATCCATGACTTCCATTTTTCAGCAAGATTACCATTAAACTCCATTGGAGGTGGTGCTCTAAAACCTTCCATAATATTTTAACTTTAAATATATCACTTAAGTGATTCTTCCTTTATTGGCTTATACACCTGACACCATGTGTTGTCTTCTAGACTAATCAACAAGTCATTAAAGAACTTATTTAATTCATAAATATTTATTAAAAATTTCTATATTCATATATTACAAAATTGATTGTTACATTTTTGTTGTAATATATTTGTTGTTTTTGTTTTCTTGACTGGAATCTCTCCATAACTTTCTTCTGGTTGTTCATTTTAGGAACGAGTAGTTTTTCTCTAACTGGCAACTTATCCTTCAACCTTCTGTTGAACAGCAATTGTGCCGGGGATAGTCCTATATCTGGTAATGGTGTATTTCTATAATTCAACAAATACGTATGAAGTTCTCCTTGCTCTCGTATCTGCATTTCTTTAACATATTTTTACAAATTCCAACTGCTTTTTCAGCTTGGCCATTACTTCTGGGATAATTTGGGCTTGAAGTTATTAATTTGCAATTTATACCATCTAGAAATATTTTTATTGCAATTGAATTAAAAGGTATATTATCTGCTATTCATGAAATGAAAAAATAAATTTTAACTTAAAAATTATTTCGTTTGCAGTTTTAGAATTCAATTTAACCAATTCAAATCATTTTGAATAATAATCTACCGCAACAAGATAATTCAACATATTAAATTCCAATATGTCCATGCCAATCTTCTGCCATGGTCTTTTTGGTATTTCATGGAGTTTTAATGGTATTGCATTATCTGGTCTAAATCTTTCACATAATTCACAACCAAGTACTGTTTCTTCTATGTCTTTAGACACACCAGGCCAAAATAAACATTCTCTAGCTTTCAATTTTGTTTTCACGACTCCTTGATGAGTTTCATGCAAAACACTGAGTATATATCTTCGTAACTCTTGAGGTACAGCAATACGATCACCAAAAAACACAAGGTTATCATGCTCGCTCAACTCATATCGAATTAACCAGTAACGTTTCAATTCTGCAGAAAGCCTTTTCTTATCTGGCCATCCATTACTAACGTAAATTTTAACTTGATTCAAAATCGGGTCTTTCGAAGTTTTATCTTGAATCCTTTTTTCGATCTTCAGACATTGGTACGTTTGTTACTAAAGAGTGTATTACATACTTCATTTCTGGATCGTCTTTAACTTTTATATTCAAAGAGGCTCGCGATAACGTATCAGCAATATGATTAGTTTTACCAGGTATATATTTTACATCTAACTCGTACTTCATGTTGTATATACTAATGATATACAGCATACCTGCATATATAGAGAGTAGGCGATGATTGTTTTAGAACAGTTGACAGGAGGATCAACTTTGTAATTTCTGAATATAGAAATGTGTAATAAATATTTAATGAATTAAATAAGTTCTTTCATTGACTTATTGATTAGTCTAGAAGACAACACAGCTTCAACGAGTTTGATTTAACTGTTAATACATTTAAAGCATTTTCATTACTGTTACATATATTTTTGTTATTGTCGATGTAAAGTAACAGATTATTGTTTATATCCGTTCTCATATTTTAACTTTCCTAATCTTTTGACTATTATTTAATAAATTCCCAAAGTAAATGTTGTTTTTCTTTACTTAAGAGCATGTGACGGTTAATTTTTGAATAAACTATTTCACTCTTAATTAGTCCTGATTAATTTCTTAAAACGAATATATATTTTCAATATTTTAATATAGTAATACTTTTCTTTTTCTTAAAACCAGCAAGAACAACTAATATTTTTAAAGATATTTAGCAGTTTTATATACCCCTTTTTGATTTCAACTACCTTAAATTATTCCTTGGCATTTAAAAATTAAGAATTTCAGTTAAACTTAAAATATTTTGAAAGTTCACGCATGTCTGGCAACACTGTGAGCAGATAACTGCGATGCGAACAAATAATGTTTCTATTTACGTTTTCAAATTTTAGTTTTAAAGAAATTATTTCCCTTTTGGAAACCGTAGCGCCATCTTTAGGTGTTTATAGTTAATGAAGCTTTATATTATTAACACTGGCGGCGATAACGGGCCCTTAACTGGTACTTAAATCGATATGTTTTTTTTAAGGGTACAGTCTTTTATAGTTACTCATATACAGTTTTGGAATTTTATTGTTTTTCACATGTAATAAAATCTCTTTTTGTAAAATAATTGCCTATTTTTTAACAAGTAATTAAAATCTGTTTACTATTTTTGGTAGATAAGAACTAGTACTATAATATCAAGTTTATTTTACAGTCAGCTACAGAAGCTCATATGGCAGACCGCAACAGAAGTGAGATGGCTTTGATGAATGCAGAAGAGCAGATAAGAAAATTAGAACTAGAATATCGAGACTCTTTACAAAGTCAAAGTTCACGCAGGGCAAAACTTGAGACTCTTGAAGAGCATCATGACACATTAAAAGAACAACTACGTGCATGCCAAGCAGAACTAAATCATCAGAAAGGATTATATACTCAATTAAAGTAAGAAGTTTAAAAATAAATGTGTAATTAACATTCGATTAATAATAATAAATTAATCATTTTTGTTTTGTAGAACACTTCAACAGCAAACTGATAGAGCGTTAGCTGGTTCTCAAACTCAAATAGTACAGCTTGAAACAGAACTAAGCAAATCCCGAACACGAATTAGTGATTTAGAAACAGATAAAAGTAACCTTGATGATGTAGTGAGAACTTTGAAAAATGATGTGAAGTTAATGAGAGGGAATCTCGCTCAGATTGATCAAGAAAAAGATGGACTATTGGTTAGTTTTAAACGACTATCAAGTGAAGCTACAACGAGATATTTAATGCTCCCAATGAAAAATAATCCATTTTTAGTTTTTTATTTCTCTATTTTTCTTCTTTTCTCATTTTCATTAATTTTGTTAAAAGGCACTGGAGAGGATACTGATGACTCTGACACACAGGAATATTATTTTTAAAAAACAAGTACTCGTTACTGGCTTAAAATGATGTAAAAATTTTAATTTTTCTAAAACCCTAAATTCTCTAAAACAAATTTTGATTTTAAAATTACATTTTTTTTTTATAAAAATAAATATATATATTATATATAAAACTGAGAAGTTTCATTAAGATGTTCTCTCCGAAAAAAACGAATTTTTTATATTGGTATTAAATGAAGCAGAAGTAGTAGTCATTTTCTAGAATATTAAAATCTGAGAGGTCGGCAACTGAGCATTAACGTGTATTGATGTGTAATGAATGCCCAAGATAAAAGAGACTTATGTCTTCTATATGACCTTTCCATTCAACTGAAGGCTTAAGGGCCTAGGATACTTAAAAAAAATTATAAAAATTGATTAATTCTTGTTTACGTGTTGTGTAGGTTCATCTAGTATATATGAAAAAAATATTTAAAAAAATCTAAATCATTAACAATTTATTAATAATTTATAATAAAATAGTAGATTTACCTACACTTTCATCAGTTCTAGCACAGAAACTATTCAAACTAAGATGAAAATAGCATATGTTACTCATTAGATAAAGACCATTGACATCTCGTCAATATGTTTTATAAATTGTTTCATGATTATGAGAATCAGACACCTTTAGTAATTACTGCTGTATTTGATTTGCATAAATCAAAATTTAAAATAATATTACGTTATGTCAAAGATTACTAGTATTACAAGATGCAGAAAAAATATGAGTATTGTTGATATATCTGATATAGAGTAATTAATGTAGAAGATTTAAAAATTAAATAGTACACACCCACTATTGGTGCCTACCCCTCATCTTTTGTTAAGAAAAGTAAGCTTATTCTACCCGCCTCCTTTTATGATCGCATAGACCAACCAGTAAAAGTTACTGATAAATGTAATATTTAATATTATCTACAAATTATAACATTATTATTTATATTGTATATTTCTTATTATACATTTCCTAATGCTATACTTTCTTAATAAGTTAGCATTCTAAAGAACATCCATTTTATATTTCTTAATATTGATTTTTAATAATTAATCGATTAAGAAATCAATATTTTTAACGATTTTTATCTTAT
Organism: Agrypnus murinus; assembly: GCA_929113105.1. Lineage (NCBI taxonomy): Eukaryota > Metazoa > Arthropoda > Insecta > Coleoptera > Elateridae > Agrypnus > Agrypnus murinus. Next base: position 134,417,722 of record OV816029.1, on the reverse strand, counting down.
TTTAAGAAGTTAAATGATAGACCACAGTCAGCATATTAATTCGCCTATCATTTCTTGTAATTATTGAACTGTTGTTTTTGTCATTTTGTTCACTATTATTATAATTATTTTTAATAGATAGGAAGATAGGCATTAGTTTGTATGTACAAAAACAATTAAAAACCGCTGTACACTGTACTGTATTAGTAGTATATCCTAACTACATATTACCTGTTAAACAAAAGTATTCGCTAATTGTACTAATTTGGTATAGGCAATGGTATCGTTTGCAATATTTATGCATTTGGTATGCATTGAAGCAATCGAAGTAGAAGACTGTAACTATATAAACTGTAGGTTATATTACTAGGAAATACAATAAATACAGTCTTTTTTACATAGGTATCTACAATTTTTAGAATTTAGAAATCTTATACATACTTGTTTATTGTTTCTAGCCTGACTTTGTGGAACTCCATAATCATGAAATAAATAACGATTAGTAAAAAGTTTCATAGTATTTATTAAATGATAACCTGACAATATTGTTTCGACAGCTAAGCTGTCATTATCAAAAGTAATATAGGGCATTTACGATAATTGGAGCGGTTCAGTTCGGTCACTATTTCTGTCATTTTCTTTTTAATGTCAATAAAAGTGACAGAAATAGCAACCTGGTTAACCCGATTCAAATATCGTAAATGCCCATAAATATAAACAGGTAAATACAAAAAATAGGTAACTAGATATGTTCAGGGTGGCCTGTTAAGGGATACATCTGTTTTACGTTAAACTGGTGCATATGAGAATGTGGGTGGTGTATCCCTAAGGGCCTTGAAGAATCTTAAGATGTAAAACAGAGTCTCTTCAGAACAACGGACCAGAACGGTCGAAAAGTGTCGCTTCCTCTTTAATTATAATATTTGTAGTTAAACTGTTTTTATTTGTTTATATTTTTAATATACGATTAAGGTTTTTACCGGCGTTTCAATTACCCCAAAAATACAGTCCACTAACACCGAACAAGATAAAAAGATACTATTGTCAGGTTATAATTTAATAAATACTGTGAAACTTTTTGCTAATCGTTATTTATTTCATTATGATTACCTGAGTTCATAACAGTAGCTAGGTTTAAAGTATTAGTCAGATTTATAATGTTTCCTGAATTTTCTAAGCATCTTATTCATTATCTTAACAGGTGGTTCAACCAAGTAGAGAATAATCTGCTTTCGAACCTCGAGCCTTCTTGGTAGGACTGTCACATTCTATTCAAATAATTTAGAATTTTAGAATCTGTCTTTGCTACCTTGCCGCCAATGGTAAAGAGCTTCTAAATGCAATAGACTTCTTCATTGACTAAACTGAATGTTTTCAAAGAAGCATACAAATGTATTTCTGGGGCGTAACGGTGTTGGTATCTAAGAAACAAGAAAAACGTGAATATAAAAGGTGTCGGAAAAATCTATGTACATCATTTCATATTAAGTGTTAGTAGTATTTTTACGCTTCAGAGGTTTCTTATTTTTTCCTAAAATATGCCAAAAACAAGAGTGCTTTTGTGTAGACAAAAAAAAATGAACGAAAGTAGAGTACACATTGTATTTATTTGTTTGTATCAGTGCAGCTTATTTGGTTACATATTACATTGTTTATTATTTTTTAGTTTAGTTCAATATTATTAGTATTAGTAATAACCAAGGACAACCACATGGCTGCTGAATGGGTAGTTAAGTGCACAATCTCGTGTAGTCGAATGTATAGGTATAAAATTACGGTACAGTTAGGTATACCTTCGACTATGCGAAATTGTGCACTTAACTACCCATTCAGCAACCATGTGGCTGTCCCTGGTAATAACTAATAAAGGTATAATAAGAAATACTTTTTTAGGAAAAATGATTTGAGCCATAATCAATCAGATTATCAGTTAATAGATCCTCGAATAACACTTTAAAAGCAAAACATGCTCTAGAAAAGAATGCAAATTTGTAAAAAATAGTTAATCTTATACATATATTTTTTTAAATAGAATTCAATTAAAAATATTCACATCTTTTCTTTTATACAAATTATGTAACATCGCATTGTTAAATGCGATGTTAAAATGGTTAAGAAACATTGATTTTCAACTTGTAATGATTTTCTACTTGCTATGCCGACTACAAATGCAAAGAGTGTCACAATAAGCAAGCTTGGCAATTAATGACGCTCAACCTACCCTTGCTGACTGATTGATTTATGATCAGTTGCAGAGAAGGATGGTCCTTTAGTAAAAATTGTATATTGATACAAGTGGCGCCCCTATAGTGGATTTAGTTTTCGAAACTACATATCCTAGGCCCTTAAAGAAATTTTATAACCAAAAATAATTTTGTAAGAAATTGTTTCTTTTTTGGGAAACATTATTATTATTATTATTATTATTTTAAGAACAGAAAGCGGAAAACCGATGAAACTGTTCTCGATTTAAACATAAATTGATTGAGCACATGAGTTATGAAGTGTAGTGAACCAGTACATTTGAAGCATTCCTTACATATCGGAAAACGAAAGACTAATGAAGTACATAAGAGGCAGCCAGTACACCGATCGTTTAAAAATAAAAGGAAGAGATGTCATAAATCGAAAGACTAGAGGATTAACAGGGTTTTATTGAATTTATTTTTTAGCATGTATTTATTTGGATGTATTTTATTTTGCGTGTGTTTATTTATTATAACTCTGATGTAAGGGGTGGTTATACCCCATCTTGGGATGGTTTTACACTTTCAAACGGGAAGGGGGTGTTGGTCATAGGTTATTTTTTTTGTAGGGCTGTGTTATATTATGTAAGTTCAGAATGTGATGTTACTTTCGTCCGCAACAAACAAAACATTTGTTGGTTAGTCTGCTTTTGACAAATGGTACTTAATCTCAGTATATTTCTTTACATAAATTTGGCAAAAACATATTTTTTCTTCAAACGTCAGAGAAGTACCTCATTATTGAATTGGGTTGCCATAGTTTAAGTTTCACTTCTCCGCCGGCGGCAGAAAAAGTACTTTTTCTGCCGCCGACAGCAAAAGTGATTTTCTATTGGTCAATTATAATTTTTCTATTTATAATTAAACCATAAATATCATGAATTTATTAACAATAATTAAAAAATAGTATAACATTAATTATTTGTTACTAAAGTTAAAATTGAAAGTACAGTTATGTAAACTTTGAAAGTTTATGCCGCTTGACGTAGCTGCTGATGATGAAGCAGAAGAGACGTGAACGTTACTTGGAGTCGAGATCGCAGCTGCTGGAGCATTACTCGTGAAGGATTCTAAAGATAAAATTCTTGATGAAGAAGCGCCAGTACACAAAATTTTTTCGGCGGTTTCTTTTTTGTTTGTTAGAGACTCTGCAATGTATCCTTCGGCACATGACGTGCTCCTTCAGCCCCGAAAAATCTCCCCCTGCGTCTATAAAAATTGTGGCTGACGTTCGTCTTAAAGAGTGTCCGGTGAAGAATTTCCAATTTGACAATTTTAAGAATAAAGCAACTTTCTGTGGTACACTTCCAATAGTATGGATGCCCATTACTGACTTGTAGCATTTCCCGTTTTGAAATTTCACAAAAAATCGGTTATCCTTCATATCCTTAGGCCTTAAACTGGCATATTTCCTGTATATATTAATGTTGCGTTCGCCCACAATAGTAAAAGAACGTGGTTTCTCCGTTTTGTTAAATGGAATCTGCACATGTATTACTGATCCTAAGTCTTCTATATACTCAACTCTCATGTTGACAAGTTCATTGCATCGACACGCTCCTGCAACTCCGAACAAAAAAACAACCTAAAAACAAGAATTTATAATAATACTTACATATTAGTACAAAATCATTATTACCTTTATTGCTAAATACTGTTGATCAGGAGCATTCTACAGAAACTCTTCAAACTGAATTTTTGTGAACACTTCTGCTTTCTTAGAAATGTACCCGTTGTTTTGCTGCTTCAAATAAGCCCGCAGTTTTAAGTACTTGCTTACGTCTACACCATTTTTGATATGTAGCATGGTTCGTATCATCGAATATTGTGACCACAAAGTCGAACTTTTCATTTTGAGGTTCTCTGTTAAATTTGAAAAATAAGCAAGCAATACGTTTTCTGAGTAGTCCATCACATCATTCTTAGCACACCAGTCACGGAATTTGCTGTATGCCAGGTTATAAAGTTTTTCTGACTTTTGTGGAACGAGATTTTCTATTGCTTTTTGAGCAGCTTTTGTGATTTCACTCATTTTTTTGGGCTGGTCGACGTCACCGTCTTCCTTAAGATTCCAACATGTTGATGCACTAAAAATATAAAAACTATAAAAACACAAATATTAATCATTACTTACCAATTTCAAAACGTGAAACGAAAACTTCAAGCAAATTTTTAGTTGTTTGGAGTGTCGCTATAGAAACATCAGTTCAAATTCAAAGCAGTCTTTCCGAATCCAACAAATTAAAATAAAACGTTGTAATTATTTTTACGTTTGAAGAAAAAATTGCTTTCTTTATACGGCGGCGAAGTCACTTTTTGTGCCTCATCTGTAGTTGTTTTATGCCGGACTCACTACGTTTGTCCGTCACACTAAAACAACTACAGATTCGGCACAAAAAGTGTGACTTCTCCGCCTAATAAAGAAATATACTATTATCTGCTTGCTGCCTCACATAAACACCTGAGCATATGGCCAACTACAATTCTTATCGTCCTTATTTTTTATTTCTCGAATAAAAAAACTTAATGTAGTGTAATAAGCTATAAGTAAGACTTACTTATTTAAAGCATGTTTTGTAGCTGAGTCAAGATTTCTCAAATGGATCACCCCAATTCATTTGAAAAATAAACGTTAATACATTTTTTAATAGTATTCAACATGCTCAACATTAATCTAGATGCGTTTTTTTTGCGAAAATATTTTTTTGTAAATAATATTTGTTATTAAAGTTTATGGTCAGTTTTTTGAAAAAAATATGCTACAGACGTTCTAATGAACATAATTTTCTCATTTCATCGTTATTTCAATCATCGTTAAACACATATTTGTAGTGATTTTTCCCGATTTGAAAAGTTGCATTTTAGTCAATTATTTATAAGTTTGTTTATAACAAATTCAAGTAACTATCTTCTGCGTCTTATTTCGACTCGAAAAAAACGACATATACTTCTTTCGTTTCTTAAAAATATGCCGTTGGAAAAAACGGCCCAAAATTAAAAAAGTTATTTGAGTTTTTTCATCGTCGCGTAAGGCTGCGACTTGTCATGCTCAGCTCGTCTAAACTATACTTCAACCAAAATTATAATTACGCAAAGACCACACTGTAATCTAAATGATAAAATAAACAATAAATGAGCTAGAAAGATTCAGTAGCGGAACAAACTGATTTTAATTAAAAATTATTTTGTTACTCTATTTTAAATGTTTTAAGCATTTCAGCAATATATATGAAAAGAAGTTCGCTAGGTATTGGCAACCGAATTTTTTAATTAGCAGATAAATAATTTATTTTTTTATTTAAATACGAAATATGGTAATTTTCATTCTGGGAAGTTTTGGTAATACGTAATTGCATACTTTAAAATAAATTAAAACAGCATTAATAGAGGAATTACCCTTTTAGAGATTGCAAAATGATAATAATTTGTATTATACCTTTATTACAGCATAAATTATATAGAATGGCCTTTTAGGTCCTTGATAATTAGCAACATTAATAATAATTGCTTACTTTATTTTTACACTAGAGTATAACAAGTAGAATTTGCTCAATTTGCTATTATAGTCGGAGAGCTAGCGAACACGACCGCTTCACAACTCCATAATGGATAAAATCTTTTTTATTATCTGTATTCATAGTATCTGAATAGGAATACCCTTGTCTGGCAGGGCAACCCCTCTGATTTATGGAGGAAGAGATCAAATAGTGTAGTTAAGAAATGTCACATTTGAAACACATATGTAATAGTTTTTTAATTTTTATATGAATCAAAATACTGAAACAGAACCATAGCAAACTTGCGAGACAAATATTCCTCTGATTAGTGCCAGATCAACACTCGTTAATTAATTATTTAAAGATTTTAAGTATAAGTGTAATGTCTGTCTTTTTTACTAAGTATAGTTGATCCTTGTATAATGTGATTGTAAAATGACAGATCAAGATTCCACTGATTTCATCCCTGAAATGTTAATAAACTTACGCTATTTTATGTATAACTGGTTGTCTATGTGTGCACAATGCTCTTTACTTGAAATCTTTTAATATGTAATTAATTAATTAGTACTGATCTGGTACTAATTAATCAGAGGAATATTTGACTGGCAAGTTTGCTATAGTATTTTTTCAGTATTTTGATTCATATAAAAATTAGAAAAACCATGACATATGTGTTTCAAATGTGACATTTTCTAACCACACTATTTGATCTCTTCCTCCATAAATCAGAGGGGTGGCCCTGCCAGACAAGGGTATTCCTACTCAGACACTATGAATACAGATAATAAAAGGGATTTTATCCATTACGGAGTTGTGAAGCGGTCGTGTTCGCTAGCTCTTAGACTATTACTGTTCTAGTTCTTCTAGAGCAACAGTAGGGGGAAAGTTTAAAAAAGTTTAAATAGTTTGTTTTATAATATCATTTAAGTTCATGTTAAAAATATGTTATAAGGTCCATTTTAAGTAACCTTCCCCCCCCCCGATCTCCCTCTCATATGGGTCGCATTATAATTTTATTGATATTTCTGGGTCGCTAGATAAGAAAGGTTGCGGAACGCTGTTCCAAAGAACCAGCCTAGTGAATTAGTTAATATAGATTTATTTAGTTTATTCTCAACTACACTTCTAACCTACAGTTATTATAAGTCAGAATAGTTGCCGTCACTTTAGAAATATGCACCTTTAACTAGTTAACACTAAATGGTCATTTTCAAAACCAGTGGCAGTTGCTGCATACTGTTCAAAACTAAGGAATTGGTTACGTGATCAATCAAAGATGCAGCTTGTCAGAAGAAAATATTGAGATATATTTACTTTTATCTAATAATCATTTTTTAAATTTAAGATAGTAAATAAAATTATTTGTTTATGCAATTTTTAACTTCTTATATTTTATGTTTTGCCAATGGAAAGTATTCTTCATTAAAGTTCCATGTACACCAATTAAAGTCTGATTACTGTGATTTCTTAACACGAAATTTTGTTTTATAAAATGAACTGGTAAGTTCATAAATTTTGCATTTTTCTAGATGTATTTCGTGAGGTTGGTTTTGATCCTATTTAAGCTGCACAGTTATCAATGTCAATTTCTCGAGTGCTTGCCTCTTTGAATCTCGTTCTTCTTTTTTGTTCCTGTTGGTCCTCTGGGTATCACAGGGTGTCCAAAGGGACGCTTCACTGACTATTAATAAAAGTAATAAGGTTGTCAGCCTTACACTTTCAGTTCAATACACTTTAATTTAACCCGTTTTTAACATTAATGGTAGAGTAACTGTCTTCAACTGCTGCAAAGTGACTCCACGAACTCATTCCAAGTCTCCTTATTTTTTGCTAAAACTTCCACTTGATTTCAGGACATATTTCGCGCACTAATTTCATTGTTAACATTTCTTTTCCATGTCAGGGCTGGTCTTCATTGTTTTCTTTTGCCTTTGATGGTGTATTCCATTGCCTGCCGTGTTATGTCTGCTACCGGTTTTCTTAGCGTGTGTCATCCATTTCCAGTGTCGCCTTTTTATGGTGATTTCTATCGGTTCTTGTTCGGCTCTTTCCCATAGTTCAGTGTTGGGAATTTGGGCTGGCCAATATATTTTAAAAATTCTTCTTAAGGCTTTGTTAATAAATATTTACAGTTCTTTTGTTTGTTGCTTATTCAGTGCCATGCCTCAACCCCATACAGCAGTACGCTTATTATATTAGTATTGAAGATTCATAGCTTTGTTTTCTTGGAGAATTCATTTGAGGCCCATATCTTACTTAGCATATTATAGGCGTTTTGTGCTTTGCAAATTCTTGTTTTAACATCTACTTGGCAACCTCCGTGTTCGTCAACTATACTACCTAGGTACGTAAACATATTGTATTTTACAATTATCTAATACTATTTCTTCCTATCTACCGGATTTATACTTAATGTTTTGGTTTTGACTGTGTTAATTTCTAACCCAACTGTATATGCTATGTTCTTCAGTATGTTTAGCTTTTCCTGCATGTGACTTCTTTTTTCATATATTAGACAAACATCATCTGCATATTCTAGATCTTCCAGTTTATATCTGAACCTCCACTCTAACCCTTTCTTATTATCTGCAGTTTTCCACATCACCCAGTCTGTAACTATAAGAAACAGAAGGGGAGACAGGGTACATCCCTGTCTAACTCCCATTTCAATGGCGAATGTTTCCGATCTTGAATTATTATGTAGAATGCATGCGCTATAATTTTCATATAGTAGTTTAATTAGTGTAATGTATTTTCTGGGTAGACCGTATTTTCTTAGTATCTGCCACATTTTTGCTCTATCAATTTTATCGAAAGCTTTCTTGAAATCAACAAAGCCCAGGTGTATTTCTTTTTGCCACTTGTTACCTTCTTCTAATGTGATCCTTAAAGTACCTATTAAATCCGAGCAAGATCTTCAAGGTCTGAAACCTCCTTGATTAGTTCTAAGTAGGTTTTCTATCTCACCTTTCATTCGTTCTAATATAATTTTTGTTAAAATTTTACTTGTGGTGTTTAGTATTGTTATGGCCCTCCAGTTGTCGCAGTTGGTCCTGTCTCCCTTCTTTGGTAACTTAATAATCAGTCCTATAGACCATTCTTCCGGTAATTTCTCTTCTACCCAGATCTTATTGATTAAGCAATACAATATGTTAACACATGTTTCTGCTCCCATCTTTATTAGTTTTGCTTGGGATGTTGTCTATACCTGCTGCCTTATCATTCTTCAGCTTATTTATAGCCATCTGAATTTCTTCTTTTGAGATCACACTCGTATTCAAATTCAGTTCTACGATTTCATCGTCGTCATCTTCGTTATTATCTTCTTCGTCCCTTCCTTCCCGTTTCGAGTAAATTCCTTTAAAATATTCCAGCCATCTCTCAACTATTTCTTGCTACGATTTGAGTATATTACCTTCTTTATCTTTCATGTGTGTTGTTGTTGTGCCCTTCTGCCCTGCCATTTTCCGCGTTATGTTATATAAGGTCTTCATATCATTCATTCTAGCTGCTTTTTCCGCTTCCTTCATTAGCTCCTCTTGTTGCTTCCTTTGATCTTTTCTTGCATTTTTTTTTTATTTGTTTATCTTTAATCCAGTATAGCTGTTCTAATTGTTCTTTCATCTCAGTTGTCAGCTCATTTAATATGTTTTGTTTAATCTTACTTCTTTCCTCGATTAGTTCCCATGTATTCCATTTCATCCACATCTTATCATGTTTTCTACTCCTCCCGATTGTTTCTTCTACTGTTTCCTTCATGGCTTCTTTGTATTTATTCCAAAGTCGATCTATAGAGTTCTCTTCCATGTTGTAACTTCCTTCTAATCTTTTCTTCAGTTGGGATTAGAATTGTTTTTGTGTTTCTTTGTCTTTTAGGTGTTGGGTATTGTATTTAACTTTCCTTTGCTTCTCTCTGCTTATAGCTTTTAGTTTAACTATAAATTCTGCCCTAACTAATGCATGGTCGGACCCCACATCAGCTCCACGCATAGCTCTAACATCCATAAGGCATTTCCTGTGTTTCTTTTCTATAGTTACATGATCAATTTTATTTTTCGTTTTCCCATCAGGTAACGTCCGTGTTATTTCGAATAGACTAGTCATTTCCTCATGAGCTTTATATTTTTTTTGTGTAGAGCATTGGCAATTAGCTCGCATACTTGGTTATGTCTTTTAATTCTAAGTAGCTCTCCAAATAAATAATACATTTTCAAGTAGGTAGTTATTTGTATAAACCTTAACACTTTTAAGAGATGTAAATAATAATAATAAAAGTAGCTTTTAAACATTATATTTGTACTTGTATTCTTAATTTTTTTTTTGTTAATAAAAACTTCAGTCATATTCTTTTTATTCTAAAGTTACTGCTTTCATCTACCACATCTTTATATGGCAGCATTCTCAACTTGTCTTACTAATGAAAAAATTTGGATATTTTCTCAATTAATTAAGAAAACACAAATTCTAGAATCACAATAACCAAGTAAACATAAATAAATTTGCCTTAACCTTGTTATCTTTTTAATTTTTTTTTTTATTTAGTTAGTAGAACTACAGATTTTGTCATCAATTATGTACATGCAAATTCAAATCCGTATCTTTCAATTGTACACTGAAAAAACTTCAATATTTCACCTTCAGATTTACCTAAACTTGGTTTTCCATTTTAAACTAAAGAATTTCATATTCTTATATTGCTATATATAAAATATTATTATTGTCTGATTTTAATGAAACAAAAACAAAATTAAATGATTCCCTCCATGCTACTCAGGGTTGGCAAAAAACATGTTTTTAAAAAAAAACAAAAACAGTTGTTTTTTTTAATTAAACATGTTTTTTATCGAAAATGAGATTAAAACACCCCATATAAAAAAACATGTTTAAAACATGATTTAAACTGTTTTAAACTAATAAAGATTTTGAAATATTTTAATGAAAGCTTTTAATAAACATATTATTAAATTCGGATATAAATTACCTTCATGAATCATGATTATGCATGCCTGAAACAATAATAAAAGTTCTTTTATTCTTATATCATCACTTTTTTAATTTTACGACTTCCTAGTATAGAGTAACTTAAATAAAAAATACCCTTATAAAAATCTACTTCAATTCTCGCCAAAACAAAAGTATTAAATATTGTTAAGTCAACACCTTGCAAATTGTAATTTAGAAATGAAACGATCATTATTCTTTGTAAATGTGTCTTCAGACCTCTGAAAAGAAGGCAGAATTAGTAAATAGAAAATCACTGGAATATTATATATTCATGATGACGGGTCACGAAGCGCCCTATATGACAAGCATTTTTTAACAATTTTATTAGATGCTGTTGAACCTCATAAAATTCGTGCCAAGTGTATCCATTGCAAAAAATAAATGTGCGTGTTAAATTAGTTTGATTTATGAAGTATCAAAGACTATTGCTAATATTTATAGGGGAGGATTTTCTAAGGTATTTTTGTTTATTTAGATTTACGTTATTTATAGTAACTCATTATTAAATGCTCTACATCTAAAAGAAATATTTAACATTAATTTAATGTTGTTGCAGCAAAATTAGTTGATTTTATAAAATGTAATCTAATCCTCGATCCACTTTTAAATAAATTTAAATAATAAACAATCAATAAATTGTCTATACTTTTACATTTTATAATTTATAATTGTGATGCTTATTATACATAATAATACACGTTTCAGATGGAAACTGGTCATTTAAATTTGAAAATGCAGTATAAGAATCTAAAATTATCTTAAAAGTTTTCAAAAAGCTGTTTTAAAACGATTACAAAAAAACATGTTTTAAACATACGATTTAAAACATGTTTAAAAAGAAATAGTTTAAAACTTAGTTTGATGTTTTAAACATGAGATTTAAACGTTTTAAACAAAATGTTTTAAACATGCCAACCCTGAATTGCTACTACATGATGTAAACAAATTGCATAAAGGGTATTTTTAGGTTTTTATGATATAATAGTAAACTATTAGAAAATAAAAGATTATTAGATTTTGCAATATTAGTATAGAGCAGCGTTTCCCAACCGCTGTTAGAAAGATTTTTTAATTCGTGTTATCCTGGAGGAAATGTGGGGTCAAATAGTTTATCGGAGTTGACCAAGAGTAAACTCTGACTTTTAAACGGAACCGGCGCTATATACGCAAGAAAACAGTTTTTTCATATAAATCTTAAATAAAACGCTTTTTCGTTTGAGAATTAATAGCATAAGAACCGCAAGATTCCTTTCTAACCCCTACAAAAATTTCATAGATATATGGCAAATAGTTTCTGAGAAAAAAATTATTCAACTTACTTTTCATGAAATTGTCCCTAAAAATGGATACCTTTTATTACGTACGTTTTTCATACATACATACGGGGTATATAACGCGCAGGCTCCGTACCTATGTAGTGGGGTAATATCCAATAGGTAATAAGGAGGATTTAGGATCCAATTTTAGAATTTTTAAGCGGGTTTGGCGCACATGGGTGTAGCCAACCCGGAACCAAAAGAATTTTTGTCTTGCGTCCCCGATTAATAATGCGAACGATCAAAATCCGGGCTTCGCGGTTTCGAGGGGCCGCAAAACTTGTTTCGATCCGGACCGTTTTTGTGTGTCGATGCGTTCGTTGGGTAGATCCAGTCTCAGATCGCCTTACTGTAGGTCGGGGTGAAGGTCTGACAGCGGAATCTTTGCCAGCGCAGCACCCCGTTCGCTCATATCGGAAAAGTCTTTTTTGCCAACACTCTTCCGGCTGCGGAGGCTAGAGGCGACATGGGGTTTTTGGGAGCGATCGAACATGTGCTGGCGGCATTCGATGTCACGCGGCCTGCTACGATCTGTGCATCTATTAGTTTTTCCGTATCTCCGCTCTAGGGAGCTCCAACCGTTTTCGAGAGGCGTTATCTCGGAAACTATAGGAGCCAAAACGACTATTTTGGCATCAAACGACGGGCATTCTCAAAATGTTTCCTCTTCAAAAGCCGTGCAAAACCATAAGAAAAAGGTAACAACCGAAAAACTCGAAGATCTTTATTTGTTTTTCGTCCGAGAATCGTACTAAAGTAATATCGCTGGCCTCAGCCTAATCGGGTTCCTAAGCGGAAACCACTTCTGGAGGTCTTATATGATTGCCTCCTGGTTCGTTTGAGCCCATCCCCATTTTTGACCGCCGCTCGTGAAATCCACTCACCAGAGTTTTCGGTTATCCCGATTATTCGGTGCTCCCTGAACGATAGACCGTACTACGTGTTTAAAGCCCTTATACCCTAACGAACGAAAGAAATGATCGTTTTCCGACGTTCGTTTGCCGAAAAGAGAAAAACTCCAGCCTCTCGCCGATTTCGGGCCGGTCCCCGTTTTGGTCGTTCGTATGCGGTGTCGTAGGTTTGGTATGCGGGAAGCGAATGATGTACGAAAAACGACTTTTGTTATTATAAAGCATGGATATTTATTTATTTTAGATTGTTCTTGTACAGTGTGAAAGTAAATTTATTATTATAAGATTTATTTTGCGAAATGTTTTCTTTAATTTTTTACCTTACCGGTACGCAGTTTATGCCATAGAAATGTGTGCAAGGACGTTAATCGACCTGCGTTACGCACTCAAATCGATAAAGATCTTCTCTGACAGTCGGGCTGCTCTCCAAGCCCTGACAAACTGTGGCTGTACATCAGCAACAGTATGGAGCTGTCAGGAAGCACTCTCCAAATTGGGGAAAGCCAACAAAGTCACCCTAATTTGGGTTCCCGGTCACTCTGGCATTGAAGGGAATGAGCTAGCTGACCTCCTCGCCAGGAGAGGTGCCAACTCGAAGTTTATTGGCCCAGAGCCGGTCCTTGGCATTTCAAGGGCCGAGGCCAAAAGTGCTGTAACAAGCTGGATGAGGCATTGTACACAGGAGCTGTGGCATAGCCGCCCAGGGATGACTTATTCCAAGGCAGCAATAAAGGGCCCATCCAAAACCAGACATACCTCACTGTTAGAGTTGAACAGCCTAGGACTGCGCAGCGTAACTGCCCTTCTCACTGGGCACTGCCGTCTTAGATACCATATGCATAAGCTAGGCTTAGCAGACGAGACCGTCAGCCGTCTATGCTTAGAGGCAGAGGAAACAGCAGAGCACGTCATATGTACCTGTCCCGCAGGGGACCGCACCAGATTCTCACTGTTTGGCTCAGTGCAACTGAAGCTTGAGGATCTGACCAACCTATCACCCGCCAGACTACTCACCTTCCTTAAAAGAATGGGACTGGAGGGTGAACTCTAACCTAGGTGTGAGCCACAATAGACCCAGGAGGTCGCAGTGGAGGGGCGGACAGGACGCCACACTCACCTTTAACCTAACCTAACCTACTGGTACGCAAGCAAGCAAATGCTACGTCGTTTGGCGGTCCGCGAACGAAATAGGTTGGGAACCGCTGGTATAGAGATTCTATTGGCAAGGGTCCTCTGTCTGTCTGTCATGCTGGTTCAGCTCAAAACATAGAAGGAAATCGTTATGGAATGGTAGGAATTATATATGGAAAGAAACTGACAAAGTACATACGTATACAGTATTGAAAAACGTTCCAAAGGGATTGGATTTTCACGTATGACCAAAGGAAAAATAGCGAATAGCAATACATCTGAGAAAGATACATATTATGGCATACTTGCCAAATCTTAAAATATAGTAACTTTTTTGAAGGTTGGTGCTATAGCTAAGAATTTTTAAATATAATTAACGTTTGTCATTTTGACACAATAACCTAAATTGTTTGAAACTTTAAAGTCAACAATATTTGTATGTTTAGTAACTAAAGATAAACAACGAATAATTACACTGCGGTATTAAAAATACTTTATTCTTATACTAAAATAAACAATTTACGTTATTGTGTCAAAATGACAAAAACGTCAATTATGTTTAAAAATTCGTAGCTGTAGCACCAACCTTACAAAAAAGTTACTATATTTTAAGACTAGCCAAGTATGCCATAATATGTATCTTTCTCAGATGTATTGCTATTCGCTATTTGTCCTTTGTCTATTTGGCCTCACACATGAAAATCTAATCCCTAGATGAAGTTTTTCCAATACTGTATACCGGGTGGAGCAATAGTGTGGGGAAATCCGATAGCTCCTAAACAGTGGATAGAGGCGCATCTAGAGAAATTATTTTCAAATATACAGGGTGTTGCAGAAAAGTGTGGCAAGCTTAAGATAATTTTTTTTTAAACAGAATGCCCCAAATATTTTTGCATATTTAACACCTCTCTTGGCAGGTTTATTCACATCTAAAATTTTAGCGCCATCTAATGACCGGTTTAGAAATTATAAATTTTTTTCAAAAAAATTGAGTTTTACATTATCCCATTTAACAGTTTACCGTTTTCACGGCCGCAACTGTGAAGACGAATCTAAGCAGGGATTTTGTTGCAGGGGATTGTAGGGTGCTCTTCTTTAAAAAAAAATGGACCCACCATGTACAGGGTGTTCAAAATAAATTTTTAAATTTAGAGAACTTCAAAGCTAAAATTCACAGCTTTTTCAAATGGAACACCCTGTATATTTTATACCTTTGTGATGCAGAATAAATAACGAACATTTTTTGTATGTACGTTCCTATGGCTATCTGTAACCACTTTTGATTTATTGAGAAAAAACTGCAAGAAGTACACAATTAAAAAATTATTTATTTAAAAAAATCAAGGTTTTTCAAATAAAACAAAAGAAAAAACTATAACAAATGCTCCATATGTTGCCCATTTGTTGTAGTGGTTGGTGTCTGCATAAGCAATTTCTTTCACATATCCCCATAAAAAGAAATCCATTTTTGTAAGATCAGGAGATCTCGCAGGCCATTTAGTGGGTCCATTCCTTCCAATCCATTGATGTGGGTAGATATTATTTAGGTGGTCTCTTACTGCATGTAAATAATGCGGTGGAGCACCGTCTTGCTGAAGCCACATCCCATTTCGGATCCTTTGAGGAGGGTTCGCCAATAATTGTGGCAGATAGTTCTCCAAAAAATGAAGATAAATAGCTCCAGTTAATGTACCATCAAAAAATGTGGCCCTATTACATGTTCTCCAATAATTCCCCCCCAAACGTTTATGGACCATCTGTGCTGGTTATCAAGTTGTCTGAAAAAGTGGGGATTTTCTGTAGCATAATAATGTAAATTGTGCCCGTTAACAAATCCATTTTTATGAAACGTTGCCTCATCAGTGAACAAAACATTGTTGAAGAATATAGCATCGTCTTGCATTTTACCTATGGCCCAATTACAAAACTGTAAACGTTTTAGAAAATCGTCATCAGTTAATTCCTGGTGCATTTGAATGTGATATACATGAAACTTATTTTTCTTTAAGATTTGACCAACAGAACGTCTACTTATTCCTACAGATGAACTCACTTCTCTCTGACTAACATGGGGATTCTCAATCGTTGCCAGCACAACAGATAACTCATTTTCTTCGTTCACAACATTGTTAATTCGTTCACTTTTCTCATACTGTATACTGCCGGTCCTCACAAATCTATCGAGCAGGTTTTGGAAGCTGTGAACTTTAGGGAGGTTCCGTTCAGGATACTGTTGGTGGTAAATTCTGCGGGCAAGCAAACAATTTCTTTGTGACTCGCCCAAAACAAAAGTCATGTCTACAAGTTCTTCATTACTAAAATTCATTTTGAAAAACTAAAACACCTACTAGAACTAAACACTGATGGTCGTTAACTGCGAGAAATGTACGTTTTGCATACGTGCACAACAATTGCTAGATGCTTTAATGTTTTGTTGAACAAAAACAACCAACACACTTGACAACTAAATAAATAATTGTTTTTAATTGTGTACTTTTTGCAGTTTTTTCTCAATAAATCAAAAGTGGTTACAGATAGCTATAGGGACGCACATACAAAAAATGTTCGTTATTTAATTCTGCATCACAAAGGTATAAAATATACAGGGGTTCCATTTGAAAAAGTTGTGAATTTTAGCTTTGAAGTTCTCTAAATTTAAAAATTAATTTGGAACGCCCTATACATGGTGGGTCCATTTTCTTTTAAAGAAGAGCACCCTACAAGCCCCTGCAACAAAATCCCTACTTAAATTCGTCTTCACAGTTGCGGCCGTGAAAGCGGTAAACTGTTAAGTGGGATAATGTAAATCTCAATTTTTTTGAAAAAAAAATTATAACTTCTAAACCGGTCATTAGATGGCGCTAAAATTTTAGATATGTATAAACCTGCCAAGAGAGGTGTTAAATATTAAAAATATTTGGGGCATTCTATTTAAAAAAATTACCTTAAGCGTGCAACATTTTTCTGCAACACCCTGTATATTTGAATTAATAATTTCTCTAGATACGCCTCTATCCACTGTTTACATCCATATTAGAACGATTTTTCTAGCTGTTACCGTTTAGGAGCTATCGGACTACCCCACACTATTGCCCCACCCGGTATAGGACGTGCAAAATAATATTTTTCAACTCCTACCTGTAAATCACCCGTTTTCTTCACGTTTCGCTTGTAAATAACGTGATTTGTGAAATTGTAGCTTTAACAATTATACTTTTATAATTAAAAATACATAAATATTAAATCATTTAAATAAGTACAACCTGCTTTTATAATAAGTCTAGTAGAACACAGTCTGTGATGGAGTTGGATAGCTCGGTCGGGTAGGAGCTAGGTATAAATAAACTGAAGCTGACCGACGCAGGTTCAATTCCAGCTTGGAAAATAATTCTTTTTTATTTTTTTTAATAAAACAAAATTTAAAATAATAATTTTCTCTTCAAAAATGTTCAATTTCTGGTAAGTTTTAATAATTCTCTTAAAAATTGTACAATGAGGGGGATTTTACAAACCATATTTTAACATGGATAAAAGCGTAGGTTAATCCTTATATTCAATTTCCCAAGGAGACGTGCAATCTATTTTGTAATTGTTTTGCTGAGTCGAAGAAAAAAGATACTGTACAACTTGGGTGGAATGCCTATATCGCCCTCGAACGACTGAGGTACTTCGCCTTCTGCGTCGTGCCTCAAACTTCGTCCTCGTGCGATATAGGCATCATATCCACTTGTTGCACAAACTACTATTTATTTTGAAATCACGTGCATTCTACATACAACATAAAATAGACGAATTTTATGAGACTCATTTGTGAACATAGAGCACATTACAATGTTCAACTATTTTTTCCAGATCTTAATTTAAGCATAAATTTACATTTCATTTATTTCACTACATTTTCTTTATTTACATAAACAATAAAAAAACTCTTATCAAAAGTGGGCTTTGGTAAATTTGCTTCAAATTTAGGTGTGTGCACATATGTATTGTAAAAAAGAAATTATTCTGCAGTGCGAAGACTTTCCGAAAGCCTTAGAGAACCAAAGCATTTGAAGCGTTGTGCTTTGTATCTGTAGAGTATGAACTACAAAATACCAAGATTTAAGTAAATCTGTTGAGATCCATTTTCCATAAGATTTGTATTCTTGTATGCAGGGTTCTTTAATATTTTTTTTACATTGTTATAATCCTCAATAAACATAATCATATTAATGAATACTAGTCAGAAAAACAAATATATTTTTTTTAGAAATCAACAACTAGAAAAATTGTTCCCTTTGTGAATTCCAACTAGGACACTAATTTCACATACCTACTGTAATTTTCTGGATATTTCAGTTATAGCAGAGCTTTGCTTTATCTCATTGTAGTTTGACTTGCGTTTATATTAGTATAGAAAAATTCAGTTTATTAATAAGATTTACTTTAGTTGTCTGTAGATAACAAAACAGAAAGATTAGTCATGCTGGAACAGGAGCTGAAATCAAAAGACATCAAAATAGCGGCACTGGAAGATACCATTGCAGATCTGAAGAAAAAATTAAAGTAAGTCTTTTTTAATATATATTTGTTAAATATCTATAAATATTATTAGTTCACTGTAAACATAAAATAGTTCTTATTAAGGAATTCTGCTAAAATAACTGTTGGTCCTATACACTGTGTCACATTTCTATTATTTTCTGTCCGTATAGTCTCTTTATAACCTGGCATACACTCACATACACCTTCCTTTGATCTAGATGCTTCCCACACATCTGATTTACTTTGTCTTTTAAGTGCTAACCATGCACCAGCAGGGCACGGTCCTTGACTGTATAATTTAAAACACCGCTTATTGTGTAACACTACAGTCCTATCATTTGTACAAGTTGTACTTTGTTCATTTTCAACACAGCCGGGATTTTTACATTGACATAGACCATTGTAAGATATACCATCAACTGATGGACGTGTTTCAAAATCAAATGTAACCACATGACCATTCCTGCAAGGTCCTCGTGTACCAATCCGGTAGCAACTTTTATTTGCTGGGTAATATAAATGACCTTTTTCACATGGTTGCTTAATACAAGAAGTGTTGTTGACTAGAATATATCCTTGTTCACAAGGACCTTGTGTATATGGTCGGTAACAGTTTGAATCTTTCTGATATCTTATATGACCCTTTTTACATTGGCAAGTGGCTTTCTGCTCAGTTGGGTCCAATTGAAACTGTTCTCCAGAGTTACAGGGACCAATTGTTCCTGAAAGCATGTAATTAGTATTTTGATTAAAAGGATATAAAAGAAGCTTTACCTATTTCATAACATAACTGCGTATCGTTATGATAATGGGGTAATAAATTGTGACATCCACAACTACGATCAGGTAAAAATAAATGACCATTCTCTCTACAAGGGCCTCTGGTGAAATGTTCAAAACAACCATTTCCTGTTGACCAGTATTTACGCATTTCATATCTATGGTTACATTTGCATACTGCAATCTTGTCAACACCCAAAGTGATGAGTTGGCCTTTGGAACATGGACCTTTTGTTAAATATAAGTAACATTTCCCATCTTGGGGCCAAAATATTTCATTTCTATTTGGGCATTTTTCTATGTGTTTGCATACACCCCAGCGCCTTTTGTTGCTGTAAAACAAAAATATAATAAGCATAAACATTAACATTTTTTAACATTAGTAATTACAACAATGTGATAGTCGCAATCTTGAAAATTATAAAAATTATGTCATGTTTTGAACAGAATCTATAGCTGAGCATTTTATAGTACATTGGGTGTAGTGTTATAAATGAAAAAACATTCTGAAAACGCTGATGAGAACGTTGGCGCATGATAAAACCGTATCAAAAGAACGTTCTCTGAGGTAAGGGGAGATACCACCGCGTCCGGCGGTACACATCACGTTGACGTACAGCGAAGTCCGTCACTTCGCTGTACGTCGACGTACGCATTTAGACATTCCACCAAGTTCGTTGGAATACGTTACGGCAAGTGCTGTAGTTGCTGAATAAATAACAAAAATGTTGACTCTTTGCCTGAGAAAAGTACTTGCTTTGTTGCTTTTGAGAAGACAAAAAAGCAGGCGAGCTCGATATTGAGTTCACCTGATTAATCAAAAACGGCCAGACGATGGCGAATTTAAATGGCTTTGTACCCAGTTAAAATCAGTCCCAGATAGATATTATACCACATTATAATTATCACCTTCATGGTAATCTTCATTACGACCATTATAATTATTTTTTTGCACGTCCTATATATAAGGCTCTACTTTAGTCCCCCAAAAGAGGGAGTAAAGTAGCACTTTTACTCCCTGAGGGAGTAAAGTGTTTCCATGACAACAGCAAGTAAACAACAAAAAAAGTAATTGCAGTACATGTTAGGATTTATTATCCTGAAACTATGTGATTTTGACGTTTGATAGTTCAATTGTCAGAATGACATGTAATGAAATTTTCGGAAAAATTTTTCAAAATTTTGAATTTTTGCAATTAAGTCCTTTAGGACGTGCAGAAAATAGCGTATATACTATTCTTCCATTTTTGATATTTTATATACGGCAGACGGATTGCACAACTGATGCTCAAGTCATTACATCCGTCGACGTGCGTCGATGTGACGGAAAGCATTGACGTGTTCGGTGGAATGTCTCTCATTACAATCTATGCAAGTAATAATACACACATCGCTGTACATCAACGTAATGTGTACCGCCAGACTCGGTGGAATGTCCCCTGTAGAAGTATAATCAAGCACATTCGCGAACGTTCTCATAATAATTCTCGAGAACTTTCAGAATAATACAGCACAAATGAACATAAACAAGAACATTAAAAATCGAGAATAAATCCGAAACTAAACGATCTTAAACCGCATGTCGACGCAAAATATACACGTGTTACTCGCAGCTGCTGTGGGTATCAGCTATTCCAAAAACGGACACTTTTATAAACATACTTTGCACAATTTATCCCTTTGAAAGCATCGACAAGAAACTTGGGATGCTGTCCAGTAGCACCTCCTTTGTTTTTTGTTCTAGTTATATAATAAGAACTTTTTATATTTTGTTTATACAAAAAGTGACATATGCTTGTAAAATTTTTAAAATGTATTACTTGTGGATGCAGTGGCTGGACACCAGACGCCGTTCGTGGACACTACGCCGTCTGGTGGTTTTGGACACTACGATGACTGCAAGCGGTGAACATTTTGTCAACCGTGTCCGCAGTCGACAAAGTGTTCAGTAGCAAAATTTAATTTAAAGGTCGTCGTAGTGTCCGCGGTCAGCGTTGTGTCCGGTCGGCGTACAAGTAAATGTGCAAACCTGAGCTACTAATCTAAATATAATAACGATTTTAATATTTTCCAACAACTTTTGAGTTTTTTTGTTTTACTTTTTATTTCCACTTTCTATGTAAATGACACTTTGTATAGTCTAGTCAATAGAGATGGGAAGAGTGTATTTTCGTGTTAACAGCTATTTTATTGCACAAACCTATTCAGAATAGTGTGTAGAATAATATATGTAGTTGCGTACTAAATCGTAGTGACAGCAGAAAAGTTATTAACAACTTAAGACGTCATCAACCATTTTTCAGGAGTTTTTCTTCCGTAGATCATCAAGCAGGCTTACTGCGAAAAAAAGTTCACTATATGATTTGTTTATAATAAAAATAGCTACAAAATGGCACCAGTCTGATTGTTATAACTGGAATAATTAAGTTCCAAATCGAAGAAACTGCCAAAATCGCGTATGTTTTTTAAGTTGCCATAAAAATTTAAATAGTAACTAATGTTGATGACACTTACGTTAAGTATAGTTTAAATTATGTACAATAAGCATCCAAAACTTGTATGCCAGGTATGCAAGATTTTTTGTTTAACAAGGTTTTATAATTCTACTGCGTCTAAAACTTTGGACGTTTGCAAAAGCTGTTTGAAGCTTTGCATACTATTTATTGCAAATGTGCATATATATATATATAGCTTAAGTCATTAGCAATCGAACGCAATTTGTAAAATTCGATTGCGTTTATTTTTGCAATTTTGGTGACGTTTTACATCTCTTCATAGTTTTGCTACGTTTATAAATAATTAGATTTTTGGTTCGTATATGTGGTCATTTATGAAATATTCCATTGGGTTCGAATAGACGGCAAAAAATACGCAATTTAAAAAAAGTTCAAGAGTCGATGCTTGGATCCTGCGATTTCTTGCGTAAGTATGCATTAGACTAAGTAGGCGATTGTCGTTGCGTTGATTTTTGAGCGCGCGTCTCACTCTATTGCAATAATTTCTATTAGAAATATGTAACTAATAATTTTGGGCAATTGCATACTTATTCTACAAGGTTCACACTATACACTCGATTTTGATTCATTTCCATATGGTAACTAATATACGAGTAGTGCATACTTACGCAAAAAGTTTAATATCTCAGGATCCAAGCATCGAAACTTGAATTTCTTTTTTTAAATTGCGTGTTTTCTTGCCGTCCATTCTAACCCGATGGAATATTTCATAAATGACCAAGTATACATACCAAAAAAAAATAATTATTTATAAACGTAACAAAACTATGAAGAGATGTAAAACGTCGCCAAAATTGTAAAAATAAACGTAATCGAATTTTACAAATTGGGTTCGATTGCTAATGACTTAAGCTATATATATGCAGTTTCGCAATAGTATGCAAAGCTTCAAACAGCTTTTGCAAACTTTCAAAGTTTTCGGCGCAGTAGATTTATAAAACCTTGTTAAACAAAAAGTTTTGCATACCTGGTTCACGGGTTTTGAGTGCTTATTGTACATAATCTAAACTATACTTAACGTAAGTTTCATCAGTATTGGTTGACTATTTAAATTTTTATGGCAACTTAAAAAGCATACGCGATTACTTCGATTTTGCAACTTAATTATTTCAGTTATTACAATCGAGCCGATGCCATTTTGTAGCTATTTTTATTATAAAAAAATCATATACTAAACATTTTTTCGTAGGAAATCATCCTGATGAGCTACGGAATAAAAACTCCTCGAAAACGGTTGATGGCGTCTTAAGTTGTTAATAACTTTTCTGCTGTCACTACGATTTAGTACGCAACTACATATATTACTCTACCCACTATTCTGAATAGGTTTGTGCAATAAAATAGCTGTTAACATGAAAGAACCAAAAACAAATACTTTTGGTTCCCTGCCGACTGGACTAATAGGCATTTATGGTACCTAAGTAAATGAGTAGTTAGTTACAGCATAAGATACTGCAACTCCAGAATTTTCAAAACTATTTTATTAGTATGTTGTATATTTAGACTGTTTTTAATTTGTTAATTCATATTTTATGTAATGATGCATACAAATGTTTATTTTCATAAATGGGTTTAACTTTAATTACCTAACTGCCTTTTTCTATGAATTTAAATTAATTTGTCTTCCATTTGTCATTTTACTTAAATTGTATTTATGCATATAATTAAGAAATATAATTATACAGGTGAGTTGGCAGACCTACAAGTATTAGACCGGGCACCCACAGCCTTTCCGTATAAAAAACCCCTTGGACTCATTCTGATTGTTAATATAAGTTGAGAAATATCTAAGCTTTTATATTATAGAGCTAGTCAGCATCAAATCAATGGTCATTTCTTGTCATCCTCCATCGTAACTGTTGGAGTCAATCCATATGAAGTGGTGCAGTACTGGTCGCTCAACCATTTCAAAACAGTATAATTTTTTGTGTGTTATCACCCCTAACTATTGGTAGATCAAAACCACTGTTATTTTATTTTTGTTCCTTTTGATTGAAATATGGCAGCCACATTTGTTTTGTAGTGCACTTCGTTGCAGTTTTTTTTATTTAAACGTAAATCTTGATATCTCAAGAAGTGTTAGTCCTAGAGACATGCAGTAAAAACCATTGTATTGCTCACATATCAGACTACATTAACCTGAACATAATCTTCGTAAGATGCTTACTTTATGGGTGTGATTTAACCCTGAAGTTTAACAACGTTTTTGCAAAAATCTCCGCATTTTAGGGGAGTATATTTCCAGATAAAGGTGAAGTCTTAGGGCTGATTTTCTTTTTAAAGGTACACGGTCAGAGGTAGTTAGTTTATGTATAAAATATTTTAAATCTGAAACTTGACTATTTTGGTATTTATGGGCAGTTGAAGTTCTCGTTGTTTTTCATTTTTGGGCAACTTTGTTTTGTTTTTATATTACGTGCAAATTAAGTTGTAGATGATGGCAAACTGTGGTAAAACATGCACCAAGTGGCATTAAAAACCCGTTGGACTCAATCTGCTCATTTTAATGTTTATCTGAGACCCTTAGGTGAAGCACATTGCCGGATCTCGTAGCTGGTCCTTTATTGTCCCGCACTTCGGTGGTAGAATATATTTACTCCAAAATAGTAGAGCGTGCTGCGCTGTTTTCATATGATTTTGGATGCTTCTGATGTTGGCCGTTTTTAGGAGGATTATGAGGAGAGAGGTTCTGCACCTTCCGATACTCCTTCCAGCGAAAGGGGGAATTGCGAAAAATTCGTTGTTACTTTCTGCATCATAAAACCGGAATATGACGCTATATGGTGATGTTTGACGGCACCTACTGATCATTTTGAGCCGTAGAGAATTTTTGTTTGTTCCATAGGCGACGGGTAGGGAGGCGAGGTCGAGGGTTTTGCACCGTGAAAATCGTCGGATAATTAGCCAAGCTGAACTTGTTTAACGATGCTCTGAAAATAGTTTTTTGCCGGCTTGCATTGGCGTAGGTAGAAGAGGGGCAAATTTTTTATAATTCAAATTTCTATAACTCAGAAATTATAGGATGTAAGGAAACGTAGTTGGCAGCATTACCATGGCATAGAATGGTCATTAATTTGGTTCGGCAACCCCTACAATATAAAAGTTTAGTGGCCGGTTTCACAAAGCTTGATTAAGTTCTGATTAGCTTAATCGTGATTAAATTTAAAATCCAGAAATTTCATTGGCTGAGATTTAAGAGGTCTGAAATTTTATCCAATTACATTTCTGGATTTCAAATTTAATCACGCTTAAGTTAATTAGAACTTAATCAAGCTTTGTGAAACCGGCCATAGGTATTTCTAAACTTAAAAGAATCATTCCGTATTAAAAACCCGTTGGCCTCAATCTATTCATTTTAATGTTTATCAGAGAGCCTAACGTGCAGGAAAACAAAGGTTGCCGGATCTCACAACTGGTCCCCCACTCACAGTCTAGGCCAAAATCTGATTTGTGGTTACAAATGTTGATGAAATACAAGGAAAAAGTACATAAGTATGTATTCTATTAATTGCTTTAGTTATAACTGCAAGAACTTTTACGAATGGCGTATGATTATACAAGGTTAGTTAAAAGTATGGAGACGGCGATTTATTGTCGTTAATATTTTAGGAAATAATGTTTAATACTAAAGTTTTTTAGGAAATTTTATCTACATTTGAGAATACTTTTTCTTCAGTTGTTTTTGAGTTACGCCTTTCCGCAATTTTTTTAATGGGAACCTGTTAATTTTACGATACCATTCGATAGAACATTTTTTTCTTTTTACAATAGTATTAAAAAATCTTTTTTCCACTACTAGCTATGAAGTTGACAATTATTGCATCTCCTAGCCAACTGAGAAGTTGCATTTCTCTAGTAGTGGTTAATAATTTTTTCTATTATTAACCTAGGTTAATAATGGATAAATTCAAATGTTTTGAGAATCCAGGGATAGTTGTTTAACAAAAACTTGTGCAACATAATTTTGTATACCCAGGAGATTGTCTTTAACGTATTTGCTGCTTGAAATTACCTAACACGATAAAATTATTTGAATAAAAATAAGTTTTATTAGTGGAAATATCAATCTGCATCAGACTACTTGATTTTTGTTTTATTAGTGGAAAGGCTAATTTGCATTCCTGTGCTACTTGATTTTTACAAGAAAAATTTTAATTTTTAATTTTTGCCTTAAATTTGGCTAGTAGTGGGAAAAATAGTATATACACCACGGAGGTGAAGACATTAATAGGCCTCGCACCTTATTCAGCTCGGGGCAAAGCCCCTCGCGAAATAATCTTGGTGCTCGGTCAATAATAACAGTCTTCGCCACCTTGGTGTATAATATACTATTATTTTATTTTATTTTATTTTAATAACATTTTTCAAGGAAACGCCGGTTCAAGTATTTACGAATAGTATGTAGGTATATCTAAGATTAAACTCGTCATTGCTAATTTTAACAGCAATAAATTGCATACAATTATTGTAAGCAATTTGTTGCTGTTAATAGTAGCATTGGCGATCTTAATTTTAGATGTACCTACTATTCGTAAATACTTAAACCGGCATTTCCTGGAAAAAATGTTATTAAAATGAAATAAAATTTAAAAAATTTTAATGCTATTGTAAAGAGAAAAAAATATTCTGTCGAATGGTAGCATGAATTTAACAGCTCCCTATTTAAAAGAAATTTCGGAAAGGCGTAACTCAAAAACAATTGAAAAATTTTTTTAAATATTCTCAAATATAGATAAAGATTTCCTAAAAAACTTTTATATTGAACATTATTTCCTAAAATGAATATTAACCCTGTATAATAATAATAATAATAATCACTCAACACAATGTTAGCACTAGAATAAAATAAATTTATGCAACGATACTGATGGAGATGGTAATGTATCGAAAATAGATGGTTTAGTAATGACCGAGCTTTATGGTTATTTACAAGATTTATTTACAGTTTTCAACTGAGTATAACTCTGTTCAGTTTGCCATCATATACTACTTACATAATTTGCACGTAATATTTAAAAAATTCCAATTGTGCTCATCCGAGATATTGAGAGCCAAAGTTGCCCAAAAATGAAAAACAACGAGAACTTCAACTGCCCATAAATACCAAAATAGTGAAGTTTCAGATTTAAAATATTTTATAACAACCTGCAATATGTATACATCAAAAACCTGCAAGAAACGCCATGCACCACGAAACAAATATGACTGCCATATTTCAATCAAAAGGAATAAAAATAAAATAACAGTGGTTTTGATCTACCAATAGCTAGGGGTCATAACACACAAAAATTATCCTACTTTGAAATGGTCGAGCGACCAGTACTGCGCCACAGGTCAAAAAATTACCATTGATTTGATCCGGCAATCTATAATATCAAAGCTTAGGTATTTCTCAACTTATATTATCAATCAGAATCTGTCCAACGGGTTTTTTATACGGAAAACTTCTTGGCGCCTGCACTATATGGCAAGGTAATCCAATCGACAACCTCAAGCGCGCGCGCGCGCTGAAGGTACCGAATTATTTAATCGTGGGTACAACGCCCGCCATGACTTCTGCGCCATAACCGCAGTTGGGTGGAACAAACGGAATATCATTTTCTTATTAAAAAAAAGAAGTCTGAGTGTTGGATTCGAACCAAAGAATAAGTGCAGATAGAAAAAAAAATAGGTAAGGAAGCATAGTGAAACGAACGGCTATACTAACTGAGCTATACCTGCCTGCACGCGCGTATCCACAGGGGTCATAATATATACAACGTTTATTTCTTGCTAGAAATTTACACCTAATGTCTAAATCTAACGCGGTAATTGCTATTAGTGAATTTCCGATTTACAATGTTAATTTCCTATACCAGAAAATCACTTATATCTTGGAAACTATTTAACACAGATGCTAAAGTGAAGGTTTTTTGAAAAGTATTCAATAAGGTCTACAACTTTGCTACAGTGACTTTTCCTCTAAAATAATTAGGGGAAACAATATTTGAGAAATTATGTTTTTACATGCTATTCCCCTATGTTACAAAATCGATAATACACCCTGTATATGTAGAGCGCAAATGTACGTGCAAAAAAATATTTTATTTCTAATTTTAAGGAGGTTACAGCGGATCTTTGCGGGGTGAAGGGCAAGGGGATGTCTCCTATGCTTTTACATAGGCTCTAACAAGAAATACCAATCGATAAAAAAATAAATTAACATTCTTAAAACTGAACAAAATCATTTTATTATGAATGCCTATAATGCATTTATTAATTATTTGTATATATTAAAATAATTTAAGTCGATTGGAGTGCATTTGTTTAATTGTTGAAAGTGTAAATATAAATGTAAATAGGTTAAGAATCGTGGCAACACCTCAAAGAAATCAATCGATTTTGTTGGTAGCAGTGTTATGTTTCAGCTTTCGATTGAGTTGACATCCTAACCTCCAAATGTCAATCCCAAAATATAAGTGGAAACATGTTGAATGTTTTGTAATTTTGTATGCAATTACAGATGGGAATATTCTATTTTTTAACTTTTGTATAGTCTAAAGATTACAATCTGCTAAGCAGATACAAGAAATATATAAAAAGTTGTTGAGGTTTAATACATATATTTTTAAAATTAGTGTGTTTTATATTACTGATTTCGTGGATATTCTGATTGTGATGATAAATTGTATTCATCACATTGCAAAAGGTAATTTTACATTTTGCAATATTTCCGTCGAATTAACATTTGTATTCTGATATTATCAACGCAGAAGACTGAATTGTTCAACATAATTTGATTAATAAAATATATGATTATTAGTTAATACAATAAAATATAGATTATTATAACAGTCATTATATGTCATCTTTCTGTTCTGTTATTTGAATTCGCGCGCTATGAGGTGTTGTCACATCTCTGCTGTCTTTCCACATATGTCGTGAAAAATTCTTGTTTTTGTTTACTTTAAATTATTATTGTGCATTAACTAGACACAAGATTTCAAAAATATTGGGCAGCATTGTTCTTCGAATATTAGAGTATGTCATTTTAGTTTTTTATCAGATTCCCTACATTTCTTCATCATAATTTTTCGTTAAAACTGCTAAAGGTTAGATGGTCTCCATAAGAGCCCATGTTAAATTCTTGATTTTATTTTCCATTTTTCTCGGTAATGGTACACAAGAAAATTATAAAAAAAAGTTACCGAATAGAATAAGTGTCAAAGAACTCGAGGTTTAAATTTCACGTCATTCTCTACATTTTTACATTTCGCTGTATCCTGCTTAAAGCTTACTGCTCTTGCTCTGATATGCATTTTGCAAGCGTTAAGGCTTAGACAGATCGTCGCCCGCCGGTCTTTGACTAAAAGGCACACTGACAATCAGGTTGTTAACTCTGCAACGTAACATGATTTTTGAAGCTTTTCTGTCAGTTGTGAGTTGGGTTGCTTACTTTCCATTTCTTTATTTTAATTAAAACATTACTAAGTTTTAAACAAATTGGTAATTTTAAAATTACTAAGTCTGCCGTCAAAACCTGAGTATTATTTGAAAATTTTAGTTTCTCAAATTGTGAAAATTTACTATGTTACGCGTAACGTAAATGTTATTGATAGTCAACTATGCGAACCTTTTTTTCTTCTAACATATTAATAAAGAAAAACTAAATTGAAGAATACTATGGACTACCTATAGAATACCGCTAAATAAGAAACTTATTGCAACAATTCTTTAAAAAAGCCTTCCCACGCGTTATATTACACATCGATAGTAACTATAGAACCATTTAAAAAAATAAAAATAAACTTACTGGGAACTAGATTCATATTGTGTATCAGGTGCAAAATACTGGCTATTCTCACAAGGTCCAACAGCAAAGAGTGCGTAGCATTGACCGTCACGGGCAAATTGAGCCGTCTGTGGTGGGCATTTACATTCGGCAGCTACGCGTTTTTCGCCATTTGGTGATTTTATTGTACTCGGACTAAGTTCCATTCCTTCAGGACAAGGATAGCCTACCTAAAAGGAAACTAAACAAAATAAAAGTTCGGTTTGCATTTTTATTTCTTTTATTTGTTACTTTAGCGTGATCAAAGATTTTAGTTGTTTTTTGCTTTTCTAAATTTTAAATACTAAAAATCAGCTTTCAAAGATAATTTTTGCTAATGGTTTTGATCACACTGTTGCATATTATTAAAACTAATGAAAAAAGGAATAAACCAATGGAAAGTGCAAAAATGGTCTTGTTGTTACCTACAACGTCTTATTTAAATTAAGATAAACCTCGGTAAAGATAGGTGCAGTAAGGAGTGTTGTTAAAAAAGACACCATTTTATTTACGTGGATCTATTGTTACATTATACATGCCAAAAGAGTTACAACAATTGAAATTCAAAAGATCTTATCTACGTTTATACATGCAGTGTAGATATACAGAATGCCTTGAAAATAATGCATTAAGTTCATTTTTACGCATTGTTAAAGTTTTTATCGTATACCTTTATTATTGCTGTTATACAACCTTGAACTGTATTTATTCTATGTCGTACAAGATTAAACGAAGGTTTTTTCTTTTCTAATTGTAACTAAGGAATTAAAGATAATATTCGATTTGGCTTTCAATTAACATAAATAATTAGTTAGGCACCAAAAGTGTTACACATAATATGTATTAAGTTTTTACAAATAATAGATGTATGAGTTTGTGTCAAGGTACTTCCACTATCCACTTATCAAAAATTAGAAAAGTCAGTCACTCTTCGCAGACGGGGAGATGTCAAATTTCGGCTTATTTTAAATGGGAATTGATAATATATTGTAACCTAATCTACCAGTGTGCCCAATATTCAGATTCTTTGAGAACATACGTAGTATGTATATTATCAAGATTGAACAACTATTGGCCATATCTAAAATTTGGGTTACACATATCTACGGTTTTTAAGATGCTCGACCTGAAAGATTGGATTTGTGATTCATTTGGTAAGTAATGCTACGAGGGTGGTTCAAATATAAACCGGAATTTTGCTGTAAAAATTTTTATTATTAAGTTACAGAGCTGAAATGTTTTACAGTTTTTCTAGATAGTCTCCGTCACACTCTACACACTTTTGCCATCTCTCCGGAAGCTTTAGGATGCCTTTTTCGTAAAAATCTTTCGGCTTGTCACGTAACCATTCGCGCACGAAAGATTCTACCTCCGCATTGCTTTTGAATCGCTGTCCGCCAAGTGCCTCTTTCAATGGACCGAATAAATAATAGTCGCATGGCTACAAATCGGGACTATAAGGAGGGTGTTCCAGTGTTTCCCAACCCAATTCGTGCAATGTTTCCATCGTAAGCCGAGCTGTATGCGGTCTGGCGTTGTCTTGCAGCAATATCGCAGTTCGGATTGGAATCTCGCGTCGTTTCGATCTGTAGGCAGGTTTCACTGTGTGTTTTAGAAGGTTACTATAATACTGCGCGTTCACAGTTCGTTGTTCAGTGAGAAAATCGACCGCAATTACTCCTCTCATGTCCCAAAACACGGTACACAACACCTTTCCCGCTGACAGTGTAACCTTCGCTTTAACTGGAGCGCCTTCCTCTTGCTTCCTCCACTCCATAGACGCGCGTTTACTCTCCGGAGTATAGTAGTGCACCCAAGTCTCGTCTGTGGTGAATATGCGCTGCAATAAATTGTCTCCTTCGTCTGCATATCGCTGCAGGAGACGCGTGCAAACTTCCCAGCGTGTGAATTTCTGGTCAAAATTCAAAAGTCTTGGCACCCATCTGGCTGATATTTTGCGGTAACCGAGCCGTTCATGAATTATTTGCTCAATACTGCCTATGCTGATGCGCACTTGTGCAGCCATATCGCGTACAGTAATGCGTCGGTCTCCCAAAATGAGTTTTTCTACAGCGCGGACGTTCTCATCGGTAACGCTTGTTTTGGGGCGCCGCGCATGTGGCAAGTTTGCCACCACTTCTCGGCCATTTCGAAAAGCGGAACACCAATCATACACTTGAGTCTTGGAGAGGCACTCATTCCCGAACTGCTCGAGCAATTTCCGATAAATTTCCGCGGTTTTTACACTATCTTTGACCAAAAAACGAATAATAATGCGTTGCGCAACAGACACTGGTACGTCCTTCTCACTCATGGCTACAACTACACTGACAAGCGAAATTACGCGGTCCCAGCTGTTCTCTACGCTTTGTAACAGACCAATCTAACATCCAGTACAGCCACTTTAACGACACTAACTTCTTCGCGCGTTTATTCAAAAATTCCGGTTTATATTTGAACCACCCTCGTAAATGAATTTGAGTAAAATTTAGTCAAAAAACACGTACACTGCATTTCGATTCCTATAACTTACCATTAGGCCTGAATAGAATCCAAGCAGCATCGCTATGTACCAGCAACTACCGGTGGAACTATTAAGTTTTTGCCACTAGTCACAAGCACGTAATTTCTACGGTTTATTACGTCCCTGGAACCAAAATGGGGAACAATTTTTTGGTGGCACATACGTTGCAGTAATGTCCAGCTACGTATCGGTTACGATTAGGTAACGTAGCGTAATGCAATAACGTTCGGTTATGTAGCGGGAACGTCGCGGTGTAGTGATTGCTACTTTCATGAATTACTTCTTTTCTCTTTGACACATCGTGTCGTGTGGTTGCTTTCTCTCTTACTCTTGCAACTTAACAAATATTCTATCATTTTCTATACTAATGCTACGATCGTGTCACAAAATGGACTATTATTTTATTTGTAATACGTTCTTAATAATAGGAAGAGTGTTGAAATGTTTGATTATTTTTTCATTCCAATATACCAAAATTATAAACCATTGCAACTTTTCTGTTAAAAGTGTTGATGATAGATCGAAGAATAACAGCCCACCTTTAATTATATTTTTTACTAAAAAATGTGTTTAACAAAATATGACAAAAATACTTAAAAATATAAGTTGATACACATGACTAGTCAATAAACTAGAAGTAATAACCGTTTTGGGTGCAATGCCAGGTACTTTTTCTAGTAAGTAGCAAAACATTCTACATTATTTTTTCTTGGCTGAATCATTATTTTCAGGAAAAATACCTTTTTGTAAAAACTATCAATAACCTAAAACTTGCCGATAAACACTAAGTAAACAGAACGATTATTTGTTAAAAGAGATGATTTATTTATGTATCTTATTAATCATTAAAATAACTACAATTATTTTTTTTAATGGACACATTTGGATGATAGTGATTTTAAAAAACAAACTTGTGAATTCCTGTATAATCCTATGTAAAATTACTACTTTGGAATTCCCGGGAATACGCGGAGCTTTAAAAAATCTCTTAATAGAAATTTCATAGCCTTGGTAGGGTAGGGACTAGCGTGCTCGTTTCTCACCCAAGCGGCCCGGTTCGACTCCTGGTACCGGCATCTCTGGTTTAGGTTTTTTGCAGTTTCCCTTAGCTGTAACACGAATGTGGGATTTCTGCTATACCATCTGTTAAGTCGACTGCAGCCGCACGTTGAGCCTGCGTGATCAATAATCGCCCCTCCCCCCACTTAAGTTTTATAACTTCTGGGGCCTGGTTCGCCATGTAATGGGTAATAGCAATTATTATTATTATAAAAATTGTCAAATCTCAGAAACCTTAAGAACTACTGATAGGTTTTTGTGTGGAGGCAATCTTCGGAGTTTTCTATCGCGAAGAAATACTACAATTTTCACCATTGTAAATCTTGAAAGATTTTTGACGACATTTTGAAAGATTGGTCATGCAAATATGCGGAAAGTATAGTCAGGAATATAAAGAGTTTGTAGTTAAAACTGTTTGGAACTTAATGGCAAAACTGTTAGCAGAGAAAGTTGCAGGAGTAGCCCGCAACAGCAAAAGGAAATTTGCGGGATATGCCCTCAACAGCAAAAGGAAACTTCTCCAAAATTAAGTTCAATTTCTATTGAAGAAATCAGGGTGGCCAGCCTACCTGGAAACCGGAAGAAAGCCGGGAATTTGCACAACCGGGAAAAAAACTTGGTGATCAAAGTCGCGAATTTTCTTCGGCGAACATTAAGAAAATGTGAAAATATAAAATAATTTTAATAGTAGTTTCAAAAATAATTACACCTAATATTTTACGTTATCTAATAATTGATTTTTGATGAGTATAAAAAAAAGCTTAGTTAAAATTCTGCCCCATTTAACATATAATGTTGGTAAGAGTGCCGATCGTAGCTATAGGGGGCTATCGGTCTGAAGCCCCACTCCCCCCGAAGTTTTTTTAATAGGTTCGTCATTTAAAGAGCTCCGAAAAAAATCCTAAATACGCCAGTGGTTATTTCTATTACAATCGTAACATAACATCGTAACAGAACATCTCAGAGTTGTTCAGAAAGCTTCGCTGAAAATAAATTATTATTTGATAAAAAATTAAAATGAAAAGCACTGCTTAGTTCGCTTGTACAAGAAATTAATTTCAAAAAGAGACACAAATGTTACATGCCATCTATTGTTTCTCTAACCAAATCCATATTGGAAAGGTGACTAAGACAAGTTGTTTGACAGCATTACTTTAGGAAAGTTACCAATTCGGAATGGTATGACAAAAAATTGGCGTTGCTACAAATTCAAAGAAAATTACGAATCACTCAAATCGGTGCACTTAAATCAGTAACGTTGTTAGTAGTGGCTGTGGAGGACAAGAACTTATGAAAATTACTGGAAACTTATCAACGGCAATTTAAAGTCGCTTAAACATATTTACCACTGGAAAATTCGCATCATGAAAACATTATCGCCACTACCCGCACAAACATTTCAACAGTCAACATAATTTACTTAATGTTGAAGAAGGATCTTCCGCAGAATCTTCTGTGTCTGCAATTGTTCTAAAGTGTTTAAAAATTGTACGTTTATAAATGACAACTTCTATTAAATATCATAATCTGTGTAAATATCCTTATTGACATATTGACGTCGAAGGGAATCTACCCACGGGAAAAGATACATACTTATATAAGTCTGACTACTTTAGCCCTCCACATGCTGTCTTTGAAAACTGCCCTCGATGCAAGTCAGTAAAAACATGCATCCAGCAATGGGAAACTTCGAGTAATAAACTAACAGCTAATCACATGTAATTATACCAGATATAAATTATGGTGCTTTATTGTCGCGAAGATTTACCTGTTATGTCGAAAACAGATATTTGGTGAATTGTCAATCTAAATACCCCTCATGGGATCTCGATTTCTTATCATTTTCTACAGTACACGAGGTAAGCGCCATAAATTCTCGGCCCGGCAGGCTTCTACAGGTGCCAACATGTTCAAACTCGGTTGCGTCATAGTTGAACATGTAAGAGGCCTACACTATATATATTACGGCTAGAAGCGTAATAGATTTTAGTAGCCACTCAAGCATCGTGACGAGTGCATGAAAATGTCGCAGCTAACGAAAATTGAGTACCGCGCGGTCATTAAATTTTTAACAAAAGAAGGGCACACGCCTAATCAAATCAAACAACGTTTAGACGGTGTTTATGGTGATTTATCTCCTTCATATTCCACTGCAAAAAAAGTGGTCAAAGTGTTTCCGTTTGGGGCAAGAATCTCTTGAAGATGATGAGCGGCTACAGGTCACGTAACGCCAGGCTGTAATACCTCAAAAAGTTGCAAACATTGAAAAAATGGTATTAGAAGATCGCCGTTTGAAAGTTAACGAGTTAGCAGTGATGTCTGGCATTTCAGAAAGAAGTGTTCGCCGAATTCTTCATGACCATTTGGGTATGAATAAAATTAGTGCAAGATGGGTACCGCGTCTTCTTTCTGCTGTTCAACGTCAACGTCGCGTCGAATGTGCGCGCTGGTTTTTAAACTTGTGTGGAGACGACCCAAAGCCGATTTTGGAATCCATTGCCACTGGAGGCAATGGAAACAATGGTTCTGTATTATGATCCTCTATCCAAAAGGGAATCGATGGAATGGCGGCGACCCGATGAACCTCGTCCCACAAAGGCGAAAGTCGTTCAATCGACAAAGAAAGTTATGGCAACAATATTCTGGGATTGTGACGGCATTTTACTGATTGATTTTAAAGAAAGCAATACAACTACTAACAGTACATATTATGCGTCTTTATTGCATAAATTGAGAAACAATATTCGTGAAAAACGTCGAGGAAAATTGACAAGAAGTGTTCGACTATTACACGATAATGCACCCGTTCATACTGCCGCAATTTCACAAGCTGCAATTCTCGAATGCGGCTTTGAAGCATTGGATCATCCACCGTACAGTCCGGATATGGCTTCTAGTGACTATTATTTATTTTCCAATTTAAAGAAAGACCTTAGGGGACGTCGTTTTAAGGACTAGAACGAGTTGCAAGCAGCTGTAATTAAACATTTTGAAGGACAAACTTCAGATTATTTTTACAATTCATAATTATGTTGTGATAAGTGTATTGACATTAGGGGAGATTATATTGAAAAATAAAAATTATTATATTTTACCAAGTTTATTTTTTCTATATCAGGCCGAGAATTTATGGCGCTTACCTCTTACAACCGCATAAAAACTACGTGTGCATTGTTTCTAGGAAAGTGTACTAGTTTTACCCCGTGGGTAATTTCTGTCTGCAACAATGCATTCGCGTCTTTTATGGATTTTCTGAAATCGAAGTAGTATCACCATATAGTGTGGTATTATACATATAGTATGAATATCCTTTTGCTAGGAGATTATATTTGAAAGTTCTATAATAAGTCTCAGTGACTTGGTACTGAATACCACGAAAAATCTAATAAAAAAATGACGTTTTCGAGATGACAATGTACAGGGTGTTCATTTATAACTAAGAAATAATTGGTGAACAAAGAGTAACAGAGCGGTGGTTATAAAACTATAGCGATCAAGATCCAAGGACAGGCAGTTATACTGCAAAATGTTATCTTCTTTCTGTACTAATAGCTACTAAAAGTATAGATTATTGCTATTTAAAGAAACTACTTCCATATTAACTGCAGAATATACCTAAAGTAGTGATGATGATTATTGATGATTGTTATATTAATAGCAAGGAACGTGGTTGATAAACTTTTCCCTGTACATTATTAACAAGAAAGGTTGGTCGTTTTACTACAAGGATTAAAAACAGCAAGGAATGTAGTAAATACATAAATAATATCTTCCCACACAGTATTTCGTCAACTTTGTTGCTTATTGACATCTATCCATTCATCATAGGAAGTACTTTATACCGTTATTCTGCCATGGCCATGAAAATAATTCTAAGGTCATTTGCAAATTTATTGAAAATCGATCAGGAAGTCAGTGCCTTTGATCAATTCTAATAAATTCTAAGCTCTTAAGATAACCCAAAATAGAAATGAACACAGTAGGAAATTTAAAAGTATTAAACGCTATTATACAAAAATGTATGTAAATATACGTAAATAGTAATGATCCTGATTAGTGTGTTAATGTATTAATGTTTTTTGCATATCTGATTTGCCTAAAGATTTGTTCAACTTCATTATGTCGTGTTTCCTTCCTGATTTTATTTTTATAGTCGAATCTCTTTCCGTATCCGTTACATAAGTACTTAATTGTGACACATTTGATACTATAATCTGTTTAACCATTTAACGAGAAAGTTTAAAAGATTTTCTTTTGTTTCATTTTTTAATTATTTTTTCGAATTTCTGTATTTACGCATCATTGTTATTTATAAATATTTATGCAGGAATATTTTAATATTTCCTTAAAATCAAGAAAGTATGAGGTATTAGGTATATGTACGATAATTAATTATTTATCTTGTACCTGTTATCTAATACCATGTAGTAAAGTTGTTTACTGATATTACATAATAATTTAAATTTATAATTATGACAAGTTGATTAGCGTTAATGTAAAATTATTTAACTTGAAACAATTGCAATGAAAGTGCTACTTTCTCTTGAGATAATATTAAATAGCGGAGGAGTTGCATTCTTATAAATTTTGTTCTAGTTACCATCATAATCTCTCTATAGCTTATCGAATTATAATGGATTCGCTAACATCCTTTCCATGATATAAGCTAATTGAATCAAAGGAATCAAGTGATGTAACTGTGCCTTATATGACATTCATAATTAAGTTCTCATTTCAAGACGTTAATTAATAGCCCATTATTCTATAACAGGTACCATCATATGAAATAATTGCGAAAGATTGTATGGTTGTTTTCGTTTAGAGATATTATTAGATACACCTATAATATTAGATTATCAACTTTTCTAGCCAAGCTCAACTGACTCGTCAATTGAAGTATGTTCACCCTTTGTTTGTATTGAATAACGTAATAGCATGGGTTGTTTGCTGGTTTTCTAAGATTAGCACGCCACTAAAAGTATGCCTTATATTCAAATTAGTTGGACAATCATTATCAGAACTAAGTACCATAATTATAATCAATCTATCACATTGGTCAACAATTATTTTATTTCGGAGGTAAAAACATACAATCCCATTTAATATTTGGATTCAAGTTGATTCCAAAAATGCCAAAGGATCGGTTTAGGGTAGCAAATACAAGGTTATTTTCTATTCCTAGGACTTCAAGCATTTTTCCTAAAGTGCAAAAATGTCGTATGCTTAACTACTTTATTTATACTTGAATATTTGAATATGTATAACAGGAATCATTCGTTAATAATAGCACGCAAATATTGTTTAAAAACATCAACTCACTCGTAAGTTACTACAAGCGAATATCTATCAAGCTTGTTCGTTTCCAACGTTTGTAGAAAAGATAGTTAGAAATTTGTTATCTAGTATTAAGGTGTTCCTTTTAGTACGTTTCTAAGGAATAATCAACTTACAGAAATTGGAAGATAAGCTTGAGTAACTTTTCTGTAGGAATATATAGAACATTATTCAAGCAAAAGAATATCCGAGACTATAAGTACCCCTGAGGAAATAGTCTATTCGATCTGTGCGATCGTCTTTTTTCGAGCTTTTACGCAGGTCACACTTAGGCCCTATCCTCACGACGCTACACGACATCAACACGATATTCAAGTGACATGTTGAGTCGATGTTGCCACTATATATTTTAATACTAGGTGGCGCAAGATTAATCACCCTATCGGAAGATGTTATAATTTTTGGAAATGGCGTCGTACGTCAATCATATTTGACATTTGTGAACTAGACAGCTGCAGTATACAAACACACAAGCACTGGAGCGCTATACTCCGCAAGAGCGTGGAATAATTGTGTCGATTTTTTGACCAATAATCGGTCGGTGGTGTTGGCGCAGCGTGAATATCGACGTCGATTTCCTAATCGTGTAGCGCTAACTGGGGAAACATTTCGGCGCTTAGCTGCTCGACTTGAACAGACTGGAACCACACGAGACCTTGCAGGGCGTAGCCGCCACCGGACTGGTCGTTCGGCCGAGAATATCGCGGCTGTGGCTGCCGATGTTACTGAGAACGCAGAAACATCAACCAGACGACGGGCCACGCAATTGGGCATTACCAGACGGACCCTACAGCGAATTTTAGTGAAAGACCTACAGTGCAAACGGTGCATCAGTTAATGCCTGCTGACCGTCAGTCGCGTGTGAGTTACTGTCAAGCCATTCTCAATCTCAACAACGAAGAGGACGATTTTGTGTCGAAAATCATCATGAGCGACGAGGCGCTTACGTCAATAAGCAAAATCTTCGTTTCTGGGGCACTGAAAATCCGCGTGTGATGCACGTACAGCCATTACATTCACTCAAAGCCACTGTGTGGTGCGGCGTTCACGCGGGAGGAGTGATTGGGCCGTATTTTTTTGAGGACGTCATCGGCAATACGGTCACTGTTACTGGCGAACGCTACAGGGCCATGATAAACGACTTCTTACTGCCGGAATTGGATGAGCGGGGCTTGGTGAACATGTGGTTTCAACAAGACGGTGCAACCGCACACACAGCACGGGCCACAATGGATATTGTGAGGGAAGCGTTTCCTGGTCGCGTAATCTCCCGATTTGGCATGGTCAGCAAGATCGCCCGATTTGACCGTCCCAGACTTCTTTCTTTGGGGCTACTTGAAGTCGCGGGTTTATGCCAACAAGCCTCAGACAATCGCAGCCCTTAAGGAGAATATTCGACAGGAAAGCGAACAGTTATCACCGGAAATCTTGCAGAAAGTCATGGAAAATGCGATAAAACGGGCACAAATGTGTATCAACACTGGCGGCAGCCACTTGACGGATATCATCTTTTCCACTTAACAGAAAAAATTGTAAAGGTCCAAATAAAGATTTCCATCACTCAAAATCATTTTTTTTTATTTAGTAAAAAAGTTATTCAAAAACAAAAATGGGTGATTAATTTTGCGCCACCTTGTAGAAGAATACATACGACGCAACACGACACGGAGGCAACACGATATCCAAGCATGTTGCTCGTCAACATTTTCAATCAGTAGTCGCGCGACATTTGTAGCGTGGTTTACTGACCTATTTCCAGATTTGTGCAAAAATGGCAACGCAAGAACGCGGCATCTATTTAAAAATTGCACTGGAGATTGAAAAATACCAATGCCTATTTAATTATCGTACGCGTGTCACGTCGTGTGAACCTATAATAGGTGTTGGATACATTTGTTTTTGTAGTATCGTCTGCATATCGTGTTGATGTAGTGAGGATAGGGCCTTATTCATTGAATTAATATCAATTAATAATGGCTATTATTCGAAGCAATAATTTTTAACGGTTTGCATTCATAGATTTATTTAACATATTACATATTTATAGAAGTGCAAGTGTAATTGATATCAGATTTTATCTCATATCCAAAGTTAATACTTTATACCAACGGTTTCCAACCTTTTTGACTCGCCTTTTTAGAATCAATTTCTGTGTCGGAGCTCCTTAGGCCTATCCTATGTATTACAAGTTAATGGTGTTTAGGAGTAATAATAAAGACCCGGGGATAGATGGTAAGGGAATGTGAAGTAAAGAGATAAATTTTGAAATTTACCATAATATCTCAATTTATTCTCAACTACTATAAAAAAACATGATATTGTGAAAACTTAGCTCAAAGCTATTTAATGCGATTTAGTGAGACACCTGTGTCTCGATAAATTGCACACAAATTGCACAGAAGTTGAACACAAATTGTATACCAGTTACACACAAACAGTACACAAATTCCACACCAACTGCACATAACCTGCACACAAATCACGCAATTGTACACAAATTGCACACAAATTAACCTACAATAATCTTGGAGCTAATGGCAGCAGAATGACCAAGCGTCGTCTGAGGAGTCTTCTTATTTTGATTCTACCTTTTTCTACGTTTTTTTCTTTTATTTCATTCAATTTTTATTTAATTTATTTTCCTGGTGCAGCCGCGAAGCCCTTAGGTCTCTGTGGAACAAAGGTTGGGAAACGTTGCTTTAACCTATAGTTAATATTTTTCCACGGCTTACGTTTCTGCGATTTGCGAACCACACAATAGTGGCACAAGGCAAAAATAAAAATCAAAAAGACGATAAGAAAAGATGAAATTAGTTTGCTGCACAGACAGCACAGAACATAAACTTTCTAAACTAATTTGCGGTTACCGATTATCTTTCTACATGATTTGTCCGGTAATAGATACACACATTCATACATTATGTAAATCAATAAAAATGAGCCATTTTATAAGCCAGTATCCAAATAATAATTTCGGGAATGAAAGTTGCGTACCTGTATAAGTGTACAGTAAGGTGAAAGCATTATTCCTGGTGCGCCGGAATCTATCCGTTTGCTAGCACAAAAATCTCCATTTTGGGTCTATGTATGTAGAGAAAGTATTTTTATATAGAAGCCCTTAAATCAAAGATTTTTCCTTTGGTTTTGGATTTAAAGTTTCTTTTAGAAAATATATGGGAATTTGTCTATGGATCGCCTCGCACATAATCCTAAATAAACTTTTTAGTCATCCTGATCGGTTTCGCCCCCCTCCCAACGTACTGGAAACCCTCCTCAGAGTATTTTCAAATGAGTGAACTTATAGTTCAAAAGCAACGGTGGTAAATAAATTGATATCTAAATATAATCATCATTTGGTTGACAGGTAAAAAGGGCTAGATAAAAAAGTTTCTATATTCATTACGAGTGATGAATGACTGCACGTTTGCGTACTTGTGCAAATAAGTCTCTAACAATCCTCTAATAATCCCCTATTTCTCATTTTAGGCGATCTACAGGGTGTAAAGAGTAAACTATGCGTAGATTTTAAGGGGTGATAGAATACATCAAAAGGAATAAAAAAAGTCTTGTACAACTTTGTTATAGGACGTACCACTTTTTCAGAAAAAAAAAGTTGGAAACTTTATCATATTTTGTCGCGTTAATAATAGCAGTTTAATTATGGAGCTCTGTCAGAAGATGCATCTCATCTAGCACAACAAACCTTAATAACATTTTTTCGTATGATCAATCGTTTACGTGTAAAATGTTTAATACAAACCCTAAACAGTTTATACCTGCGTAAAAAACTTTTAAAGGGCGGTCGCAAACATTTTTTTTATTACTTTTTATCTGTACTTCAGTCAGTAAGGTCTTTCAGTGTCGGTGCTTTTTTGTGTGTTTTGTTTTGGTGTTATTATTTTTGTTATTCTCATTATTGTTGATTAGTTGTTGTTGATTAATTGTTAGAAGTGTTGAGGATGGCAGATTTTAGCATTCGTGAATATCACGTCATGCATACGATTTATGGGGAAATTTGTGGTAATTATCAACAGTTTTATGCTTTTATACCCTTTGCATGCACTTAGAAACGGATTATGTTTTCAATCTTTTAGAGATGAAAACAATTGCTAAAAGGGTAGAATTTCATAAGATAAATAACAATACATTTATAAAAGGGGATAATCCTGGCGTGGCTTATGCAGTTTCTAATATTCTTTGCTAATTCTTTTATAATTTAAAATTCTTAACAATCTTTTGTAATAACGCGATTTTTTAAGCAAGGTTGCCAGATATGGCAATTATTTTTTCTAAATTACTCGAAAGCTAATTAAGATAGAAAAAGATTTATTAAGCACCCTGTGTACCAATTTCTCGTATACACTGTATATTGAATTATGTATT
This sequence comes from Agrypnus murinus, assembly GCA_929113105.1. Taxonomy (NCBI): domain Eukaryota; kingdom Metazoa; phylum Arthropoda; class Insecta; order Coleoptera; family Elateridae; genus Agrypnus; species Agrypnus murinus. The sequence continues at coordinate 134,374,705 of OV816029.1, read as the reverse complement.
TGAAAATCTACTTTAAATATAAAAAAGGCGAAAACCTATAAAAATGTGATTTTATAACAATAGATAAAACTTCAAGAATTATTCTAGATTTAATTTTAAATCTTATACCGAAACTTAGTGCTTATGAATGATGATACAATTTATGCCATACCAAGCTAAAATATATTTAGTTTTTTTGGTTGTCTCAGAGGGAGACAACCTGACGCGCTCCTACATGAAATATTACAGATTTATTATTGTCAAAAGGCAGTCTTTAATAGCTCTTACATCTTGCATCTGTAAACATTCTGTATATCTGCCTATATAAATACCCGTAGATCTTTGCCCAAGTTGAAACAAAAAAAGCTACCTGAAGATTGACTGTTTATTCCAAATTTACTCCATATAGAAAATACACTATTTATAATTATGGAAGGTCTATGTTTAATAGTGCACCCAGATAAGCTGATTGATGATGATGATGATTTGGGATGATTGCGATTTTACAAAAAAAAATGAACGAAATGAAGATTATGAGTATAAAATATTTATGTAGATATTACATACTTGAAAAATTTTATAGCATCTCCCATCTGGTGGCCAATATAATAATTGCCATCCTCTAGGTTGTGTTGCGCATGGATTGTATTTAGGATTTGCCCATGCAGGAGGTGCCACAGCTCCTTTTGAATTTGTGATCGCTATTGCAGACAAAAAATAAAACAGCAGTATCTGTATCTGAAACAAAAAGTTATATTATAGGAGATATTGAGCTTTACAATGAGAAATGTTACTTGTCTTTAATTGAGCAAGATTCGTTTGCAAATGTTCAGTTAAGGTACGTAACCGATTTTGTAATTGACGTAAATAATGTTGATTAAGGCAAGACCCGTTTGATCAAGGTTGAGATTTGTAGGTTTTTATAATTGATAAAGGTTCACTGAAACAAATATGGTTTTGTAGTTTCAGAACATGCAGAAAAGAAAGATTATGCAGAAAAATTACCAATTGTCTCAAACTTTCTGGGACACTTTACATATTCGACCTTTTGGAAACCACTAAAATCAGCACATAATTCTAACCAGAGCAGATAAATTGTAATGGTGCCAATGCGATACGCGAAGTCCGTATCCGATCTGAGTTAAATTCGGCACGAATCGGATACAGATTTGATCGGATCCCATATATTCGAATATCCGAGTATCTGAAAGTATCCGATTATTCGAAAAGTATTGCTGGAAAAATATATAAAAATATCGTTTTAATTCGATGTGTGAAATTTGAAGTCGAAGTTTTATTTGTACTGCATATTATCAGGGATGCGATTTCAAGACGAGGGAGTGGCTAAATATTACAAAATTTTGCAGCCTGAGTGTACCGTTGACACCTTTGAAGCAAGCTTTGAAAGTTGGGTAGTACACATGATTACACCACACAGTTTTATGGTGAACTTCGATCTAAGCGTTTCCACTTATAGTATATTTTACAATTCATTCAAAAGCGCTGTCAATACCACATATGGTAATACTAAAAAAAAAACCGCTATAATTGTGAATGTTGTTTTAAAAACTTTATCAGTTTAGAGAATTAAATAAATAAATAATGCATTTTCTTTAAACACAATAAAATAGAAACATAAATACGCAAAAAAGAGAAAAGAAACTCCTGAAGGAGACTATTCAAAGAAACAAAAAGAAAAAATAAATTGTTGATTAATCTTGAACGTTTGATCCTTCAAAAAAATAAGTGTTTCTGTTAACCTTTTTTATATTCAATTAATTTAAAAAAATTAACAAACATAAAATAATAAAAATCTTAAGAGGTTTATTTAAGGATTTATAACTATGGAGTTTTATTCAATAACAAATTTGGATTATAACCCAAATCTTACCTGGCCCCAAAAAAAACAATAGCTGATTCGTGATCTGATCCCCTCGAGAATAAAAATTAAATCCCAGAAATTTTTTTAAAGTCATATTTTGTTGGACAGTACGCTGTACAACACAAAAAAATTCCAAGTTTTCATATAGTTTTTCTATAGCTTTTTGGTATGAAAATCACGAATCTGCTATTGGTTTTTTGGGGTCGTCAAATACTGTTGTTTCAATGTTATCCGCGTGTCATGCAGCCTACACATTCATGCCTCATGAGTCGTAACTCAAACTGGTTTGTTCACGAAGTGATTTCTACCTTACGAATGCAAAACACCAGAATAGAATAGAATAATAGCATACATACAACACACAAACAGGATTGATAGTTTTGATATTTTGATGCTTCCTGGTTCTGCAGTTTTTTTGTTTTAGTGGTTGGTACTGTAGTGATTTAGTATCCAAAGTAACAGATGTAAACAGAGTCAGATATGAATTCATAAATAAGCCAGTCAAACATTCATTCTCTCCTCTCCAACATTTCTCTAAATTTGCTTATTATTTGTATAGTGTTTGACTACTATAAGCTATTGTATAATAAGTAGGGTACCCCAACTCGACCTAATGGTAGATAAAAATGACGGGCGTGGTAACTGTAACTCTTGTTCATCTGGACTGGTCTAGTGCCCTCGGCTATTTGTGATGGGTGGTGGCGGATTAAGTCTGAATTCTTTGCGTAGCGATTATCCATGCCTATCTAACTATCTACAGTGGTACCTTGGTTTACGAGCATAATTCGTTTCGGACATGTGCTCGTAATTCAAAGCACTCGTAAATCAAAGCAAATTTTCCCATAAGAAATAATGGAATCTCGGATGATTCGTTCCACAACTATTTATTATTCATATAAAAATGATAAAAAAAATACAAAATACATAATTATACTATACCTATACGTAAAAATAAAGCAAACGATCACGCGCTCACCTCTGTAATTTAACTGATAAGATAAACAGCAGACGATTTTGAAGGATTCAGTAGTCACAAATTAATTTTATTTAAAAAGAGCTAACATGAATGCACACGCTTAACGTGTGCATATTCGATTAAATTGATTTAATTTTCCCTATTTTGTACTTGTAACGGGTTATAACTAAAAATTTGCATAATTACTTTTATTTACTCCCATTTGATTATATAGTCTTTATTCAATGATTTTTGATGAATAATTGTATAGATAACTACGATGCGTGAGTTACAAGCGTGAGTTATAATAACTCGCAGACTATCGTATTTTTATAGCAACCGTACGGAATCATAATACCTATCTTGTTTTGTTTTAAACAAATGTCAAATAAATTAAAAATTTGACAGCGTGCATTAGTATTGAACAAAATGAGTTCCCGAAGCGAATCGGAAATCGGCACACCACCACACGTAAAAGAAGCAGCTAGAATAACAACCCTTAATCTTCTCCCTGAGAAATCTCGCCAAAAGTACCATACGGCCCACAAGATTTACATGGATTGGCGTATTAAAAATAACGTAAACTCCTTTTGTTCTCCTAGCGTACTTCCAGGAATTGTACGGTAAATATAAAGCTTCATCATTATGGACATTTTACTCCATGCTCAGAAGTACTTTAAGTATCAATAATGGGGTGAATATCGAAAGTTTCGTAAAACTGCGAGCATTCCTGAAACGTAAATCTGAGAACTACACACCTACAAAAGCGAAAACATTTACTCCAGAACAAATTAACAAAATCATACAAGAAGCCCCAGATGATAACTTTCTAGCAACAAAGGTATGTTTTAGTGTAAGTAATTATATTCTTTACTAAATTAACTAATTATTCAGGTTGCTTTAATAATGGGTACCATGGGCGCTTGTCGCGCTGCTGAATTGAACTCCATGCAGGTTGCAGATATTCAAGACCTTGGATCGGTTTTTATGGTCACTGTACCTAACATAAAAACAAAGATAAGCAAACGATTTGCCATAACAGGAGATTTTTATCGTATTTGTAAGAAATATATGGATCTTCGTCCGTCACATATTTCACTAACAGCACTGTTTTTGAAATTCCAAAAAGGAAAGCACTTTTCTCAAAAAATTGGCATTAATAAATTTGGGGCTATGGGGAAAGACATTGCCACATTTCTGAAATTACCGGATAGCGGATTATACACGGGCCATTGTTTCCGGCGTTCGTCCGCAACATTACTGGTTGATTCTGGCGGCGACATCACTGCTGTAAAGCGGCACGGGGGGTGGAAATCAACAACCGTAGCCGAGAGCTACATAGATGAATCCACAAAAGATAAAACAGACACAGCAAATAAGATTTATGGTTCTATTAATTTACAAACAAGTACTAGCAGTGCCGCAGACGTTTATAGTTCCATTAATCAACAACCAAGTACTAGTACTACCACATACATACAACCCACAAGAAACGAAACAATAACTCTACACAATTCTAAACCTTCAATTGCGTTCACAAATTGCTCACATTGTACGATTAATTTTGTTAATAAAGATTGTCCTTAGATAATTAATGTGAATATTAAATGTTTTTGTAATTTTTTATTACTCTTAATAAAATTATGTTTAACAGAAAATGTTATGGTCATAGATAAAGCATAGTATTCAACTCGCGGCAAAGGGCAACAACTCACTTGGATGATTACGCCACTCGACTAACGTCTCGTGTCGCAAAATCATCCGCGTGAGTTATTGCCTTCTTTACCGCTCATTGAATAATATACTATTCTTTAAATGACGTTATTACACTATGACACTTAAAACATGATCAAATTTTTAATTATAACCCGTTATTAGGGTGTATGTAATCATCGATGACAAATAAAATGTTAAAATGTAAAATCTGCTGACATTTTTAACAGTCGAGGTAACATTAGATGCTGTTTACACTCTTATCTTATCGTATATGTTTACATAGATGTTGATGACGCGTTGAGCCAAATTCTTCAATTGTTAAGGATAGTATGTAGTTGCGATGACGTGACGGTGGGCAGACAAAGCGTATACGTATTAAAAATTTTACTCGTAATGCAAGACATCGCTCGTTAATCAAGTTAAAATTCATTAGAAATTTTTGCTCGTTCTGCAAAACACTCGCAAACCAAGTTGTAAACGCTAGAACTCGCATATTATTGACTACTGGGTAATGATCTATGTAACCAGGTAATAAGCTGCGGCGTTGCTGGTTCTCATTATCGAAGACCAAAAATTGAACCAAAACGTATTTTATAACCACCAAGTAATAAATCTTGTTACCCGATAAATGCTAAACCTCGCCTATTCTTAAAAGCTGGGTAACGAGTTAACTGTAACCAGGGAAGTAAGATGCGGCAATACCAGGCCCTTGTTACCGAACAACAAAAATTGCACCAAAACGCGTTGAATCACTAGTAGATAATAAATTTTGTTACCTGATGGTAAATGCTAAAACTAGTCTACTTCTCACAACTGGGTAGCGAGTTCTATAACCAGGTAATAAGCTGCGGCAATGCCTTAAGAAAGAACCAAAATAGCACCAAAACGTGTTTAGTCACTACCAGGTAACAAATCTTGTTACCTGGTAAACTTAAAAGTTTGCCTACCCTTCTCATACATTTAAAAACGAGTCTTATTTGAAAACAAATTGGAGTATAACTGAAATTTGACCTGACCCGAAAAAACCCATAGCAGGTTCATGAACTGCATCTTAAAAACCTATAGAAAAAGTGTATTAGAACCTGTTTTTTTTAAGTCCAATTTTGTTGTACAGTGTAATTAGGGGAGCCAATATTTGAAAAATTGTTTTTTTGCATGCTGTTAGCCTATGTAACAAAACCGATAATACACCCTGTATATCAGATTCAGATGTAATAAAATTAGATTCAAGATTCGTAAAAGTTTGTATAACAGTCAGTAGTACAATCAGGAAGAAAATAAGCACCACATATATAAAAACTAACGTTACCAACCCAGATTCTCACCTACACGTCTTCATTATTGGTTTTATATTGATTTACTCGGATGGATCTATAGTTACTTCTAACACGACAAGGACACCTCCACCTCTACATTTCCGTGAGTCAGCAGAATACGATCTCTTCGATAGACAGTAAGATTATTATTAAACAATTCCCTACTAAAAATTGAAGGGTGTAGCCATGTCTCTGTTAAGAATATCACATCATAATCTAAACCAGTTGAAATAATGACATTATTGCTGCCATTTAAAAAGTTTGAAAGTGATCCGGGTGAAAAATCTTCTATTTGTAAAATATATTTTCGCCAACTATTGAGATGCCATCGGCAATAATGAAAGATTTCCCCCCCCTCGATATGTAATATACTATTTCTTTATTTGTATGCAAAATTACATTAATTTACACTATTTCTTAAAGCATCTATAGTCTACAAATATGTATTACCAAAGGTTTATTTTCCTATAAATGGAAAACTTCTTATTCTCATCTTCTACATACATATCTTTATTCCGTTTAAACCTTGAATATAAATAACCTAATGAGTTGACAATGCCAAATCAATTTATTACTGTTTTTGCTTCGTGACTTTTAACGACTTTTGTAATTAAATCTACCACAACTATTTGTTGACCTATGTAGTAAGTCTCCCTCATCATAAAGCTATCATCAACTTCATGATACCTTGAGGATTTGCATACTTATTATTATCAATTCCTTATTTATAATGCCATTGAAGAGATTTTTTTTATTATTTAAAAAATGTGAAATTTCTATCAAATATTTCTGAAATATGAAAAAGTTATACGTATTTCAGTTTATTCATTTCATAATCCTAAACTAAACATTTCACATGTTGTAATTCTTTTCTCACAAATTTAAGGACAAAAGCTTTCAATCTCTGTCAATTCAAGGATATGGAAGAATCTCCCTAGATTTTATTTATTTAATTAAAACGCGTCTCGCAACACTGTGATAATTGAAATTTTACCAACATTCTCTCTATAAGTTATCAACTCAGCATGAAAATCAAATTCAAAGCAACAATACAATTATAAACAAGAAACTAAAACAGGAACTACTAATATTAAATGCTAACAACAATAAAATTCCACTTAATTCATGCATTAAATACAGAAAAACACAGATATAATTATTTCTTGTCGCAAGGCAAAAAGGTAAGAAAATTCAACAGAGCATTAACATGTAATGACATAATTAATTCAATAAAAAACAATATCAGATCAGATACAAACAATTATTTATTATTATAAACGTACCATAGTAAGTACGTAGTATACATTCGCTAACTCACTTTCTCTGCTGTATAGTTGAATTTCATCACCATCAAGGCATTTAACACCCATTGTTATGTTACACTTAATTTCCCATACAAAGAGTTAGACGCTTCGTTAAAAAGCGTAGTAAACAAATAGCGAATTATGTAAACTAGATCTTTGAATAAAACGTAAACATTTTAATAATGATACACAAAAGAAGGAAAATTACCATATTAAGATTTCCAAGATAAGATTATGTAACACAAATGCTTGCCGTTACGTAAACACCCATTTTGTTAAAATGGGAAAGTAGTATCAGAAACAAAAATGTAGGTGCTTATTGCATACTTTAATCAAATTTCAACATTTACACGCTTCCAATTAAGTCTAAGCAGTTTTTCATAATACAAGATAAAAAAGGAAAGACATAGAAACTCTTTTTATTGTCTCTTAATAGGGCAAGACTAAGAGTCATCCACATAGAATGCATTTGTAATAATCAATTATTTTTGTTGTATTTCTTGAATTATTAATGTTGTTAATGTTCTTTATATTATTTATGTATGTAAATTATTTTTCCCGTGTATTGTAGGCGGAAAGACATGGCGTTTTAAAATCTTTTTATTACTCTTGTATTTAAAATAACCTGTTACGAAATATTTGCTGCATGGGAAAATTCCAATGTCTGCTCTTCAGAACGGATTTTGTAATGCAATGCCTATTTTATCTCATCAAATAATCCAGAAGTAAAAGATGTTTTAAAGGAAATCTGTTCCACTCTTCTTAGGGTTGGAAATGTATCTGAAAGAGCGTTGTTGATAACCTCAATGTTCAGACTAGAGATGAAGTCAGACAAATCTCCAGAAATCCTCCGACGCAACCCCAAGCCAATGGACTGGGAATGTTAAATTTCCGGTCTGACCCACCAAGGGTTCAACTAGAGGAGGAAATATCTACTAAAGAGCAACTAAACAAAGAGGTAGATAAATTGACAAGCACAATTGCCTCGTCCTATGAGGATGCATGTCCACTCAGGGCGGTGAGAGCTCGTAGGGTACCAAGCTGATACTTTAGCCGATCTACGCAAACGAGCTTTTAATTGAACCGCTAGAGATAGGACGCAGGCTTCCTGGGACAATTTTAAAATGGGCCAGAAAAAGAATTAAAAAAGAGTAAAGGCGCAGTAAGAGATCCAGCGCGGCAGAAATCCTATAGGAAGCTAAGCTGCGTATCCGATTCAGCAAGGCTGGTAAAAATCTTAAGCCGCGAAAAAAGTTAAAAAATAGGGACATTAAAAAGGGATGATGGAACATGGACCACATCTAGAGAGGAGTCATTGCTCAACTCCTCTTGGAAGTTCACTTTCCTGGCGACGGCACCATCTAAACAGCACCCATGGCAGTACAAACACAAGTTTCCATAAATAACTGATAGTTTGCCGAAGGTGTTATAACGAAGGGTGTCTTTAAGTCACCAGGGCCAGATGGAATATTCCCAGCGCTGCTGCAAAGAGGCCTGGATATCCTTCCAAGTGTTATAAGGATATGTAGGGCCAGTGTAGCAATGCAATGTGCCCCAAAACAATGGAAAGCAGCCAGAGTGGTATTTGATGGAAAGGGTAATAATAGCACATCATTCCACAGGAATCGACACGCATATAGACGTGGAAGATCGACTGAAACTGCACTCCACACAATCTTGCATTAGGCAGGAAATGCACTTCACTATAAAGAAGTGGCTCTTGCGGTCCTTTTTGATATTGAAGGAGCTGTCGACAAAGCGAGAACAGATATAATCAGCCAAGTCTTACAGGCCAGAAAGAACCCTAACGGTGAACCTAGGGGACTGTTCAGTTGAGGCTGGAGTAACTGGGGGCTGCCCGCAAGGCAGCTGCTTGTAGCCCCATTTATGGTGGCTTATAATGAGCGGCCTGTTGAAACACCTAACGATACAGGGCTTTTGAACTCAAGCATATGCTTGCATATGCAAACGACGGACTGGTTCTAGCAACTGGAATATTTTTAGAGATCGTCTGCAACGTTTGTCGGTAAATTCACTTAAGACGGAAATGATTCTCTTCACTAAAAGAAGAAAAATCGAGGACTTCAGGGCACCCATAACGTATGAAAGACCACTTGTACTAGTGCAAGAGGTTAAGTACTTAGGGGTTACTCTTGAAGGAAATTAAGTTGGGAGGCCGCACGTCAACAAATCTGTAAATAAGTCGATATTTATGGCAGTTGCGCGTACTGTTAGTAAGAACTGAGAAATGAATCCTCAAATTATGTATTGGCTCTACACACTGGTAATAAGACCAAGAGTCCAGTGCGGCTCAATAGTCTGGTGGCCTAGTGTAGAAAGACCTACCATTTCCGGAAGACTGGCAAACGTCCAACGACTAGCCTGTCTGGGGATTACGGGAACAATGTGATCAACTACAACGGCCGCATTAAAGATTATAGGTCTCCCAGGTCTTCACTCTTGGATAAAGAAGAACACCCACCTCAGAATGCGGGATGCGGAGCTTTAGAACAATCCAGTTATATGTGCTGGCCATACAAAGATTTCCCGGGTGGTGGCAAAGGAGTTACCTTTGTCAACATACAGAGTAACCGAAGCAGAAGGCCGGCTAATACTATAAAAGGAGTACTCTCTCACTATTCCAAATAGAGAAGAGTGGGAGGAAAAAAAGTCAAGTTTCAGTCGATAGCCTTGATGTTTTACACGGACGGCTCTCGAGTAGTAGTAGAAAGTAGGCAATCCTTTGAAGAGGGAGTTTATACAGAGAATCGAGTGGTAAAGAAAGTTTAGCTTTAGGAAAGTATACCACGGTTTTTCAGGCAGAAGTTTACGCCATACTATCAGTGGCAACCAAGGATCAGATTAGGACAGCACCAGAGAGAGAGAGAGAGATTTATATCTACTCTATAGCCAAGCTGCATTAAAGGCAATCTACTCATCCAGGACGATATCAGCTCTCGTTCAGCAATACGGGAATGCTTTAGCAGAGTTGGCAAGGAAAAAAGAGGTGGAACTATTTTGGTTTCCAGGACATACCGAGGTTCAGGGTAACGAGAAGGCCGATTAACTGGCCAAACTCGGAGCCGAGGACACCTGTGTAAAACGGAACCCTTCCTGGTGGGTATCACAAGGCAGCAGATCTCGACAGCCCAAATGGAGTGGGCCTATGTGAGAAGTAAGGGAAAATGGAAAATGTGCAGAGGCTGTCGACAGGCGAAGGACCATGTAGAGGGATTCCACTCAAAGAAGTCGGTCTGGCTAATGGGAAGGAACTGAAGAATCGCGAATTTTCTGATAGGGACTTGATAGGCCACTGTAAACTAAGAAGACATCTATTTTTGATAGAAGTAGAGGAAGACCCCATTTCCTCCACATGTGGTAGAGATGAAACATCCTACCTGGGAGAATGCGTAGCTTACCAGCATCTGAGGTTCAAAACTTTTGGGGGAAGGGAAGAGTTGCACTCCCTAGTGTGGATCGATATCCCAATTTTTATTGGGAAATCGGGCAGGTTTAGAGAAGGAAAAGAGCGTTTTGAAGTAAGTGATAGTGAAGGTGGTTAAGGGGATACCAAGGGGTTCGTAGAAAGGTCATATGAAGGCCTACTTACTAGACTTCGGTCTCCTCATAACTAGTACTACTAATAACATCAGTGTTATGAGCATGACACCTAGCCTAGCTTTTAAAGCAAGTGCTTATGTCCTACCGATAAAGATAAGGTTTGAGGAGCTCCAGATGTTAGTGAAGACCATCTGTTGCAAAATACTTAACACTTGTCAGATTTAAATAGAAATTGATCGGTAACCTTTTAGATCATTATTATCAGATTAGTTGGTTTGTCCACCCACCCATTACGCGTTGTCGGCCGTACATACGTTCAGGACGTGGATGTTCATTAGTTCTTTCCTGTGCTATGTATGTCTCCCCTCGACGTCGGCTGCCTCCAATATTATCAGCCTATTCTGCATTTTAATATGTGTACCTATACTCTTTTGACTCTGCGAATCACACTTGGCTGAAGAGCACATAAACGTTCGTTAAAAAAAGGCGTCAGAAAAAATATCTTCTTACCATTTACAGCCCGAAATTTAGTTTAGTTAAATTTCAAGCATTAAGCTGCGAGAGATTTAAGAAGAGCGATAGTTAGTAGTCAAATTGCGGCAAGGAGCTAGGATTATAGGACTGCTAAGGTTAGAACCAGGTTTAGAATGCTTATTGAACGATACTAGGTTTGCAATAACTATGATCGAGCTTAATTGAATTGAGGAAATTGTAGATCTAAGGTTCCCGATAGAACGGGATCAATAATCAGCTTCCAGAACGCGAAAGCAAATACACACCAAACATGGAAGTTTTATTATCAAAAATCATCAAAAATGTGTTATTTAACTACCAAAATTATAAAATTGCTACTATTCTAAGTCTACAATAATATTTGCATACCAAGGATTGTAACTAGCTCTTTGTGATCACGGGAGGTGTTTTTGGACCAAGCCCTTCGCCGAGGTTTAAAAAAGACGACACACGATATATCAGTCTGGTTACAATAAATAAAATTCATTTAACATTCTAATATTTTTTCAGTCTCGAGCGACCATGAATGCTAGAGCGTGTGTCATTACTTACTGTAAAAAACCTAACCTCCAGAAGTAAAAATATTAACAAGTATAAAAAGAAAAACACTGATAATAATAAAAAGTTTTATTGAAATCAATAAAAAAGATGTTTTAGATTATTGCATAAAGGCGGCATCAGAATTTAAGAAAATATTTCATTTCAATAATTACTTACAAAAAAATAGATCCGTAGCGCCATTTAAATTTGAAATTTCATAATTAAAATTGACGATAAATTAAGCTACTTCAAATCATTTATACGTTATTTGCGTCAGTCAAGAGTTATGTTGCAATACATATCAACAAACGTATACAACAAGACTATAATGTACGACTACGGTTATCTTACTATGAAAATATTGAAAAATACTGAGTCTCAATTTCGATACTGGGGCAATACCAAGGTGCAGCGAAGTCAAAAAATAATCAGTTGGCCATTTCATACACAGGCTAACATGTATTGTCAATAATCTACCATCTTCTGAAACTGCTAGTATCGCTCCCTGATTTATCGGGATTTCTTTGTAACAATGGCAACAAATGTTGTGCTTAATCACTAGACACGGCACGCCGTAAGCATCCTGGTTGGATAAAATCTAATGTAGATTCGACATTTTTCAATAAATCGCTATTTCTTACCCAGTTTCAGCTTTTTTTTTTATCATGACCTGTACCACTAATGTTCCACAATTCACTATGCCAGTTCGGTCTTCGATTGCTGAAAGCCGATGCTTAGACATTCGAATTCGTACTACATATATGTGTACGACAAGGGTATTCGTAATCATCATAATTAATTTGTGTAATTCTTTAATTACTATAAAAATTGAGGTCTTAAAGGTCCGTATTCACAAACATGTTTCTAATGAAAATACAAATTTATGCTGACGCAGACTTGAAGATTTTGAGATGAATACCTTTTTGTATATGCTTTGTAATCAATCTGTTCGAACAAATATAATGTATAAAAATTGGTAAACGCTTGTGCAGTTAATTATTAATCCTACTTAGAATGACATCAGCTTTTAAAAACAAAGGACACCCACTTGTGTTGACTATAATTTGTGAATTATTATTATGTTATATTTGATTGTACTTGGATTAAATACATTATTTTGTTTATTCGCTGTGAAATGTTTTTGTACTTATTCCATAATTACAATAATTATTAATCCTACTCCCAATTACAAAAAATTGATAAGTAATGAATTTACAATGACGGGTAATAATTTGTCACGTTTCATTCACATTACTCTACTTTTTATTTTATTTTTTCAAAATGAATGTGCTTTACAAAAAAACGAGAAGGAAAGAATCTGCAAATTAAAAAAAATATCTCTTTGAAATTGTTGAATCCGCCCTTCTTAAAATAGATTTTGCTCAACTGTTGCTCCTGGTTTGTCGGCATCTTAAATGCCAAAAAGTTGTCCTTGTCTTGTTATCTCTTTATGACTTTATTTTTTTACTTTGACTCGTTGGGCTTTAAATTAGATTCTTAAAACAACGCAGGCCCGTATCTATTCATTATTATTATTTCGTGCAGATTTTAACCAAAATTGTTAAAATCTTTATAAAAGATGCATGACGTTTTTTTTGTTTAACGGTCATTACATGCAGTCATCTTTCGCCCCTTTAAGGTGTTATAACTTCCAATATTTACCCTGTATAATGGTTGACTTCACAGACTGACGCAGGTGACTGAGTGGACAGTGTTTGACTTCAATTCTGTACAACCAAAGGGTTTATAATTTGCATCCCGGTGCAAAATTAAAAACATTCACTCTTTTGCTCAACTTCATTTTATTCTATCATGTAAACTTCCCATTTGGGCACCGTTTAGATTACGATAAATAAATAAAAGAAAACTATTGATCTTCGCCTTTTTTGTCTGTTTAGATTTGAATAGAAGAAAAAAAATTGCAAAGTTAATTGTCTTGCTTATCCTTCCCATAAATCATTTTTTAGGGTACTTTCAGGGCGTGTTCAAAAAAACTAAAAGAATTTAAAAATTCTTAAAACAGTACAAACATTAGTAAATTTAAACAATTAGAAGATTGATTTGTTTAAAAGATTCTTCCTAAACTCTAATGATTAGCGGGCTGATTCAGAAAACAAATGAAAATTTGAATGTCTTGAATTAGAATGTTATCCACTTACATTGAGGCTATTTTAATAATATAATTGCAATAAACCAATCAAGATACAAACTAGGTCGATAACTTCTGCCCTGATATGTTAAAACCCATGAAATTGAAGATTTTAACACAAATTTTTCTTAAACCAAGTTTCCTACCTCTACTTGTCGATTTCCTAAAAATCTGGTTATCATAAAACTAATTACTATTTGGTTTTCGTATTCGTTTTGCCCTTCTGGTTGTCTATCCATTAGATTTCAGAGCACTCTTCGTGCCGATCTTTTGTAAAGGGTGTAAGATAGGTCATATTAATTTGCTGTATAGTAATATAGTTCTTTATTTTAATGTCAATTTAATAAGTAAGACAGCCCAAACCCAGTGACGTAATTATGCGACCCGGGCGGTCTCCGAAGTTAAGGTGAGTTCCAAACCTCACGTCGAAGATTTTCCTGTCCACAGTCAGTAACAATAGTCTCGAATATACAACCTCCGTCAAATAAATACAAAGAATAGTTCTTGTTATTATTGTTAAATGTTAAAAAAAATTAAAATAAAATCCAAATTTTTTATATAAATCTCTTTGAATTTCTCAAAAGATCATCCAACTCTTAACAAAAAAATGTTGACCAGTATTCGCTGTGATCCCAATAAATATATCGTGAATAACAGCAGTATCTTCATTAGTAATTGCAAAAAGTGGACGACCTTCACTTATTAAATTCATCACCAAGCGAAACTGGTTTAAATTTGATTACTTTTTATATGCAGTTTCTGTTTAGAAAATAATTTCTGCAGTCTTTGTTATCTCAAGTGACTTAAAATTAAGGTATTTTACTATCATTTGTATTCTAAGAAGGCATCTATATATCATGGGCTCATAAAGTTCTGCGATTGGGGATTTTAGTCTCTTAAAGTGCTCATATGAGAATAATTAGTCTTACCTGAACATAAAGATTTCGTATCATCCCGAATAATTTAGTACATAATTCCAATTTACGTAACACTCAACACAAAGCCGAAACGCTTCACCATAATAATTGCATTTTTTTTAATTATCTCGAATTTTCGTGTGAACTACTTGGTAACAATGAAATAGAAGTTACTATTACTACTTATCTAAACCAATCATACCTAACTACTGAATCGGGATAAAATCAGAAAAATAATAGCGGTGTTCATGCATATGAGAGGGTGGGCGCCTCCGCCACCAACAGCAAACCGGCTCGTGCTGAAGACATACCTTATAGTAGACGTTTGGTGGGGTTCTCTTAGTCAATGTCAACTTCTGTAAAGTTCAAAGTAGGACTTTCACTCACATTACGCGGCCACGAGGTCGCACCTTTAACGAAAGCGAAATTAAACGGTGTTATATGAATGTGTAACGTTGATGTGGTTATTATCTGCTCGAAACCCGTTACGCTATGTAGATTTTAGATAGAGAGATGGATAGCTTCCAGCTCTTTAATAGGTTGTTATCTTCCGTGAAATTCTTCTAGTTGTAACAAAAAGGAAGTAAATGTTAGAAATTAATTTGAGAAAAAAAAGGCCAAAATACTTTTGGCAAGGTGATTAAATAAAATAAAATATGCTGTCTTTTACAAATAAACAAATTATAGTTATTTGGGAAATTTTGCGTAATTTATGGTAATTTAATTTGGGATGCAACGCAAATTTTGTTTTCAACTTCAAGGTTAAGTTGTGCATTTCTATTCTACAGAAAAACCACAAATGTCCTAAATGTTACTAAACGACCTAGAACTTTTTGTAATCATCTTAAACCTCATCAATTTAAAATCTAATTTGTATAATTGGATCTGATTGAATAATAAGTTTTGTCCATTCGAGGAAATATTTTGCTATTGATTTGTTTACATTTTATTGAATAACTTTAGTGTTTCTTGAAAGTTTGATAAGCTTCAAAAATCTGTTCAAAGTAGGCAGTTCTAGAAGCGTGCTCAAAAGAAAAAATATTTGGATTTCTGTATTCAGATTTTTATCAAATTCAAAATACAAGGTGTCCCACAATGCTGTTTACACGCAATATCTTCCTTATTTGAAAAGATAAAGAAATCTACCAAAAACTATTGTGAATGACTCAAAATGGGCCTTCAAAAAACATCCTTAAACGCTGGTTGCATAGCAATGTTTAAGAGATCATGCCAACTTGATTAATTTTTCAAATGGCACCCTCTGGTTTTTTCACGGAAACGTATTCTTCACTTCATTCTGTCTACGGTAGTATGCCTTACTTAATTATTTAATGTGCAGTTAGGGGTTGAAAAAATATTTGTTATAAATTGTACACTTCATATTCACTAAATTATTTATTCAAAAAATATGATTAGAGCCGTGTCTACACGGGAACTACTGAGGCACTTTAAAGCCCGTGTAGAGTCCACAGGAGGGCATTTTGAGCATTTGCTTTAAGTTTAAGATAAATTCAATTTATAAAAAATATTTTTTTCAACCCCTAAATGCACATTAGATAATTAAGTAAGGCATACTACCGTATGCAGAATGAAGTTAAAAATACATTTCCGTGAAAAAAAAACAGAGGGTGCAATTTGAAAAATTAATCAAGTTGGCATGATCTCTTAAACGTTGCTATGCAACCAGCGTTTAAGAATGTTTTCTGAAGGTCCATTTTGAGTCATTCACAATAGTTTTTGGTTGATTCTTTATCTTTTCAAATAAGGGAGATATTGCGTGTAAACAGCATTGTGATCACCCTGTATATACAGATTCGCGGAAAAAGGAGAAAATAGCTGCTGTAGTAAAATCTTATTGTGCAATAAACTGATTTCTTATTAAAATCAATTTGAATACAGGAAATTGCTACTTAATTTGCGCATCTAATCAATTCAATACACTGCTTAAACAATTGGCAAAAACATACAATTTGGGAAATGACTTTGTGAGTTTTGTAATATTGTACCAAATAAAGCAAGTTCATGGGCTTTTTGCTGTTGCTTTTTTATTTTGCTAATTGGAAGAACAATATTTCTTTGAATTTAGAAATCTGTCAAGATCAATCACCTATTGGACTAAACTCAACAAAGGTTATAGTAAATTAATGGTTACTCTTCAGGTAGGTACTTAGTTCAAAACTAACATTTTTAAATTCATTAGAATAATATAAAAAAATTAACTATTTAAATGCATTTTTTTAAAATTAATTTAATTCAATCGATAATTTAATCAATCGTGGATTTATTATCATTAATCTGTCAAAGAACCACATATATTTCCATAAGACAAAAATAAACATATTTACACAAACAACTTTTAAATTTAGATTATTCCAGAAAAAAGATTAAAATATGCAAAATCTAAGTTTTAGTTAGATGTTGGGAAGAAAATGACGTCATAAAATTTCAGTATTATTACACAATAAATCCTGGTGCTTATAGATTAGGTTAGGTGTGGTCTATACGCGCTAACAGCATTTAATGTGGGGGGGGGGTTCAATTTCAAAATTGTGCCACAGGTGTTTGGTTTTTTTGCTTGAAGCATTTTTTAAGTTCCTTTTTACGTTATTATATAGTATTTATTTTAGTTGTATAAATATCTAGCTAGCAGCTATCTATAGGTCTTCTTGGATATCAGATTAAAGTATTTTATTTTTCAATAAAGGCTATGTATTTATGCATAATGTACGTACAGGGTGGCTCACGTAAGATGCCTCTGTACCTTGTCTTGGAAACTGTAATAGTTATGAAAAAAAAAGTTAAAAACCAAAGTTCGTTAATATAAAACAAGTTTAATTTTTTTTAAATACTTTTGTATATACACGGTGAGCAATTTTGCTATGGTTACTATCAGCTAAGCTAGTTAAAATATCTGTTGCACGCTTTAATCATTGCTAAATAACTGAGAAAAAAATTAAATTTGGAAGTTCTGGTTTCCATCTGTCTTTATCAGCAATTTATATTTTTTTTTCTAAAACTGTGTGCAAAAAATTCTTTTTCTAATAATTTACAAACAGAAATGACCTCTTACAGAAGCAGCCGAATTTGCAGTTGCCCGATAAGCAATTTTAACTTTGCCTAGAATCAAACTAAATACTACAATTATTTCCGTCTATGAAATAATTCCAACTCATATAAGTTAAAGTAATAAAATTTATTTTCTTAAATTCAGTATCATTCCCAGATATACAGTGCGCGTCTAAAGTCCGTTCCCCCCCTACTAATTTTTGAACCACCATATCGCAACGAAATTTGGAGGGCTTAAACAGGAGATAAGAACCTAATTTTTTATGGAAAAATGACAGCTAAAAGTTTTAAAATGGCGGCTGAGCGCCCTCTTGAATTACTTTTTTAAATAGAACACCCTGTATATTATTCCGTTTTCGAAATCTGCTCATAATTCTTAACATTTTTTTCTAATACACTTTACTTCTAAATTTAATTGATTTTCAAATATTAACATTTGAAAAGTGACATTTTAATTAATTTCAAATCCAACAGACACGAATTCCGCTATCAATCAAGTTTGCATTGAAAACAAAAATCGTTGTTGGGGTATCTTACATCTTGTTTACTGTCAAACTTAACTGTTAACTGTCAAATAAAATTTAGTTAGAACAATGTTTTACCGGAAGTGACCAAAATCCCTCGCAAAATCCATACTTCATTTTAAACCGGAATGTCACTTTTCAAACGTTAATATTTCGAAATCAATTAAATTTAGAAGTAAAGTGTATTAGAGAAAAATGTTAAGAATTATGAGCAGATTTCGAAAACGGAATAATATACAGGGTGTTCTATTTAAAAAAGTAATTCAAGAGGGCGCTCAGCCGCCATTTTGAAACTTTTAGCTGTCATTTTTCCATAAAAAATTAGGTTCTTATCTCCTGTTTAAGCCCTCCAAATTTCGTTGCGATATACCAGGTGGTTCAAAAATAAGTAGGGGGGGAACGGACTTTAGACGCGCACTGTATAGTGTTTAATAAGTAACACTTAATTAACAAGAAAAGGAATAAATAATCAAATATATCTGAGCACTGAGCATCTAATAACATAACCTTACGATGCCAACCGCATTACCACAGTGCACACCCGCTAACGAAAATGCTAAGTGCAGTAATCAAATGAGTCGCTGCTTATATGCAAGTATATGTGAATCTGCATTACCGTTCTGTGCAAGTTTAATGACCCTAAAATAGTAGGTACTCTATTTTAGTATTCTTGCTGCACGAAATTGGCAGTTTTAAGTTAATTAAATAACAATATTTTACAAGATATTATGTAAAAATAATATGGTAACATTGTTCTTTATGTTTAAATAATTTCTAAGTGAAGCATCGCTTCCATTGCTTCCATGGACCGCACGCCACTGATCAGCTTTTTTATTTTAAGTGGAGCACCCTGTATATATCGTATACATCCTGTATACGCTTTTCGATTATACACTTTATTTTTAGTATTTTTAGTTAATACGGATAGTCCGAAATTCTGCACAGTTTTTGAGTAAATTCTGTTTCCCAGATCTTCTTTTGAAAATGTAGCTTTTCTTAAAAACTAAATTACACACTGCAAGTTATATTTAACTAGATAATTATATTAATACATGACGCTTATAAATATCTAAATTATCATTTTCTCATAATTTTATATCACTAGACCAAACATACAAATCTTTGAACATAAAAATCTCACTTTTTCTAAATGAGACACCTTGTATATTTATATTTTATATGATTCAGCTCTTGAGTCTCTGATTGATATATGCATATATATTTTCTATTACTAAAATGAACAGCTTCAAAGTTATCATCGTTTCTATAGTGTCTCGCGATGTTATTATTATTTAAAATATATTTTTTCATTGTTAATATTTTTTTATTACCATACGAAGAACCCCGCGCACGTGGTCTTGCGATTCTGCGCTGAAGCTTAGCGAAGCCCACACAAAGTTAAATTTAAAATATTTGTTTTGAAAGGAGAGCGGAAACAGCTACCGTTATAGATCTTTCCAAAAGAAGGTTTCAGAAGTTAGACAAAACGCTTGTACGGTACTATTTTTACAGTAGCATTCTAATTCCAATCGGCTGACACCCGACCCTGGTCTTTCTTTATTATTAGTCCAGGGCCGTGCTAGCGCCCGGTTCTGGCCTCGGCTGTTTGACTCTGCCACGTCCGAGCTGACGCCCACCCTGGTCACGGCTTTTTTACACGACCAGGACCGCGCTTTAGCCAGAGTAGATTAGAATGCTATTGTAAAAATAGTACCGTACAAGTGTTATGTTCAACTTCTGAAACCTTCGCGCCCGGGCCTTGCCTCGGCTTTTTTTACATGACCAGGTCCGGGCTAATGCTCGGCCCTGGACCCGGTTTATCCATTATTATACAATTGTTTAAAGTGTAAGGTGTAGATGAATCGGAGTTATGTTGTTGAGGCATTTATGATTAGACTAATAAATTAATGTTAGAAAAACAGCCAGGCACCACAAAAAACGCTTTAAAGCGTTAAAAGCGTTTTTGCACGTCTTATATATAAGGCTCTACTATAGTCCCTCAAAAGAGGGAGTAAAGTAGTGCTTTTACTCCCTGAGGGAGTAAAATGCTTCCATGACAACAACAACAACTAACCAACAAAAAAAAGTAATCGCAGTACATGTTAGGATTTATTATCCTGAAACTATGTGATTTTGTCGTTTGCAGAGTTTAATTGTCCGAATGACATGTAACGAAAGTTTCGGAAAAATTTTTCGAAATTTTGGATTTTTGCAATTATGTCCTATAGGACATGCAAAAAATAGCGTATATACCACTGGACTAAAGTGCCTTTTAATCCCTCATGTATTTATTTAAACTCATTCGGGATTAAAAGATGCACTTTAGTCCCTGGATATATAATATACTATTACTTTTGAAATTTAAAATATCTATATAAATTGGTAGAGATTTAAAAGCTGAATCATATAAAATATAAATATACAGGGTGACCCATTTGAAAAAAATGAAATTTTTAGCTTTGAAAATTTGTGTCTTTGACCTAGTGGATTGCATTTAACAATAAATGTATGAAAAAATGTTGACTTGGCTATTTATAAGCATCGTGTATATTATTATAATTAGTTAAATGTCACTTGTAAATGTAAGCAGTATGTAAATTTGTTTTTTAAGAAACGTTGCGTTTAGAAAAAAAATTAAAGGAATTGAATCTATTCAGAAACTGTACGGAATTTCGAAATGTATGTATTAATCAAAAATACTTGTAATAAAGTGTATCTCCATTTAAAATAAAAAATTGATATTAGCCGTAGCGAAACGACTCACCCGGTATATACAAAAATATTATAAAATTCAAATTTGTTGTATACCAGTGTTTATGACAGTCAAGCACGATCGTTGGCGCCGCCATTTTATATAAAAGATAGTTTGCCGCGAAAACATAATAAAACAATTGCTTTCAAATCGCCTTTTCAAATAATGTAAAATTTGGATTTTAATTTTGAAATTTGAGTTTTTAATTTATCGATATTTGATATTAAAAAAGTAATTTAATTCTTTGTATTATCTATAATTCTTTATGATTCATTTGTGAGTGTTTTGTGGAACTTTCGTGAAGGTGATAAAAGGATGTAGTTATTATATTATTATTATTTAGGACCCCTTTATGGGTTTCTATTATTAACATTATAAATCCTTTTATTACCCTTTGATTTATCGTTTTCGAAAATACAGTCCACTTATTGCCGTCGAAAGGTACGGGTTTCATTTGAATCGGTGATAATTTTCACATTTTCGGAAGCCCGTAACCTAACAAACAGGGGAATCCCATTGTAACTGACGTAATATTTGGACATGATTTTACATTTAATAAGTTAATTACAACAGTAGACTGTGCAAATAATCTTAAAAAATTTAAAACACAAATTGTCCACGTTTTGGTGAAATTACTCACAAATCAACATTGGTATTCAACTTTTTCTGGTACACCTTACAGTTTCAAAGATAAGTATAAGATAAGATAGTATTATAGTATCTACTTATAGTAGATGTATGGGTTCAACAACTTAGAACAGTGGTTCCTAAAGTGTGTTCCGTGGAACCCTGGGGTTCCGTGAAAATATTTTGGGGTTCCGTGGGACGAGTTGTCATAATATTAGGAAGATAATTTACAATAATTTTATGAAATACATTTTTAGATTAATTTATGGTTGAAATATGAAATTATCCCGAAATTATTATTAAGTCCCGTAATATCCTACTTGCAAATGGTTAAGTGGAAAAACTTTAGATTCTCTTACAATAACGGTCTGATTACTATTTGATTTGTTATTGCCTTTTGCTACCACATGATTATGTGAAACTGGATTTTCGAAATATGTAAATATAAAAACGAAATATTGCAAAAATTGGATAGTGCCCCAAATAATATGCGAATTTAACTATCAAATTTTAACCAAATTTTCAAAGAATATTGAAGTCTAAAATACAACTACATTCTTCTCATTATTCATTTACTTTTGCTTTATATTCTATTTTGTTCTTTATTTTGTATAATTTGTATTTTTGTAATGTATTTTGTATAGATAAATATATATTTGAAACAAGTCTGATTTTGATTCCAGTTCGTTTGAGAGTTATACTGGTCCGATTTACGTGATTATTTTTTATATTGAAGCTTTCGCTGTGTAGATTAGTAAACACTAGTGGTGGGTTATAACCAAGCCCAACCAACTGGGTGCAGAATGGGTAGTTAATTGCACAATTTCGTGTAGTCGAATGTATAGGTATAAAATTACGGTAGGTTACGGTACGGTTAGGTATACATGCGACTACACGAAATTGTGCGCTTAACTACCCATTCAGCAACCATGTGGTTGCCCTTGGTTATAACACATCAAGTTCTCGGTGCTACTCGGAGTGTTACAACGCCTGAGCGTTATGAGACATGTTTATGAGAAGCGTTGAAATATGAAGTATATCCATCTTTATTTTAAATACAGATTTTTATATATTGCCGTTTCTATCACTCCCACTGATTTGACAATTCAAGCGACCTTCAAGAGTACCATCCATGCTTATGCGCACGCATAGACGTGCATCTGGTAGACATGATAAATGCACCAACTTTATTGTTAGTACTTCCGATAACAAAATGCTATGACGCACCGCTACTGTTTAGCTTGATGTCTCGAGAAGTGTTAGACACCTTTCGATTTCCCGACGCTTAGGCGGTGGGTGTTACCAGAAGCGTTATAACACACTAGTCAACACTACTGAATTCTTATATATTATTAAATTTTATATTTCTATTAATTAAAAAAATCATTTTGAGACGCTCGAGAAAAGTCATCCACTTGGAGCGTCATCTAAGATCCCAACGTGTTAACTATTGGAATTACCGAATTAAATAAATTAATACCACTAACAAAATTTTGACAAACAGTCAAAACACAACATTTTTTGAAAAATTATTTATTAAAGAAACTATACTAGAATATTTATCTATAAACTAACTAATAACTGGTATAAATAAACTTATTTTCTAAAAAATCTTACAACTTTAGATTTTAAGTTTGTCATTAACATGTTTCCACCACTTTGTCCTTTATCAATTACGATCATTTGCAACTGTTTTGTATTTTTTTCAAAATCTTGTTCATTGGTGGATTGCTTTTTTTGTTTTTTGAGATTTCGTTTTATTTGAGCACAATATCTCTGGAAAAGTCCAACTCTAGGTAGTTCGGGTACACCGTGGTTCTGTAATGATATTCACATAAAATCAGTCATTACATCATATTACCTCAAGAAGGCATTGCATGCTAAGTGATTGCCATGACAACAGTAATCAACAACAAGAATAAATAAATATCTCATAGAAGTAAACATGTCTTTTATTGTCTTCTACAAGAGATAACACATAAGTAGTGTACAAGACCACACACAAGCAACCTGTATTACCAAATTGGTCATCAAAACACTACATTGGTGACCTCCGACGCTACGTAAGAAGAACTTAGATGATCAACACCATATCTTCAATATTCCATTGCTCTGGTTTTCTGTCTCTGCCGACAAACGCAACCTACAACCTGGAGTTCCTTGAATTGGTTATTTGATTATCTCACGCAAGCAGTCGACTTTCAGAAGTTTATCCTTTTTTTATCATTTAAATAAGATAAGTAACTTAAATATTTTATTGGTTACGTTTCAATATTGGCAAAGTTAGTAAATTTAGTAAAATTTCCTATTTTTGACAGTTCGCATGTACAAATGTCAATAGTCCTGATTAATCGATACTTTGACTTCCTACATATTGACAACGAGATTCAAAGATATAATGTTCTGATTTCAAACTTGCCATATAACATTTTGCAACTCCAATCGAATCTAATCAGGTTTATTGATAACAATAAGCTTTCATTCGAACCATACACCACGTTCATCAACGAACTATTAAACTATTACATGGGTTCTTCTTTGGATAAATGTATTCCATACAACCCAACATCAAATACTGTATCTTCTCCCAAAGAGATTAAAGATTTCTGGTTACAGCAAAATGATTCACCTGAATTTTTTGGTCTAGTTAGCCTATTTAAAAACGAAATCATTTATGCTTGTAATTTCATAAACACAAACTGTAATCAAATATCGCACGATCCGTCACAAATTCAGGATTCTAACCCCCAATTAAGTGACGATACTCAAAACGTCATTTATCAATGCAATGTTCTTTCAGATGTACATGCATCCACTAATACTTTCCGTGTTGATAAACCTGACCATTCAATTATTAAAAAGCACGTTTCGCAGGTTAATACTTCCATTACAGAAACTATTACAAATGATTTAATTCCAAAAGTACATTGATTCCACGACCAAACAGAATTACAATCTCCTACAAACATTAAAAATACATCACAGTCAGTTAGGGTACAGCCGAAATTGAATCCTAACCAATGTGTCTTAAATCAGAAATTGCAAGAGCTTCCGAAGGCCGACGGTTTGGGGATATCAACCGCCGCATCTTCTACGAAGACTTCATTGGATCCAGAAAATAATTCCTGGAATCTACAAGCTACAACACCTCCAGTTCCTGATGGAAATCACATCAATAACGTTCCTCAAGAACCAAAAGCTACAACACCCGTAGTAACAGCTCATAAAGAATAACTTGAGCAATTCTCGGACACAACGATGCCGACATCTCTCGTTTCGCCATTGGAACGATGCCATAAGAAGAGATTGTTCTTGGATATAACAGGATTAATATCTTGTTTCTTTATTTAATTTTGATGTTTAGTTTGTTTTCTCGGATAACCATCAACGGACTTCGCAACAACCTTAACCAACAAAATTTTGTAATGTCAAAACGCGAAATTTTATGCAAAGGTCACGCTATAAAACAGCCATATTACCTCGTAATTAAAACAATGCGAACATTCAACTTTTTGCTAACCGAGAAGCTAACAGCTATTGACCGTACTCAAATTATCTTATCATAATAGCAAAATCCATTTCGCTAATAAACTTTGGCATTATGTGCAGTGTACTAATTTTCAAGTTTTACACCATAAGCACAAGTGCAAAAATAACAGTAGTGACTTATATTTTGCCACGTGAGCCTTGTCAACTCGACATTACGTGATATCATACATTGATAACATTCAACTAATCAATCCTGAATAGCATTTGGACCTCCCAAATATATGTGCTACCGGATTAAGCTTCAAGTGTTCATTCTCCTCAAATAACAGGATACAAGAAGATTCAACCATACTCTCCAACAGGCAATTTCACCTAGTACTTCCTACAATCTTAGGACAATGCTATGAATGCTGCCTCTGTTTTATGAGTACAACCCCACTTCTTCCATTCCTACGGACAAAATGAATACAACTACATTTATCAATGTTGACCACAAACTTACTACTTAGGCTAACGCTTTTAGGTTACATTAACATAGTTATTTTTAATTTTAAAAGTTACAACAAATAAATCGTAACGCAAGCATCACTTGTTCACGAAGCACTTATTATGTTTTTCCTTGGTTTTGTTCACGTTCCTAAATTTTATTTCTTTCTTTCTAGTAAGAACTACAGAACGTCCTAACAAGTGATTCCTGTACCATCAAGTTTATTTTAATTAGGTTAAGTTTGCGACATCACCTTGCAATAAGCAACACATGTTTGGCCCTAAGCAATTCATGCCCCTTAGCTGTCAGCAGCAAAGGCCTTTCAATTCTTTGATTATTAGCACCTTATTATTAGCATAAGTTTTATTGTAGTAGCATGTAAGGAACCATTGAAAAGATGCAAACGACCTCAATTTTTTTGTAGCTAGTATACATTAAACTTGCCAATACATACAAGTACGACATTAATGTATGCTATTTTTTTTTGTTGAGGAATGCATTAAATGCCCTTTTGACTCATGGCTCATTTCTTTTGGTACATGTTCAGCCTTTTTTTACCCGGGGTGTAATGTAATGATATTCACCTAAAATCAGTCATTACATCCATATTACCTCAAGAAGGCATTGCATGCTAAGTGATTGCCATGACAACAGTAATCAACAACAAGAATAAATAAATATCTCATAGAAGTAAACATGTCTTTTATTGTCTTCTACAAGAGATAACATATAAGTAGTGTACAAGACCACACACAAGCAACCTGTATTACCACATTGGTCTTCTAAACACTACAGTACAATATTAATGCCGTTTTTTTTCGAAGAATTGTAAAGCCGCTTTGCTGCTGTAGTGGCAAGTCCAAAAATTTAGGCCAAAATACAGATTTAATGTGGTTTTCCATCAGGAGCAATAGGCGTTTTCTCGAACATTCTTTAATATAATCATATTGAATATCACTTGTATATCACTATTAATATTTTCTCTGTAGTAACGAAACGTTTGTATTTTATGGAAACACTTCTTTTTACTTTCTTTTGGGCTCTTTGATCAAATGATCCCCGTGTTCTTCCCGATCGAAGTTTCCATTTAACAGTAAGGACTACTGTTAATGTACTAATAACATTTTGAATACTAGACTTTCGAATATTCAGAAGTTTTGACAACTGCCTATGAGACATTTTGGGAGGTTTGGTGTGTGTAGAAATAATTAATTTCCGCCGTTCTCCTTGATGCGATGCCCTTTTGAATAAAACACAAAATAAATAGCAAATAATTCTGCCTCACTTTTACCTACTTACCAACAACAAGTCAAAAGCACAAATTGTTAAACTATGGCATTTGCGTTTTGTTTTACAGCCACTTATTAGTGTTTTTTTGGGACAGTCCTTAGACTACCCCCATTCGTATCATTATAGCGTCTAGGGGTTTAAACCGTCGATATGTGCTGTAGCTATTTTAAGCAGTTATAGTTTTATATTTCAGTGGTTATAATACTCAAAAAATATATAAATCGTATATATTTTAATAAGAATAGTTGAAAAAATCAATTCAAAATAGGAAAAATAGTTATTAATTCTGTATTAAGATACCGACTTTTTATCACGAATGTGCATATAATTTAAAATTTTAATAATATTACCACATGAACGATAAGAGAATCAGAATAGTTTTTTTTCTGAAATTGTCAAGTTATAGAAAATTTAAAACAACAATATTTATTTTTTAGGTTAGTGCACTTCACGTAAATAACTATAAAAACTACAATACATTTATTTATAAAATAATGTTTGTGATAAAATTCCTTAATAGACGTGATCAAGAATTTTATTAAAGAAGATCGATTCTAGTTCTAATTCTAATCATTTCTTAATTTATACCGTGCAATATTTAAAAATGCTACAATAAATTAATAAAAATGTAAAATTACTAGGTATATTTCTAATATTTCTTTGAGAATTGTTGAAACCGCACATAATAGATGCAGCTCATCTTCCTGGCTTGTCGGCATCATGAATGCCAAAAAGTTGACCTTGTCACAGTAGTCGATTAAGTGCACCCTCGTAATATTTTCAGTACGACCTTGTAGTTTTCACGGGCTGTTAGAACTGCAGTTCTACTGTGATATCCCGTGCTCGTTATTACCAGCATGCAAGACGACGACCTCCGGCAAGCCTCGGGGAACTAATCGTGGTGTTTCTAAAAGTTTATACATTTCTGCGGTTGAAATTCTTGAACTTTAGAAACTGCGAGATTCTAAAACTTAAAAAGTGTTTACCATAATTTTATTCGCGAGCTTTAACACGTCATATTGTAACATTTAAATTAGTATTTCTTTATTGTTGCAATTTTGAATAAAAAACGGAAGCATATCTACTAATTTGACGTCAAACTAAAAATCTATTTTAACAGATGGATTTTATGTAACTAATCTTTGGAGTTGGCGAACTAATTGAACAAAATTCATGTTTTTAGTAGGGAATTTGCATTCAGAAGAACTATTCAACTAGCAAATACTCTGAGCCGTATTGGAAGTGATTAATATGGTTACGTATTTTGACGTATTCGTTGAGATTCTGTTCCACAAATGGTTGATAAAGGTTAATAGATAGTACTAGGTATGTGGTTACAAGCAGAGACCATTACCCCTTAAAATCTTTGCCCATGCTTTTCCGTAATGCATTTATTTCTAAAAATATTGATCATCCAGGTAAGTGAAGGGTCTGAGCCTGGGAAAGTTTCTTTCCCAGTCTGAAACTGGAAAAGTTGTTTCCATGAAGATTTAAGTTGTAAGTATGTCTAATTTTGCTGTTATTTACCTTGTTTTCACAGAAGTCTCTACCAGGCAACTTAATTGTTGCGTATTAGAAATTAGAAAAATTAATATTTTTATTTTATCTACGATGATACAAAAAGTGACTACTTTTTACACTGATGTTCGTGTAAAAAGTTAACGTTTATTGAGCTAGTGTTCGAAAATTTTTATTACACGCTAATGTCAACAAGAGATTTATGATAAATGATGATTTATGAATATTTTACAAACTGGTTGCTAAACAACGTAGCACATAAAAATTTAAGCACGCTAATATAATTATGTACATGACATAAGTCACAAATTTTAAAAATATATCAAATGATCGTAGATAAAACGTTGTAAGATACACGTGTAAAAAAAGTCTCTTCATTGCATTCACACCCTTTAAGACACTCGCTCGTGTATTAAACCGTACGCTCAATAAAGAAAGGCTTTTTACACTTATATCTTAAATACTTATAATTTAATTGTAATATTATATTATGCGGGCGCCTAAAAAAATGAATGCGCAACTAACTTCTAATCCAGTGCCTCACTTTTAGGACTCCGCCTTCGGCGTAGTCTTAAAATCTTCAAGTTCACCTAGGAAAGAGGCACTTTACAACTCTTTACATAAAATAATTTTGCTTGTCTGACATAACAAACGTTGAAGCAAAAAATAATAATATTAAGGATAATGATAAAAAAAGTTTTGTTCACGCAATGTGATGAATTTTTTTGTCGCATTCTACGTGGATTCGCTAATCCGGTTTTGATTTTTTCACTCTCTGTTGTATTTATGTATAACATGTGTACCAATTATCTTATGGGGATATTTTTCTTTTTCAGGCAATAATAGAAAGTTACATTTCATTTTACTTTTATTAATGATTTTTTAAATATTTATGGAATTTTTATGGATTGACAATAATTATAACCCTATTTTGTTATTTATACTTATAGAAATTTAAACTAAAATTAATTTTAATTTGTGGCATTCAAGTTTACATATTTAAAATTAACACATTTCCAATAAATAAAAAAAATACCCAAGTTTTATATTGTGGCAGAAAAATAAAATACGGAACTCCATTGCATAATATAACTCGTTTCTTGTTTCTGTTTATGTCAGTTCCATATTTGTGTCTTTTTCTTTTTTGATATCATTATTATAAGACTTTTAGAGGAAGTCAAAGGAGAAAGTGAATTTTTTTAATGTTTTTCTTTTCAATCAAAGGTCGATCTTACGTTTGTCTATCAATTGTAGTACATGACACCCACTAACCTATAAAAAACAATAAAAATTCCTTTGTATAGTCATGTCCATCTTCTTTCATTGTATTTGTTATGAGCTCTATGAAAATGTTTTTACGCTTTTGGAATAACTAATAAAGAAGTTATTAGGTCAAACTGATTTGTGTTTTGCAATATAAAGAATTGACGTGATTTTTTAATTTACCTTTGCAATGTGCAATCGCTTCTGGGTATATGTGTTAACGCTTAATCATTGTTTAATCATTGGAGATTCAATCTTGAAATAACAAGAATGTTTCAGATTTCGCAATTTCAGAAATAAAATGACTAGTTTTTCGTGATTCAGTTGTTTAATAATGTATATATAATATGATATGCCTAACTCCATAAAGAACAGTTTCAATCACTTACGGGTAAATACATAATAAATACTATTAAATATTTAAGGGCGGCGCGTTGTCGCCGCCAGTGTTAATAATAGGAAGCTTCAGAAACTATAAATACCTAAAGATGGCGCTACGTTCCGCAAAACGGAATTAATTTCTTTAAAACTAAAATTTGAAAATTAAATAGAAACATTATTTGATCGCATCGCAGTTATCTGCTCACAGTGTTGCCAGACATGCGTGAACTTTCAAAATATTTTAAGTTTAACTGAAATTTTTAATTTTTAAATGCCAAGGAATAAATTAAGGTAGTTGAAATCAAAAAGGGGAATATAAAACTGCTAAATATCTTTAAGAAAATATCAGTTATTCTTGCTGGTTTAAGAAAAACAAAAGTATTACTATATTAAAATATTGAAAATATATATTCGTTTTAAGAAATTAATCGGGACTAATTAAGAGTGAAATAGTTTATTCAAAAATTAACCGTCACATGCTCTTAAGTAAAGAAAAACGACATTTACTTCGGGAATTTATTAAATAATAGTTAAAAGATTAGTAAAGTTAAATTACTTTTAAATGTCCCGCGAATATTACCACTCAACGCTTCCTGGTGCAGAAAGCGTTCAACTAAAAATGACTGATTTTCGTGCTGCCATATTTAAATTTCCGCGCCGTGTACATCTATTTTATTTCAATCAATACTAAATAAGTAACCAAAAACATTTATCCATTGTCATAGATTTTGCTATTAAACAGTGTTATAATGACTGTATTATGTTTAGTTTGGTTATTTTTTAGAAAACGTTAATTCTACAAAATTGGCGATGTTTGACTACGATTATAAAATTTATTTTATATATCTACTCCTTACAAACTATGATCCACACTACCTTAACAGTTTAGCAATCGACATCAAACGTTATTTTGCTAAAAAAACGATTATTAAAAGAAAACTGAATGCAAAACGTAAGCTATATTTTGACGCTAATATTTTGCGCCAATAACGCCCCCTTAAAAGATGGCTATGTATATCTTTATTCTGTTCGTTAGCGCATTAAATACATCATGTGATCAAATGTTCTTGTTACCCTAGAAATTTTGGAGTAATGAAGAAATTATGTTTTTCGTGTACTTGATGGAAATGAAGCACATTGTTCAATCAAAAATCATAAAGAAAAGTGGTAGTTTTCTTGTTAGCAACACTTTTCTTGTTAGCAACACTTTTTTTCATTCATTCAATTTATTTGTAGAAATGTTAAATATACAATTGTTCAAATTATTAAAAGTTATATTAGAGGAAGATGAAGATAGTGACTGGAACTCAGCAACTGACAACCTTGCTGGTACTACTGATGTGGACGGTTGCTCTTCACTTGAACCGCTAAATATTCTTTTCGAAATTTTTACTTTGTTGCTGATGCTATCTTCGACATAGGATTCCGCGACTCCACTTGATCGGCAGCCCCCGTGTCTCTTCAAAACTTCTAGATCTGCTCCACTGTCGGCCAAGAAAGTTGCTGACGTTCGCCGAAAACAATGTCCGGTGTAGCTGTTTGGATCCGGTAGCCCTAAGTACACAGCAATTTTCTTTGGTACACTGTACAAAGTGTTTATACCAATTGGTTGTACCGTGCACTTGCCTTGTTTATAAAATATAAATAATCTGCGATGGTCCACATGTTTGGGTCTCAAATTCAAATACTTTCTGTAGAGCTCAATTCCATTCATTCCATCTTCCGATGTAACTGTGAAGACACGCTTTTTTTTTGTTTTCGTGTCATGTAATGTTATCACCAAAATACGCCCGGAATCTTCTACATCATCCACCTTCAATAGCCGTAATTGCCGTCAGTTGTTTTAACGTGGTATGCTCCACGGAACCGGATAACTGCTAATGGAGAAAAGGTAATCCAGGGAACTGCTGGGGTTGCTGAACTCGGCCCAGTCTGGATCACTCCACCGGTCTCCACCTATTTCTAATAAGACACTTAGAAAAGGTAAAGATGTTATCAGCAAATAAAAGACATAATCAAAATACCAAACAGAAAAGAATTTATTATTACTACTAGTTCCTACAAACCTTACCACTACCCTAATAAGCGTACGTTAAATAACGGCGGGGTGCAATACACCGTAGCATAAGTGAACCGAGCGTGCGGGTACGGTGCTAGGATACAGGGCCAGGTAACGGGGTGTCGGATGGTAACGGACTTACCGGGTAAGGAACGCAAGGAACGGATGGGCTGTACGGAATGAGTTTTCCCGGAATACTCGCAGTGAGGTCTCGGACAGGGTGTAAGGGGATGAGACTTCCCGGAATACTCGCAGTGAAGTCTCGGACAGGATGTATGGAATGAGACCTCCCGGAATACTCCCCGAATACTGTCGGAGGTCTCGGACAGGGTGCAAGGGGTGAACGGATGAGAGCAGCGGGAACGGAATCAGAATATCGGTAAGAGGACTTACTCTTATATCTCCTTGGATCGGTCAGGTCTGCTGGGCTGGATGCCTGGGCTGGTCCTGGGAGCGGACTGAATAAATCGGTGCTCTCGGACCGTGGAGGAAATAGTAAGACGGAGCGCCGCACGCCAAATATCGGTTAGGAAAGGGACGCGTGCTCTTGCTTGAGTCAGCGGCTTATGCGAGCAGTCTCAGATTGCAATAGTCAATAAGCATTTTATTCTTACACCCAAATAATTAACTAAAATTCAGTAACTTCGTTACAAACCTTTAAGTATTTCTGGAATGGCTTACATGATCGAGGCGAGTTTTGGAACACTTTATTTAGATAATATGCTGGATTTAAAATTGATGTTGGGAGTGTTGCCAAAATGTTAGTTTTTTCTGAAGCTTTATCAACTTTTATATTTTAAATGGGACACCCTGTATATTTCTATTGTTTTTTTGAGTTTCCTAAACTTTAGTAATCCTAAACATAATTTGTGTAGTATTCTCTATACCTAAGTTCAACCGTTTTTACATGATTTTACATACAAAAGATATTTACTTGTAAGCCTATGCCTACTTTGTTATTTATTAAAAGTTCTAATTTAATGTTACCTATCAAGTTAACAATGTTAAAATATCTCGAAAACAGTTGAACTTCGCTATAGAGAGTGTTACACAAATTATATGTAGAATTACTGAGGGATCTCAAAAAAAGAAATATACAGGGCGTCCTATTTAAAATACAAAAGTTGGTAAAGCTTCCGAGAAAAACTAACATCTTGGCAACACTGCCGACATCAGTTTTAAATCCAGGATATTATCTAAATGAAGTGTTCCAAAACTCGCCTCGATTGGTTAAGACGTTCCATACTTTTGTGCCACATTTGTATTAAAAATGAATACCTCACAAAATATACTGGGAGTAACGAAAAGATCGGGACAGTGGAATATCTCGAGAAATACATGTTTTATTTATGGTAACACCAAGCCAGCTGCCTCTTGCTACGCTCTTGGTTGTGGCGGGGGACAACATTAAAATATTAAGTAGGAAGCCCCATTTTTTGCCCAAGTAACTTTTATTTGAAACATTTTTTCTAAGTAGTATAGATGGAGCGATAGATCAACGAAAATTGGATGTCTCGTTTTTTTATGCATTAATTCAAATTAACCCCAAAAGCTTTTGAAGCTCAATGTAATTGTTTAAATGCAAAGTCCTAATTTTGACTCCAGGTATGAAAAGAGTCGATAAATTAACTACTTTTAGCGCTGCCCAGGAACAACGCCATGGGCCTAGTAGTTTTCTGTTCCTCTCGGGTGCTTGTTTAACGTGAGTTCTTCACCTCTCACAGATCAGGCTGCTCTATTAATGTGAATCCTCTTGCCTATCACATTTGAAGATCGGCGGATATTGCACACATTGTAACAGATGTACCACAATAAGTGCTCTAACTGTGCAGCTTGTTCGGTCTGACAATAACCTATTCGATGGTAAAATTGGTAAAATTTTGTAATTTTTTTCCTTGAGTCTTGAAGAAAAGAAA
Source organism: Agrypnus murinus (assembly GCA_929113105.1). Taxonomy (NCBI): domain Eukaryota; kingdom Metazoa; phylum Arthropoda; class Insecta; order Coleoptera; family Elateridae; genus Agrypnus; species Agrypnus murinus. The sequence continues at coordinate 134,340,501 of OV816029.1, read as the reverse complement.
ATCTAGAAAAACCAAAGGAAATAGTTCCCAAAGTATTTATATGGTGTTTGGCTGCACAGTATGTCACAAAACAACGCAAAACTAAAGTTATATGGCGCTGTCGTAATCTTGTAATCAATGTATTCACTGCTGATGCTATGCGCAACCTGCTCCATAGTCTGCCAGCATATCAGAATAAATCAATGTCACACTCGGCAGCTGGAAATATAACCGTGAATGCATTGGTTATCGCGGTTATTTTAATTTTCTTCAATTGATCGAAGTACGAGGTAAGAGCCATAAATTCTCGGCCCGGCAGGTTTCTACAGGTGCCAACATGTTCAAACTCGGTTGCGTGATAGTTGAACATGTAGGAGGCCTACACTAGATATATTACGGCTAGAAGCGTAATAGATTTTAGTAGCCACTCAAGCATCGTGACGAGTGCATGAAAATGTCACAGCTAACGAAAATTGAGTACCACGCGGTCTTTAAATTTTTAACAAAAGAAGGGCACACGCCTAATCAAATCAAACAACGCTTAGACGGCGTTTATGGCGATTTATCTCCTTCATATTCTACTGCAAAAAAGTAGTCAAAATGTTTCCGTTTGGGGTAAGAATCTCTTGAAGATGATGAGCGCACCGGTCGGTCGACCAATTGAAGCGGTAACGCCTCAAAAAGCTGCAATCATTGAAGAAATGATATTAGAAGATCGCCGTTTGAAAGTTAAGGAGTTAGCAGTGATGTCTGACATTTCGGAAACGAATGTCCGCCGAATTGTTCTTACCGCGTCTTCTTTCTGCTGTTCAACGTCAACGTCGCGTCGAATGTGCGCGCTCGTTTTTAAACTTGTGTAGAGACGACCCAAAGCTGATTTTGGAGTCCGTTGTCACTGGAGATGAAACGATGGTTCTGTATTCTGATCCTCTATTCAAAAGGGAATCGATGGAATGGCGGCGACTCGATGAATCTTGTTCCAAAAAGGCGAAAGTCGTTCAATCGACAAAGAAACTTATGGCAACAATATTCTGGGATTGTGCCAGCATTTTACTGATTGATTTTAAAGAACGCAATACAACTGTTAACAGTACATATTATGCGTCTTTATTACTTAAATTGAGAAGCAATATTCGTGAAAAACGTCGAGGAAAATTGACAAGAGGTGCTCGATTATTACACGACAATGCACCCGTTCATACTGCCGCAATTTCACAAGCTGCCATTCTCGAATGAAGCATTGGATCATCCAACGTACAGTCCGGATATGGCTCCTAGTGACTATTATTTATTTTCCAATTTGAAGAAAAACTTAGGGGACGTCGTTTTAAGGACTAGAACGAGTTGCGTATTGAGTATTTTTACAAAGGCATTGGATTATTAATTCCACGTTGTAATAAGTTTATAGACATTAGGGGAGATTATTTTAAAAAATAAAAGTTATTATATTTTACCAAGTTTATTTTTTCTAATCAGGCCGAGAATTTATGACGCTTACCTCGTAATTACATAGATGTTTTATTTCTAATTTTTAAGCCCTATACTCGCTATCTCTGTGGCTATATCGAATGCAAAAAAGTAATATTGATAAAAAGCTGGTGCAAGTGTAATTAATTTGTGCAATTTTTCAATTAGTGTACCTATAATACATCTTGTGTAATCCAATTAGAAGTTAGAATGATTTTCAGCACCATCTGTTGGCTGCAGAAACCTACACCACTAGGGGTGTTTCAATGAATTATTGCTAAAATTAAAATTTTTTAAATATTTTTGAGTTATTTAATTATAATCAAATAATACTTATATATAGGTATATTTTAATAAAACTGTGAAACTTTTAATAATCTTTATTTATTTCATGATTATGGAGTTCCACAAAATAAGGCTGGAAACAATAAACAAAAATAATACTTACTTTTTGTTTTATCAAAACTTTTCAACTGTTGATGTAGGAAAGTCTATGTCTTATTGGGGGTCCTATTTTTACATAAGATCTGCTTTGCCAGTAAAAATTCATCTATAATTTAGTTATTCTTTTAAAAACTGAGGCGTAACAGATTGTTTTGTATAAAAAGATAGTAAGTAAATGTATAAGAATATCAGCACAATATTTATTAGTGACCGACCAATAGATCATGATCGACCGATAAATTACGGTCGGCCTTATTGACACCCCAGATATAGATTAATAATTTTAAAAAAATTGTTATTTTATGCCTATGTATACTTACCCATAATTATTTTTTATATTTTATTTCAGCATGACCATGGACAGTTCATCAGCCAGGGAACAACTATTAAGAAGTGCTAGTGTAGAATCATCTACATTAAGACAAGAACTTGAAACAGCGCTTCGTATCAAAGATAGTGCCATGCAAGAAAACAGGTTTGCTTAAAAAATATTTAACAAAAACAAATATACAAAAAATAACTTGACAATGGTTAATTTTTGCAGACGTATCCAAGATGACTTGGCTGCCGTGACTAGCGACTGTAGGAGTGCCAGGAATGAGCTTGACATTTGTAGAAGACAAGTAGAAGACTTAAAGCGTCAATTACAACATTATGTAGCTGAAGTAAAACGATTTGAAGACCTTATGGAGCAAAAGGTTTTTATTTTAATTTAATTATGGTTAGAAATTCTTAAATTATATTCTTTTTAGGAAGTAGAACGCAACGAGTTGTTGGATCAGTTTAGGTGTCTTAGTCAAGAAGCAACAGTATTAGAAAATAATAATCATACTTTGGAAAGTGAAGCTACTCAATCTAAGGTTCAGTTGTCAGTTACGCTTGATCATGTAGCTGATTTAGAAGACAAACTAAGTAGTCAAGAATGTCTTATCGGCGATTATGAAAAGCAGGTACGGTTTTTAATTTAGTAGTTTACCATGTATCTTTCGTAGTGGCACTCTGTATTATACTACTATATTCTATACTTCTATAAATCAATAAAATAACGTTATGAAACTTCTTAAGTTAAATGCTGGAAGTAGGCTAAGTAGAAGGGTATGTTAAAACTATCCATATAGAAATTAATTAAAAGCTGAAATTAACACTGCCTTATTTATTTTAGATTGCAGAATTATCAGCACAAGTATTGAATTTAGAAAGTCAGTTAGATCATTATAGACAACAACAAGAACGTACTGATGCAGATCTGGTTGGGTTAAGAGATTTATGTATGCAGTTGGATAAACAAAAAGATAATTTAAAGAAAGAGCTTAATGAAAAAGATGCAGAAAGATCACAAGTAAGTATTGTGAAAAAAGTCTGGAATAAAAATTTTATAAAAAAGAGTTTTGTAGGTGGAGAGGGATGTATTAAAACTAAGAAGAGACAGCGAAACGTTACACATGAGTAAGGAAAAAGATCGTATGACTCTTGAAAGTTTGGAACGGTTACTTAGTGAAGCGAGACAAGATAATGTTCAACTTAAACTGCTTAATCAAGAGATGAGCTCTGAAGTTCAAGTCTTAAAGGAAAAGATTAATGATCTTGAAAGTAGACTGTAAGTTAATATTTTTTATAGAATATGTAATTTAAAAGTTTTGTCATTCATAGATGCTAATACATTATGTCAATTTTTAATTAAATTTCGATGTTTTCTAATTACCTTTGCCATTTTACAATTTCATAAAAGTATTATGTTTGATCACTCAAATACCATTGCCACTGCAATGCCAAGATTTTTAAATTACACGATGGTATACTTTGATTATAAATTATGTAAGAATATACTAAACAATTGGATATCTTGGATATAAATTTAATTTTACCAAAGCACAATTTTAACAAAAACTTTAAAGTCCATTTGCGGAGACCTATCGCAAGACGTAAATATGCTTGAAGTTAGCTAACCCTTGCAGCTTCTTTACGATGATGAGCATTTGCTTACCATGTGCGCTTAACTCGCTCTTACGGTTTCAGCGTAATATGAAATGGAAAGTGATAGGTACTGATGAAAATTAAATACACCACAATTAAATCAGACTCGTCACTCGCTATTTAAATATAACAAAGCCTAGTTTAAAAGAGGTGTTTGTCCTCAAAAGAGCAATTTTTAAACAGTGACCGCGGCAAATAATCCTTTTATTCTGCGAACTGAAAAAAATTACACGCTGTTCACACAATCTCATATAGTTATCAACTATGATCTTCTTTTCGCGTCTGAAAATTGCAACTTGTTTCCTTTTCAAAGGAGTGTTTTCTTGATTTTCCACCATTCTTGAACACTTACACAAACACAACACTCTTACGAAACAAATGCAACAAATAAACTGCACAGTACAAACGTTAACGAGAACTGATTACATATACGTGTTTCTGCATTTATGTAAAGTAGTTTAAGTGTTAATGAGATCACGTGCGCCCCGACCAATAGCATCGCTTATCGTTTGTTGACATCCTGCGACAGGTCTCCGCAAACGGACTTTAGTCTATACAGGGTGTGTCACGACGAGTTTTCGTTAGAAGAATATGGGAACCAATAGAAGTTGCCATTTGAAATTTGTTTTAAAATAATTTCTGAGTTCTGTTACTTCCGGTTACACCGGAAATGGATGTCAACTTCTTTATTTTAAATGAAACACCCCAATTTTTATTATTGATATGTATTCCTGAGGCTATTTAAAAACTAATTTATTAAATAAACTATGCCTCAAGAATTAACCGATTCTAAGATATTTTCATTTTTTCAGAAAAAATGACAGCCGCGGGCTGTTACAAACAACTACATTTCCAAACAATGTATGCATGTACAAATTTGAAATTTTAGCTAATTATTTTTAAAAGTATGCTGCATGAAATGGATTAGTAGGAACTTTAGAAAATAATACAGGGTGTTCAAAAAAGAATAAGAAACTTTGTATCCAGAGAATACCAATATCTCTATATTTCTAAATGACAACCTACATTTTTTTTTTTAGTTTTGTTGCATTCTACTTTCAAAATTAAGGGCAGTATGTATATACTTCTCTATAACTAAATGTTGTAGTTTCAGAGTTATTTTGAAAAATAACTCCCTTAAAATTTTATTTTATAAAATCTGGTAGGCTATGAAAATTGATACAAATAAACAAAAACAAAAGAAGTAACTTTTAATCAAAGTTTAAAATTTTTAAATCAAAAACTAATTTAACACAAAACAAAACACAGTGCCATGACTAACAAAAACAACTGTATACTTGATAAACTAATTTATTTTTGAAAACTAATGTTGAAGTAACACATAGTTGTCATGAAAACTAAAATTCTAAGTCCTAAAATTTTTCGTTAAAAAAAATTTAAAAAAGTAAAAAAATTTTGTTGCTAAAAATGTTTATTTTTTCGTAAATTTTTAAAAATACAAAATTTTTCATTTTTCAAAAATTTACCGAAATTTTCGGTGGTCATTTTGACCACTTTCCCGAAGAGATACAAAAAAATGTTTCAAACAAAAGTTTCTTAGAATTCGATGTACTATAAGATTCCAAAAAGAAAAATTCAAAAAAGTCAACAGGGAAAAAGGCGACAGACAGATAGACAGACAGACTTCACGAATTCAGAGACGAACTTTTTGTTCGTCGTTTTGTTCATCTATGGTGAACGTAATAGGATAATTGACAGAATATGACAAGTTGATGCAGCGAAGTATCCAAATCGCCCCAGACCCCCCAACAGTATTTTAAACAATCGTTTAGGAAACTGTTTATCCTTTGGTTCATTCTTGCTGAAAACACCCAAAAGAAAACCTGTTGTAGATAGTGAAAATACACAGGTAATAACACTAGCGTACTTTACTGCACATCCTTTTAATTCCCTACAAGATGTAAAAAACGAATTAGATGTATCCATAAAGAGTATACAGCGAAACAAAAGAACAAGTAGCATCCGTATAAATTTTATTCTGTTCAACATTTAAAAGAAGCCGACTTTGTCAAAAGAGTGCAATATTGTGAGTGGCTTTTAATAAAATCACAGGAAAAACGGAGACTTCACTCAACACATCATATGGACCGACGAAGCAAAGTTTTGGAAAAATGGATTCTTTAATTGACACAATAGCCATTTTTGGTCTGAAGATAACCGTCGAGTAGTTAGACAACAACATTTTCAAGAATCTTGGAGTTTTAATGTATTTTGTGCAGTAAAGAATGACAGAATATTTACTTGGTACTTTTATGAAGAAAACCTTAATAGTGAGCGATTTATTTATATTTTAAGTAACGTCAAATTTAAGTTTGAATACTATCCCGGAACACGAAGTTGGCAATACATAGATTCAGATGGATGGCGTACCAGCACATAATACTCGAGCTATTGGAGAGGTATTAAATGAATTGTTTTATGATCGGTAGATCATGAATAATGAACCTTGCAGATTTCTACCACGGTCACCTGATTTAACACCCCTAGATTATTTTATTTGGAGGTATGTTTTTTGTTTTTATTTATTTGTACCAATTTCCATAGCCTACCAGATTTTATAAAATAAAATTTTAAGGGAGTCAATACATTTTCCAAAATAACTGTGAAACTACGACATTTAGTTATAGGAAAGTACATACATACTGCCCTTAACTTTGAATGTAGAATACAACAAAACTAAAAAAAATGTAGGTTGCCATTTAAATATCACGAGATATCGGTGTTCTCTGGATACAAAGTTTGGTATTTTTTTGAACACCCTGTATTATTTTCTAAAGTTCCTAATAATCTATTTGATACAGCGTACTTTTCCTAAAATCTAATTACCTAAAATCTCAAATTTGTACATGCATACATTGTTTGGAAATGTAGTTGTTTAAAACAGCCTGCAGCTGTCAATTTTTTTGAAGAAATGAAAATATCTCAGAATCGGTTAATTTTAGAGGCATAGTTTATTAAACAAATTAGTTTTTAAATTGCCTCACGAATAGGAATACATATAAATAATAAAGATTGGGATGTTTCATTTAAAATAAAAAAAGTTGACATTCATTTTCGGTATAACCTGAAGTAACAGATCTGAAGTTATTTTAAAACAAAAGCACGTAACCCAAAACTATTACCTTCAAAATTTCAAATCGCAACTCCTATTGGTTCCTCATATTCTTCTAACGAAAACTTGTCATGACACACTCTGTATAGTAGAGGAGGTGGGAGTATAGTATTACTTTTCTTTATAATTTACTGCTCGATTCTTTCACACTTTTGTTTATAGAGACATTTTTCTTTGTAATGCTTGCCTATGTAACACTGGTATTCGTAGTTAAGGTACTGTAATAGTTATTTCTATACCACTTAATTAACAAAAAATTGACATTTGATGAAATATTTTCTGTCAGTCAAAGCCTACTTTTTATTTAATAAATGGGTTTGAGTTTTTTGTATTAACATGAAACTTGTGTTATTTCTCTAAGAATATAGTAATGACATTATTAAGTTCTACAGTCAATAGCCACCAAATAAACAAATGTTATGGGTGCTTTATTATTTAGGTTTAAGGGGTCTATTCTGTAAGCCTTGAGCGAACCGTTCACGAGCGGTTATCGTTGTTTGAAAGGTTTTCCACTCTAAAGTTATTCTGTAAGCAAACAACCACCGTTATGTGCTCGTTAGTGAACAGGGCACCCTTCGAAGATGGGCCTTTCACGAACGGTGGCAGATTAGTCGACGTTAGCCAACGTTCGTGTTTATTTTTATAATTATAAAAGAAATTTTATATTTGAAATTATTGTATTAATTATATCACAGTATGAGAAACTAGAAAGTAATTTATTTAATCTATTTGTAAATGAATTAGAAAGAATAAATATATGTCGCTAATTAATCTAACCTCAAATACTTGGTAGAGAGGAATCAATAATAATTATTAATAGCCGCTTAGGAATAGTAGCAATTATATACTTTGAATAAATTGTTATTTCAGGTAGTACCTACCTTACTAGAGGTGGTCTTAGATCAGGTGGAAACCACCTGTAATAAAGACTACAAAAGGATTATTATTAGAAATAATCTCTTAAGAAGGTATAATAATAGTGATAGAATATTTCTCAATGGAATGGAAAAAGAAAGATTTACTATTGCAGATTGATTATTTCACTATTGTATAATTATTTTAAACATTTTCAGGAATTTATTTGTAAAATTTTCTTAGTACATTTGAATAGAGTTCTATAAAAATAAAAATAATTATACTCATATTTTTAAATTCTTGAAGTAATTGAGAATTAGTAAAAAGATATCTTAATAAACTTATACGTAATTATTAATTTGTGTTTTTTCACTTTTGGGTATGCAAAGTTTAGTTAAAACCTATGTTTCGATCCATATTGGATCTTCGCCAGGGTTACATCAACTTTAACATGCGGCGGATCTTAATGCAACCACTTTATGTTATTATGTTAATGTTAAACCCCTGAAAAGTGAAACAACACATTAAATAAATAATTAATAAATAAATATTAGTTGTAATTAATTTATTTCATAAAAACCAATTCAAACAAAGAACTAACTGATAATTTTACTATTATTAATAATATTCCTCCAAGAACAACGTATTGTTGCCTTGTGGTTTTTTGATTAGACTTTTTCCTATACTCCATATAATCTTCTCAACTATTTTGAAATCAATTAAAAACTGAGACATTTTTACAAAATTGGCGTCTTCTCCAGAAATAATAAGTATGACATGCACAATATATACTTAAACAGTGAAACTGTATCTATATTAACGGCAAAGATGTATTACCATTTTAGAAAATGTTAGACAGTCGTTGAGAGTGTGCATAGCTCAATGGTTGGTGTTAGAGAATAATCAATCTGTCGATTCTCGTTCAAGTTGCCGCTGAGGAAGTCGCTAACGATCGCCGTTCACGAACGGTTAGTTACAGAATAAACCCCTAAACAAGATTGATAATTGTCTGAACCGATCATTTCTGGCAGGTTTGAATGGCATAGTTCTTTTGCCTAACGAGGCTGTGTATTTTTTCCGTCTGTGTATTTTAAAAGACTCTGTCTTTTTTCTCTACTTATGTAACAAAAAATATTGTAATGTGTCAGTCAGTGATATGCCTTTTAGTGCACATGTACTAAAGTGACCATCCATACTTATTTTGGAAGGACAGTACTTTTCAGCAATTCTCTCTATTTTTTTGCAAAATAAATAAGTACCCAAAATGTCCTTATTTATGATTATAGGTCCTTATTAGTTCTTCTTTAAAGAAATTTTGTCTATTTATATGTTTTTCTCTTATCTGTGCATCATTAAGTTCATTATGATACGTATATTTATGTATGTCTCTTTCTTCGATTTGTGAATATGGCATGTATTCATTGAAACATCTAACATAGTATAACGCATTTAGCACAAGAAAATGCAAGTAGAAAACCAAATTTATTTAAAGGTAATATTTATACAAACAGTGGCGGATTTAACACTTAAGGGGCCTGAAGCGTTGCAAATTTTTGGGGCCCCATAGTATAAATCAATTACTACAATTTATATACCTTCTATTTTTTTATCAAAAAGTAAGTACATATAATTATTAATATCAGGCGCGAATTCACGAGGGGGATGGAGGAAATTTCCTTACCGAGATTTTTTAAATAATCCGACTTCGTCTCATGCTGCAGTCACACGAGTCTGAAATTGGCGTTTTTGTACGTGTTACACACTATACTTTATCTACTACCACAAAAACGTAATAAAACGCCAAAAGCTAGGAAAAATATTTAACCTAGAATATGATTTGTAATTGAGATGCTGGATTGTCAAAAGTAGACAATGCCCACGGTTTGCGGAAAACAGGTGTTAAAATTAAGAAATGTGTATAACTCAATGTAATAATCGTTTATTATTTAAATTTAATACTGAAATTTCAACAATTATTTAAATTAATAATAGTACAATTTTACAAATACATTGAATACCTAGTGCTTCACCGTATGGATTAAAGCCATCAGAAGGATATATCTTTAAATCAATTTTACGTTAATTCAATAAAAAAATTTGTAATAACTTTATATGGCAATAATAACTTTATATGCTGATAGTCGACACAGTACATCAGAAGTAGAGCTGTCGCTCAGAAAGTGGAATGCCCAGGGTTCGATTTCCAACTGGGGTGATAATTCTTTCTATACAGATTTGCATTCAAAATATAATTTAAAGTAAAACATTAATTATACAAAATAAATTAACATAAATAAAATACAAAATGAACACAAACGTGTTTTAATAAAGTGAGTTTTGTTGATGAACGACTATTATACTCACAATTGTATAGTAATATGTGTATAAATCACGCCCCTAACTGAGGAGAACCAAAAACTTCAAACAGCGGTCTTAAGGTGCCGTCTGTGATTTATACACATATCACTATAAAATTGTGAGTATAATAGTCGTTCATTAACAATTTTTAACTTTTAAATTTCTTAAAAACTCACTTTATTAAAACACGTTTGTGTTCATTTTGTATTTTATTTATATTAATTATACGGTCAGGAGCTCGACTGATTTTGAATATTCCTGTATCTGATAATCAAATTCTATCGCTTAGTGCGGCTTGATACCTACAGGAAGCATCACAGTCATTTGATGGTGTTAATGTTATTTCCGAGCTAGTATATACGCTCGGGTAATGTGTGTAGAATTCACAGGCGAGCTGCCCCTAACTGAGAAGAGCCAAAAGCTCGAAGAAGCCGTCTTAGAATGCCGTCTGTCATTTATATACATATCACCATAAAATTGTGAGTATAATAGTCGCCCGTTAACAATTTTTAACTTCTAGAAATAAATTAAGGAATAAATATATAAAATATAAAATAAGGTAACGCAGAACAAGGCTTTCTTTCCCCAATAAGGCTAAGTCAGTTTCGGGTATATATATATATATATATATATATATATATATATATATATATATATATATATATATATATTTACGGCCACTTATCAAAGTGAGGACATATCATGAACCATAGTTAATGAGGACCACCCTTATAAATGGTCACAGCTTTGCAAATTTTTTTGTCATCACTTGTTTACTTGTTCTAGTTATGTATCTCGCAAATATACACAGATTTCTTTGAATTTAAAAAAGTTTTATTTGCTGTGTATAATAATACCAAGTGAGGCTACACTATACTACTGACGACGTGAGGACCATATAATTAGATACGATTTAATCGCAAAGTGAGCCCCAATATCAAATTATACACAGGTTTTAAGTATAACATGAGGACCGGCGCTGTTGCCATCATTTGCTTTCATTATCATCAGCAAAAAGGCATGCTATTCTATTATTGGAATTTGTTAGTTGGTCGGTCGTCAGTATAAAACTAATTTGATGTGGCGGAGACGGGTATGCTTCCGTAGCCATTTTAACAAACCCGTTTTTGAAAACATCTCGAGAACGGTTGGTTCTACGAAAAAAAATATAACAGACTTTTTTGTAGAAAAATAAATTATCTATCTTTTTTATTAAAACAATTTTTTAATTGCTTGCAAATTAATGTTTTAAGAGTTATTACACAGCAAAGTTTTCACTTTTTAGTTTTGCTAAATAATTCGCAAACGGCTAACATCTCACTGAAACAGGAAAACATTGCAGTGTAATAACTCTTAAAATATTAATTTAACAAAAAAATTGTTTAAATAAAATAGATAGATAATTAATTTTTCTATAAAAAATGTCTGTTCTGTTTTCTTCGTAAGACTATTTCTCCAGACTATTTGGATTATTTACTGGCTCCCTAACTTAACTATTTCCTGTTGGCTGTTCCATTGCCTTCTAGAATGTTTAAACGAATGCTTGACCGCTTAGATCAATTAAATTTAGACGAAAAATTAGATTTAACTATTGATTAAGATTCTGGTGTTTCTCATCATTTTAATGGTAATTGTGCTAGTAATATTAACAGCCTGCTATTAGTGGGACAGATTAGTGAATTGATAGCTAAGTACCACATACTTTACTTTAAAATCTAAATGTATTACTCCTAATAATTAATTATTATTAATAGTTAGATTAGTTTCACTAATAATTATAGATGTAAATCTGTATAATATGTTAATTATTCTGAAAATGCTAGTAAAATCAGTAAATATTGTCGCCTAATTTAAAATGCTGAGTTTGTTCCATCTCATTTTTAATTAAATTTAAAAATTTGTCTGTAATTTCCTTACGGTACGTGTTAAAAAGAATATATGTATTTATCTTCCTACCTAAACCGATCTTGGCTTGTAGCAAAGAAAAGTGGTTATTCTATATTTAGGGTATTTATTAGGCCAAAAAGAATGCATATAAAATCTATATTTCCGTGTAAAAAGATATAAGATTAATATCGCTCTTGGTATTTTTAATATTTAATTCTAGTTATTTTTTAAATGCTTGTAATGAACCGTATGTGAATCTGCCATTTAAATTTAACCAACCAATAATTATTGTGAATGACTTTTCAGCATTAACTGTGCCGTCTATGAACTCAAATCTTACTAATCCTCCAGCTGACATATAGCTATAAATCATTACGCCTTGAGGAAACTTAACATTAGGTTTCAAGCAGTATTTATGGAATGCTTCTTGTTTAGCTCTGATTACTCTTTTGCGAGAGTAAAACTAGAACAAAACTGCTTAATGTTAAGTTTCCTCAAGACATAATGATTTGAGGCTGTATGTTATCTAGAGGATTAAGAAGATTTTAGTTCATAAACAGCATAGTTAACGCTGACAAGTATCTGCAAAACGACGAGTAGCATGGGCTAAAACTAAGTTGTCCTGGGCAGAAATGCTGGTCTAAGGTCATATTCATCAACTAGTTAAAGTCTGGTGTATCCGTTAGTTACTCTCGCAAAAGATTGATCAGAGCTAAACACGAAGCATTCCATAAAGACTGCTTGAAACGTACCGTTAATTCTCCTTTTAAGGCGTAATGATTAGTACCAAGAACTTATAAATAAAGGAAATTAGGATATCAAAAAAGGTGAAACACCTTGTGCATATTGGGTTAGATTCAAAAATTCAGTAGTGCAGGTACTCTTCTAAAATTAACTTGCCAATACGAATTTTTCAGCCGACTGCTATCAAGAATATCGATAATATCGCCTGATGGATTTTGCCGAAGAGATGCTAAGATAAAGGATGACTATACCACGATCACGTCCGGTTCTCAACGAATTTTTCTTAGCTACTTCATGGCAATAGGGGACCATAAAAAGTTACGCCAGAAAGTTCCTTGAGCAAATTTACTGGTGCAAATTGCTGATCCGTGTATGACATATCTCCTTTCTTCGATAACACAGAAAGAAGGCGAAGTACGAAAAAAATTCGAACACTTTTGGTAGGGCTTTAAATAAGCTTTATCTTACCTAACCTCCTTTATCTCGATAACCCTAATGGTTTCCGAGAAAAACGACAAAACCGGTAGGGGGCGTGGTTTATCCTCATTATTTCTTCGAGCTCACCACCTACAGGTGTTGACTTTTAAGGAGTTGTTTAATAACCCACAAGGAAACCGTATGCAAAAATCCATGGACTTACCTCAACTTTCCGCTATTTTTTCTAAATTGATTAGACTAATTATAGCAGTCCAACATAAAGCTTTGTATGCAACTCGTACCTTAATCTATCTATCTGAGAAATCGCCAACATAAAGTTTGACAAAGTGGTAGTATCGATTGGCTTTATGGTAAGGTCATTTCAACCGAGGATATTTTATTTAACTACAATAGAATTGGTATAGGCACAAGTGAAACATGTAGTTGCTAATAATACAACATATACATACACTTGCTGATCTAAAAGAGCTTCTATCAAGGAATTTCTACCGTCACAAATATCATAAATTTAGGATCGAAAAGTTCCAGCAAAGAATTAACAAACGCATCTGACATACGGATGTTGATACGAGGGATGCTCTGTTAATAGTTAGTAGCAGGCCATGGAAGCTCAATTGGCTAGAAACAATTGCAACAATTGAATGTCGCATTAGTTGGCATTCGTTACCCACAATTGTCAAACGTTTCGATTTCTTGTGAAACGTAGTTAATTTTGTAAGGTAAGTAGTTGTGCATTTTTAATTCAGTTAAGATGAGCATTCCGCGAACTGCCTTTAGAGCTATGATTTTCTACGACTATAAAAGACAGTTAGGATACCAGCAAAGCCATGAAAATTTGATAGCAGATTTTGGCGTTGCTGCCCCTCCATTATCCGCTGTTAGTCATTGGTTCCGCGAATTTCGACGAGGGCGAGAACGGCTAGAAGACGAAGCAAGACCTGCAGAAGCTGCCTGTTCAGAAAATGTTGATCGTGTGGCAAGCTTGATTCATTCCAATCGAAATATTACTTATAGGGAGATTCAGTAGGAAGTGAAGATTGAATCCTCGGCGGTGAATACCATTTGGCATAAACATCTTGAAGTAAGAAAGCCAGCAAGCCGTTGGATATCGCATTTGCTCTCAGAAAGTCAAAAACAGGCTCGAATAGACTGGTGTAAATTTATGTTGCAAAAATTTGACGGAGGAGCTTCCAGGCAAGTGGCATACATTGTAACTAGTGACGAATCTTGGGTATACAGTTACGACCCTGAAACTAAACAGCAGTCTAGTGTTTGGGTATTCGAAGATGAAGACTTGCCCACAAAAGTAATTCGTGGCAGAAGCTTCAAGAAGAAAATTATTGCTGTTTTTTCCGCCGATGTGGTCCTGTTGCTGTTATTCCACTTAAAGATCGCAGAACTGTTAATTCTGAATGGTACTGCGAAGTGGCTTTACCACAGATGTTTGCAAAATTACAGGCAGGTCGACAAAGGACCGGTTTGCGTAACATCTTAGTCCATCATGACAACGCATCCTCCCACACTGCTGCCAGAACATTGGATTTTTTGAAAGATACGGAAGTTCAATTGGTAAGTCATCCGCCGTATAGCCCAGATCTAGCGCCGTGCGACTTTTTTTTGTTTCCAACTGTTAAATAAATGATGCGAAGTAAAAGATTTTCCAACGCAGATGCAGCAGTTACAGAATTTCAAAGAATTTTTGAGGACCTTTCAGAAAATGAATCTTCCGAATGTTTTAAAAAGTGGTTTCAAATAATGCACAAGTGTATTAGTCTGAATGGAGATTATTTTGAAAAACAATAAAGATTGTTTGTTAAAAAATGCAACGGTCTTTTTGCTAATAACAATTTTCTTGCAACCCTCGCATTGTACCAATATAAAATACTTTTTAATGTTTTTAATGATAGTGTTGCATTATGTCATCAGTCATATTTATAAATTGTTCACAACATAATAATAAAATAATAAATAAGTACCTACTAAATAAACTATATTTAAAAATATATATGTATAAATATATATAAAATTTTGTATTTCTTAATTTTCTCATTGAATTCATAATCAGCAACCCCAAAAACCCTTCAACATGAATTTCGCTCAAGTTGATGTAAAACTTCCCGAGTTATTAAATTGGGAGTGTAAAATGGGGGTTTCAACCCCCCGAGGGGGCGTGTCCCCATTTTAAACAGATTACATTTTATATTGGTCCAGTACTGAAGGCATTACAAAAGATTTCAAGTCGCTATCTTTAGATAGTAAAAACTAAGAACGTAATGCAAAAATTTACTCTACTACTAGGGCAGAGAGAAAGGATTACATAATAAGGTAACCAAAATGGTGTATTACTTTGCAAAATCACATATTAAACACTTTTTGACTCTTTGAGCTTTTCTCTAAAATCAATAGAAACGGCGTAAATCGCATTCTCAATCTCAAATGCCGTTATTTTAGGACCGCCATTTTGGTGTCCGCCACTTTGAATTTTTCAATTTTCTCATTGGATTCATAATCAGCGACTCCAAGAACCCTCCCAACATAAATTTCACTCAATTTGGTACATATAACATTTTATATTGGTCCAGTACTGAAGGCATTACAAAAGATTTCAAGTCTCTATCTTTAGATAGTAAAAAATAAGAACTTAATGCAAAAATTGACTCTACTACTAGGGCAGAGAGAAAGGATTACATAATAAGGTAACCAAAATGGTGTATTACTTTGCAAAATCACATTTTAAACACTTTTTGACTCTTTGAGCTTTTCTCTAAAATTAATAGAAACGGCGTAAATCGCATTCTCAATCTCAAATGCCGTTATTTTAGGACCGCCATTTTGGTGTCCGCCACTTTGAATTTTTCAATTTTCTCATTGGATTCATAATCAGCGACTCCAAGAACCCTCCCAACATAAATTTCACTCAATTTGGTTGCGTTATTAAATTAGGGGTACAAAATGGGGATTTCAACCCCCCGAGGGGGCGTGCCCCCATTTTAAACATATAACATTTTATATTGGTCCAATACTGAAGGCATTACAAAAGATTTCAAGTCTATAAGACTATAAAGTTGGGAACGACCTCATCATCCATCATCACATAGTGAATAATAAATATAATTGATATTCTAAATCTGTTCTAATAAATTATTCTTATTGTTAGTTTTATTAAATATTAATTTAAAAAGAGACGTTTTGATTGTAATATTTGGTACTTATAGTTATCAATTTTTATAAGCCTGCCTTGAGAAGTAAGAATTAAATTCATTGCGAGCTTTTATAATACAATGAAAGTTGAGAACATTTAGTAGTTGTGTAGGAAAGCCCTCATCTGATCGTCACCCGGTGATCAGTTTGAGGTTACAACTTATAACAGAATTCCACTTAATATACTATTTTGGGTTACCTACCGTTATTTATTTGTTCATAATGATTACTATTTCCATTTAAAGATTAAATCTGAAATGAAATTTTTTTTCAATGAATTTAATAAATGACTTATTTAATTATTGGGTGTATTAAATGCAGAAAAATAGTCTGCAGAGTATGTTGCGTCTAACTTTTCTTTCTAAAAGCAATAATACAAACAAACTTGCCAGCCTCGGTGTGGTCATAACCACAACGGTCTCCGTGACCATAACGGCCAACAGCCACAACGGCCAATTTGACCATATCTCCCAACTCGAAACTTGACCATAACGGCCACCATGACCACAACGGCCAACTAGAAACTCCACCCCATCCGCCATTTTGACCACAACGGCCACCGACGCTTATGTATTGGCGTCGCTGGTGACGATGACCACAACGGCCAAAATGACCACAACGGCCAACTAGAGTGAGTGACCACAACGGCCAAAATGACCACAACGGCCAACTATGGAGCGTGACCACAACAGCCAAAATGACCATAACGGCCAACTTTGGCGAGTGACCACAACGGCCAAAATGACCACAACGGCCAACTAGGGTGAGTGATCACAACGGCCAAAATGACCACAACGGCCAACTATGGAGCGTAACCACAACAGCCAAAATGACCATAACGGCCCACTGTGGCGAGTGACCACAACGGCCAACTGTTTTTCATACTGTTACTTTGGTTTAGTTAAAGCTCATGACCACAACGGCCAACTAGAAACTCCACCCCATCCGCCGTTTTGACCACAACGTCCACCGACGCTTATGTATTGGCGTCGCTGGTGACGATGACCACAACGGCCAACTAGAGTGAGTGACCACAACGGCCAACTATGGAGCGTGACCACAACAGCCAAAATGACCATAACGGCCAACTGTGGCGAGTGGCCACAACGGCCAAAATGACCACAACGGCCAACTAGGGTGAGTGACCACAACGGCCAACTATGGAGTGTGACCACAACAGCCAAAATGACCATAACGGCCAACTATGGCGAGCGACCACAACGGCCAACTTTTCTCATACTGTTATTTTGGTTTTGTTAAAGCTCATTTCTCTCTTTTAACTTAGCCTGTATTTCAATAAGGTACGTCCAGAATTTAACAGCGAGGTCTGATGTCAAAGTAGCGCCGATTTAACGTGACTTACCTATATTGAAAAATGCTTTTTCTATATATGTTACAACTGCAGCCCTATGCAGTTGACATTTTTCTTTCTTATTTTCTCGGCAAGTATCCCAGGCAGATTAAATTCTGAAAATTTGATACAGGTACACTATAACTATTTACAGAATCATGATACTTTAGTTCACAGGGTAGTTTATCTTTAACGACAAAAGAAGTTTTTTTTCTATTACTTGTTTACCTACAGCAATCTTTTCATTTTGGGGACGTTTAAAAAAGTACGAAATAGAACTATAAAACAACACGTTTGACGTTTTATTTATAGATTTCCATTGCATTGAATTTGAAGTACGTAATTAGCTGTTTTTATCAGTTTTAAAATTTAAACTAAATGTAAATCTTCTCCTAAAAAATAAACACGATATCTACGAATCTGCCCAGTACTTAATAAAATCAATCTAGGGAGCAGCATGGGACGTAACCCCAGAAACAAACCGCAATAATCCAAAACAGTATTGCTCCATACGTATCCGAGAAAAAATACAAGAAAACGAGCTCTTAGAAAGTAATGACAGATTACTTACTCGCGTACCGGGCGATAAAACGTAGTTTAATAGGGCCGTCAAAGAGTTTAAGAAATTATTAGATGAGCAGAGAAATCAAGATTTCCAGAACTATTTCCACTGCCTAACATCAACTAAAGCAACTGGCTGCATTATAGAACGTCATAAATATCGTGTTTACGCCTCTCTTACCATTGAAGAAGAAAAATTCATACGGGACTTCCTTCAAGCGCGAAGTAAGGTCATCGAAACTGAAATAAATTCGAAGAAGTCCCCAGGTTTCGACGTAATAACTGGAAAACTCCTAAAGGAACTTTCATATGAGGGATTTCGCATGATAACTGTAATCTATAAAGGGATATTAAGGACGGGATACTTCTCTGGCCAATGGAAGGTGGCCCAAATAGCAATGGTCCCAAAACCGGAGAAACCGCCATCAGATGTGCCCTCATACAGACCTATTAGTCGTTACCCGTCAATGGTTTGTAAAAAATTGTTCGCCATGCGAATGTCACCGCTAATTGGCGAAAATCAGCGAAATCCCAACTAACAGTTTGGATTTCGTCGACAATACGCTACAATCGAACAAGTACTTGCATCAAAAATCAGGTTTGACCTGGAGACCAAAACATTCTGTTCAGCGGTATTCATAGACACAAGCCAAGCATTTGACAGGGCGTGGTATGTATCAATTATTTTTTGACCATGTAAGACGTCTGTCTAGGTGGAACCCTAGATATTTGACCTAATCTTCTTGAGTAGTGAGTTTCCGTTAAGGTGAACTAGAGGGCAAGTAGTTTTTTTAGTAGTATAAGTGGCCTGTGTTGGTTTTTGTATATTTGCTTTAATGCGTCGTGTTCCATCATCTTTCAAAAAGGCTTAGGTGGTTTGTAAGTTTCTGAAAACTATATCTGCATTAGTATGGGAAGCCAGTATTGCCATGTAGTCCAAGAAGGTTGCTATTGTCGTGTTTCTAGTTGAAGATTAGGTATAATGTCGGACCAGTCGCGCGACACCAGATGTTGTGGATAGAAGGGCTGAAGTGGAGTCTGAATATTTCACGAAAAAGTATTTTTTAGTGAGGTATGACGTGAGGATTTGAAAGAAGGTATACGGTAAATGTCACTTGAGGTTGTAGAGTAGATCTACATACGGCCCTGTCAAATGCTTGGCTTGTGTCTATGAATACCGCTGAACAGAATGTTTTGGTCTCCAGGTCAAACCTGATTTTTGATGCAAGTATATGTACTTGTTCGATTGTAGCGTATTGTCGACGAAATCCAAACTGTTAGTTGGGCTTTCGCTGATTTTCGTCAATTAGCGGCGACATTCGCATGGCGAACAATTTTTTACAAACCATTGACGGGTAACGACTAATAGGTCTGTATGAGGCCACATCTGATGGCGGTTTCTCCAGTTTTGGGACCATTGCTATTTGGGGCACCATCCATTGGCCAGAGAAGTATCCCGTCCTTAATATTCCTTTATAGATTACAGTTATCTTGCGAAATCTTCAAATTCAATGCAATGGAAATATATAAATAAAACATCAAACGTGTTGTTTTATAGTTCTATTTCGTACTTTTTTAAACGTCCCCAAAATGAAAAGATTGCTGTAGGTAAACAAGTAATAGAAAAAAAACTTCTTTTGACGTTAAAGATAAACTACCCTGTGAACTAAAGTATCATGATTCTGTAAATAGTTATAGTGTACCTGTATCAAATTTTCAGAATTTAATCTGCCTGGGATACTTGCCGAGAAACTAAGAAAGAAAAATGTCGTCAACTGCATAGGGCAGCAGTTGTATATAGAGAAAGCATTTTTCAATATATCGTTCAGTAACCTGAAATGGGGTATGAGGTATCAGTTGCATGAAATGGGGTAGTAGACTTTTTTTATATTGTATGTGATAGTACCAAGATGCCAAATCCAATTTTTCGACCTCCGCGACCTTCTGGATCACCGCCAAAAAGAGGTAAAACCGCCGAAATTTTGCACTTTTTTTAGGTTTGGCCAATTTTGACCATGAAGGAGCACTTTTTCAAAGAAGACAATTCTATTCATTTCAAAAGTACATTAAGTTTGTTACAATCTAAGACCAAAATGATTACTATAGGGCTAATAGTTTCCGAGATATAGCTCCTCAGAGTTCATCGAAAAAGCGGTAAGACCCCCGAAAATATGCTTTTTTTTAGATTTGGCCAATTTTGACTATGAAGGAACACTTTTCCAAAAAAGATAATTATATTCATTTTGAAAGCACATTAAATTTGCTACAATTTAAGACCAAAATGGTTACTTAAGGTCTAATAGTTTCCGAAATATCGCTCCTCAGAATTAGTCTAAATTTACACCCATGCTATTTTTCAAGTATTAACCTATAGAACTGAGTTCAAAGGTTCAAAATAAGAATAGAATAGAATTGAATAGAATAGAAAACCTTTAGTCTTATTCAAACAAATTCATTTTTTACATTGGAATCTTAAAAATAATCCCTCGTAAATGGTTCATGTTGTCAAGTGGGTATTACCAGAAATATGAAAAGGCGACAGGGAAAACGCGTTTCAATTTTGTCTAAACTCCTTGGAAGGTCCAGGTACAAGATACTCTTCAGCCTCTGTGTCCATGTTCTTTTGTTCTTCTTCAGCCTGGTCAATTCATTTTAAGAGTACATTAAATTTGCTACAATTTAAGACCAAAATGGTTACTAATGGTCTAATAGTTTTCGAGATATCGCACCCCAAAGTTGGTCAAAACTTCAACCCATGCTATTTTTCAAGTATTAACTTATAGAATTGGCATCAAACCTTTAATAATACCTCTCAAATAGTTCAATAATGTATAAATTTAGTATATGAAACATTCGGTTCGGGTTACATTAACATGCAAACGCATTTTGCGACTGGTTGCTGCATCACCCTCCATTCCCTAATACGAAAGTCGTCATGTCTATAAGCAGTGGACTTGTTGGAGTGGAAGAGGTCAACTGTCACATGGCTAGAGATATGGGTAAGGAAGCGATGTTGAAGGTTGTAGGGGAAAACTACGAAAATTTCAAATTCAAAAGGAAGAATAAAGTGGTATCACTTTCTTCTGTGAATACTGTGACTGTTGGCAAGAGACAGGTGACGGTTGACCCCCTAACACTGTGTCACAGCCGGATGAAGAACTGAAGAACTTCACACACGAGCTTTCACCATATCCTCTGTCCCTACTAACACAGTAACATCTACTTTCAGAAGTGCGGAAGAGGTAAAATACCAGATGTCCTCTATTCAACCACCTCGATATCTTCTTACCGTCACCTCAAGCCCTTCACCCATGCCTTTAGTGGATGTGATTCTACGTCATGCTTCTTTGGTCAGGGATAAAACAAGTTGTTATCAATTGTTAACAATGGGGGTGGGTTCTTACAGCTCACGGCCTTTATGATATCGAGGGATGCGGCCCCTTCCCACCTCATGCAAATGATCTCCTGCAACTGCAAGAAAGGATGTGACAATGCATGCTGTTGCAGAAAAGCAGGCTTGAAGTGCTCTATTGTATGTAGCCAATGTAGTGAACAGTCCTGCGAGAATCGGCCAGATATCATCGTTGACATGGATACTGCCAAGCTCGATGACCTACTACATGACGATGAGCTAGATGGACTGCTTGTATATCCTAACAGCCCTCCAGATAAGGAAATTGACCAGGCTGAAGAAGTACAGGAGAACATGGACACAGAGGCTGAAGAGTATCTTGAACCTGGACCTTCCAAGAGGTTTAAACCAAATTGAAAGGCGTTTTCCCTGTCGCCTTTTCATATTTCTGGTAATACCCACTCGACAACATGAGCCATTTACGAGGGATTATTTTTAAGATTCCATTGTAAAAAATGATTTTGTTTGAATAAGACTAAAGATTTTCTATTCTATTCAATTTTATTCTATTCTTATTTTGAACCTTTGAACTCAATTCTATAGGTTAATACTTGAAAAATAGCATGGGTGTAAATTTCAACCAATTCTGAGGAGCGATATTTCGGAAACTATTAGACCTTAAGGAACCATTTTAGTCTTAAATTGTAGCAAATTTAATGTGCTTTCAAAATGAATAGAATTGTCTTTTTCGGAAAAGTGTTCCTTCATGGTCAAAATTGGCCAAATCTAAAAAAAGTGCTTTTTTTCTTCGGTTTTACCTCTTTTTGGCGGTGATCCGGAAGGTCGCGGAGGTCGAAAAATTGGATTTGGCATCTCGGTACTATCACATACAATATAAAAAAAGAAATCTACTACCCCATTTCATGCAAGGTAAAATGTACTAGGTTACTGGGCTAATAGGTAAGTCACGTTAAATCGGCGCTACTTTGACATCAGACCTCGCTGTTAAATTCTGGACGTACCTTATTGAAATACAGGCTAAGTTAAAAGAGAGAAATGAGCTTTAACAAAACCAAAATAACAGTATGAAAAAAGTTGGCCGTTGTGGTCGCTCGCCATAGTTGGCCGTTATGGTCATTTTGGCTGTTGTGGTCACACTCCATAGTTGGCCGTTGTGGTCACTCACCCTAGTTGGCCGTTGTGGTCATTTTGGCCGTTGTGGCCACTCGCCACAGTTGGCCGTTATGGTCATTTTGGCTGTTGTGGTCACGCTCCATAGTTGGCCGTTGTGGTCACTCACTCTAGTTGGCCGTTGTGGTCATCGTCACCAGCGACGCCAATACATAAGCGTCGGTGGACGTTGTGGTCAAAACGGCGGATGGGGTGGAGTTTCTAGTTGGCCGTTGTGGTCATGGTGGCCGTTATGGTCAAGTTTCGAGTTGGGCGATATGGTCAAATTGGCCGTTGTGGCTGTTGGCCGTTATGGTCACGGAGACCGTTGTGATTATGACCACAACGGCCAAAATAGCGATTGGCCGTTGTGGCCAGGCCCCGCAGATTCGATCCCCGGCTGAGCTGGTAATGTTTAATAGCGGAGAAAAATTAAAAACATGCCTTCTTCTCGGATAGGAAGTAAAACTGTAGGTCCCGTGTCAATGCGATGTTTGGCACGTTAAAAATCCCTACTTGGGGTGGAATTCCCTGAGGGAGTAAAGTGTTTCCTTGACAACAACAACAAGTAAACAACAAAAAAAAGTAATCGCGGTACATGTTAGGATTTATTATCCTGAAACTATGTGATTTTGGCAATTGTCCGAATGACATGTAACGAAATTTTGAATTTTTGCGATTAAGTCCTTTAGACGTGCAAAAAATAGCGTATATACCACTGGACTAAAAGTGTTTTTTAAGTGTTAATTAATAATTTAAAAAATGCATTTTAGTCCCTGAATATATAATATACATTATGTCCGCTCGGGTGATTATGACATGATTATGACCTATTTTGCGGACTGTTTCTAGAGCGTAAATCGCTAAATTAGAGCACCTCCTTTTACTACTCTTGTTTACGACGTCTCCATAGTAATAAGAATAATTATTTATTTATTTATTTATTTAAATCGAAACAGGCAAATCTGCCTAATTACATGAATTCAGTACAATGTGTTAGGATACATATATACAGATCAATTCAATACATTATTATTATATAATATGTTATAGACACACCAAGGGCTCAACCAGATTAAGATGATTCATTCATTCATTTTATAATAGTCGATCACACTGCATCTAAATTTAACATATGTAATATGAAAAATGTCAATTCTTAAATGCAAATGTACATAATTAAGTAATTTTAACATTTTAATCAACGGTTTACTATGGGTTATTACTTTAAAAGGTATATGAAATAAGCTAGTTGTTCTGACACTTCTTCTGGGTACTTTCAAAGGACACATTGCTAAAAGTTCGTTACAGTCGATGGCATTATTGACAATCTTAAATCCAAAGGACAGCATAGAACACTCGCGTCTGTCATGTAGTGACGGTAAATTGAAATTATTCCGTAAGTCCACTGTTCTTATTGTTCTGTAGTCAGGGTAATCACCAAACTTTTTAAAGTATAGGAAGCGTAGGAATCTATTTTGAATTTTTTTTTTATTATTATAGACCAATTATAGACCATAGCACCTACCTACTTGAAGTTTAGGACTTTTTAAATTATTTTTATTTTAAATTAAACTTAATTTAATCTTAGACCGCACATTTAAAGTACGCATTTCGGGCTTAATTAGTGTTTTAGAGCTCTTTATCGTCTTAGCGCCTTCGGTTTTCGCTTCAGGCGCTAACTGACTGCACGGGCTGTAAGACACTCAATTAAGCCCTTAATATACTATTAAAGACTAGAAAAAGCCTAATCTTGATTAGGCGAAATGTCATTCGAAAAAAAATTATTTTATTCTTAATTAATACAAAAAAATAAAAAGGCTGCAAGTCCTCGAAGATTTATTAATCTCTTTTACAATGTATTTTAGTTTTATTGCCTAATTACAAATAATCAGACGTCGATGAAATTAAATCTAAAAATTTCCCTATCGAAATTTTGTAACAGCACAATAATACAACTTTTCTAAACCGATTTCCGCTCGTAAGAAATAAAATCGGCTATTTAGGGTATTTCCGTTCTCTTCTGTAATAGAATTAAAATCAATATTGTATAACTTTCATTTCCATCGTTGCCACTTGTTCGGATCTCACTTTGCGCATCATTCATACAAGCTTCACACAAGAAATTATACGTCTGAAAAATATACATCTGGCGCAGCGACTCCAGGCGTCAACTCCTTGAACTAATCTGTATAATTCTAGCCGTTTTGGCAACATCTGAGGTCCAGCCCATTTTTTCAGTATCGCCAACTTATACCTTCGAAAAGCTCTACACGAAATATTATCGAATTTCAAAGTGAGGTCCGTATATTTGTCCTCACTTTGTTTGTGGACCTCACTTGAAACGTGAACTTTGTTCATACGGACCTCACTTTATACACTGGCCGTAAATATATATATATATATTTCACTGGAAATAGTTAAATAAGATCAGTACCTTGATGTTTATAATGTTACAATTTACTTACGGATTCCTGCAATTGGAAGATTTGAGGTCAAGTAAATGGAAATACGTATCAGCTGTTCTGATATTCTTTGGTTTTTTCCAAATTTTGAGTTTATTTTGATATTTTGCACTATTGTTTGGATGCAGGCCCCTGGAGTACCGTATTCTGGACAAGTTTAATTCATATTTGAATTCACCTATATTCCTATTTATTTTATACTTGCAAAAGCATCGCTTGTTATCTGAAACGTTGTGAACAGATTTTTAAGTTAAGTTTTTTTTTAGTATTTAATTTAATTTGTGTAAACTTCACATGTTTGGGGTACTTTGTGTAAATATATACATATTTCATATTCAGGGATAGCAGGAGAGTGATGGGTTTTCAATGTAATTTAGTTTTTATGAGATTGGTGACAGCTGATCGTTTTTATTAATTTTCTTTGTTATTGTTCAATTTAGGCCATAAGTGTCTGATGTTAATTTAATCGTCCTTTTGCCAGCTATCTTTCTATCTTTTCAGAATTAAGATTAGAGTTGTTCGGATTTGTGACGTCATTACAATTTTTGATGTTCAGTTTTTTTGAAAAATTTCGTTGCCTTCAAATGTTTTTCGTAAACATATAAAAGGGCTTTGGAAATTTAGCAAAGTTAGAGGAATCTATGCTCAGTTCCAGATAAAATTCTGTAAATAAAAGTGAACTTAAAAATTTAACTCACATAATTTTTCGTTTGTAAACAAAAACTTGTGTCATATGAATTTGTATATTTACCTGCATTATTAAATTAAAGACTTTTTACCGAAACAAATATTGGAATTGTGACCGAGTTATTTTAATTAAAATCGAAGATTTTAATATTGGGAAATTTCTTTATCGATGTGTATCGATTTAGTTATCAACTGGTATGGATTTTTACGAATAGCTGATTTCGTTGAACACCGTTTTACCGATTATGCGCGACAAATTGAAATAAGTTTTGAAGTGGATTCATTGACATTTGGTGTGTCAATTTTCATATACAAGGTTGGTCGTAATAAGAATTGTTACCCATTGGGAACAATTTATTTGAATCATTTCATTTCATTCTTGTTAAAGTCAAGAGGTTCCGTATGAACAACGTTTGCTGTTTTAACAACAATTTTTAAAAATTTGTTTATCAATTGTAACTATTTTATTTCGTTAGATCAATTTATTTCATATTAGTTTGTTTAAATGGAAGCAGTTGCAACCCCTAATGTCAGGTTAGCAACTACCTTTAATTCATTTAAACAATCTTAAGGAAGTTTATCCTTTTTAATATCTTTTGAAGGATTTTGGTTTTCTGATGGTAAAGTTTTATTTATGTTTAATAAAATAAAATTCTGTGTTTCAATTTACAAAAGTGTTTATTTTTAGTTTGATGTGGATGCAAGTATTAAATTTTATATACAGGGTCAAAGATAATTTCTCGTCCAGACGCAGTGTTCCAGGTGTGGCTTGTAGTAAGTTCTTTCCTTCCAGGTGCAAGAATCAATAAGATTTTTTTTTATTTGTTCATCTCATGCTCAAACAAAATAAACCTGAGTTAGTCTATTGGGAAAAATAAAAGCTATTGGCTTGTTATATTTTCATTTGTATTAAAGCTGGCCAAAATCAAAATTTAAATATTTATCTATCTAGTTTATAACACCTCAATATTTTAAAAAAATTACTTTTTAGCTATATGCATATATGAATCAATATATTTATTTAAAGACAACACCACAATTGTTTTTATAATTTTTTTAAGGTTTTATAAATTGCCTATATGCTATTTTTATATTTATAAGAAAAAGGACCCCGACCAAAGTTGCTTTGCAACTTCTGACCAAACCTGCAAATCTGACATGCCTGGCAGTATTCTGCCATGGCTGCAAATAGTGCGTTGAAAGTTCACGTAGACATAGTAATATTATACCTTGTAATATTATTACTATTTGTAATATTGAATGGCGAATTTTAAAGTTTCCACAGAATTGATGTGAGACCATATCCATATCTAGAAATAGCACCTTTCCAGAGATTTCCTTGTGATAAAATGGTCTCTAGGTAAATAAAAAACAATTCTGAATTTATGTAGGCAGACTTTTGAAGCATATTTCAGTCCTAGATACGACTCTTCTGGCAGCATATATTCTTCAAATTTAGCTTTTTTGTTTCTTCCTTTGAAAATACTAATGGGTGCAAGAAACTGCTCAATTTCCAAAAGTACTTATTTTATTTCATTTCTTATTACAAAAGAAAAATGTTATTAAACAAAAAATAATAATAATAATATTTTTTCGTATGATCAATCGTTTACACGTAAAATGAGACTCTTTATATTTAAAAATTCAATTATTTTTTAAAATTTATAAATTCAAAAATAATTCAATTTTATGCATAACGATTGATCATACGAAAAAATGTTATTATGGTTTTTTGTTGTATTGATTTGTTGATGCCTTCTATCACCCCTTAAAATTAACGCATAGTAAATTTATGTGTCCGTCCTGTATATTAGGGATTTTTATAAATATTTAATGTTTTATAAATAAAACTTTTTTTTTATAAATATAATATTTATAATTCTATATTTTCAAGTTTATTTTCAATTAACTTAGGGCCGGTATTATAAAACATTTTACTTCCTAGATAAAATTTAATTTGAGATTAAATTAATTTATTCTGTCATTTTGCATATGAAATTGGCAGAACAAATGAATTTACTCTCAAAGTAAATTTTATCTAGGAAGTAAAAAGTTTTATAATACCGACCCTTAGTGATTTAAAGACAGTCGGTACAATCTTGTGGTGAGAAACTGCAGTGAGGGGAAAAAGAGAAAAATTTGGTAACTGTCCAAACACACAGATCCAAAAAATATATTAGTCAAAAAATTGATAGAAGTTAAAATTTTATTATTTTCATTCTTTATTTCATATTTATTTCTGTTCAATATTTGTTTCTACTTCAGATTTGCCTAAATTTTAGTAGGGTCGGCCAAATGATCATAGCAGTCGGTGCCATGAGCTACGAAGGATGCTTGGACATCCTGATTCTTTGCTCAAAAATCAATTTAAAAAAATATACCTACGATGTGTTAGAAACGTTTGTTGTCAAGTATGTCAATCATTTTAGTTTTTATAGCATTATTTCAAAACTACCATAAGAGCCTATGTTATATCGTCGCCGTTAATGCACACTGGCGTATTTATTTTTCAGCAACTTTATAGAAGATATGAACCTAATTCTTTGAAATGTTGTAACTAGCAATGTTGTTAGATACAACATTTCAGAGAATTTATCGTATCATCTGTGATAAAGTTTTGATAAGCATTTAAACCGCGATCTTGTAAAGTTGCTAAAAAATAGATATTCCAGTATGCATTAACGACGACGATATATTAAGTAAAAATTTAATTTTCAAAAGCTATTTTCTCATAATTTTACCTGGTAATGCCAAAATAAAAATGTCACAAATTTTTATTTGTGTTTAAGAACATTTAACCAAAGTTTTATGAATTTCTATGTATTTTTATTTTACCTACCTACCATTTTTAAACAAAGACTAAAATTAAGAGATAATTTTATGTAATATTATATTTATTAAAAGAAGATTGCTCTGACGCCCAGGGGCATAAGGAGGAAGAGAAAAAGAAGAAGCTAAAAAATTGCTTACTTATAAAATATACTAAGTATTTATAAAAATTGCTTATTTATGAAATATATTAAATATTAATAAAAAAACTTTTTACCAAAGTTGGGAGGTTTTCGGTTTTCGGTAGAATTCGGGTTTTTGAACTCGAAATCCAGTACTCTCTGCATTCTATTATGGAGCTGTTGTCATACATTTCTTCTTTGATATGTTATATAAGTAAAAATTTAATTTTCAAAAGCTATTTTCTCAGAATTTTACCTGGTACTGCCAAAATAAAAATGTCACAAATCTTTATTTGTGTTTAAGAACATTTAACCAAAGTTTCATGAATTTCTATGTATTTTTATTTTACCTACCAACCGTTTTTAAACAAAGACTAATATTAAGGGATACTTTTATGTAATATTATATTTATAAAAAAATTGCTTACTTATAAAATATATTAAGTATTTATAAAAATTGCTTAGTTATAAAATATATTAAATATTAATAAAAAAACTTTTTACCAAAGCTGGGATTAGAAGTCGGGTTTTTGAACTCGAAATCCAGAACGCTCTGCATTCTACTATGGAGCTGTTGTCATACATTTCTTCTTTAATAATGAATGTCCATTTATCATACTCTTTTGGTTGTTTCTTCTTTTTATTACTAATTTCTTTGTCTATTTCGCGTATACAAAGGTTACTTTGTGACACTGTTTTTGCGAAAAACAGTTACACAAAGTGCTACTTTGTGCAACTGGAAGTAGTGATTTTTTTATTTGTAAGGCTGGCAGTAAGTAAATTTTGCTGCCAGCCAACTCTGTCAGTCTGTCTGTGATAGGTACTAATAAGTATTCATTAACTGGCGCCGTTTTGAAAATTTGAATGTTATGATGCTCAGAAATAACAGTGAGAATAATGAAACATACTTATTTTTATTATAAATAATTATTTTGATAAGACAATCATGTACTCAATCAAGGCTTTACTGTTTCTATTACAATAAACATTTTTTATCTTATATCAGAAGAAACAACTAAGCTGTCACCTTTTTCTAAACTTGAATTTTTTCCTGTCTACATGATTTTTTCAAAATGACAGTGGATGTCATTGTATGCGTTATCAGTTATTACCAACATTACCACATCGAAAATACCCGCGTGTACATTTTCCCATTTCTTTAAAGTAAATTGTAAATTAAGGCGAAATAGACAAAGTAGTATGTAAAACATGTGTTACAATTCCTTTTTGTAATACTCGTATATTGCTTAACGCCGCCTCGCGGCTCGTTAAGCAAACTTATACTCGTATTACAAACATCGTCATTGTAACACTAGTTGTACAATATACTATTGCAATTCTGTTTCACAATATTACTAATTACAGTACATTTACTTATCAATTGATTAATATTAACTAATCAACAATTAATATTAATCCATCTACACATGTAATAATGTAAAATATGCTTTCATCTTTCTTTGGAATTCTATAACAAAGATGGGAAATGAGTAGGAAAGAGATGCATGATTCCCACTACACAATATGGGCGTGTAATTCTAGCAAACGAATCCACTTACATTACAGAAGATATTTCGAGGTTATGTCTAAAATGATAAATGCTCCGGCATAGTATAGGCCCATAAGGTATAGTTTTTTTTGAATTTTCAATGTTTTGACTTGAAAACTTGTACCTTATGATCATTCCTAAAGCATGCTACTCCGATTTTAGAGTAAAATGAAGACTAGTTTTTTTCTATGAACTAATAGTGATATTTTAATATTATTTTTTTTATTGTTTGTAATAGTAATATCTTGTTATAATTATTAAAAGTTTTTAAAGAAGCAAGAAATCTTAATGATTATTTTGCCATAATCAAAAGTAAAAAGTTTTTCTTCACACTATTTATACACTGTTCATGTTAATACATACACACTATTACTAATCATGTCAAGAGATGGCAATAGTCACTTATTTAACACAGGAATCTTTGGCATCAAATGTTAATATTGTATCCTCACTTCTCCTACCGATACTACTATTAATGTAGGATACGATAATTAACTTCTCTTGCTTAATGGACAAGCTCTAGTCTGAAACTTGTACCTTTTAGTTTATATTTATATTTAACATTAAAATTCTTAAGGTTGATGCTAGTAATTCTTAAGCTAGCGATGTATGATAAAAGATGAATATGTGCTATAGTCTAGTAAAATCTGAACTGACCGCTTTTGGATTAAGGTAGTTCTTAGAAATATCTATTACATTGTTGAGACTTTCACATTCGTTGCTTGGCTATAACCATCAATAAGGTAGCGTTATAAACAGATCATAGTTGCATGGAAGCATTTAATTGCCGGTATCGTCATTCAAAGCAAAACAACAACAAGCCTAAACGTGGTGGTGGATATTTCTAAGAACCATCTTAATCCTAAGCCAGTTTAGGTTTTACTAGACTATATCTTAATTGTACATTTGTGATGTAAGTAACAACCTTAAGTTATAATAAATAATAACAGGATATTAATTCGAGAGTTTCACCAGTTAGTTATTGTAACCCTTTAATATGTAGAATGTATCTAGTATTAATCATACTATTAATTTGAATTTACTATATTTCTGATACAGTAGACCCTTGAATAACAGGGTTTTGTTCAACAAGGACTTGATGGGACTGTTTAAAACAGTTGCAAGCGTTCATAATTTTGATAAGGAACATATAATTCTAAGATCTGTACGATTCATATAATGCGGAACGTATCCCTATCTTATATGAAGGTCTACTGTAATTCCAAAGTTTTAGATATGTATCTTTAATTGCATTTTATAAAAATAAATTTTAGTATCAGCACTTCTGAGCAGTTGGATTTCTACCAGGAAAGAGCTTTAGATTATAGTCAGCAGAACAAACAACTACGTCGAGATGTGGCCAATGAGAGATTTTTTAGAGCTAAAGAAGAAGAGGGCAAAAAATATCCATCATTATAAATTTTAATACAAATATATTTTTTATGCTTCTTAGATCTGCTGCCATTAGCTTTATTTATTCTGGAAATATAAGATCACCTGAAAATACATGTACTTGTTGTGCAAATTGTCCAGGAAAAGATGCAAAAAAGGAAGAAACAATAAGTACTTCAATAATTGTTTCCTCAAGTCCACAAAAGGGTTGTTGTGGTACATGTAGAGAACGCTTAAAAACGCAAACTGAAAATAAACCTTGTACATGTTGTGCAGCTTGTCCAGGAAAAAATATGGATAATAACAGTAGTACAGATGAAGTAATTGTTCACATAAGCCCACGAAATGGTTGTTGTGGTACATGTGAAGGAAAGTTTTACTCAAAAACGGTTGAAATAACAACAGAAAACCTATTACCAGAATGGAAATTAAATCAAAACCAAAGAGCAATGCCTGCACTTGCAACAACAACAAGGAAGGATTTTTCAGTGATACCATCGGGACAACCATTGCCAGAAAGGAAGCCTAATCTACAGCAAAGGGGAACATCTACAAATACTAAAGAAATATCAGAATCACTACCTAAATGGAGTCCTAACCAAAATCAAAGGGTTACAGCTGCTAAAGAAACAAGGCTTTCATCAATATGTGATCATGTTAATGATGAACTTAACCCAATATTTCGGAATTCTAGACCAATTTATTCTAAACAATCACAATACTCATTTATTCCAAACACAAGTTTACAGGCTCAGGATGATTCATTATTATTGCATAATAGTATTCTTGGTACTGTAGGAACAGATTCCTCATATCTCCAAGATTCATTAAATGTAGAACATTTCACAGTGGACCCTTCTCATGAAGCTGTGAGTTTTAAGCGTATTACTGATAGTATTACTGACACTAGTGCTGTAAAGAATCTTTCTTCTTCTGATAATCTTCCATATAACAAATCTCCACCACATTTAGTGTTAGATCGACCGAATTATATAGAAGAGAATTTAGATAAAACACTTCCCACACAAAAGCCCTTATCACATCTACCATCTACAAGAGCAAAGCAACCCAAATTTTTAAGAGGTTCTGATAGAGCATTCTCTGCACAAGTTTTACCACCACTTCCAGAATCCACAAGATTGAACGAACCAGATAATATCAGTGATCATTCAAATAAGACATCTTCCACTCCAAAATCATTAAGAACAAACCATCAAAATTATGTAAGAAATATTATAGGTAAATCATATCCTATGCAAAAACCACCACCGCAACCAGAATCCACAAGATTTAGTCTACCTGATTATACAAAGGATCAATCAGGTAAAACATCTCCCATACAAAAACCATTATCATATCCTGGATCTGTAAGATTAAATAAACCAGATTATGCACTGCATCTAGAATCAACAAGATTAAATCAATCAAATTATATAAAAGAAGATAGTGAAAAGAAAACCTTTTCTATGCAAAAACCGTTACCATATCCAGAATCTACAAGATTAAAGCAGCCAACCCGTACAATAGATTGTTGTGTTTGTATTGATAAACAAAATTATAGTCCTAATGAAATTGACTGCGAATTTACACGTGTAAGAAATGCACCACAGAACCAGAATGCACAAATGATAAAATGTAATTGTACATCTTGTAATGTTGATCAAGTGAACTACCCAGCAAGTTATGATTTTAAGAATAAATAAATTGATTTTAACAATGAAGTGTTACTGTAGTTAATTGTAATTGATGTAGTATTAATGATCTGTAAATATGTGAATATTATGTATTTCTTTTATTATATTATTATACAAATATTTTTAATTTTATTAAAAGAAATAAAAAAATTGTGTATTGGGTTTCTTCTATACCAAGATTATCAATGAGTAAATATATCACTACTGCAGACTTAAAAAGGTTAATTCTTAAATGTGACACTGATGTAAAATTTGGCTTTTACAAATTAATACGAAACAATCAAAAGGTATATCATCAGTATATTGGTAATTTTAAATTAATAACAGTAATAAATGTTATGAAATAAATAAAAGTTTCACAAGTTTATTATAATCTACCTGACAATGTTTCGACAGCTAAGCTGTCATTACCAAGGATAATATAAATAGAAATAAACACGTCTACTAAGGTAAATTAAAAAAATAGATAACTAGATAATAAAAATAAATAAAAATTTAACACTTCTAGTAACGGAGAATTACTGAGCTCAGCCTGTTAATTCATTACAGGTACCCTGAGTTGGTGTTTGTACCTACTCATGCTATAAGTTTTGAGACAAATAAAAAAAGTTCCTATCAACAGACTTTATTTTTTCCAAATTACAAATACATATATAAAAATTAAACTTATATCAAGTAAAACAAAAATTTTATTTTTGATTCAAAATGGCCTCATTTGTTTTTCACACATTATAAGTTTATTTTATCTTCAGCCTTGATGTTGTGTAGAATGAGCACGTGAAAACAGTCTAGTTAATATTTACATATGTTTTTAATTAATTATTAGTCTTTTTAAAGGCAGAAATTAACTTTTGAATGTCTAGTCAAATTTTGTTCATAATTTTTTTTAATACTAGCCCTTGGGTCACTAGTCAGAGGTGTCACTTGGAAGGTGGGGGGCAACTTGTCAGTAGTAGGTATTGCGGTACTTGGGCCGACCCCCACTCTTTTTATGCAAATGACCCGCGATCTAATTAATATTCAAATCAGGCGCGATCTAATTAAATTCGCGAATTAAATTAATTCACGATATCATTTGCATATCTCATCTATCATTTACATATATCATCTCTCACATGCAAACGCGAATTAAATTAATTGACGGTATCATTTACATCTCATCTCTCATTTGCCTAGCTCATTTTTTATATCTCATATGCAAGCGCGAATTAAATTACTTCACGATATCATCTGCATATCTCATCTCTCATTTGCATATCTCATCTCTCATTTGTCATCTCACCTCTCTCCTCTCTCATCTGTCATTTCTCATCTCTCTCTCTCTCTCTTATCTCTCATTTGTACATCTCATTTTTATATATCATTTGCATCTGTCATCTCTCTCTCATAAATTTATTTTAAAATAAATCTTATGTTGTCATTCCTAATTGATATTTAAATATAGATCTATACGTCATATGATTAACATATGTGTAATAAACATACGTGTAATATAATTAACATGTAGAAAGATCTAGGATAATAATACGAGAAAAACTTACTTTCAAGTATACAAGGTACCTCTAAAGGGTTACTGTCAATCACCTGTCGGAGGATTATCTTTATTGCATTTTGACATGTTTAAATCCAAACGTCATAAACATTTAAAATACAGTCTACAAGTAAATCGATAATGGTCATGTAATTATTACCTTAGCATCTTTTCATTTATAATTATCTAGTAAAAAATGTATTGTTTCATACGACTGACAAACATTCCTTAAAACTGCTTTCAACTATTTAGTTGATTATTTCTCAGGAACGCAAATTCTATTTGAAAGAAAACAATTAGGGTCGTTCGTTATGATTTCTTAAAAATTTATTTAATTAAAACTTTTAAAATACTGTATAGCATTATTTTAAAATTCAAAAACATTCTCTGTAGCTATAATTGTTTAATGTATTTAATGCAGATTAGTTGAAAAGCAGACAGTAAAAGTTTTGTCGGATTGTTTTTAAATTGTAGCGCAAGAAAGAGAAGATGTTATAAGTATTGCTTGTAATACTGAAAGCCACACGTCAATTTCGAATACACCGTATGTTCCCAAGATATAATTTCAAATTTTGAGTCAGTCCATCAAAAAAAAAACTCAAAACATTCAAAAGCGAAAAGTTATATAAGGAAGTTAAAAAGTTAAAACAATTAATAAAGAATTTATTATATGTACGTTTTATTAAAAAAATCAGGTAGTTTCTTATAGTCATAAAGCTAGTTTAATAGATACCATTGTTTGCAAGATAGTTGATTTGGCCATTTTTTTATTAAAAGAAATTGTGAAAGGCAACGAGACTAGAAATTGTAAATATAATTAAGTCTGAACTATTTAACAAATCTAGAAAAATGTATTTGTCATTATGTAAGAATAAATTAATTTAAATAATTCTTAAAGATGAAACCGTACAGGTAAAAATGCATTTAGGATACTTAGCCCCAAGAATATAGATGGCGCACTAATTATTTATCAAACAATGCTTGGAGCTTGCATTCTATATACGTTAGTATATTATTATATTATCTATGATCAGCACCATAGCCCCTCTATTTCATATAGTAGTAACATGGTGGAGCAAACCAGGCACAAACTTTAATAAAGAAAAAATCACCACATATGCATATTGTTTCGTCATTTTAACAAAAATTTGTTTAAAAATTACAATTTCGTAGTCGTATATTACATTAATATGATCGTTTTTACATAACATGAATGTCCGTTATGAAATTCATGTTAAATTGTGAATGTTTTTGTGCATAATGATTATTAAACCTAAGATTTAGTGTAAAACGAAATGTCAAATCTGGTAACTTCCAATGTCACCAACATACTTTTGCTCCAGCGACGAGATCAATCGTTGTCGCTACTATTTGAAAATAAAGGGGCTATAATCAGCACTAGAGTCCCTCTATAATAATATTAAATAATAAGAATAAGAGTTGGGACATGTAC
Source organism: Agrypnus murinus (assembly GCA_929113105.1). Taxonomy (NCBI): domain Eukaryota; kingdom Metazoa; phylum Arthropoda; class Insecta; order Coleoptera; family Elateridae; genus Agrypnus; species Agrypnus murinus. The sequence goes on along the minus strand of OV816029.1, from coordinate 134,303,865 downwards.
GATGCCAGATCTTAATTGGCTGGATCCAATGTCAAGGACTACATGATCTCAATAGTCTGGCACTTTGTTTTTTAAATTGTATAACAACATTTACATAACTTACATCCTAATACACATTTTCTTTATGAAATTAAATTTTCTTAATATATGTATTTTTTATAAGTAAATAAATTATTATAATAATATTGAATCGAAAGACTTATTGACATCTATAGTAGTTTGTCAAATTAAACAACTGAAAATACTTTATGAGAAATCAAGTGGTTCTTGACATTGGATTCACATGTCCTAACTCTTATCTTATATAACCTATTATTATTATACAGGAACTCTAATCAGCACGTGCGCATAACGCTATCTTGTGGTTCATTCTAGAAACATTCCGATCTATCCTCGTATTATAAAGCAATGGATGAAACACTATTCAGATTAATTTAAAATGTAGCAGTAAGAAAGTTCCAAATTATGTAGCTTTTTATTTTGCAAAGCTGATTTTCTTTTCGATGTGGGATTTTCCGTAATCCGACGTTGTTACTTTACGAGCTATATCAGGCGTTCAATCAACAAATTCTTCATTTTCTACTTCTTGTTGTTCTCATTTAGGGCCGCCAAGGTCTGTGGTTTGTTCGTATAGACCCGTGGCTTCCAAAAACCCCAAAGGAAAAAGTCTGCAACGGTCAAATCGGGCGATCTTGCAAGCCAATGCAAATTGCCAAAACGAGAGATTAAGCGACCGGGAAACGCTTGTTGCATGTGCGGTTGCACCGCCCTACTGGAAACACATATTCTCCAAACCCAATTCGTTAATTTGCGGCAGTAAGAAGTCGTTGATCATGGTTCTGTAGCGCTAACTAGACAACAGTGTTGCCGTCGCCGTCCTCGAAAAAATATGGGTCAATCACCTTTTCTCCGTAAACGCCGCACCAAACAGTGATTTTTAGAGGATGTAATGGCTCTTCGCCATTATCGCTAACGCGGATTGTCAATGCCGCAGAAGCGATAATTTTGCCTGTTCACGTATCTGCATAGGTGATGATTTTCAATGTAAAATCATCCTCATCGTAGTCGAGGTTTAGGAGGGCTTGGTTGTAATTTACACGCGATTGGTGGTCTGCAGGCAGTAGCTGATGCACTATTTGCACTTTGTAATCACGGGAATAATCTTCAAGTCTTTTCCCAAAATTCGCTATGAAGACCGTCTATTGGTACCTAATTGCGTGGTCCGTCGTTTGGTTGATGCTTGAAGGTCCTCTTGGACATCCTGCAGATACAGCAGCGATATTCTCGACCAAACGGCTTCCGGTTCCGTGTTGAGCCAGTCTCCGCAGTGTTTGCCCAGTTGGTGCCACATGACCAGGGAATCGACGACGAAATTCACATTGCGCCAAAACCACCGACCGATTATTTGTCAAAAACATCGACACAATTATTCCGCGTTCTTGAGAAGTATAGCGATTCATATGGTTTGTCTACTTGTATTCTGCTTTTGTTTACTTCACAAATTAATGTCAAAGTCGCGATGACATAAGACGTTATATGCAAAAATGAGAACATTTTCCGATAGGGTGATGACTTTTGCGCCACCTAGTATATTAAGAACCAAACAATACACGAAGGCCGTGATATTCCCTTGACCAACAATCACTTACCCATTAGACGTCTAATATAACTAGTTGTAGCCAGTGGCGTATTTAAGGGGGGGCTATCGGGCTGAAGCTCCCCGAATTTTCTTTAATAGTGTCAAAATCTATGTTATGTGACAATCTAGTATTTTGATTCGGAATTTGGCTATCATTTGATTATGCCTCCCTAGAATATTTAGTATATTAATATATTGTCTGACTATAGAGGGCATGGGAAGTCGTTTAAAAATGGTTCCATCTACCGGAAATGAAAAACAGGGAAGTTGTGAATAAAATAACAAATGGGTCAATTTAGATGTAAATGATGAATGTTTGGTCCATTTCTTGGTTGACAGCTTTGATTTAGGTTATGTTAGGTTAGGTTAAGTCAGTCAACATTTAGTTCTCATCTAGTTCACTTCAGTCATCTATAGCCAAGTCATCATGCCTAACATTTTCAACTTTAGGAGCTTGCCCCAAGGCAATGAGGCCATCGATTTAAAAGCCATTAATTTCCGGTGGTTAGTATCAACACCATTCAATTTCTCATGGTCTATATAGTCAGAAAATATATTAATATACTAAATATTCCAGGGGGGCAGAATCAAATTTTTACCCGGAATTTTTATAGAATAGCCCCCAGTATGGTAGTTATTTGAGAGTGAGTGAAAACAACTTTTCACGTGCAATTTTCCCCGGACCCCCTTTTTTGCTGGGGGAATCTCCAGATTTGTGACCCCCCTCCCAATATATTTTACAAGTCGGCGCCAGTGGCGGTAGGTGATCATGCAGGTAATTAATGAGACATATATGCTTTAGTTGTAACATTCCAATATGACAACTATTAATTCTACGGTATAATAATTTTTAATAAAATTCCGCTAGAATGCAGGTCAATCTTTAGCGCGTCCCTAACACATTTACTTAAGATTTCTTTGTAAAGTAGATCAATAATAACCAGTGTTGTAATGTATCTAGATACAAGTATCTAGATACAGTATCTAGATACTTTTATGGTACCTAGATACATATCTAGATACTTTTAAAATTTTGTAACCGTATTTGGATCTAGGTACATTTTCTGTAGTATCTGTATTGTGCAGATACTATTTTCATAATTTTATATTACAAAAACTACCATAAATGATGTGTGGAATTTTAAGTTTGAAATAATTTAATAATAATAATAGCTACTACCCATTACCTAGCGAACCAGGCCCCAGAAGCTATGAAGCTTGTGCGGGAGGGAGGGGCGATTATTACTATTATGCAGGCTCAATGTGCGGCTACAGGACTTGACAGATGGTATAAGCACAAATCCCACATTTGTGTTACAGCTAAGGGAAACTGCAGAAAACCTGAACCAAATCTGCCGGTACCGGCAGTTGAACCCGGGCCGCTTGGGTGAAAGACGTGCACGCAAGTTACCGACAGCATAATAAAACAAATTTTTTATTATGTAATTTCTTTAAAATCTTCTAGATGATAGTCATCTCGTTAAACAATTAGAGTCACTACATCTAATCAGCCATGCCAAGTTGACGTATCAGTGTACCGCAAGCGACACTCTAGGCGTTTACAAAAATTGTATCGGATATATACCGATGTACCGAACGCGTTCGGAAATTGTATCACTAGTGCTCTACCGGCGTTCGGAAATTAGCCGGTATATACCCGTTTTATCTACCAGATCCATGATTCGTGGATCGAGGTTTATAGTCGTTAAATAGAAACTTACCGGTAAACATAACCTACAATTCAAGTTGTTTCATAGGTGTATGTGGTTTTTTATGTACGTTTTCATTCTCCACAGTGAATATGAATAACGTATCAGGGATATGTTCTGTCTGTGGTATACAAGAAAACTTAAACACTATCGAAAAACATTTTAATAAACACAACAAACTATGGTTTTGTAGGTTATATTGTTATTAAAAACGCACCATAAACATTCGGAAATGCATATACCGGTTCCATCTACCTTATGTATCAGCTGTTTACCGCTGGGAATGCTGTAAATACCGTACAATCCAATTTTCGTAAACGCCTTATATGACAGGGGAAGTGTGAAATCTAATAATTCCTAAATTAAAATAGCATCTTGCGTATTTGGCATATTGCAATTTGTGGTTGTCACAATAAAAACTATGTAGAAAAGTCTTTTAAACCAAACGTGGATATACTTAAATTCAATGGGGATAATAATAATTAACCATTTCGGGCTTTTCTCGCCCCAAAATGGCGTCGTTTGTGGTACTCTGATCAGCTAGCATGTCCTGGCTGACTAGATGTAGTGACTCTATAAACAATGGATATTATTACAGAATGATGATATTACCGATTGTGAAGTATGAGGAAGACGCATTCTTCCAATGCGTTGCCAACTCTGTACCATAATTTACAGCTTGTACCAACTTGGTATGTTGGTAGTTAGTTGGTGGTAGGATGGTGGATAAAAATTCTTTATTACATGTGATTATTTATTATTTACGTAACAATTCTGGAATGTATATTTTACTGGACTTGTAGATAAGTATCACGCAAGCCATAAGCGAGTCTTTTAAGTCTGCGAGTACAGTAAAGGCACTATACGGGATTGTTACACACTCCAATTTTTTTCTGTCAATAGTCAATTTGAGAACTTTCAAAGTTCTAAAGAACTATGCTAATGAAGTGCTTTTAAAAATATGTTAAAGAGTAAGTATAATCTATTCGGTTACATGAAGGGTAACTAAAAGCAACCAGATTTAGCGACTTTTGTGGTGTAATAGTACTAGGAACTTGAAAAATTGATGTAGTGTGAATCGTACCAACACCTACTTTGAAATTAGGTTATCAGAAATAATATCTAGGCTATGATGGTTTCTGTTAAAGTGATGAAACATTTTCTAGGTTTTCAAACACTGAGAACTATTAGAGTTTATTCAAGTTATTAATATTTTTCACTACACCAAGACTGAAGATAAAAGATCTACACAAATATCATTTATTTATTTTATATTTTTATTAAAATATTAATGCAAATTATACGTGAAAAGAACACCTAATCATTCTAAAAAGTGGAAAGGACTGAATGCACACTGTACTTATCTTTAGATACTGGTTTCTGCTTAATAGTTATTCATTTTCATTATGTATAAAATTTAATAAATATTGCTGTCCTAGACTAGTCCTGGAATTGATGCTTAGTTAAATGACTATTTTCGGTACGAAAAATTGACTAAGAAGTTCTTATTTTCGGAGTGATTACAGTAAAACAAGTATCTACAAATGTATCTAGATACATTATGTTAGGATTTGTATTTGGATCAAGATACTTCACAGCAAAATCATCTGTACTGTATCTAGATACACAAAATAATGTATCTGTTACAACACTGATAATAACCTATAAATCAAAAAGAAATGCTCTTGTTGCTATAATATTAATACAAGCAAAACTATCGGTTTTTCACTATCAACCTTTATTGTCAAAAACATATTGTGAACGGATTATAGATGTTATTTGGTAAAAAATATGTTCTATGGTTGGCCACACTGAAACTGATGGGAATTGAAATAATGAGGTTATAAACAATTATGTTATTACTGTCATTGTATAGAATTTTTAGGCTTATTTTTGTAAATTAAAACTCGTAGAAACATATATTAAAAAACTAAATATTTGCGTAAGTGTTTGAATCTTACACAGTAACATCAGTAAATTTCTAATATTGTATTATTTTTAGGTGTTTCATTTAGAAATAATCAAAATGGCCCAATTAGAAATAAAGAAAATGAAACAGGGAATGTCATATACATGTAAAGAAAAGACAATAATCTTGAATGTATTTAAATATTTTCGTACAAATTTTCCTGATAAATGTGTAACAGATATTGTACGACGTACAGCAAAAGCTACAGGTTGTAGCGAAAAAAGTATATTTCAATTTCGTAAAGAAGAAGCTAGTGTTGAAGGTTTTAAAGAACCTTCAAAAACCAAAGTTCGTAAAAATATTAACATTAATAGTAGAGATATAAAATATGATAATAATGTACGTCAGGCTATACGTAACATTATTTATGATTTAAAATATCGCAATATAGTTCCTTCTTTAAATACCATTTTAAAACATGTTAACAATGAAAATCAGTTACCAAACTTTTCGTTAATGACGTTAAGAAGATTAATGTTTGATATGGGATTTTATTACGAAAAAAATGGCAATAAATCAATTTTAGCTGAAAAACCAATTGTAAATAAAGATAACGTGCCATCTAATAATAACAATAAACATCTACAAAAAGCTCAGAAGCAAAATAATCAAAACAACGCAGTTAATAATATTAACTTACAAAAACCAGCACTTTTACCTCCTCCGCAACCACCACCTCCACCACCTTCACTTTTACCACAAAATATTTGCAATATTCCTCCTCCAAATCATCTTCATCATTCACATAGTATTAATCAACAAGGTCAAAAAATGGTGCCGATGCATATGTCAATGCATGATGCTCATCATATGATGCCATCTGTTCATGCACCTACCCCTCATAGTATGCCCATGATGTTACCACCTTCACATGCAACAGGACCACCAAATCTTGAATCAATTAAAAGAGAGGGGCCACCAGGATCGCACTTCTTGGGACCAACAAAAATGGATTCCTATATTAAACGAGAAGTACCACCATGGATGCATTCGTATAATATGTTAAAACAGCAATAGATGTTTTGCTGTGATTAAAAAATGTAAGTATTTCATTAAAATGATTTATTTGCAACTAGAATATAACATAAATACTGACAAAGTAGCAATAAATGTTCATTGTACATTTAACTTATTATTTATAATGCTATACTAAAAATTATTTAAAAAAAAACTCTTAAAAGTTAGATGATTATTATTATTATCATGAATCACAGCCTAGCTGCAGCCAAATATTCTAAAATAATTAAGTTTATAATTTATCAAATTTAAAACTATTATCACATATTTAATGTTAACAAAGAATTGTCATTGTTGGATTAATATAAATGGTAGGTACACATAAAGAAGACAAATAGCGAAGAAACATGATATGCACACTTAAGGTAACTTTATTTAATCTTTTTATTTATGAATCGATTTCTTTGAAAGAGCTGTCTAGAACTGTAAATGTAAATCGAACCTCTTGATAAACTGGATATTTTAAAAACTTTAAAAAGTCGCTTCATATTATGCAAGAAATGTTTTCAGCGGTTGTCTAGAAAATGAGTTTTCTAGAGAACAATTTTTGAGAACATTTTCAGTCCAGAAAGTGTCACTTTACTGGGAGCATCCAATAATAGTGTATTACATTACAAGTCATGAAAGTGAAACTTTGCAGAAGAGGAGGCTTATTGAAGAGTACGAGGATGCGTAGCATCCGAGTATCTCTTTAAAGCCTCCGAGTCAAGCAGAGACACTTTCATGACCAGTGATGTATTATATTTTTTCTGAAATCGTTTTTCAAAACTAAAAATAGATTTAAACTGAAAAAATATATCAACATCAGAGTCGTATGAGAAGTTAATATCCATGACAATGAATCAACAACAAATCAAAAATATTTTGTTGTATTTGATTGTTAGTGTTTTTAATTATATTAAATAAACGTTTCATAAGATAAGTGACGATTTCTAATTCAATTGCAGTCTAAAAATGACAGATGAGTCTTGTAAAGTGACAGGAGTCTTGTAAAAATCATGAAAGTGACTAGTCTTTAAAGTGACACTTTCATCACCAACCTGAGTTCTGTCATGACAAGCTTTCTTGACGATTTCAGAAAAAGTAACATTTTAATAGACTCATTGTCAGTCTGGACAAGTAGAGATATTTTAATTTGTTATGCAGTGTGTTTCTAAATGCGGTTCATAAGAGAAAACATTTTTTTATTATTAAATATAATATAAATACAAAGATTAGTTAAAAGTTTTACAAGTTTTATTAAATTCTTAACCTGACAATCATAGGCGCCCCGAAGGGGGGCAAGGAGGGGCGTTTGCTCCCCCCTGGAAGTTGAACAATTTGAATTTTCTTGAAAATTTTGTGTAATATGCCGTTTTTTCTAGGTTTGCCTCCCCCTAGCATGTGGTTTATTCTAGGCTTGCCCCCCCTAGCGTACTGTTCATTCTAGGCTTGCCCCCCCCTGGACAAATTTCTGCGGCCGCCTATGCTGACGATTGTTTCAGCATTAAAAGTCATCATCAAAGGCAGATAAGATTGATAAACCAACACGTTGTTAAAGATAAATACAGAAAATAGGTAACTAGATACAATACATACAAAAACTAAATATCTAAGTTTGTTCATTCATTAAAGGTACTGTGCGTTTATGTTTGTATCTTTCAAAAGCTTCTAAAATGTCTAATTTGTGTTTGTTGCAAAAATGTAAGAATTTGAAGTTATTTTGAGGGTCATTAGATGATTCTGTTCCAAAAGTGGCATAATTAGATTTTTCTGGGTGTTTATTTCTATAAGAGCATACGTGTTCTTTGTATCCTATGTCGAAATTTCTAAGTGTTTGTCCAATATAAACCGAGTTACAAAAAGAACAATTCAAACTGTAAATGCCGGATTGCATAATACAGTACACCCCGCTTAATGGAATCACTATGGGACTTGAAGTAAATGATAACAATAACCGAATGATAACAATGTCGGAATTTTTAAATGCATATAAGTATTTAATTAAAAATGAACTTGAGAATAAATAAACATTTAATTAAACATTAATGGACCATCCACACGAGTATCTTTGTTTCGCACATCTGTAAATCACAATTTCAAAGCAAATTTTATCTGCCGATCTTTCGTGGCACGATATCCAGTCTCTTTCTCCGTAAGGGATAAATCTTTTCGCTTGGAAACATTCGACATTTTAATTTTCGATCTTAATCCTCGAAGCACTATGAGGGATTGGTGTTAATTTAGCATATGCAAACTTCCCTTATTTTAAACATTCGTAAGATGCATTTCTTACACGTTGCAGCAAAGAGAGTGCACCGACCGGTCGTAAATCAATCGGAAGTTTGGTGATCGATGAAAGTGTAAAGGACTGCAGAAAAACGTGTTTCATAGTAATTTAGATATTTTACTACAAGCATGTGTGGACACAAAGAGACCCCAACATCTGTGACCATCCAGATTGTGGGTAGAAAGTCTTAAAAATATTATAAGCTTGTGAGAATATTGATAACATTAACCGAAGTCTTGATCACAATAAACAAAAACTTTTGTATGCATTGGTATATAGCCGTTCCATACTTCGCGATTTTGATAACAATAACCGATTGATAACATTAACCGTGATTACAATAAGCGGTGTCTACTGTATCTTGTGTAGGTATTATCCTTATCAGTTCTAGTACTATCCCTATCAGTTTTTCCATCATTTTTTTGCTTTTAAAAGTGCTCTTTTTTGCCACCTATGACAATCACACATTTTTAGAAGAATATATTCTCTTTAAAATACAAACACCGTGTAACCAATAATGTGAACCTGCACGTTCCCATTTTAAAATTTTTCTAGAAAATATCTAATAGTAATAATCAGGGCCAACCACAACCTTGCTAAATGGGTAGTTAAGTGCACAATTTCATGTAGTCGAATTTATACATATAAAATTACAGGTTTTTAAACTGTAATAAAATATAAAAAGTAAACCAACTGTTCAACAATTCTTTATCACTCAATAAATTACATTATAATATAACTTAAAATGGAAAATATTAAACCTTATGCGTTAGTTTTTTGCGTAATTTATTCTATGATAAAGAATTATTGAACAGTTGGTTTCCTTTTTATCTTTTATTAGAGTTTAAAAACCTGGAATCGCTGTAATTTTATACGTATACATTCGACTACCTGAAATTGTGCACTTAACTACCCATTTAGCAAGGTCGTCGTTGGCCCCTAACTTGTGGCTAACTAACCACATTTATGTAGCTAATGCACTTTACCTAGAATTTCAAGTGACAAAGGTGATTAATAAATAATAACTTATTTCCTATAACTTCTATCCTGGTAGGTTTTTCCACCCTATTAGAAATAATCCCTAAACACGGGACAGTCAGGAAAGGTATTTAATACCAGAAAAAAGGATTGAAAAAAATTGATCTAAATCATGATTTTGTTTAGAAAAAATCATCTGATTTAAATCGCGATTTAAATCAAACATATCCTGGTCTTTAGCATTGAATAAAAAGATGAAAAAGTGTTGGTGCTAGTTATAGAAATAAACACCCAAAATCGAATTATGTCAAACTGATCTTAGTAATTCTTCTTTATTAGAAGTGTTAGATCCAGTGGAGCTTCTATTTAGTGAAGTCGCTAAATCCAAGAAAAAAGTTTATTAAACGGAAATTTTGTAAAAAGAAAAACATTTAAAACTATAAAATTTGGATGTTTTTAAAATAAAAACAAGTTAATACGAAATTGTATGTATATCAGTAATTTCTTGCTGTACATAATTTGTGTAACTATACTTGAAATTAATTTATGATTTAAAAGAATTTAATATTTTTGTCTGTACATTACTTACATTGGCATTTAAATAGGGTTTTGCTTTCAAAAAACAACATATTATAATGTACGTGAGATAGGAAAACTCTTTTTTTGCACTAATTGCACCCACCTTAACATATAGCTTCGTCGAAATTTGCGTACTTATGCACTTTTGGGTTTTTTTAAGGCCCATTTCACTAGAACACACCACAATAATTATGTTCCCAATTTTTCAAAATTGTAGATAACTAAATACTGTATTTTAATGCTACATATTTCTTTTTGCATCCATTATCAATTTCATTTAAAATCTGCTTTTCTTCTAAAACACTTAAATGCTTTTGTAAAAAGAACTGTACAGAATATCACATGTAAAACTGATGAAGGTTTGTTTTTATGTTTTTATTTTATATGTAACTTTGGGAAGTCCAATATTGGAATCTAATAACAAAAGGTATTCTGAAAACTAGACAATGACAAACATTTCCAATGTCTTCTTTTAAAATACATAAATAAAGGATTAATCCCTTGCAAGTTGGATTATAACAGTATTAGTTGGTGGTGGTTTGAAAGCTATATGGATGAAGTTCCAACTAGAATTCTATGTCCTAAAATAGGGCTAACATCATATAGTAAATTACTCAAATGGCAGAATCCATTAAAAATTCGTGAAATAGAGAATGTCGTAAAACGGAAGTGCGTTAAACAGAAGTTCCACTGTGTTTAGTTTTTGTATGTTTTGTATCTAGTTACCTATTTTCTATATTTATTCTTGTTAAACGTGTTGATCAATCTTACCTGCCTTCGATAATGAAATTTAATGTTGAAACAATTTTCAGCTTAAGAATTTAAAAAACTTTTGAAACTTTTAACTAATCTCTTTGTATTTATATTATATTTCATAATCATTATACTGGTTCCAGAAAGTAAGGTTGGAGATAGTAATAGTATATTATATTATAAAGAGCTAAAGTAAGACTTTATGCGGCGAATCTGTTGGTTTGATGGACGAGCGACAGCGGGTCCAGCAATTACAGATGAGCTGCATAAAGTCACTTTAGCTCTACATAATATATACTATTTTATCTTCAAATGTAGACAATAGAAAACACGTTTAAGGAATATTGAAATTTATGAATTATTTTAATTATTTAGAGAATGAGCTGCACGAGTTTAGATCGTTACTAGGGTTTCATAAACAAAGTTGTAAGCTGCAGTGAAGTCATTATCTGCCGCTCGTGAGCAGCAGTAAAGTTCTTATCTGCCGCTCGTGAGCGGCAGTAAAGTAATTAAGTGTCATGGCAATGAAGTGACACTTTAGTACTGTCAATCCAGCAGTATAATGTCACATTGTATTGACGTTTGAAGATAAACTTTTTTATTATTGATTTTATGACAAAAAGTCATCCTTTATAGAAATTTTGCTGAATTCAAAACTACTAAAAATCTTAACGGAATTTTAATATTACTTATAACAAAGTAGAAAATCTAAAAAATGCATTTATTTGGTATGACCAGGTTAAATATTTTTCGCTTCGGTCAATACTCGAGGTTAATTATTGGAGTCTATGACAGATCGCCGAACGGAAAAAACGTAGAATCTTGGTCAAACCGCCGAAAAGGGTCTGTAGACATATCGTCGGAGGTTGGTCAGAACGCCGAAAAGACGCTGTGAACATATCGCCGAAAGTGATCGGACAAATCACCCAATGTGATCAAAACCCCGAAACTCATCTGTGAACAAATCGCCGAAACATATCTGTGCACAAATGGCCGAAAGCGGTCAAATCGCCGAAACGTATTTATTTGTGCGCAAATGGCCGAACGTGGGCAAAACGCCGAAAAGTATAAAACGATAGAAAATGGATAGAGCTTTTACTGAAACTATGTTACATACTAATATTGGTACTTTAGTTTAAAAAAAAACAACTCTTGCACCAAGTTCTTTGCATTATTTCATGACTTTTATTTTAAGAACTGTTGTATTTTAATGTTTCCATATAGTATTATGTAGAATGCTCTATACTTGTTTGTTAGACTTTCTTCTAGAGATCTTGCTCGAAGGCATCTGCCAGAAAAGCCAAAGTATCCGACTGAAGTCGTCAACCAACTAAGTTGGACAATGAAGACTATTAACAATGTTCAAAGCTGAGAAATGAGAATGCTGCGATCTATCACCACAGAATATTTAACTGTCACAAATTTTCGATATCAATGAAAAAATTAATCGTCAAGAAAATATAAAAGAAAGTATAAATGTTCAATAGGAAGACCACCATCTCGAAAATGTGTTATTTGTTAATGACACTTGTTTCAGATTCTGAGCATCGCATAGTGTCTCCTAAATATGTACAATTGTGTAGATTGTTCCTTATAAATTTAAAAAAGTCGTAGATTTCTTAGTGTATTGCTAAATATTGTCTAGTTCAGACATAGTTTTCAATTTTTGTTCAAATCGATTCACAAATGAAAACGAAATAATTACTGATGATAGCCCCCACACCATAGATAAGTCATCTGGTGTAGTATTACTGGTTATGATTATGATAAGTTTTTTCATTTATATACATGTGTCAGTACTGCAAAGATATACCCAGAATATGGCATATTCAGCAACTTTCGATACTTGTCTTCTCTATTATTAAGTCTTCTTATAATTAACAAAAGAAAATAAATCTGTAATTTTCAAATTTGATAAAACTCAAAATGAAATTTCTTATTTTTAATAGAGTCCTTGTGATGCTAATAAAGTGTTATTGTTATTGCAAGTAAAAATTATTAACAATAATTATTATTCAGTCTCTGCTATTTGTTTGCAAAAATTATGAGTAATCAAGAACACATTGGAATTTTTATTCTTTGTTTTGCCGTTATAGCTATTTAATGTAACTAGTCATAATGTATAGCTTCATTGGACGAGCTTAGTTTAAGGTTGTGAGCGAGGCTGATAATTAGGGCGACTTTAAAGGTCTTTATTATGTACAAGTTTCATGAAGTTCGACTGAAGCTTTTTTCGTTGTACAGATTATCCGAAAATCAGTCTAAACATAGCAATATGGGTAGCACAACAAAACTATAATGCAATCATGGCTAGGTAAAATTTTAAACTAAAGATCTCTCTCCAATAACAAGCTATGACAGATAAAATATGTATGACAGATGTTTTTGCTGCCTTGCTTGTTATTGGAGAGAAATCTTTAATTTAGAAATTTATATAGCCATGATTGCATTCTATCTTTGTTGTGCTACCCATATTGCTTATGTCTTCCTCGTTGCACTCATTCATTTTTGGATGTTTAGATTGGTTTTTGGATAAGCTGTATGTTAAAATTAATGGAAATGTCTCAAACTGTGCTTTTGCTGTTGTGCTATGCACTAGTAGTGCAAAAAGTAGTCTTTATGATTTGACAATAATAAATTTGTACTGCAAATATCTATAGGGATTCATTATATTTACAATTTTTAAGGCATAAAGTGCGATCATATAAAGAATATTGTCTTGTCTGCCTGTGTCAAAGTCGGCTACTTTTTGCACCTGTTACATAAATATCTATTTAAATTATTTTGGCACTTTAAAATTCTGGACTTTATTTTTTCTTACTATTATCAACTTTTTCTAAAACTATCATAAATAATAAAATAGCACAAATATATGACAACTAAACAAGTATTGCTGTTGATCTCTCTTCCAACTTTTACAAACAGATATCAGTGCAATCTTAATATAAATAATTAATACTCTAATCTATTATAGGAAGACATTGATTTTTCACTTATTGCAAGCACCCAGTTTAATTATTATTATCTAATATTTGGCTCTATTAAAATTTACTCTCATCCATATCTTCATATTCTTTTTTAATATCGTTAACATTTTCATAAATTGGTTCCTTTAAGGAATCGTTTCCTGAAACATTTTGTTTTTATCAGTAACACACAAAGATGCATCAAAGACCTATATTAAAAACATTTCAGGTTAAATATACCAAACAAAAAAAATGCGTCGGAAAAATACGAGGTAAGCACTATAAATTCTCGGCCCGGCAGGCTTCTACAGGTGCCAACAAACTCGGTTGCGTCATAGTTGAACATGTAACAGGCCTACACTACATATTTTATGGTTAGAAGCGTAAGAGATTTTAGTAGCCACTCAAGCATCGTGACGAGTGCATGAAAATGTCGCAGCTAACGAAAATTGAGTACCGCGCGGTCATTAGAGTTTTAACAAAAGAAAGGAACACGCCTAATCAAATCAAACAACGTTTAGACGGCGGTTATGGTGATTTATCTCCTTCATATTCCACTGTAAAAAAGTGGTCAAAATGTTTCCGTTTGGGGCAAGAATCTCTTGAAGATAATGAGCGCACCGGTCGGCCAATTGAAGCGGTAACGCTTCAAAAAGTTATAATCATTGAAGCAATGGTATTAGAAGATCGCTGTTTAAAAGTTAAGGAGTTAGCAGTGATGTCTGACATTTCGGAAACAAGTGTTAGCCGAATTCTTCATGACCATTTGGGTATGAATAAAATTAGTGCAAGATAGGTACCACGTCTTTTTTCTGCTGTTCAACGTTAACGTCGCGTCGAATGTGCGCGCTCGTTTTTAAACTTGTGTGGAGACGACCCAAAGCCGATTTTGGAGTCCATTGTCACCGTGGGGATGAAACACGGGTTGTGTATTATGATTCTCTATCCAAAAGGGAATCGATGGAATGGCGGCGACTCGATGAACCTCGTTCCAAAAAGGCGAAAGTCGTTCAGAGGAAGTTATGGCAACAATATTCTGGGATTGTGACGGCATTTTACTGATTGATTTTAAAGAACGCAATAGAACTGTTAACATATTATCGTCTTTGTTGCATACTTTGAGAAACAATATTCGTGAAAAAGTTGAGGAAAATTGACAAGAGGTGTTCGATTATTACACGAAAATGCACCCGTTCATACTGCCGCAATCTCACAATTTGCCATTCGCCAATGCGGCTTTGAAGCATTGGATCATTCACCGTACAGTCCGGATATCGCTCCTAGTGACTATTATTTATTTTCCAATTTAAAGAAAGACCTTAGGGGACGTCGTTTTAAGGACGAGAACGAGTTGTAAGCAGCTGTAATTGAACATTTTGAAGGAAAAACTTAAGATTATTTTTACAAGGGCATTGAATTATTAATTCCACGTTGTAATAAGTGTATTGACATTAGGGGAGATTATATTGAAAAATAAAAATTATATTTTACCAAGTTTATTCTTTCTATATCAGGCCCAGAATTTATGGCGCTTACCTCGTAATTGTTAATTTGATACACATTCTGCTAGTGAAATTCTTAATTAAAATAAGTACTTGAAAGACTTACCTAAACCATATTTCTTTTTTGCTATTATTGCCTGATGTGCATCAGGAATTGAAATTACAAAATATACTATGAGCGATGTATATAATGATGGCACAAATCTTCTTGAAGAGACAAGCTCTCCATCTGACACTTTTAGCAATGTTGAACTGATGCATATGATTTAAACTTATTTTGTCAGTTTTTGAAAGTATGGTTGCTGAGTATGAGTTATCGAGGATGTCTTAGAAGTCTTCCATGGTGATTGACAACTTACTGTTTAATTATTATATTTTGTACTTACTGGATCACAGCATACGATTTGATATGTACCATCCAAGACCATTCATGAGAACTCTCAATGTCTTGGATTGAAATCTCGGTATAATATTTGTATCGGTATTGGTATTTAATATCTTCAAATAATACTAATGTAGATTCCAATAATGTTACTTAAAGAAAGTTTCAAGAATCAAGAAATTTTCTTTAAAATTATTATTATCTTTCTATCATTCATAAGATTTCTTATAAGAAGGTGTTGCAATTTGAGAATCTTCATTATGCATGGATGGCAATGTCAAGTGCAAATGAACCAACTTCTGCGGATCCCATAAATCCAAAGTCTTGTAAAGCAGGTAGATCAATTAAATTACGAGGTAAGCGTCATAAATTCTCGGCCTGATATAGAAAAAATAAACTTAAAAATATAATAATTTTTATTTTGCAGTATATATTTATATCTCGCAATACATTCCTATGCGTAATTGATGCCGCTCTTTTGACTGTATTAGTGGGGTGGTTCGTCACTCCTCTCCACTATTCTTTATAGGTCGTTGTGTTTCTTTGCTTCTTCTGCTACTTCTCTCCATTTTTTCCTATCTTTTATTTTCTCTCTCCATTTATCAATTTTCATGGTTTGTATGTCGTTTATTACTTGGTCTTCCCATCTTATTTTTGGTCTCCCTCTAGGTCTCATTTCTTGTGGTTTCCATTTCATTATCTTCTTTGTAATTGAGTTCTCATCTTTTCTGTTTATATGTCCATACCAACGTAATCTTCTGGCTTTAATTTCTTTTACTATGTTTTCTCCTTTTAGTCTTTCTTCTATCTCCTGGTTTGTTAGTCTTATACATGTTTCTTCATTTATCTTCTTTGGTCCATATATTCTTCTAATTATCTTCCTTTCGAATACCTTTAGTTTTTCTGCATCTTTATTTGTAATACACATTGTTTCGCTTGCATATAGTACTGCTGGTCTTATTGCTACTTTGTACACTCTCATTTTGGTTTCCTTGCTTACTTTTTTACTTCTTTGTTTTTACTATCTTTAGTATTTAATGGTGTGAACTTGCTCGAATCTATATCTTCCTAATGCTATTTCTGTTTTGTTATCTGATTTCTGTTTTTGCTAATTTTCATGTATTTGTCTCTCGCTACTACTGCAATGTCGTCGGCGTACACTATTGTGTTGGCTTATTGGTATTATGGATCCGGTTATTTTACAATTTCTTATTGCACCTTCTAATGCTATATTAAATAGGGCTGCGGAGAGCCCGTCTCCCTGCCTTACTCCTTTTATTTGTTTCACTGGGTTGGTTAGTCCTTCTTGTGTTATCACGGCAGCTTTTCGATTTTTCCAGTGTCATTTTAATTAGTCTTTTAATTTTTGTTGGTATTCCTAGTGTTGATATGTCTTCCATTATGGCTTTCCTTTCTAGACTGTCGAATGCTTGTTTATAATCTATATATAATATGTGTAGCTCAATCTCTCTTTCGTAGAATTTTTCTATCACTTGGTTTAGGGTATGTATTGCGTCGACTGTAGATTTTCCTTGGCTGAATCCATTCTGGTATTCCCCTATTTCTCTTTGTGTGAACTTATTCAGCCTTTTTAATATTATTGATGATAATACTTTGTACACTATATTTAATAACATTATTCTTCTATAATTGTCGCACTTTGTTAAATCTCCATTTTTTGGTATCGACACTATCATTCCTTGTTGCCATTCTTCGGGTATCATTTCTTTTTTCTATATCGTTGATAGTAGCTCGTATATTCTTGCTTTTAGTTCATTTCCCCCATTTCTTAACATTTGTTGTGGATAGTATCTGAGCCTGGCGCCTTTCCATTTTTTAGATTCTTTATGATATTATTTACTTCTTCTGGTTTTTGTTGGTTTTTCCATTGTTTCCTCTTGTGTGTTATTTGGTTCTTCATCCTCGCTAGTGTCTTCCTCTATCGTTTCCGCTTTCTCTAGGTACTCTTGCCATTTCTTTTTGTTTATTTTAACTATTATATTCTTTCTTGCTTGTTGCCTTATTTGTCTATATAATTTTGTGTTATTCTTATTATCTTTTTCTAGTTCGTCCATTCTTGCTTCTATCCATTTCAGTTTTTTATTTTTTATCAATTTTATTTCATCTTTTCCTATTTGCCTGAACCTTTCGTAGTCTTCCTCTTTGCTTGGTCGTATCCATTTTATTCTTGCTTCTCTCTTTTTCTTTATCATTTCGTCGCACTCGTCTTCAAACCAGTTTTTTCTTCTCTATTTGCTTTCTCTTTATAGTTTTTTTCTGATGCATTGATTATTGCGTTTTTTAGGTTTTTCCATTCTTCTTCTATGTTTTCTTTTTTGTTTCTCCTTCCTATATGTGTCTGATTTTTTCTTGGAACTTTCTTTTATTTTCTTCATTATTTAAGCTTTCTACATTCCATTTTTTAATACTTCTTCTAGTTTTGTTATCTCTTACCATTCTTAATTTTGCTTTTGCTATTACTAGGTTGTGATCCGTGTTTATGCTGGTTCGTCTATAAGTCTATAGGATCTAACATCCTCTATTATTTTTTCTCTTTTCTTTTTGATAAGGATGTGGTCTATTTGGTTTCCTCCAGTTTGTCCTGGCTTCATCCATGTGATTTTGTGTTCTTTTTTATGTCTGTATTTCGTGCTTACTATAAACAAGTTTGCTTCTTCTGCTAGGTTGCATAGTCTTGTCCCATTGTCGTTAGTTATCTCGAGCAGTGTTGCTTTGCCGGCTATATTTCTAATGTATTCTTCTTTTCCTATCATAGCATTCAGATCACCTAACACAATTAACGTGTCATGTTTTGGGGTTTTCTCGCATGTTTCTTCTATTGTTTCATAGAATATATCCTTTTCTTCAGTCGTTGCTACTTCGGTTTTTTTCAGTATAATCTCCCCTAATGTCAATACACTTATTACAACGTGGAATTAATAATTCAATGCCCTTGTAAAAATAATCTGAAGTCTTTTCTTCAAAATGTTCAATTACAGCTGCTTGCAACTCGTTCTCGTCCTTAAAACGACGTCCCCTAAGGTTTTTCTTTAAATTCAATCAATCAATCAATGCAATTTATTTTACAAGAATTTGCTATTTACAATTAAATCTTATAACAAGTAAATCTTATAAGTAATATAAACATTTTTATTTTTTTAAATTGTGAACAGTTATAATTTAAAAAGGCTCTTAATAAAATTTTTCCAAGTTCATTAAAATTTTTGTTTTTAATTTTTTAATGAAAGTGTTAAGATTGCTATTTTTTTAACTCACTATCTAATTTATTATATTCTATTATCCCTTTAAAAAATTGAATTTTAAGATGTTCTCAATCGTTTATAATCTAATATAAAATTATCTTTTCCTCTCGTAATGTAGCTGTGAACTTGATTAAATTTAATTAGACAATTATTATAACACGGTTAATTGGTTATGGTTAATGGTTAATTATTAATAATTGGCAGACAATTATTATTGGAAAATAAATAATAGTCACTAGGAGCCATATCCGGAGTGTACGGTAGCTGATCCAATGCTTTTCAAAGCCGTATTCGCGAATGGCAGCTTGTGAAATTGCGGAGTATGAACGGGTGCATTGTCGTGTAATAATCGAACACCTCTTGTCAATTTTGCTCTACGCTTTTCACAAATATTGTTTCTCAATTTATGCAATAAAGACGCATAATATGTAGTGTTAACAGTAAGTTGTATTGCGTTCTTTAAAATCAATCAGTAAAATGCCGTCACAATCCCAGAATATTGTTGCCATAACTTTCTTTGTCGATTGAACGACTTTCACCTTTTTGGGACGAGGTTCATCGGGTCGCCGCCATTCCATCGATTCCTTTTTCAATAGAGGATCATAATACAGAGCCATTGTTTCATCTCTAGTGACAATGGACTGTAACATTGGCCGAGCGGTGCGCTCATCATCTTCAAGAGATTCTTGCATCAAACGGAAACATTTTGACCACTTTTCTACAATGATTGTCATGATTATTTTACGTGGGGTACCCGTGTGAACATACCCCCACATTCCCTTCCAGAAGGAAATGATTGGGATACGCCCAATCAGCGCGCAAGTTGCATAACCGGCAGTACAGCAATTGCTACCAGATCAGCTCACTGGTCGGAGCGAGGTTGCCTATCCACCCTCTACTAGCTATCGCAGGCATAGTGCCGGAGCAATTGACTTAACACGTTGCTCACCCGCCGGCACCCTCCCGTCCTCTTTGATACGGGGCGAAGTACCTCGTCCAGCAATAGGACTATTCCCCAGCTTAACGCTGTTATTAAGTGGGACCACTGCCCGATCGAATCCAACCCCAATTGTGGCGGGACTTGGTTTTTTAATGGTTTTACCACCCCGATCTACCAATTATAGGCTTGGTGGGCCCTCGACAGAGCTTCATTTAAGTATACACGTTATAGACTCCCGGTGTGTACCCGTATTTGGTGAAGTTGTCTTGATAGTGAGAGGCTAAGTATTCGCTTCAACTCTCCTTAAGTGTAATGGCTTTCAGAGCGTCTCCCAATCACTGTATGCGGCTGCAGTCCGGATCATAGGGTGGTCGGGATAGCTCCTAAGCACATTTACCTGGCGGCTTGCAGTTTCCCATATGCCCAAAAGCGGGATAAACCTCACTTCGATTCTTCGCACTTGAGATTCAGTCAAACAGCGGGTTCCTTTGGTGACCATAAATGACCTCAGTCAAGCAGCGGGTTCCGTTGGTGACCATAATTGACCTCTGTCAATCAGCGGGTTCCTTGGTGACCATAAATGACCTCGGTCAAGCAGCGGGTTTCGTTGGTGACCATAAGTGACCTTGTCCCAGGCGAGATTCGAATCCCCCCACACCGGTCTCATATACCAGGGCTCCCCTTGATCGGTATGAGTTACCGTCGAGAATTCTCACGAATTTCTCTAGCACACACTTAATCTGGCCGCTTCATCCGTTGCCCGTCAGCGAGATAGGGTAAAAGACAGCCAGTTTTAAGGGTGAACGTCGTGTGGTCTCCCGAACACCCGAACCACTTTTCTACAGTGAAATATGAAGGAGATAAATCACCATAAACGTTGTTTGATTTGATTAGGCGTGCGCCCTTCTTTTGTTAAAAATGTACTGACCGCGCAGTACTCAATTTTCGTTAACTGCGACATTTTCATGCACTCGTCACGATGCTTGAGTGGATACTAAAATCTATTACGCTTCTAGCCGTAATCTCTTAAAGGTTGTTATGCAACCAGCGTTTAACGATAATTTCTGAAGGGCCATTTATAGCCATTCACAAAAGATTTTGGTTGATTTCTTTATCTTTTCAAAAAGCTTGAATATGTTGGCACCTGTAGAAGGCTGCCGGGCCGAGAATTTATGGCGCTTACCTCGTATGATGTACAGGTCAGAACAAATTTAAGAAAAAGTACAACTTCAACAAACTGAAAGTTTCTTCATAAAGAATATTAAAATTGTATGTTTAACCTGACAATGTTTATAAGAAGGCTACATTTTAGAAATCTATACTCACCATTTTCTAAGGGTAAAGGATTTTCCAATACGTCATTAACACATGTGTGGATGAATAGGTATTGCTTCTGCAATTGAAGAAGTATTTGTAAATAGATGTAAATAACATGCCATTAATAGAACTTACTTCAGTTTGTACCATATTTTTTCTATCTCTCCTTAGGTTTAAGACTGTACCGAAAATGTCGATATCTTGATTTCGATGTATTGCCTGAAGGAGTATGTCTAACGCTATTAAAGTGCCAGTTCTACCCACTCCAGCGCTGTGAAGTAACAAAATAGTGTGAATAGAACTTAAGTTTTACATATGTTTTCTGCATGTGACATTTCGCATTGAATTCATATTGTTCGAGGTTGAACAAGAATGTACTGTTTGATGTTTTTTGCCATTATTTAGGTAAGTTTAACATTATAGATTTTGTACTATTTTTTAAAACAAATAATAGAATTTTAGGGTTATTGTAGTAATAATAGTTGTTATTAAAATAATTATTATTATTGTATTCAAAAGGTATAAAATAAGTGAGTTGATAGTAAGATAAAAAGGTTGTGTCATGTTGGGTTATTCTGCCCTCCCCCGTCATTATCTACCTAAAATGAATGTTATCTTCACAGTAGTGCAATCTCACACTGTGAGAACTTAATTGCTATCTTTATAATGTCTGTGATCAGAAGGCCCTAAATTTTAATTGTAATTGTCTTTAAGTTCTCTATAACCAATCTGTTACTATCCTGTCTAATCATGACACGCTTACCTTGTTTTACAGTCTGGAGACTCATTTGGAATTCTTTCTTTTTGGTGCTGCATCATATCAAAAAGATGACTTCAACCACAATTGCTAGGGAGCATCGCCTCAAACCTTTTAATGACCAAATCAAACATTATAGAAGTAAATGAGTATGTTAATGTGAAGATTTTTAATTTTTTGGAGATCAAATTCTACTCCAAGGTTTGCATATCGATTCCATAAAATACTCTTTTTGCAAACTGACCAGAATTTTGACTAACTCTTGACCTTACTTGCTCATAGCTTTCATGTCAGATATCAGATCACTGACATTCAGACCTTTGAGCTTTCTAATAAAAATTACCAAAAAACATGTTTGGTTGGGAAGCAGAAAATCACTTGCATTCTGGATTTGGGAGACATTTTATGCAAAAGTGCCAATATTGATAATAAAATAAATCAGCTTTGTAAGCGTTGTTGGTTCTTCACTTCCAAACTTGATACCTTTGATAACCAAGCTCCCCACTGTTATCACAACCATTACGAACTCTAAGAAGCAAAAGGGAGGGAAGGTAAAGTCACTAACTCCTATTATATTTATAGGAAAGAATTTTGTATTTCTCTCCTCTCTCTTTTGTTAAAAGGATAATTGAATTGGTCAATGCAGAAACTGAATATGTCCACTTTTTGTGTAAATTGAGTTGTACATGAATTCACCATAATTCAAGGGTGCCCGATCGAATGGTGCAAAAATTGAACGTGTCCTGCTTTTCTATAATGTAGAAAAGCGATGGTATAGTACAGACACTGAATAAGCCTAGGACATGTTCAAACTCTGTAGCGTATGTCTTATATATCTAGGATGCGCTGAAGTAAACACAGCTGAGCTGATATCAAATGAACCCATCGTTTAGTCGTTTTAACATATGCAAGTGATATTTTGTTGAGTGAAGTTCTCAATGCAAAAATGTCAAAATCAACTAGTAACAGTGTTTACGAAGAAGAAAGTAAAAGTGAACAACCTAAGAAATAGTTAAAGGTATTTCCCACTGACAAAACTGAAAGATTTCCAGAGCGTTGTGAAGTATATTGAAAAAGAATTTGACGAATTTACCAGCATATCCTAAAATGGCGTATGAAAGGGAAAAAGGAAGACAGTGCAGTGAAAGCAGACAATGGTTAAAAATATTTTTATTTCTATAATTAAACGAATATGCAATTTAGCAAGTGACGATAAAAGAGCTAAAAACACGCGAAAACTAGCAATTAGGTCATGGAATGTGCAAGGCTTAAACAGGGAGGGAAAAGTGAAACAATTAGTTAAGGAAATTAAAAAATATAAGTTAGACATTCTAGCAATCCAAGAAACAAACATTAAAGATATCACAAGCACGAGATTAGATGGATATATATGGTTCAATGGAGGAGAGCAGAATAGATTTGGGACAGGATTTCTGATTAAGGAAGAATTAAAAAGCAGCATAACAGAGTATAAAGTAGTGAATGAAAGAGTGAGTTATATCAGAGTGAAAGGAATTTATAGAAAGTTAACTATTGTAAATGTACACGCTCCAACCGAAGATGCTGAAAAAGAAAAGAAGAATGAATTTTATGAAATAATTGAAAAACTAGTAGACAACATTCCAAACTTTGACGTTAAAATAATAATAGGTGATCTAAACGCAAAAATCGGTAGAGAAGAAAGAAACCAAGCTGTCGCAGGTAAAGAAAGTTTACATGAAACAACAAATAACAATGGACGAAAGTTAATCAACTCTGCAGCCATGAAACGTATGATCACCCAAAGCACGTTTTTACAACGTAAAAACATATATAAAGGTACATGGTTAAGTCCAGATAAGAACACCACAAACCAGATAGATCATTTAATAATAGAAAAAACTCAAGCTAATTGTGTGGAACAAGTAAGAAGCTATAGAGGAGCCGATATAAACTCTGATCATTTTTTAATTAAGGCTATAGTAAGACAAGAAATACCAAAGTTGAAAAGGAAACAAAGAAACAAAAAGATAAAATGGGATAAGGAAATACTACAAAATGCAAACAAAAGGAAGGAATACATGGAGGCGATGGACAGAGAAATCAATAAAGCGACAAGGTATGAAGATGTTTAAAGAGAATGGGATATGATAAGAACTATTATTACACAAAATGCAGAAAAGTTAGGAAAAAGCTCTGTAACAGAAAATAAAGACTGGTATGATAAAGAATGTGAAGAAGCGGTAGAAGAAAGGCAAGAATTAAACTATTACAAGACCAGTCGCAAGAAAACAAAGACTACTACAGGGTTGCAAGAAATACAGCACATGACATATGCAGAAAAAAGAAAAGGGAAGTCCAAAAGAAGAAAATAGAAAAATTAGAAGAAGCATATAACAAAAAAGACATAAAAGAATTTTATAGAAAGTTAAAAACTGAAAAAGAAGGACATAAGTCCCAATCATTAACAATAAGAAATAAGAATGGTGAATTATGTATAGAAGAAAAAGACATATTAGAAACATGGGCATAACACTACGAGGAAATCCTCTCGGAACAACCATCAAATAGAATAGAACCAGTAACAAGAGTGTATAGTGAAGAAGACAAAACATGAACCAACAGAAAAAGAAATCCAGAACATTATCAGAAACATGAAAAATGGAAAGAGTCCAGGCTCAGATTGAATAGAAGCCGAACTAATCAAGTATGCAGGAGATAACCTCCAAAAGAGAATTTATGAATTAATCAAGAAAATATGGGAAAATAAAGAAATGCCCAAGGAATGGTCCCTAGCAATAGTCTGTCCAGTTTATAAGAAAGGTAACCAACAAATTCCAGGAAATTATAGACCGATTGCTCTGCTAAACATAGTGTACAAGATCTTAGCACATCTCATTAAAAAAAGGCTGCAAGAAGAAGCTGACAGTAAAATCGGACAGTACCAAAGTGGGTTTAAAAAAGGAAAATCAGTGGTAGATAACATTTTTATACTAAGACCAATACAGGAGAAATGCAAAAAGAAGAACAAATCAATATATACAGTACTGATCGATTTTAAGCAGGCTTATGATAGAATAAAGAGGAGAAATATTGTAACGGCACTTCAGGAACTGAACTTTAAAAAAGAAACAATAGAACTAGTAAAAATGACACTAGCAGAGACTTCTTCTCAAATACAATGTCATGGAAGTTTTAATACTAACCTAGGATTAAAACAAGGAGATCCAATGTCTACAATCTTATTTAACATTGTCTTAGAAAGTATAACAAGGAAAAGTCAAATACGTACAAACTACAATATACTACAACATTCATACCAATGTATGACCTATGCCGATGACTTGATTCTAATGGCGAAGACCCGTGAGGAATTAAAAACTCTTATAAAGAATCTAGAACATCAAGCGAAGTTAAGGGGACTGCTCATAAATGAAGAAAAATCACACTATATGATATTATAAAAATATAAGTGCGGATAAAGAATATAAATTTCAGTATGCTACTAGCGCAATATATTTAGGTGTGGAAATTAACAGCTATGGAAATATAACAAACGAAATAGAAAGACGGATAGTGACAGGTTCAAGATGTGCGGGATCCTATAAAAATGTACTAAATAATAAAAATGTGTCGCGATCTTTAAAAGTGAAACTTTATAAAACTGTCATCAGGCCAATAGTTACATTTGCTTGTGAGACATGGGTATTAACACAAGAAAATTGCAATAAATTAGAAGTATGGGAAAGAAGGATTTTACGGAAGATTTATGGAGGTGTACAAAACCAGGGAGAGTGGAGAAGAACTACCATAGAACTAATGCAGATGTATAAAGAACCAGGCATTAAAACAATATTACAACAAAACAGACTCCGATGGTTAGGACATGTAACAAGAATGGACGAAAATCAACTAACAAAGAAAATGTACAAAACAGAAATAGGAGGACCTAACAGAAAGGGAAGACCAAACAAAACCTGGTGGGAAGCAGTACAAGAAGATCTACGAGAGCTGGAAATACCAAATTGGGAAGAAACTGCAAAAAATAGAAAGCTATGCAAGGACAACATTCAAGCCATAGGCCTACAGGCCTGAAGTGCTGCATTATATATATTATATAACTTTAGGATTTTCAGATTTCTTTTGTTAATATTAAGTTCAGTTGTTCTTTTGCCACAAAATAGTTTCTTGTGTATTCTTTGCATTTTATTTGCAATCAATGCAGAAACTGAATATGTCCACATCTTATATGCATTTTTTTCTCTTAGAATACAAAACTTTAAGTACATTGAACCATGTGATCTTACCTAAAAGATACCCTTCTTTCATATCCCAAAAAGTCACGAAGGTCCATAAAAGCAACATTGAATAATTCAGTATTTCTTGTTTTTCTCAAAATAAGGTGGTTGGGACATATTCAGTTTCTGCATTGACCGATTCAATTATTGAAATAAATCTTTTATTAAATGGTCTTGAAAAAATCATCGAACACGTCGATTTTTATCTTAAATGAGACATATTTTAGTGTAATTGTTATTTGTAGATTGTCTTTTGTTTTTGAGTTATGGCGATAGCGAATTTTTTTTATAATAGAAACCGTAATTTTTTATAATGGATTAGGAAAGATAATGAAATTTTAAGACCGAATATTCATACCAAGTAGTCATGTAACAATTGGGTTAGCATTAAAATTATAATAGTTCTTCATAGAATTTTTAAATTTTTTTTATGAAAACTTGGAACTCTCGATTGTTATTCGATATTTGTTTTAAAACTTTAAAAGCAATTATCTCGAAAAGCTTTTAATACAGTATCATACTTTTTTAGCATATTTGGCCTTAGAATTTCATTATCATTCCTAATCCACAATAAAAATTACTGTTTCTATTTAAAAAAGTTCGCTATCGCCATATCTCAAAAACAAAAGACAATCTACAAATAATAATTACACTAAAATGTCACATTTAAAGCTCCGTTATCGCGTAGGTGAAGTACCGCTTAAACAGTTCTGAAGAATTTCATTTTAAAAATTGCACTTAATTTACATTTATTGTGCATGAGATCTTTTCTTAAGAGTGTTATCTAATTTATATTATTCTTTATAGCAGATACAAAATTGTAAAAGCTATTTCCTTAACGAATAAAAAAGTGTAAATTTATAAAAACAAAACTATAGCTAGAGAGCTTTTAAAAATAGTAAAGTGTACTTCCTAAATTATCGTTTAAGTGTTATTTGAGATAAGAATGCCTGAATATACAACAGTATAAAAGAACTTTATAAACTAAAAAAAAGGTCATATCCTGCGTTTATTCAAACATTTTGGTAAATGACAACTATCATTCTTAGTTCAGGCTTTTGCTCACGTAACGCGCTGTAGGCGGATCGAGTTAAAAAAGCGGGAAGTTTCAATGAGTTTGATTTGACTGTTAATACATTTAACGCATTTTCGTTATTGTTACATATATTTTTGTGATTGTCGATGTAAAGTAACAGATTATTGTTTATATCCCTTCCCATATTTTAACTTTCCTAATCTTTTGACTATTATTTAATAAATTCCCGAAGTAAATGTTTTTCTTTACTTAAGAGCATGTGACGGTTAATTTCTGAATAAACTACTTCACTCTTAATTAGTCCTGATTAATTTCTTAAAACGAATATATATTTTCAATATTTTAATATAGTAATACTTTTCTTTTTCTTAAAACCAGCAAAGAACAACTGATATTTTTAAAGATATTTAGCAGTTTTTTATTCCCCTTCTTAATTTCAACTACCTTAAATTATTCCTTGGCATTTAAAAATTAAAAATTTCAGTTAAACTTAAAATATTTTGAAAGTTCACGCATGTCTGGCAACACTGTGAGCAGAGAATTGCGATGCGAACAAATAATGTTTCTATTTACATTTTCAAATTTTAGTTTTAAAGAAATTAATTACCTTTTGGAGACCGTAGCTCCATCTTTAGGTGTTTATAGTTAATGAAGCTTCCTATTATTAACACTGCCGGCGATAACGGGCCCTTAACCCTTAACTACCCGAGTGCTATAAGAGCAGCACAAATGCCTGGGACCGGCCACGGTGACCGCTGGTCTCTAAAGCGCTATAAAATTTTAAAAAATGCAAAATAAGTCATTTAAATTTGTTGTTATAGTCCTTAAATAGTGTGAATTCCCATTTAAAGATTTTTTTTTAAATGTTTATAATCAAAAATTAATATGTCTAAAAAAATGATTTAACAGTGGAAATTACAAAACAGACAGCCTAGTTGATTCTAACATCAAAAAAATTATTACAGACAGAAAATAAAACAATTTTCTTACAAAGCAGGATAAACTAAGTTATAATAGATATATATATATAGATATATTATATAGATATATTATATAGATATAGCAATGATTTTTCGAAATCCCTATCACCAAAGCAAACCTTCAGTGAATCCGTCGAAGTGCTAGCCATAACTTAAATACCCGGGTCCGATCACTATGACCGTACGAAATATTTAAATTGAAATAATAACGCAACGTGTGAAAACAGAACGATGTGCAGCGGGCTACTAACTGAAAATGATGCAATTTAGGAATACCTAAAGGCACAAATCATAATTCTTCCTAGAAATAGGAAAAACCACAAGTCACACAGGTACCTGCGGTCACCGAGACCACACCTAGTTAGTTAAGGGTTAAGATAAAAATCGACGTGTTCAAGGATTTTTTCAACAACATTTAATAAAAGATTTATTTCGATAGTTCCAGACTTTATACTCGCACTGTATATGCAGACCGTGTTTAGTACAGTTTGTAAAACTGTAAACTGGCCAGCCCTCATTACAATTTTGAAAAGTCGGCGCCTATCGTACCAAAGATATATTTTTCTTAAGGAGCCTAATGAATGCTCTGAACTTTTACTGTTTAAGAAGATTTGAATTAGAATTTGGATTTTTAAAATTTTTGAAAAATGGCTTATTTCCAAATCTTGCACATTAAATGCCTTATTGCGAGCTTTGTAAAATCTTAAAAATAGCATCAAGTGTGAATTACAAACTTAAATGGCCAATCAAAATGCAGTATCAGAATATTATGTATTTTTCTATCTCTCAACTCACTTATTTTTATAGATTTTGAGTGATATTACTTTTAGTTTTCCGATACCATCTAGAATGTAAGTACGTAAGTAGTACAGAAGCTCATTTTGAGCTTAATTGAGAAATTATAAATTTTACATCACATACTTAATTAAGACAAAACAAGATGTCTAGAGAGGTAAGGGAGAAAATTAGATAAAATACTCATTAATCCTTAAGAACCTGTTATGTATGATCAGTATTATTTAGCTTTACACTCGTATATATGTATATATCTTTTATTACCATCAGTATTATATTTTTTATTTTATATAATAAAATAATTTTATAAACCATACCTGCAGTGTATTACTATTGCATCAGAATTCTTTTCAGCATGCTCTCGCATCATCTGACAGAATTCTAGTAGTACTTCGGAACCTACTGGACAGCCAAAATCTGGCCAATCGGTGAACTGTACGTGTGTTACTGTCCATTGTTGTAACTCCTGAGATTTTATATAATATTAAGAAATTGAAAAAAATAATAATGCATAATTACTTTTTGAACTAATAAAGTTCTAACAATATGAGTTTTGAAATCTAACTCTGTACAGCATCTTATACAGATTCCATTATCTAATTCTATATTTTCGTGATTATCAGGAAAATATTTGTAACATTTGTCCTGAAATAGAAATAAGAAATATATTTTGATTTTAGTTATTATTAAAAATTAATTTTTCAAACTTACTTTATTTTGTTCTACAAATTGAGCTACCATCACAATGAGCGATGTATTTTCTTGTATAATCATTTTCCAAAAGTCCATGCATGTATGTTCCAAAGGACCTTGAGTGGCTATGTATTCTATATTGTTTGAATAACCCTGCAGGATGTAAAATTTTAAATTTGGAATTGCAGTTAATAAACTAAAACAATAAATCGGTAAGTCAAACTTGCGAAACTGTATATTTTGTAAACTATTGTATATTTTTACGATTTTCGATTCTATACTTTATTAGAAGTATTTTTGGATAACATAATACAGGTTGTCCGCACAACTTTTGAGTACATTTGATTTCTTTAATTTTTTTCTTATAATGCAAAATTAAAAAAATATTTTACCTGCTGTAACTAATATTTAACTAATGATAATCATACATGATACTTATAAATATGTACTTAAATCAACGTTTCATCATAAATTATTTAGAGCAGCGTTTCCCAACCACCGGTCCGTAGACCGGTGCCCGTCCCTCAGGAATTTTTGCCGGTCCGCAAAGCAATAACAGTAGTTTTCAAAATTTTACTAAAAGCATTTTTCTAATCCTGGAGATAACATAGGGTTAGATGGTTTATCGCAATTGACATACATATGTGATATATAACGCGCCAGCTCCATACCTATGTGGTGGGGTAATATCCAGTTAATAGGTAATAAGATCAATCTTCCTTTAAGATCTTTAGAATTTTTAAGTGGGTTTGG
The DNA here is from genome assembly GCA_929113105.1 of Agrypnus murinus. Taxonomy (NCBI): domain Eukaryota; kingdom Metazoa; phylum Arthropoda; class Insecta; order Coleoptera; family Elateridae; genus Agrypnus; species Agrypnus murinus. The sequence goes on along the minus strand of OV816029.1, from coordinate 134,273,291 downwards.
CGCGCACGAGTCTAGTCATACCGGAGCCAAAAGAATTTTTGTCTTGAGTGCCTGATTAATGCGAACGATCAAAATCCTGGTTTCGCGGTTTCCAGGGACCGTAAAACTTGCTTCGATCCGGATCGTTTTTTGTGTGTCGATGGGTTGGGTAGTTCCCGTCTCAGATTTATAGTCTCGATCGTCTCCGGTAAACCGTTTAGAAGGAAGCGGCAAAAAATTGTCCCCCGCCTTACGGTAGGTTGAAACGAAAATCTGACCACGGAATCTTTGCCATCTCAGTGCCGCAGTTTTTTGCCCACACTCTTCCGGGGGCGGGGGTTAGGGGTGGCATGAAGTTTTTGGGGGGCGATTGAATTTGTGTTGGCGGCATTCGATGTCACGCGGCCTGCTATGAGCGGTGTTTCAATTGGTTTTTCGGTACCTCTAGCCCTCTCCGTTCCGTTTTTGAGAGTCGGTATCTCGGAAACTATAGGAGCCAAAACGACTATTTTGGCGTCAAACGACGGGCAATCTCAAAATATTTCCCCATCAAATTCCATACAAAACCATGAGAAAAAAAAGTTAAAACCGAAAAACTCGAAATTTCTTATTTTTCACCTGAGAATCGTGCTAAAGTAATATCGCCGCCACCAGCCTAATCGGGCTCCTAAGTGGAAACCACTTTTGAAGGTCTTATATGATTGCCTCCTGGGTCGTTTGAGTCCATTCCCGTTTTTGATCGCCGCTCCCGGAACCCACTCGCCAGTGTTTTCGGTTATATCTCCGCTGCCTGTCCAGATATCTTGTTCTGGTTTTTACTGATGAATTGCCCTATGTGTCTAGAACCCGGTTATGGTCTTGGGCGCTGCACCCCGCCTTGCGATCGTCTGTTTGTTTGGTGAAAAGAGGAATACTCCGACCCCTCGGGCCCGACGATTTCGGGCCGTTTTGGTCGTTCGAGGTTTGGTGTGCGGGAAGCGGATGAGGTACGAAAACCTACTTTTATGATAAGATTTATCTTGCGAATTGTTTTCTTTAATTTTTTACGTTACCGGTCCGCAAGCAAATGCTATGGCGTTTGGCGGTCCGTGAACAAAAAAGCATTTAGAGCACCTTTACGATGGTAGCTATCAGTTACTATATTTGTTTTACTTGCATATTATTTGTTGATTATACCTGTGATATGAAATATATAAACTCCTTAACCACCAGGGCATTATAAGCGGGCGTGATAGTCTATAACGCCCGCTCATCGTTTACTTTACAATCTGAGTCGGCGTTACGTTCAATCATAACTTGGATAAATAGGCCAGAAACTATATGTTTGCATACGAGTGTGTACTAGGGTGGTTCAACAAAAAAGCACAGTCGGAAATCTTATGCTCTCACCCCCTAGGATTATTGTATATCGAAAAGAAAAGTACCCCTATTTTTTATTTTGAAATCGGTCGATGTTTAGGGGTGTCTCAAAGCCTTTAAAGTTTCCCATGTATTTTATATGGGAAAAACACGTTTTCGTAGATTTGGTATAGAATCCTAGAAAATCAATATTTTTCAACGGGACTACTCTGTTTCTCTTCAGAAATGTTCAGAGAATGACATCCAATAATTTATTTGTTAAATTTTTTATATTAATTATTTTTTATAGACCCGCAAAAAACCCCATAAATGAAAGACACACAGAAATACATGGGAAACTTTAAGGGGTTTGAGGCACCCCTAAACATTGTCCGATTTCAAAATAAAAAAATAGGACTTTTTTTTTCGATATACAATAATCTTAGGGGGTGAGAGCATAATATTTCCAACTTTGCTTTTTTGTTGGACCACCCTAGTGCGTACACAACAAATAACGTGTATTTGCAACTTGGTTTTTGAAGGCGTGATCCACGAATTCTTTTGTGCCGACTTCTTCAGAAAGAATTAGGCATCACTTAAATGGAAATCTATGTACTATTAATTTCATAATGATCTAGGACAGCATGGCTAACATGATGCTATTTTTTATTATTTTACCCTATGCATTTACACTAAAAAATAATGGGCTAGTTATCCTGTTGAGTTTAATAAACTATTATTATTATAATAAAATAGCATCATGTTAGCCGTGCTGTCCTAGATCATTATGAAATCAGTAGTACCAGTCGATTTTATTGATTTTTATATCATTGGATAGATTATGAAAAAACGAAGAATTCATATCATTGGACCAACATGGAGAAATTAATAGCCTATTTATTCTTGAATATATATTCCAAGAAGATTAGAATAAATTATTGTGAAACAAATGTCATTCAAATCTTGAAATTTTTAAGTATGTACAACTTAAAAAAGCAGAACGTACTAAAACCTTATATTGTAACGTTCAAAATTTTAAGAAGTTTTAGAGGCACTGACAGGGTTAATATCAGATTCTATTGTTGAGACGAATTGATTGACAGCAATGCATTTTAAATGGGATTTATATTACTCTAAAATCCCGAATTGCAGCTTTGCTGTTATATTTCTCCGTATTGGGCCAATGATATGAATTTTTTGTTTTATTCATAATCCAATGATATAAAAATCAATAAAATCGACTGGTCCTTAGTTTTCCATTTAAGTGGTGCCTAGTCCTTTCTTAGATAAAATTCTTTAGATGACATGTCGACATGTGCTATTAGGACTTTTTGTTTTCATTGTGGTAACAACCAAGAACAAAAACTTTTGAATTTAAAATTTCATACCTCTGTACAAATTTACCTTTTGCTAATTTAGTAAACGTTGTTACCATTCAACAAATATAAAAATTCCTAGCTTTAAAAATATAAACAACATCCTTGGCGTTCAACGTCAACAGTTATCAATTAAAATTAATTTTGTACTTGTACATATTCTCGTGAAAAATAAAATTTTGTATGTACCACGAGCATTATTAGATGATAATGCCCATCGGGCGACTTCAGGCCCTCGGGCTGAAACGTCGTCACCCTCTTGGTGTTATCATCATACTAACGCCCTTGGTACATAAATAACTATTATAGCTTATTTTTTACATCTGTAGCCTTAAGGGTTTCTATTACTCTATATTAATAAATAATAATAAAAGTGTTTGTTGATCTTTGTAGAATTTGTCTACACTCATTGGGTCGTAACAGTATCCGCCAAAAAATTGCGTCAGCAGCCTGTTATAATCTCATTTATAATATTCACCTCCCAAGAACACTACATATTCAATTTTACTATGTGCGGTTGAATTATAGGTAGGCAGTTTTTCAGAATTTTGCCACATTACACCGACTTTGACCGTCACAGTTTCAAATTTTATATTTTTATTACGGAAGAGAATACTATGAAAAAAGTCCTATTTAAACAGGAAAAATCTGCTGTGCCAATTATCTCGCAATAGTACATAGAACTTTCTTGTTTGGATTAAAGAGATTTGTTTGAGTTAAAGAGGATTTCAGATTAAAGAAGTGTGTTCAGCTTATAGTTTGTAAATGTTGTTCATATTACTGGATGTTCGGGATACAGTTCAGCTTATGAATTATTACTGTATTTGTATTATTTTATATGATTGAGTTCCTGAGTTTCTACCAATTCATATAATAAATTGTCTATTTGAAAGTGAAAAGTTTCATAGTTATCAGCATTTTTATACTGTTTTGCTTTTCTCAAATTAATTTATCAGTCTGATTATAAATGTCCCAACAATATAACCATATTCCATCTACACTTTGCACTTTAAAAAATTGTATAATAAAAAAAATATTAATTGTAAAAAAAATAAATTATAAACGATGATATACCTATAGTCATGAAATATAATCAAATTAAAAGATTAATTCAAAGTTTCACAAGTTTTATTAGTTTATCTTAACCTGACAATATTGTTTCGACATTAAAATATCTTATTTACCTTTGATAATGACATTTTAATGTCGAAACAATATTGTCAGGTTAAGATAAACTAATGAAACTTGTGAAACTTTGAATTAATCTCTTAATTTGATTATATTTCATGCTTATGGAGTTCCACACAGTAAGGCTGGAGACAGTAAACGCTACCTATAGTCAGTTTATGGGGATGTATCAAAAAGTGTTAAAAAACAAGATTTTCCTTATGTCGGAATATCTCGTTCAAACTCGGTATGTGAATGTAAAATGTCATTAGAACTATTTTTTTCTTAATAAAACTTTTTTATTTTAACAAATAAAGTCATTTGTTGCCGATTTTTTTCTTAAGTAGTGAATTTGACAGATATCTAATGTCACTTGTCATCTTTGAGATGGCGTATTTTAAGTATTTTTGGAAGCAGAGGTGATTGCCCCACAATAGTTATTTACATTACAAGCTGCGAAAGTTTACTTTTAGGTGCAAGGTGTTTTTGAATGGCCAAGGCGAAGCGTAAGCGTAGCCGAGGTTAGTTAAAAACACCGAGCACCTGAAAGGGCTTCCGCAGCGTGTAATGTATTGAACTTTTCATTCGCCCGTTAACATTTATTAACCACTGTAAATAAATAAATTAAACGATGATTCAGTGATTATAATAAACTAATGTTTGCATATAAATACAACAGTATTGTTACCAAGGTAATGTTGACTACAGCCACCTTATAATATCATAATTTAAAAAAATCGACAGTTTTACTTCGTGGTCCAGGGACCGAAAGTTTTTCATACCTAGCAACCACCTCGCATGTTTTACTTTTGCTTTCGGTTGCTTTATCAAGATAGAAAGTTACACTTTCGTAAAGGGGAGAATGAAAAGTTCTTTTCCAATTAGAATTTTTTTTTAGAAATTCTTTCTAAGAAACAATTGCGAATAAAAACTAAATAAACAATCTTTGGAAAGTGTGGAAATTTATGCTGCATGGACTCATATATCTAATTTAACTGCATATACTTAAACATAGACTGATAAAATAAATCATGATTAGTCCATAAATTTAGATATAAATAAACAAGAACAACACAAAGACTGAAATAAATATGGGATACAAACAAAATAAAGAAATAGAGAGTACAGAAATTCTTTTCCTAATATTTAATAATAAGCATATTTCTCTCTAGATGATTGTTGTAAATACCTGAATATAAGAAGCGTTTATATAATCTGTTGTTGAAAAGTTGTCATTAATATCGACTAACTTTACCCGAGTCTCATCATCTGAAAATAAAGTCAAAATGAAATTAAATCTATAGTTTAAGCTTCTATGAAACATTACATGGTATAATATTTGTGTATCGATTCTTTTTTTTATTTTCTGGCAACAGTCCATCATATGCTGGCAGTGACCTTTCATTACTCATAGTACCCAATAAGGTAAATTCTTGTTTTAATTTTTCGTGATCATTATTAAGTTGCTTATAATGATTGGGAAACTGTTTAATCGATACTGGTATTGGAGTAAGTGTTGTAAGTATAGACTTAATTGATTCTTTTTTCTTATTCCTAAAAAAAACATTTATTTATATTATTTTGCTACTGGTAGTTATTCAAATTTACCACTGTTGTCTTCGTCTCCACCAAATAATTATAAAACTCAAAGAAATTGCTGTGCCAATAATTCCTAATACAAGGCCCAATATTAAAGCTAAATTTATTAAAGCTAAAAATTATTTATTAATAATAATTATAGTATTAGAAACCACAGTATTTCAAAATAAAGCATGTGGTTCCTTGCATTGTAATGAATTATAATTTTGTAAAAATAATTACGTTTCAGTAACACAGTTTTTATGGAAGGCCTCTAAAATCAAAAGTACTACGTATATCTGTGGCAAGTTCACAGAACACCAGTTCCTATGTACAACTATCATAAAATTTAGAAATTAATTCCACTTCTCTTTCCCCTCAAAATTAGTATGAAGTACTTAATTTGTACAAACGACAAATGTAAATGATAATAAAATATTAATAAAAATGTGTTTGCTAAAATCTCTGTAGCTTTCAATTTTCTGGCAGGTCAGTTTATATATCCCGTTATGGTTACTGGTCATAAACCACATGTTTATTTTAGAAATACCATACAATACAACTCCAAAACCTACCAGGCATTTGGAACCTAACTGTAGGGCTATCTCTATAACCATGAAGTGTAAATCCTCTTACTTTTAAAGTATACATAACACCAGGTTCTAGAGGTACATTTGATTCAAACAGATCTTGATCTCCAAGAACAAAACCATAAGTATCCATTTCATCTTTTTCTAAAAAGACCAAAATCATTTCAAACTATTTTTAAATAAAGTATTCATCAGTATATACCATTAAATGGATTCCAAAGATTCGGAGTAACTTGATAAGGTCCTAAAGCATTTTGTTGTTTCTTTATTTTTGGCCAACTATTTTCATCTCCTTCCCAAAAACCATGTTTAGATGCTTCATTTGCATCATCGGTGCCAACAATCAGAGCATAATATAATATCTCACCAAACCTTGAATCAAATAAATTTTTATCAAGAGTATAGTTGGCTTTGGTTGAATCATACGGTATGGGTGTATTGATAGTTTCAGTCTCAGGGGGAACTGTAAATGATTAATATAACTTTTCTTTTAAAATTATTACAGAGACAGTAGATATTACTTACCTCCAGATGGACTTAAAAATACCAAAAAAGATCCAACACTTTCAGAATTCTTTGTGTGTACTTTTATTGATACATTATAAGTGTATTCAGGTAGAAGTTCATTGAATTCAATTGCATATTCTTCTTTTTGTTCTAATAAATCTAATTTTTGCTCATTAGAACTATAATTTAATCTACTTCCAAGTAACGTGATGCTAAATTTGTCAAACAAACCATTTGTGTTGCAAGGATGCTTAAAAGATATTATTGCAGAAACATTGTAAGTTTCCACTTTTTCATCTTTTATTTCGTAATTCAGTTTCCGCACTTCTTCTGGTTCTAATATAAAATACAATCATTAAAGAACAACTTGATTTGGTCAAAATAGAAATAGAATTAAGTACCTGATTCTAAAGTTTGGAATTTTATAAGGTCAGATGATTCTCCAATTCCTGCACTTGTCTCTGCTCTTACAGAAGCCCAGTACAGGTGATATGGTTTACCATCTTTGAATTCAAAGCTGTTGTCTGACGGTGGTATATCATATGAATGATTCTTTATAAATTTATTGCATTCCTCATCTTTAAAAACAATATATATTGGTTCACCTACTGTCAATTCTAAATGGTAGTTTTTTATTACACCATTTTTCTTAGGTGGTTCTTCCCATGTTAACATAATGCCATTTTTGGTGGTTGTTATAGTTTTGTTTATAACTGGGGCTTCTGGAACTTGAAATATTTGAATGATGTTAAAATCATATGTTTGTTATACATATAAGCATTATGTTTATTAGTAGAATAGACTGTACAGAATGGTCGAAATAGAACACAGCTTAAGAAAATCTTTTTTTATTTTGTTTTGGACTATAAATTTACTTTTCATTACTTGTAATTGGCAGCTTGTCGGAGATGCAGCAACCAGTTAAGAATTAGACGGCTCTCACACTGAAGCAATAAGCAATCAGGAACTAGCAATTGGAAACGCGCAATATTATCGCCATCGGGTTATTTACATTGAATTTAATCAGAAGTCTCACATTGGAGCAACTTGTTATCGCTTCTACAAAAACGTTGCCGGTTGCGTTAATATTCGTAGAGCAATACTTGCATTATTATTATAAATAGAGAGTGGAATTTTTATACAACAGACATGACGATTCAGCATTTGTTAGAAACTTAAAGACATATGTGCATAACAAACTATTTTATTTATGCTATTAGTATATTAGGAATACTTGTAAATTATTAATTTTTTATTATTTACTGGAATGATTGTGGCCGAAATATAAGTCAAGGTTATGAGGTCAGTGGCTGATGTAATTAAAGACGGTCTAAATAAGAAATGTGCATATGTATATTTAGCATAAAAAGAAAAAGATTTATTATTGTTATTGGAAGTTAGAAATTTTTGCGTGCAAAGCTGACGCAATTGGATTATTCTTCATCTAGCACTTTATAAGTTCGTTTTAAATAATCTGTTAATAAATTCGAAGTTTCGCTAATTTCTTCGTTGTTATTAAATCTGTGTTTCTTAAATGCCACCAAATTAAAATCGCATATCCAGAGTTGTTAGAGGATTACATGATTGTTTGAGATTGCTACACAAACTAAAAGGAATCAGTTGCTGCAGTGTGAGAGGTGGTCAAAATAATATTGTCTGTTGCTTATTGTCAGGTTCTAGTTGAGCATTGCCTCAGTGTGAGAGCTTACTTAAAGAGTCAAATTGCCACCTCTTCAAGATTCTTACATCTACTCTTGTTGTCAGCTTTTTCCAATAGAGAAGAAATAAAGACTATCAAGTTTAAACGTAATAAAAATAACACAAAAGAATGCCCACGTTGGCAAAGCCATTATAACAAAAGCTATTTTTCCGGAAACGAAACAAAACAAATTACTTTAACACTTACTGCATAACTCAAAAATTGCATAATTCAAAAATTGCACCTGCCATTGCGATCTCTATTATGCAAATTTAAATACAAGAATGGGTGTTAACCCCAAAAGCTTCTAATTAGATAATGGAAATCAGGAACAAAATAAAAACATGTTGAGCGCCGCTAAATTGATAACAAAATTTAAGAATCTCAATTTGGAAAGATTCCTCAGTTAAAATTGACGTTAGATTAATCAAAACACGCATCAATCGATACTACTAAATTTTAAGTAAAAAAACAAAACATCAGCAATTTGTTGGGCCAAACCATATCATACGATAAATTAAAATTAAAAATACAAAGTTATCATTATCAAAAAAATAATTTAACTTTTGGGATCCCAAATAGTCATTACAAAAAGTAACTTGAAGCAAGTAGGCTTCCTATTCGGTACGATAATACACAAAACTGCATTAACACAAATAATTATTACTTATCAAACTGTCACATTAAACACACCGAAAGGGGCAAAAGTTACGCCACTTTGAAAATCCCATGTTAAGTCTATGGGAGTTTTTTTTTCAATAAAATGACACGTAAACAGACTGAAAAGAATGAAAAACGTTTATTTTTTGAATTTTGTGTGAATAAGCCTAACCTAACCCTTTTATGCCTAAATTCCCGCTGGTGGCGCCACCTACCTTCCTTCACCTAAAAGTGGTACCGATCGACTACACTCGTCGAATACTATCTGAATATACTATATATTATACACAAAAAGTGTTTCAAGGTACGGAAGTGAAGCCAAACTTTTAACACTGCAAAAGCGGTGCTTTTAAAAGGGCATCTGCAGATTTTTCTAGAAACAAATTTTATCGATCTGGGAATGTTTCTTTTAGATGACTCTTGATAATTTAACGGACTTATTTTATGGAGAATACCAATGTATTTTTAAACCAAGGAAAAAATATACAATAATATGCAGGACTGTACTAAGGGTTTTTATCAATTTATGCAAAAAATTGCATTTTTCGGGAGTTCAAAAAAATGAACCGTTACAAAGTACGGGTTCATCCTCCGCGAAATGTATCACTTCACTGTTGAAATCTTGGAAGTTTTATTATAAATCTACAGAATCTCAAACTCTGAAGTTTTGGAACAGTAAAAGTCTGCAAGTCTGAAATTATGGAACATGAATCTTTAATACTCATAATTAGATTTCTAATCCTCATCATCTGGAACTATAATGCTTCAAAACCTAAATACGACTAATCTTGAATACTTAAAGAGTTGACAAAATGAAACAGTAAATTCCACTACCCATTTTTTTCTAGAGTCCTTTGACTTTGAAAGCGTATTGCTTGTAAATTACTGAACCAAATTAAATATTTTAAAAACGAGCAAATAGTAAATTTATGTACACGCAACAGTAAAATATTAAAATTCTAAATTGCATACTTTTGTTTTTATCGGACGATACGTAATAAAAGGTACCCATTTTGTGGGACAATTCCATTAAAAGTAAGTTAAATATTTTTTTTCTGAGAAAGTATATGCGATATATATCTATGAGATTTTTGTACGGGGTAGAAAAAACCTTGTAGTTGTTATGCTATTAATTTTCAGACAAAAAAGTTTATTTAAGATTTATATGAAAAAATAGCGAACTATGTTTTCTTGTTTATTAATAGAGATAGTCTCAAAATCTTTTCGTTAAATTAACACTTTACTTACACTTACAAATGACGAGAATCTTGTGTTTGTACACTAACCTTCCATCATCCTCCATTAACTCTTAGCCCTGGTTTAGGGGTCTTTTTGTTAAATTTTAAAAACATTGTTATACAGAGTAAACGGTTAGAGTAAGCGTCACAGTGTCTTCGAAAAAATATTTTTCGTAAAAAATGAAATTACCCGAACAACATTTCTGATATAAAAGATATAATTAAAAAATCAAGTTTTTTTCTAATTTTATCTACAAAATTTAAAAGAATCTTTCAAATACAATATTGGAACGGCGTGAACAGCAGCCCAACTAAAGGGGACTGGGGGTGGGGTGCTAAGCACTCCCCAAAATCAAAATTAGCACCTCCAATTCAAAATAATTTTCAAATTATAGTTGGGATCAATCTTTTTTCGGCGCCATATTGGCACGGCCATATTGGAAAAACAAAGAATATGGTGTACAGGGTTAATTACACACTCAATAATATACTTAGTTCTGGCCGCCATCTTGAACCCCATTTTGTTTTTTCCAGGGGCTACATTACATTTGAAAGATAAGGTTTCAACGAAAAAATTCACACCTTGGAATATTTTTTCGTAACTTTTAATTTTTGGCTATTCAGGTGGCCCAGTTGACGTGGAACGTCCCATATATATGTACTCGTATGTATGTTATGTATGTATATTTATTTACGGCAAAGAAATTTCTAATACATTATAATAAATAACAACTATATATTAAGGGTTGCAAATAGATCAAATAAAACAAACAATAGAACAAACAAAACGGACATCCAGCAAAAGGTTATACCGGGTATCCCAAAATGCCGTTTACACGCAATATCTTCCTTATTTGAAAAGATAAAGAAATCAACAAAAAACTATTGTGAATGACTCAAAATGGACCTTCAAAAAACAAACGCTGGTTGCATAGCAACGTTTAAGAGATCATGTCAACTTGATTAATTTCTCAAATTGCACCCCCTGTTTTTTTTCGCATTTAATACATTTTTTAAAAAATATTTATTATAAATTGAATTTATCTTAAACTTAAAGCAAAAGCTCAAAATGCTCCCTTGTGGGCTCTACACAGGCTTCAAAACGCCTTAATAGTTCCCTTGTAGACACGGCTCTAATCATAATACTTTTTGAATAAATAATTCAGTTAGTGAATATAAACAATGAATGAGTACAATTTATAAAAAATATTTTTTTCAACCCCTAAATGAACATTAGATAATTACGTAAGGCATACTATCATATGCAGAATGAAGTAAAGAATACATTTCCGTGAAAAAAACAGACGGTACAATTTGAGAGATTAAGTTGGCATCATCTCTTGAAGGTTGCTAGTGTTGTAGTTAATGTTTTCTGAAGGGCTATTTTGAGTCATTCACAATAGTTTTTGGTTGATTTCTTTATCTTTTCAAATAAGGGAGATATTTTGCGTATAAACGGCATTTTGGGATACCCGGTATATGGGACGTTCCACGTCAACTGGGCCACCTGAATAGCCAAAAATTAAAGCTTCGAAAAAAATATTCCATTGCACCAATTTTTTCATTGAAACGTTATCTTTCTAATGCAATGTAGTTTTTAGTTGATTTCTTTATCTTTTCAAATAAGGGAGATATTGCGCGTAAACAGCATTTTAGACACCCGGTATATGAATTGGCAGAGACCCCAAAGCTGAATCATATGTTACTTTGTTACATTGTTACTTTATATCAGAAAACAAATTAATAATGATAACATCGTTGTTCGCTTTACTAACGTAGTATACATTGATGCGTAAGATTTGGCAACGCAATGTACGATCAGTATTTGACGTAAAACCAAAGTGAGGTTAGAGTTTGGTAAAGATTATTGACTGCTGCACGTTAAATAGATATATGCGGTGTTATGAATATGATTGTGACCAAAAATTATATTTGATGACATCATAAAAGAACAAGTGTGTGGTATAGCTTTAATTTGGTCGATTCGCTGTCCTTCATGCCAAGTTGTCAAATACGTTCACGCATCAGAAATAGTCCCCTAGTGATGATTCTACAAAACGTCGTGTTTTGAATATAAAACTTGCAGTAGATAGAAGATTCTTAATACTATTTCCTATTATCATTATTTGTGTATAACATTAATTAATCAAAAATTGATCTTCAGCGATGATCGATGCCGGTATTGGGGCAAGTCAAATCAACACGATTCTCACATCACTTCACACACCTACTGTGAGCAAAACAACCTTGAAGCAATCAGGGGATATTATAGGGAAGTCAAGTAGCGAGAAAAAGTTGCGAGAAAGCTTTGCTTCAAGGGCAGGAACTAACGATAAAAAGGCCATTGTAAGTTTTATCACTGTTTTGCAATATTGCAGTACAGAACTTCGATTGTTTTTATACACATATAAACGGTTACTAATGAACTTCATATTTACTCACTTATTACTCAAAAATTAGACTGATTTGTCCACTCAAAGTGTCTCTTTAATATAGAGCACGCACTCAGTAGTCCGTGACCACATCGCCGACCACGTCTGGGATCACGTACAAGTAAAGAGAAAAATCAATGTTAATACAATTTTCATTTTATTTCATTCAATCTTATTTATTATATTCGATTTAATTTATTTACAAAAATCATTATTTTCAAGTAATATAAAAAATACCAACATACAATTCATCTAACATATCAAATTTGAATTTCCGCGCGAAGCAACGTTGCCTGATCATAAAATAGGGTTTTGCATGTGCAGGGACTTCAGTCACCAGTTTCCGGTTACAGCTGGAATACAATTTTATAATCGAAATATCTCAATAACTAAGAGGTAAACTGCAGTTTTTTCAACGTCAATATAAAATACGATTTTTAAACTATTGTTACATCGTTTTTCATATACATGGTGAGTTGTTTAAATATAAAACTTTCAAGTTGTTCTTGGGCATACTGTGTAAACCCATATACATCAATGTATTTGACTGCAACTTTGTTAATCGTTTTCTCGGTATATATGTGGTGAAATGCCGTTTTTCGGGTATCAATCGAAAGAGCAACATTGAATTTACCAAACCATACTTAAATTATATAATTCTTGAGTTGTAAGGTTTGGGTGACTTTCTACCTTAACTTTTTTCCGTAACTCTTACAGTTTTCAAGCTAAGGTACAAGGTCATCTTACGTGAGTCACCCTGTACCTACATTATGCATAGATACAATGCCTTTATTGAAAAATAAAATAAATTAATCTGATATCCCAGAACACCTATACATAGCTGCTAGCTAGACACTAATTAGACAACTAAAAGAAATATAAGGACGCAAAAAGAAAAAGGTCTCTTATAATATTTTCCAAGCAACTAAACACCCTTAGCACAGTTTCCAACTGTAGTGCCTCTCCCATGCGCCTATGGGCATGACACATGGCATTATAAAAAAGACATTTTATTTTTTATAAACTGTTGATGATTGAAAAAAAGGAACAAATTGTGGTTACTTTTTTATCCAAGTACTGCAATTCCATGCAAACGATGGACGAAAATTACAATGAAGATATGACTAGTATCTGCCAACTGCCCAAATTACGTTTACAATATTTCTATTGTTTTTCTTATCTTTTAATTGTAAAAATAAAAAAATAGGTTTTTTAATTGTTACTTTAACATAGATTTGGGGGGGATTTTGTTGTTTGGGTACCCCCTCCAAATTCTTTTCACGCCAAGACACCATGACACTTATTTTAACCATTTACCTGATAGGGTTAAGGGAGGGTGATGGAGGGAGGGTAAGTGTACCAATAAAAAATATTTATTATTTCATAACAAACATCTTTCCTATAAATAACAATATGACAAACTCGTTATGAATGTGAATTTCATTTTTCACCTTAAACTACCGATACAAGAAAACGTGTTGTGTTACAGCAAAATGAGTATGAAATTCATAATGAGCCTCCCCAAATTATCCTAAAACAGTTTGCAAATCAAACTCCTGGATTTTTGTTGCACTGTGTTAACAGAAATCATAACTGTTAATGTTCTATTTGTGTAATGCAAAGTTAAAGCATGGTCTAGACTTTCTTGAAAAATATTTTGTTTTTTACTTTGAAACTTGTATTCAATTCATAAACGGAATAGGTCGTTTCGGCGCGGCCGATTTGGCGATTCAGCGCAGGCAGTTCGACGCAAGGACGTTTCGGCGCGAAGACGATTCTGCGCGAGGACATTTCGGCGCGAAATACTTAATCATAAATTTGACGTTGCTTTAACATACACCTTCGGAAGAAACTCTAGCTTTTTAAATTTTATAAATTTATTTTGTCCAGACGAAAGAGCAACCTTTATTTTTTGCATGAACGCATTTCGAACAACACTGTAATCCGGTTTCTGATATGTGAATTGTGCATATACGGAGTTAAAAAGTGTTTAAGGCAACAATTAGAATTATTTCAATGTTTTTCTGCAAATTATAAACTTGTTTTCATTAACTCAAATCCGTTTAGAGATACATAACAACGTCTAAAACAAAAATTTACGAAAATTTTATTAAGGATTTTATTGCCTGGTCGTAATCTGACAGATAGATGATTTGATCACACAGACATCTTTGTAAATTTGAACAATTCTGCATATTTTTGTGCATGATAGGATACCAGAAAAAAAACTAAATCAACTCCCACAGGCGTCCAAACAAATAAACAATTATGCCTTGTGGGAAGGGATTACTGATTTATAGAGAAATATTCCAATATTTTAATAGTAATTCCTACGTAATCTTGAAGATTTTCTAATAAACACCTGTGTGAATGCAATTACTATTTTCGCATTTTTTTCTAACTAATATTAATTAAACCTTCCGATATTTTTAGTCGAATTACATTTTTTTTAAAAGATAAAATATTTCAAATTGTAGTGTTGTGTTGTGATCTTGTGATGCACAGGCTAAACCGAAAACCGAATCGGTCGCGCCGAATCGGCTGCGCCGAAATGTCCTAGACCGATTTATAAAAAATGCTTGAATTGTGTAAATTTCCGATCATCTTCTGCAGTCTACAATTACATAAAGAAAAAGATTAATATACTTACAGGCTTCTGAAGAATTAAATTGAACCGATGCTTGACTTTCTTTTATATCCCCTTCTGGTATAACACTAATATAAACAGTGTAGTTGTATGCTGGTTTTAAATTATTAATTGTATAATTATAGTCCAAGTTTGTTGGTTCTTCATTTATATTTATTGGTACTGTATCAGAATGATTTGTGCTATTACTGTCTACTAAAGAAATACCAATAAAGTATACTGCAAAATTCTTTATGGGACCATATGTGTAACATGGATAATTCCATACCATGTTAACACTTACGCTGTAGTTTTTTATATCTTTTGTCTCGATGTTGAAATCTACATTTCTTGCTTGTTCTGGAGCTATAAAAGAAAATGTGTTATAACAAAATCGAAACTATCTTTAAATTATACTTTCTGCAAGTGTTTTAGCTTTAGTTTTCAATCGATTACTTGGCCCAGCTTTAGTTAGAGCCTGAATATCTATTTCATATGAATACATAGGCAATGCTTTTAGAAATGTATAGTCTGTAGCATTTGCTAATACTGGTATAAAATGACTAGTTCTATTCAAAGCAGAACAGTTTTTATCATTTGGTATGAAATACTGTGGATTCATGGAGTTTATTGTAATGTTATATCCTGTTAGAACACCATGACTGTTCTCAGGTATGTCCCATTCCATGAAAATTGTTCTACTGCCAGTTGGTTTGACTTCAAGACGTGATGGTGCATCTGGTACTGAAAATAAATATATTCTGCTATTGTGGAAGTTTAACTTATCGTAAAAAAGCAAAACAACTTAACAGTGTAATACAAAATTCATATGATATTTAAAATTTTTGTATATACAGACAGTTACAGTTGTTGTAATCGTCGACATTTGTTATCTATGGGGCTATATGTACATAACGATATCACACCAATCTTTAGAACCAATGGATGCTAAATCTAATATAGCTCTAAAAAACAACAAAAAAGGCTGAATATTATATAATTTATCATAATTAAGTAGTAAGATCTTAACATTCAAGCTACCTTTTAGCAAAGATACAGTGTGTTTCACTTCCCAGCTTGACATCCTTCTGACTTTGTTATTTGTAAGCGAATCAATTCCAAACTTTTATCAGGTATAGAACCCTTTAAGAGATATTTGTGTGTAATTAGAAACCACATTTATTAAAACCCACCAGCGGATCAAATCTACTACGGATGAAGATAAATGCAAATAATTGAAGAAACATAGTAAGCGGAGAAGTCATTATGGAAATTTGTTCTGGACCACCTAAAAGTTATAAAACCAAATCTTCGTTGTTGGAATTGTAAATTTTGAGGTTTACTTTGACATATGTCAAATTTGGTACATAAATGAAAAAGAGTGTATATTTAGTTATGTGCCTACTACTGCAAGTACATTTATAAATAAAGAAGACTCAACATCTACCAGAATGTCTAAAATGCGTGACCCATCAGAAAACTAAACGAAGTCTTTACCGTCAGTATTATACTTCGAAAGAGCTCTGTCAAGTTTTCTGATTAGTTTGCGTTTTTGAGGGCACTTTTGTTTGCTACTGCAAGTAAATTTATAATGAATGAACACTCTACATCTCCCAGAATTTTCAAAATGCTATTAGAAATCTAAACAAAATTTTACCAAAACTCTTGGCCCGAAAGGACCCCGCACAAATTGAATGGAAAGTGGGTCCCGGTCAAATTGTCTGAAAATTGAGTATGTTACAGTTCTCGACTTTCTGAACAAAAGTTCTCATACACACAAATTGATCCTATGATTAGGATCCAAGATACAGAGGGCTGAAGGTTGATAGTTTGGCTATATTACTGATATATATCCCTAATGTAGTTTCCAGATCATGATAAAAAAATAAGTTGTAAATAGGTGTTGAGAGGTAATATATTGGTCATTACCATGAACCTTACAAGGTCAATTCAAAGTCAAGTTGATTTTTTACAGGTAAATTACTGTTTTTTAATGTGGCCTTAAATAGGGGGGGGGTGCAAGAGTTCGAACAACTTCAGATATAAAGTCAGTTAGCTTGCCAAGGTAATTCAAAGGTTATGAGTGTTTACTTGCCCTTGACTATAAACATTACAAGGTAATTTTTAGGTGAATTTTGGTCATGTGAGTTTTTTTAGTAGGAACCAATAATTGAATCCAGAAAAATCAATCTGAAACTTGATTGAACATCTTGTAAATTCCTACATTATCAATACCACTTAATACTGAGCTGCAATATATTTATTCAGGAAATTAATTTTTCGCTTCATAAATACTCAACCCACAGTACCAGTGATATATGTAGACAATGCAGAAAAAATTCAATATTTTTTATGATGTTATTTTAAAAATTAAATGATGATTTTATATGTATAAAATGTACTTGATCTTGCATTGACCTTGTAAAGTTCATGGTCAAGGGCAAGTAAACAGACATGACCTTTGGGTGACCTTGGGAAGCCAACTAGCTTTATATCTGAAGGTGTTCGGACCCATGAACTGCTCTATTTAGGGCGATATTAGGAAACAGTGATTTACCTGTAAAAAATCAACTTTACCTTGAACTGACCTTGTAAGGTTCATGGTGATGACTAATGTATTACCTCTCAACACCTATTTACAACTTATTTTTTTGAGATTTCTTTCAGATTACTGATTTCCCGAGATTTCCGAGCCAAACTATCAACCTTCAGCCCTCTGTATCTTGGATCCTAATCATAGGATCAATTTGTGTGTATGAAGACTTTTGTTCAGAAAGTCGAGAACTATAACATACTCAATTTTCAGACAATTTGATCGGGACCCACTTTCCATTCAATTTGTGCGGGGTCCTTTCTAGCTGGAGGAGATTACAATAGTAAGAATACCTAGTGGGGCTCACGGCTCACCACGACAAAAGGAAGAGGCCTTGCTAAACTGATGCAAGATAGTAATTACTCATTCGTATTTACATGTACCCCAACATATTGGCCACCGACCCCACAAAAATACCAGATCTTTTGATCTAACAGCCTTGGTAGTGTAATGCCTGGCGTGCCGGACTTTCACCCAAGCGGCCCGCGATCGATTCCCGGCGCTGGCAGATCTGGTTAAGGTTTTCTGCAGTTTTCCTTAGCTGTGACACAAATGTGGGATTTGCTCTATTCCATCTGTAAGTCGGCTGCAGCCGCACATTGGGCCTACATAATAATAATAATAATCGCCCCCTCCCTCCCGCACAAGCTTATAGCTTCTGAGGCCTTGTTTTAGGTTATGGGTTGTAGTAGTTATTATTATTATATTTTGTTACTTTTTTTACTGTAACAAAAGGCCTCTCACCAGCATATACGAATGTAATTCATAACTTTGACCTATCTTCTGATCACTCCCCTGTCATAGCAACTATTTGTTTAACAATCTTACCAAAGCAAGAGGATATAAAACTCCATAATCATAAAACAAACTGGGAAGAGTTTAGGATCTTACTTACAAACAAAATAAGATTAAACGTAAAATTGCAAACACCTGATGACCTGAACTCATCATTGGAATCAATGATAAAACTACTACAAGAACCTGCAATACAATCCACCCCACCTTCAAAACCACGAATCTACATACATAAATAACATTCCCTTAGAAATTAAACTCTCTGTTGCCCATTGCCCAGGTCTCACTTCCATATGTTAATATATTAGTTAGGTATTGCTTTCTTTCCGATAAGCACTTTGTTCAGAGCGTAATATAGCTTTATAGCATTAGATATTCGATTATTAATTTCCTCTTCTAGTCGCCCTTTAGCGTTTATTACTGATCCCAAGTATTTGAAGTTCTGGACCTGCTTCATTCTAGTATTATTTAATGTTATTTCCGCTTTCTGTTCTTCGTTAGGATTAACCATAACTTCTGTCTTGTCGGAGTTGATACTCATTTGGTTTTTCTTTAGTTCCTCGTTCCATGTTGTCACATTCTTTTGCAGTACCTTTTCCGTATTCGCAAATATCACCAGGTCGTCAGCATACATTAGTTCAGTAATATATACTTGTTCTAGCTTGTGGACTCTTATTCTAGTAGGTTTTAAATCCCCTCTGCATGTTTTGTATATGTCATCCATTAGTGTGATAAATAGCAGGGGGCTTAAGACTCCTCCTTGTCGGACTCCCATAGTGGTGTTAAATTCTGTTGATATTACATTGTTCGTTCTAACTTTGTTTGTTGTAGTTAAGTACATGCTTTTAATGGCTTTTGTCAGTATTGGTTCTACTCTTCTCTTTTGTAGTACTTCCCATATTCTTTTCCGGGAGGGGCGCTGTCAAAGGCTTTATTTAAGTCTATGAAGCATACTTATGCTTCATAGACTTAAATAAAGCCTTTTTAATAAAGAGTTTTTTGTTATAGGCTAGGGTTTTTCAATAATTTGTCTTAGGCATAATATTAAATCTACTGTTCCCCTGTCCGACCTAAAACCACCTTGGTTGTCATCGATCGTTACTTCTAGGCGTTGTCTTAGTCTTTTTTCTAGGATTATTAAATACACTTTGCTTGTGGGTACACAATAGAGAGATTCCCCTATAGTTTTCGCACTTTTCGGCATCCCCTTTTTTGTAGATTGGCAAAATCGTGGCTATGCTCTAGTCCCTGGGTATGGTCCCTGTCTTCCAGCACATGTTGAGTAATTTATGCAGGCATTCCATTCCTACTTCTCCCATGTATTTGATTAGTTCAGCTTTTATATTGTCGTGGCCGGCGGCCTTCCCGTTTTTTTATTTTTTTTACAGCATTTATTACTTCTTCTTGCGTTATATTGTCATTTCCTTCCATTGCATCCTCAACACTCTCGTTCTGGTACTCTTCTTCATTTCCACCTATTAATAGTTCTGCAAAATACTCTCGCCATCTTTCTACTGCTTGTTTTTTGTCGGTTCTTAGGGTACCATTCTTGTCCTGTACCCATCTACTTCCGCTTCCTTTGTCTTTCCTTAAATTCTTCAGCGTTCGGTATAGGAGTTTTGCATTTCCTTGGCTGACTTCTTCCATCTTGTTTCCAAGTTCCACCCACTCTTTTTGTTTTGCTTCTATATCATTTCCTTCACTATTCTCCTTTGTTCTTTGTACGATCGATAGTCGACTTTTGTCTTATTACCAAGGTATATTTTCCATGTCTTCTTCTTATTTTTAATTTCCTCTTTAATTTCCGCATTCCACCATGCAGTGCATTGTTTTGTACTTCGGGTAGTTTTTCCACAGACTTCTTCTGGAGCTTTGGTGGTGGTTGCTTTAAGCAGGTTCCACAATACCTCTACATTGTTTGCCGCTTCTCAGTTCTCATTGCTGAGTACTTCACTTACAGTAGTTTCGAATCGTGCTCTCATGCTTTTTTACTGTAGATTATACACTTTTATACTAGGCTCTTCATACCCATTATCTTCAAACTTGTTTGGCCCATGTTTCGTCCAACAAATTGATTTAATCATCAAACAGTTAAACTGGTTAGACGACGACTGGCTAGAGGTAGACGATCGAAGTTAGCAGCCGAAAACAAAATATTGATTTACAAGACCATAATCATTCATATCTGGACTTATGATATTGAGCTCTGGGGATGCACCAGCAAAACTAATGCAACGAGAGTAATACTGAATGCCCCGTGGTTCATTTCCAATGCAACAATACACAATGACCTCAAAATGAAATTTCCTACAAAAAAGTAATACACACCATGCAAGAATTGGAATTCACGAAAATCCACTCCTAGAACCCCTAATGCTAAGAGAAGACAATATTCTGGACGATTCTTCATCATGCCATCTTTTTCATTCATAATATTAGCTTATAAAATTGGTATCCTGATTGCTGATTAAATTACAAATAAAAAGCCCATTAGTATTATACCTCGAACAGAGCTGTCATTAACAACTTTAAGGTTTTGAACGATCAACAGTTCTTTTTAAATTGATTCAGATGATAGATACCAGAGGTGACCACAGAACTTTGTTAAAGCTTTACTTGCCTCGTGTGAGTTTGAGTACAAATCTTTAAGAAAGCAGGTCTTGAAGTGGTGCGTTAGCTGCTACTCGACAACAAAACCAGGCTTTTATGTATAGATGAAGCAAAAAAAAATACAAACTTTCTTATTACCATTTTTTTCGTGGGAAGTTGATGACTTCTGACGAGAAATCTTTAGACATGGCTTTAGCCATCTATCTTGCATAGTGAAAGGCACTCTAAATACGAAAAGATATTCCTCTAGGTGGCTGACCCCAAAGATATAACTGCAAGTTCTGATAATAAATTTTTTATAGTCTTCTTTGGAATGATGCAGTTGAAGCTGGTGGAGGCAGAATTGCAAAATATGATCTATGTTAGACCAAGCTTGTTGAAAGCGCTTGAACAGAGCTATATCTGGTCAAAAAGAGATACCAATACAGAAAACATAGTTCAAAAGCGTTTATTAATACTAGCTCATAGATATGATGAATAACGCAAGCTTACACGCTTAGTATTTGATGCTGCAGTATTATAGCAAACATCCTGAACACATTTTGACAGTTTGTACTCTTCATGTAACTGATACACAGCGAACGCTATGCCATCACTCTTACCAGATAAAATTTTTGAAACACCAAGTAGATGTTATCTCTACCATTATATCACAATAACAACACCCAACTTTTCCTTTCCCAATCCAAGCAGGCAATAGCTTATATCCCAATGTACTGTGATTGCGTCAGTTTGCTGTAAGACCAATAACTTTCCTTAGAAGCACGCTCTGATCGTAAACGCTCTCGACAGCGATGGATTGAAAACTGTTGATGGCCAAATTATCAAACTGATGACCCAGCGCTCCTGCAATAGCTATCCATGTGAACAGAATCTCTATCACTTATAATACATCAGTCCAAAGCAGCCACAAGTCTAGGAGTGATAAGTCTACCTGGTTCCCTTCTGAATTTTTGGATGTCGAAAAAATCATCTAGCTTTTCTGTAGAGGTATTCTCTTTATTTATTTAAACGTTTTTTTATAATTATTTAATACCTTCAATTTGGCAATGCAGTGTTGCCCAGCCAGCGCACTGAGGTTATAATGACGTTATTTTTAAGTCATTATTGGTAGGCGACGTCATATGACTAATAAATGATGTCCATAAGACGTCATATAATGGGACGTACCTAGACGTTTTCAAAACGACGTTTTTTGGACAATACAATACGTACAAGTTTCATTAAAAAGATATTATTTTAGCAGGGGCCAAGGAATACTGGTCATATTAAGCAAGTGGTCACAATATAGAGATATTTTGACTGTAGTATACAGGGTGATTCAGAAATAAAGGTAATCCTTTAAATGATAGGTAGAGGGGAAGCAGTAGAGCTAATTTACCTTGACAAGTATAGGTCAAAAACGAAGTTTTCCAGAAAATAAATTTTAAAGTTTAATGAATTTTGGATCCAAAAGAATCCATGGTCAGGACCGGATCCAAAAATCCAAATACCATATACGTGTCAAGATAATTAGCCCTACTGCCTCCCCTCTACCTACCATTTAAAGGATTACGTTTATTTCGGAATCACCCTATATAATAGATGTTATTTCCAATATTCAACTATTTATTTATAATTCCTATCTTAGTCCTAGTACAGGACGTTTTAATGACGTCTTTGGGCTGTGACATAATGATGTCAGTTTTACAACAATTTGACGTCGTTGCTGCCGAAAAAATGGCGACATTATGACATCAGTGTGCTGGCTGGATGTAGTTCCCTTACATGAATTCTAGCTTTAGCCAAACTTTGCTTATTTCAGCAATTACTACAGTCTTAAAAACTGCTGATAGGGACGGTACAATTTGCTACATCTAGACAAGATATTTTAAAATTATGGATTGCTACGCTCGCAAAAACCCAGAAAACCATTTTATATCAATTCCAAGAACAATATGTTTTTATGAATTTTTTGCGTTTCAGGTGTACTTCAACATACTTGAGGCACGTTTTCCCATTATTTGATTTGGCTAGAACTTCTTTGACTGATTATATGCATAGAAGTAAAAAAATGAGGTTGTGAGACCATTCATTAAATTTAAATTTAATGAATACGTCTGTGAAGATTATTTGGTTTTCATCTAATTGATAAGACATTTATACATAGTATATGTAGATGGGAACAGTTACAATGAGCACCCTGTATACAAGTATCTTAAACAGCTCTAGTTTTTCTAATAGTTTTCTTTAATATGTATTTTAAATCTTTTATTTATGTAATATATCAGTCGCCTAGAGACACAACTCGCTATAGTACAATTTTGGCAGTTTTGAATTAAATACGGTTCTGGGTACAGAAAACACTGATATTTTTAGTGGAAGTTAAGTTATGTTTAATGTCAAAAGCTGCTGTTCTTTATATAGGTCATATAGATAGTGTTTTATATCAGTTTTGACTATTAGTTCTCCTGAAAAGTGAAATGACTATAGCGGGTTTTGAATCTAGAAGACTCATGTGATATATATTAAACATGTAAAAATGTAACTGTTTGTAAAATCCGCTAAGGAGCAACTGGATTTTTGCTTTTTATTGTTTTCAGTTAACATAGGCTTTCTCTTCACAATTAAATTTTTTAAACTATGTGGTTTCAGTTTTATGTGTAATGTACATATCGACGCCATCAATGCAATACCTCGTAACTTACATTTTTGGTCAATATACGGTTTTGCTTCTTCTGAACAATTATGGTTTTGGTACTTACTAATTATTGCACTGACGCCGTCGATATTGTATATATACAATTGAAAAAAAGAAAATAAAAACCATACATACCTCCTTCTTCTGTTTTCAATTCTATTGGCTCACTTGGATTTGAATAGCCTACAGAATTAGAAATTCTTCCAATGCAAGTATAGTTTGTGAATTCTGAGAGATCATTTACATTTATTTCAAAAGATGTATCTGATGATTTTGCAATATCTTGAGAGCGTGTAGCATTCCATTTAATCCAATTACCATTATTTCTACTTTTAGAGGCATTACAGTAAATCACAACTTCTTGCAATGGACACAAATTTCTTTCTTGTTGTACTTCACATTTTATTGTAGCTAAAGTTTTTTGTACGGTTTCTTTTACACACGTTGGAGGTTGTGGAATTGTAGAATAGCTTTGCTCCACTTCTGTGTATTGGCTTTCTGTTTCTTCAATTTTAGCAATCACTCTTATTTTATAAACCATACATCCAATCCAGGAAGTATATTGTACCAAATGGTATGGCTCAGTAGTTGTTTCATTGTATACAAGCTCATCGGCATCATTAAATAATTCAACAGAATATTCAATAATACAATTATCTACATTTGCAGGGGCTTCCCATTGTACAACCACCTGATTCTGTTTTTGGTTCGATCTGAGTTTTTGAACTTGACCAATTTCTGTGTTTTAAAGAAAAAGTAAATAAACAAAACAGAAAATATATGTAATTCATAATAAAAATTAGACTTACCATCTGGATAAGATGTGATAATCTCAGTGGATTCATAATCTCCAATCTGATTATCTGAAGAATTTACAGCTACTCCAACTGTATATACCATGCATGCTGTTAAATTATCAAATGTATATTCTGTTATATTAGTAGTACTTTCTATGTCTGTTATTTCTTCTGAATTATTTAGGTACAACACATAATTGTAAACACACTTTTGATTCTTAGGTGGCTCCCATGATATTGTAATAGAAGTGTTAAACGATGGTGACCCATCATTTAAATGTTGAATTTTACCAGGTTCTAAAATTAACAGTTTATCTACCTAATTATGCATCATTGACCGATTATAGCATTACCTCCAGGTATTTGAAATGTCGTATTTGAAAGTGTACTTTCGGCTGTTTCAATTTTAGCTCTCACTGTTATTTTATAAATCATACATTTAATCCAGGACGAATGTACAACTGGATGATCTGTATCAAAAGTTGTACCACTGTATATAACTTTGTCAGAGTCGTCTAATATTTGAAGAAAGTATTTAATATCGCAAGCTTCTGCATTTGCAGGAGCTTTCCATTGTACATCCACCCAAATATTGTCTTGAATTACATAACTAAGATTCTGGACCTCATTAATTTCTGTTTAGATAAATATAAATTACTGGAAAATGGTTCATGATAAAAATTATACTTACGTTTTGGATAAATAGTAGCAACATTTCGTGATTCATAGTTTCCAATAAAATTATCTTTTGACTTTGCTGCTACCTTAACAGTATATTCTGTACATGATACTAAATTTTTGAATGTGTAGCGTGTTTCTGAACTGTACTCTTTATTATTTATACAGTCTTGATCATTTAAACATAATACATAGTCAAGAATGCAGTCTGATTTCTCGGGTTGTTCCCACGTTACTGTAATGGATGTATTTGTTTTTGATGATTCCGTTAAATTCTGAACTGGTCCAGGTTCTGAAATTATAAATTTTGATTAATCTTTTAACATCTGTATAAAATTAAATTCTTACTTGTTAAAACAGCTGATTGGCCAGCCTTTCCATTTTCTGTAATAGCTACTATCTTTATTTCTGAACAAAATAAATTTTCTCTTGCTTCTACAAATGTACTATTTGTGGTGGCTGTCCAGTTATATGCATTCTTGTTCGTTTTAATTCTATATCCTTTAATGCAATCTTTATCTTCTGGTGGTTGCCAAGATATTTTTGATTTATTGTTACGGAACTCTAAATTTAAATTTTGTACTCGTTCAGGCACTAAGAAAAATAATACAGATTTTAAAATATTTTGAAAATTAATAAAGAGATGTATAGAGTAACCAGTAACCAAAAGTTTTTGGGTACATCAAAAACTAGAAAAGACAAGGGCATATTTATATAACCTAGCCACCATCTGATGGCATTCATTGAAACTTGGCACAGCAATATCTTTATGTATGACTAACAGCTTTTGTTAAGCCTCAAAGGCATCTTGGTTTGTGACCTCTAGAGGTCATTACTAAAGTGGCTGATCACCAAAAGTCAGTGCTAGCATCTGGAGGTTATCAAACAGCAGGTAGGAGATGTTCAAAACCGCATAACCCCAATATTTAACATAAACTAGCGAAACACTTCTATGCAACCACAGTTGACCAGCAGAGGTCCACAGAGATTAGCACTGCCTTTAATGAGACCATGAATATTAAGTCGGGTGTTAAATGAAATGTTGTACCCTTAGAAATTCATGGAAAGTCATGTGTTACCAGTTTTACATGTACTTTACTATCCTGATGTTAAACTTAACACTTGACTTAATACGTTTAGCCATTTTATATGCTGCAGTTACACACAAATGTTTCACTGGTTTATTGTAGATCTCAGGGTCTACTTGCTAAGGTTTGACATGTTTTGTATGCTAGCAACAAATAAATGATTATCCACTTTTTAAGCGATCTGTGTTTCATAAGTATATAAATCATAAGTATGTAATAATGACTTCTGGAGATCATAAATTGAGCTGCCCCACTTTGGGCCTATAAATTTACCCGTTGTTTGCGAATTTAATAGTTATTTACGTGGCAAGCTTTGTAAATTAATCTTCACGAACGAGCTGGAAAATCTGTGAGGCGAGCCTCCATAATCCAGTGAGCCCAGTAAGGATTAATATTGCAAAGAGTATAAAGTTTTATTTTCACCTTCACACAACGCTTTTTATTAAATCGAGTCATAGTTCAACACAAGAATTTATAATGTTAAATGCAATCACAAGTTGCAATGCAAGTTCACTGTGGGTGTTATCGAAATTATCATTTAGATTTTTTTTAAGAAACAATAATGCAATAATTAGTATTAGGTATTAAACCCTTTTCCATTTATCTATCCATTTAATTGACTTGAAAAAATATCAAAATTCTAGCTTTTTGCACTAAACAAGACGGAACAATTGTAGTTTATGATGTTCGTTGAGTATTTATAGCAGTATTATATACATAAAAAGCAATTTATTTCTAACTAACCTAACCTAATAGTCTTTTTATCAAATCTAAACCGTCTTCTTCATTGAACCATTTCTGAATATCATCTAAATTAATTTGATTTCTTCTTCCCGTTCTATTTAAACAACATAAAACAATGTGGTATGATGGCTTAAAGTTGTTTCTAAAAGCTCGCCACGTCGGTTTGTGGATGAGCTCATAAACTACAATTGTATCAAGCAAATCTGTTGTAATCTAATTTCTATCCCACGACTACTAAATCGGATTAATAGATGATAACATAAGGTGCAGACGAGTAAAATGTAGATAATTCGCTCTAAAAAGCAATTAGAAAACGCCAAACAGTAAAACCAAAGTTAAGCAATGACATGATTAAAATACAGACAGAATTTCTAAATCAAGCGACATTTATATGGTGATTTTTGAATACTATAGAACTACTATAGAAGAGATGCTTTACGAATGTGCTATTACACGTAAGTCACACACAAGTATTACACAAAAGCAATGGTTGGAGCAGTGAATCATTCTTTCTGAAGTTCTTTCTGCACTTCAGACTCAGTGACATGATGGCGATGCAGTGTGAATTTATGTTCATGTGATTTTAAACATACAGAATACAGCCTATTGAACAATAGTTCGTTCGTTTGGTGGGCAGTTTTCATTTCCTAATAAACCAACTTGAGGACACAAACAGATATGAGATCCTGTTCAAAATCGTGCTTTAAAATAGTTCAAAATAGTGAGGTAAAAGTCGAATAATCAACTACCGTAAGTAGTAAAACAAAGTCGTTCGGTGACATTTTCTTTTGGGATTTAACATGGAGCCAAAAAATCTATTTCACTTCCGGTCCGAGTCTGAGTCTGCCCAGCGAACTTTCGCGATAAGAACTACAGGTGACATCCGGTCCAGAGATGAAACGACATGCGGTCCAGAGTGGAAACAGGATGCGACATCCGGTCGACTCCTGCTAGACCCCTTTTAGACTGCGAGACTTCTTTTAGACTCCTGCTAGACTCCTTTCAGACTTCTGTTAGACACCTTCTAGACTCCTTTTAGACTACCAGGCTCCTTTTAGACTTCTGCTAGACTCCTTTTGGACTACTAGACTCCTTTCCTGTTCTGTCTAGCAGTCTAAAAGTAGTCTAGCAGATGTCTAAAAGGAGTCTGGTAGTCTAAAAGGAGTCTAGCAGGAGTCGACCGGATGTCGCATCTTGTTTCAACTCTGGACCGGATGTCGCTTCATCTCTGGACCGGATGTCACCTGTAGTCCTTATCGCGAGAGTTCGCTGAGCAGACTCAGACCGGAAGTGAAATAGATTTTTTGGTCCCATGTTAAATTACATAAGAAAATGTCTCCGGAACGACTTTGTTTTACTACTGCCAGGTATAGACCTGTTGTAACTGAAAATCAACGATCACACAATACCGCAAAAAATGTTTCTACTCCGGTTTTTTGAAGTTTTCTTTGCAGTTGTCATTAGATAACTGAAAGTTAACGTTTTTTGAGGATCAAGAACAATTGTGTGTGAAGAAGTCTGCTTCTACATTAGCCACTGGTGATAAATGGGGTAGACCTCCAACGTGTCAGCCACAACACCGGGCATTATTTAATAAGTCTACGAACTGGTGTTAAAGGACCGCCGGTTGAAGATATAAGACATAGATGAAGCTGTAAAAATTTCAAAGAAATTTGCGACGTACATCTTAAGTACTGAATTGGGTATGAACAGTGGTGGCCTTTGCGATATGCCTACTGGGATCCGTGCTTGGAAGGGCCTCGCGCAGGCCTCGAAAATTCCCCATAGCAGGCAAATCACACAAGCATGCTTTTAGGGAAGTCACAACGGTTCAAAGAGCTACTTCAAAACCACGGTTCAAAATCACAGGAGCTATCGGAATTCATCTATTCATATTTATCAATCAAGAGTAGGCCCTAGGATTCATCTATTGTGTCTAACATGGAATAAATTCAGTGTATCAAGTACAACATTTTTTTTCGAAGAAACACTTATTGGCCGGTTGCATAAAACGCAGTAGAGAAAGAAGAACCAATAACACTCTACCACTTGCGTTTAATTAACCAATCACTTGAGTTAACAACACATCAAGCTAGTCGTATAGTTGACAACGCTTTATGAAACCAGCACTGAGACATGTAAACTAAATATGTAATTGCTGACGTTTTGAGCCCACTTAAGATTCTGTGACGTCACTGCATAAATGCCTTATGACGCCATCGACATTTTTTAAATGACAACTCCCCATTTTTATGGGCTATTTTTAATTGTATACCACTAACCACATTTTAGATCTTTATCTCTAACATTCCTAAGATATGACAAATTAAAGATTGTTTAAAGAAAAACAGAAAATTTTATGAGAATGATGACTTTTTTTTACAAATATTCAAAGTATTGTCCATGTACTTGCTGGCAGTGCCATAAACAGAAATAAAACTTATTTCGGATATTTGTCACTATCTCGGGTGAAATAAGTCTACACTCATGTCTTATTCGGTCTTTCAGTTCTTCGTTCTTTTGTTTTACAAATAACCTATAAGAAGTTATCAAGAGAAGTGCGGTTTGGAGACCTTGCTGACCATTTCAGGGATCCCCTTCTTCCTATATCCTTCTACCTGAGAAAACTTTATCTAGATATTCACGAACGGGTCTGGCAAAATGTGGAACCGCGCTGAAACAACGATAAGACATGAGTCTAGACTTATTTCATTCGGATTTATTAATTAATTTAATGGGAATTAACTAAATGGGAAACATTTTGAACATTTGTAACAGAAAGTCAGGATTTTCATTAATATCGCCTATTTTTTAAAACATTTTTTAATTTGTCATAAGTTAGGAATGGACAGATATGAAAATGTAATATTTGGTACAACTCGAAATGTGCTTTAGATATATCCTATACAAAATGGAGATTGTCATTTAAAAAAAATGTAAGGCATTTAAACGGTAACGTCACAGAATCTCGAATGGCCTTAAATGTCATCAAATGTATAAATTAATTTAGACGTCCCAGCGATTTTCCGAAAAAAAAATTTGTACTCGAAAATAGTTGTAGTTGTAAATGATGTACTGAATTTATTCGATACTAGAGACACACTGTATGATAAAACGGCCTAATGCAACACTGCAAAGATCTGCAAAAAACATTGAGTGTGGGACACATAGCAGACGTCGATGGTGTCGAACTTTATGAAGAACTGCAAGTGCACTGCCTAGTATATGTCGGCGAGTGTAGTTTATTAGTAGAATAAATCTGAAAACGGATTTTGTTGTCCGTCGTACATTGAAAGGTAAAAAGGTATCGAGTACGTTGTCGGATGCTATTTAGGGTGTATATCAATTCCCTAAATTCGTCTGGCGATATCAGTGTCCAACACCCCCGGGGGGGGGGGGTAACTCAAAAAACAGCAAATCTAGAATACTTTATTTGCTACCCGGCTATATTAAGATAAATACGATCTCTAAAGTATTAAGCGAGTTAGAGCTAATTTTCACTCAAGAATTATCATTAAATAAACGGAAGGATACTCACTAGATTAGCTTTTAACTCCCTTATTATGCGTATTTCAATTTCTGCAAACATCGAAAGATGTTTATATCGTGATATCTTTTGGACGACACAAGATATCAAAAAAGTTCAAAAAATAATTGTTGTTAGATCGAGATTTTACAATCCAACGCTTTTTGAAACTTTGAAATTGGCTAGATAGTAACGAAGATATGACCAATTTATTCCAACAATGTATAAATTACCGCTGAGCAGCGATCGTTCTATCTCTATTTTCACCCGTCTTCCGTCTCATTCTAACGCACTGCTCTTACCAGGTTCGCAAGTACATACAACTATTAGCGCAATATTGGAGTTACAAATGCAGGTGATTTAACATTTTGTTGAAAAGAATTATAAAATTCTTACTGTTTTTGTAAATACGACATTAACATTAACCTATAATAGAACTATGAACTATTACATACATTTAAATTTCTTTAAATTTATAAAAAAAGAAACAGATACGCAATTATAAAAAACGTGTTGTGTAAAACGGGTGGGAAACTTCAGGAATCCACTGCAAGAACTGCGGAAACTATTCAAAGGTCAGTGAAAATGAGATTAGATATGCAAAGTCATAATAGAGAATTAATAGAGCTTCTTGATATAACACACAATTCAAGTAAATTAATGAGGAAAAAACTGTTATTCCTCGTTTACGCGCATATATAAAATATTTCCACTATGAAATTAAATTATAGTCAAAATATATAATAACAAAACTGGGGTTATTCTGAAAACCAAAGGGATAAATTGTGGCGAGGTTTGGGAAAAGATTGTTGGGGAAATAAAACATGACGTAGCCAAAGAAAAGTGTATAATTCAGTTACATTTTACGACCGATATGTCCTACTGGGTGGTAACTTGAACCCGTAGTATTTTCGAAACGAAAACTGAAAATATGCTGTATTTTACAGATCTTATAAAAATAATGATGCTACTTTAATGTACCCACAACCACAAAACAATATTTATAACGAGGTGGAAATGCCTAAAGATTTGAACTTTGATATCGACCTATGGTGCAAAGTGTACTTTATTTAGTAGCCTCGCAAATTAAAAAAAGAACCTTCGAGATGTGGAAGATGCTGATATTTTAGCAGTTACCAATGAAGGTAACATGAAAAAAAATCCATTATCGCTATTGAATTTGCTAAGTTTGCTTTTGTGTGATTAAAGAAATCAGAAGTTTAAGCAATGCTCAGGACATTACTTTTTACAATTTGCAGCAGACAATGTAGACGTGTTAAAGGAAACTATCAACGGTTGCAATACCTTTCACGCAACTCAGATGGTAGCTTTTCAGGAATGTCCAGAAAACGAATTATCTGTAAGAATTCCAATAAAAAGCGACTACTTGTACCTGAAAACCATTCCTTGTCAAACTCTCAGTATACCAAGACTAGAATAACTTTGCCACATTGCGAACGAAACGCAAAATTAGTTATTTGCCAAAAAATCAAGAATAGTCAATACCTACTGATACAAATAATTTGGTGTGGATTTTAAGTTGAGTTCAAAATTGTAGTTCACAGATTGTACCTCAATGGACTGGTTTCAACAAAATAACTGACAATTCAGACAATACTACATGATGGACAGCCATGCTTAGGTGTCGAGATATCACTGCACATCTGAATCATGTAAAATATACAGTAATTACGTTTGTCCAAGTATTGTATTACTATAACATAGTGGCTTTCAGAATAACCTTTGTATTCAGTTTTGTTATTATATATTTTGACTACTATGCACATTTAAGTTCATAGTGGAAATATTTTATATATGCGCGTAAACTTGAATTGTGTGTTATATCAAGAAGATCTCTTAATTCTCTATTATGACTTTATTGCATATTTAATCTCATTTTCACTGACCTTTGAATGTTTCCACAGTTCTTGCAGTGGATTCCTGAAGTTTCCCGCCCGTTTTACACACAACACATTTTTTATAACTACGTATCTGTTTCTTTTTTTATAAATTTAAAGAAATTTAAATGAATGTAATAGTTCACCGTCTGTTATAGAATAACTTGTTAAGAACTCTCCGTGTTAAAGTTAATGTCGTATTTACAAAAACAGTAAGAATTTTATCATTTTTTTCAACAAAATGTTAAATCACCTGCATTTGTAACTTCAATATTTTGCTAATAGTTGTATGTACTTACGAACCTGGTAAGAGTAGAATGAGACTGAAGACGGGTGAAAATAGAGATAGAACGATCGCTGCTCAGCGGTAATTTATACATTGTCGGAATAAATTGGTCAAATATTCGTTACTGTCTAGCCAATTTCAAAGTTTCAAAAAGCGTTGGATTGTAAAATCTCGAACTAACAACAATTATTTTTTGAACTTTTTTGATATCTTGTGTCGTCCAAAAGATATCACGATATAAACATCTTTCGATGTTTGCAGAAATTGAAATACGCATAATAAGGGAGTTAGAAGCTAATCTAGTGAGTATCCTTCCGTTTATTTAATGATAATTCTTGAGTGAAAATTAGCTCTAACTCGCTTAATATTTTAGAGATCGTATTTATTTTAATATAGCCGGATAGCAAATAAAGTATTCTAGATTTTCAGTTTTTTCAGTCCCCCCCCGGGGGGGGGGGGTTTGTTGAACACCGATATCGCCAGACGAATTTAGGGGATTGATATACACCCTAAATAGCATCCAATAACGTACTCGATACCTTTTTACCTTTCAATGTACCACGGACTTGATTTCTAGATGAATTTTTTAAGTTTGCGAACTCTACTATATAATCTGCCCTGCAATATACTGAGAAATACCCATGTGCACTATACCCCAACCTATTTGTAACCCTGAGAAGTACTGCCATTATTCCAGTGACTGTCGCATGTGCAGGAAGATCTTTTTCGCGACTAAAAATCATAGAAACATAACTTACGAATACAATGGCAAAAAACTGTCATCATAGTCATTCTCTCAATCGGAAATGGCGTCGCGTCCTCACTGGATTATAGCAATTTAATAAAAGACTTCAGACAGTGAAAAAGCCGCAAAGTGACCTTATGACTTTGTAAGGTAAGTTGTAAGTAAGTAAGTACATCTGTATATTCCAGTCTTTTAGCTGAAAAATACATTTTACTGTCTAATAAAAGAAGGATAAAAATGCCTGAAAAGTATTCATGTTGTCAATGTGACAATAATTTAATGTGGCGGTAAATCCAAACCGTCCTCAATCATTTTGGATTACCCTGTACTTCTAAACTAGGTAGAAATACGAACTGTAATTACTATATAGGTAATATACTGTGTTTATGTAAATAAAGCGTAGTTATAACGTGTAATATTTATCGACGAACCATTAATTGAGTGTAAAACCAAAATCAATGTATAAGTCCCAATACACCCTATCCAACCAAAATGTAGATAAGATAACAAAACAAAGGAGATGAAGTATTGATACGATGATATATTGCAAATTAAATAGTAAATAGATAAAATATATTTATATTTTTATTAGTAACATTATAAATACTAATGACGTCAGAAGAAAGGAACTGCGAAACAGTTACTTATTACAAAACTCTTCTATCCTATATAAATTGCCATAGTTTATAGATAAGCAAACGTTATAAAAACTAAATTAATCTTGTGAATAATTCAATACTCAGGTACATAGTCAGCATCTGTTTCCGTGTACAGGGTGGTCCACTCAATATGATCCTGTACCTTATCTTGGCAACTAAGGGCGAGCTGTATAAATGTGGTTTAACTATATGGAAAATTTGCTTTCATCTCTAGAGATAAAAGTTGTATATTGCTACGGAAACGATTAAGCAATTAATAGTTTGCACATAATAATTTTCATTTATAGTTCGTTTTGATTATGAATAAAATTTGAAAAAACCGTCTCATTTATTTCCTCACGAAGAAGTCCTATACTTCTGGGCGAAATGTTGAGTTCTTCTGATGCAATTAAGTTGTAAGCAAAACAGTTGTGATAAATCTGGTCATTTTTTAAGGACTGTTGGAGCATTAAGTATTAAATTAATGCGGACAGATATGACCGTGGAAATATTTATCGCACAAGCCACGACTTGCATCAAATCGGAAATTTCGATTATTGTACCAACTTTTACTTTATTTTGGAACGGTTTTCATATTGAGAATCTAAATATACATGTGTTAACTTAAAAAACTTTTAATCTCTTCGTTATGATCGGCTCATTGTTTGACATTAGATTCAATTGGATTTATATTATGGGATATATATTATAGATATTCAATGGGATATAATTCAATTGGGTCCATTTTAGATCATTAGACAGTTCATTTATTTCAGTGCAGACAATTCAATATTTTAAAGTGCACGACAACAGGTGTCAGTAACTGGAATGATCCATTCAACTACTAGATCAGAGCAAAACACCATAGCTAAAACTTTAGATTAGCATTTTTAGAAGTTTGTTACCAAATCCTGTGCGGAACCTGTTTAGGGATACCCAGGTTTTACGGTTCAGGTTGAACCCTGGAACAGGCTGATTGGTAGGGAGTGCGTTGTGAATGTGCGGCTACGTGCTGGCTTCCCACCTCTCTTTCCATTCTTCATTAGGATCGTAGTTTTCCGATAACAACGATTGGGACGTCAGTAGTGGGGGCTTTCTAGATCGTAATCTCTTCTTTGCCAAATCTGACACGTCTTGATGATCTTGATGGCCACAATGTGCGGCCATGCTCATCAAACAATGCAGCATATTGCATCTGAGTGTCCCCTAATAGCCTACCCAGGGCCCTGGCAGGATATTCTCGAAGCAACGTCAGAAGCCGTAGACTGGTTAAGCAAATTATATATCATTGTTTAATCATAATATTTTAATTATTTGTTAGTATAATTAACGTTATTTGTCTATATATTTTATATAATTTATGAACATTTTATCATTTGTGTTGACTCCATAGTGTATATGTTTATACACTATATATTATATAATTTGTAATTGCCTTGCATGCTATACGGTAAATAAAATAAATAAGAAGTTTGTTGAATGCACGATGCATCCAAAACTTCAATTGTTCATTGTTTATAAGAAAAAAGGTGCATACTTGCGTTACGAAACTGTTAACAATGAAATTGTGAAATTATAAAATTAGTTTATGACTGTATTGTTTAATTATTAATATTTTTGGGTACTGTCAGCCAATTAAAAACTTGTTAGTTTTTTAGTATATACCTATATTTCGATTATTTTTACAATCTTCGTCAGGGTATAACTAATTAAAGTACAGATATGTGTTAAATGAACTAGAAAGGTCAAACAGGATTTGACATCTGTAAGAAACTTTTTGTTCTATGATTGTCAATAAAATGTCAATTTTAAAGTGTCAATACCATCACTACTTCCCGGAAAATATCACATTCTTAAATAACAACACAGTATAACAAAAAGTTTCTATACTTACATTATTATTACTAGGAGAATATGATACATTGAATAATGAGCCAATCGTTGCTCCTTAAATTTAAAATATTGACCAATAGGACCTTGTACCGTAGTGACAATAAGCGACTAACAATTATTATCGATTAGGTATTAGTTAACTTGCGTTTGTTTCACTTGTCAAATAAAATAATTTAGAAACGTCAGATACATTTTTTAAGTGTGTTACGCGCAATGACTCGTTGAGGTGAAACATCAATTGGCATTAATTCCGCAATAAACAATAGTGTTCCTTTAAATACAATCCGCAATAAAACATCTATCGCAAAATATGGTCCGTTCTTGGCGTTCTTTTTGAAAACTGTACATTCAATATTCAAAATTTTAGTTGTGATGAGTTGCGTTGATTTAAAAGAGGAATATTATGTACTTAATTAAATAAAGCTTTTTCTCTTAAATGTGCATTTGTGGTCCTCATTTTAATTTATTATATTCTCTTTCTAAATATAATTCGTGGTACGCTTAAGAATCGATAATTTTTTTACAAATGTCAACTCATGCCAGCCCCATTCTTTGGAAAATACAACTCGTGCTTCGCACTCGTTGTATTTTCGTCGTTGGGATTGGCATTCGTAACATTAAAAAAAATTATCGATAATAAGCGTACCACTTATTATATTATCCCTGAATATACTACAATACGTATCAATGATCACCTGCCAATCTATTCAATGTCAATAGAAAATTGTATGTGGTATGTAAATTTTGTAGATCCGATCTAAAGTTGATACTATTAGAATTTTGATTGATGTTGCACATTTCTAAAAATAACCGTTTATTATAATTGTCTTCAGTCGCTAATATTTTTGTATTCTCAAAGTCAAATTTGTGAGTTTTATTTTTGAAATGTAAAGCCAAAGCAGTCGTGTCTTTGAGGTTCTTAGTGTCATTTCTGT
This sequence comes from Agrypnus murinus, assembly GCA_929113105.1. Classification (NCBI taxonomy): domain Eukaryota; kingdom Metazoa; phylum Arthropoda; class Insecta; order Coleoptera; family Elateridae; genus Agrypnus; species Agrypnus murinus. The sequence goes on along the minus strand of OV816029.1, from coordinate 134,236,195 downwards.
GTTGTTGTAATCTGGCGCAAAGTTTCTGACTTGTCTGCCCAACATACACACCAGGACAATTGTTGCAAGGAATTTGGTAAATAATTTTAGATCTTTGGTGTTTAGGAATTTTGTCTTTCACTTTAGAATGTAGGTCACTAATATTCAGAATGTTCTTTTTCACTAATTTAATGTTAGTTGCTTTTATAATTTTTATGATTTTATTGGTCAAGTTCGGAATGTAAGGTATTGGTTTAAAGTGTGACGTGTCTGTGTCTTGTTTTCTTGTGGAATTTGGAATATTTTGTTTAAATAATAAGTCATTTATAAGTCTTTCTGGGTAATTGTTCTCCATTAGAATTTGTTTAAATTTTTCTAAAGCACTGCGTTTGTAATCAACATCAATTACCTTTTCTATTCTATATTTCATGGCTTGGATCATATTTATTTTTTGATTTTTTGAATGAAACGAATTGTAATTTAGGTATCTACCAGAGCTAGATGGTTTAATATACCAGTCCAGAAAAACCTTTCTGTCTTTTCTGATAACTAATGTATCTAAAAAAGGAACAGAGAAATTCACTTCTTCTTCTACAGTGAATTTTATTTTTGGATGGTAGTTATTAAATACATTTAAGATCTCATCCGTTTTATCTAGAGGTATAGCACAAATAATGTCATCTACGTATTTATACAAAAATGGAAGATTAAAAGTTAGTTTTGGTATACATTCATTTAAAAGACTTGTTGTTATAATTTCCGCTACTATGGGACTCACGTTTGACCCCATTGGACAACCTTCTATTTGTTGATAGTATTCATTGTCGAAAGAGCAATAACTAGAATTAAATATTAATTCGACACTTTTAATAAACCATTGTTTTTGAAAATTACAGTTTTCTTGTATTTTATGCCAAAGATTGTTTATGATTTGAATTGTAAGATCTAAAGGTATGTTTGTAAAAAGTTAAACTATATCTAAAGAAATTAATTTATAATTAACAGGGATTTCTAAATTTTTCATTTTTTCAGCGAATTCAAAAGTGTCTTTAATAGAGTAGGTTGCTAATGGAGTGAACGTTTTTGACAAGATTTGTGAAATAAATTTAGAAAGTTTTTCTGTAGGAGAGTTTATGGAACTGATAATTGGTCTTAATGGTACTGTTTCTTTATGTAACTTGGGTAAGCCATAAAATTTCGGTGATACGGCATTATAAATTGTTAGTTCCTTAGCTTGTTGACCGGTAATACATTCGTTAACTTTTAAAGATTTTATTAATTCATTATTTTTGTTCTGTGTCTTGGTTGTTGGGTCTTTATTTAGTTTTCTGTATGTAGTGTCATCCAACAATTAATTCATAACCTTGTCTTTATAATCGTTAGTGTTCATAGCTACAGTAACATTCCCTTTATCAGATTTTAATATTACAATGTCTTTGTTATTTTTCAAAATTTTTTTACATTTATTGTACATTTGGTTATAAATGTCTGGTTTTATGGGTTTTTGAAAATAGTTGGTTGTGATGTTCGTTATTCTTGCTCTATAGTAACTTTTAGACGTGTCTGGTAGTTCTTGTATAATATTTTCTATATCAGACAATAGTTTATATAGACAAATTTGATTCTTATTAGGCTTATTACTAAATTTAGGGCTTAATGATAAAAAGGATAATATATCTTTGGGGATGTTTATTGTAGATAAGTTCTTGAACCACTTTTCTTTTGTTGAAAATGTCTGTATTTGTTCTTGAATTAGTCTTTCAAGTTTATTTATGTGTAATCTTTTGATTCGGTCACATTTTTTTATTAGGAAATTTTCTTGTCTTCTTTCAAATTCTTGTATTATATTTATTGGAATTAATGTCTTTAATTCATTCTTTAATTTATCTAATTTCTTTTCCAAGGAATTAATCGTAGAGAAGGTTAATGTTATTTCTAGATTTAATGTTTTAATTTTAATATTATTAATAAACTGGTTGATTCTAAAATTATCATGATGAATTTGATCTTCTAGTAATATTGTAGATAGCTTTTGGAGGGTTTGTGTTATGTGTCTCGGTGTTACCATCTTCTTGATGATCTGTTTGACCTTTCTACTATCCATTTTTCTTTCTAGAGTCCTTTGACTTTGAAAGCGTATTGCTCGGGAACTACTGAACCAAATTAAATATTTTAAAAACGAGCAAATAGTAAATTTATTTCCACATACAACAGTAAAATATTATATATCTAACTGGTATACTTTTACTTTTATCGGACGATACGCAATAAAAGGTACCCATTTTTAGGGACAATTTTATTGAAAGTAAGTTAACTAATTTTTTTCTCAGAAAGTATATGTCCTATATTTATGAGATTTTTGTAGGGGTTAGAAAGAAACCTTGCGGTTCTTATGCTATTAGTTTTCAGACAAAAAAGCGTTTTATTTAAGATTTATACGAAAGAATAGCGAACTATGCGATCCTGTTTATTAATAGAGATAGCGTCAAATTTTTTCCGCTAAATCGACAAAAAAAGTTCCTAATTTTAATAATAAAAAAGCGAAAACGAAAAAATGATTTTTGTTGACAAGCGGTTTCGACAAAAAACGGTTTTCTTGTTATTGCACTTTTATTGTTAAAGTTTGGAACGTTTTATTAAAGGAAATACTGTCTACATATGAAAGGTGTTAATTTAGCGAAAAAGATTTGACGCTATCTCCATTAATAAACAAGAACGCATAGTTCTCTATTTTTATCTTAAATAAAACACTTTTTTGTCCGAAAATTAATAGGATAACAACCGCAAGGTTTCGTCCTAACCCCTACAAAAATCTCATAGCTATATCACATATACTTTCTGAGAAAAAAATTCGCTAACTTATTTTCAATGAAATTGTCCCTAAAAATGGGTACGTTTTATTGCGTATCGCCGATAAAAATAAAAGTATACCAGTTAGAAATATAATATTTTACTGTTGTATGTAGAAATAAATTTACTATTTGCTAGTTTTCAAAATATTTAATTTGGTTCAGCAGTTCCCAAGTAATACGCTTTCAAAGTCAGAGGACTCTAGAAAAAAATGGATAGTAGTTCATTTAACACATATGTGTACTTTAATTGGTTATACCCTGACGAAGACTGTAAAAATAATCGAAATATAGGTATATACTAAAAAACTAACAAGTTTTTAATTGGCTGACAGTACCCAAAAATATTAATAAAGAAATTATGAAATTTATATTGCAAATAGAAAAACAATACGAATACCACGATCTCACTTATGTGTGTATTTAGCGAAGGCAGCGATAGAATGAGTTGTATCAGGCGTCCATTGTTGCACAAGATCGGTTAACCCTAATAGATTTAAACAAATGTTAACACAATAAGTATCTTGTCTATAAAAGTATCTGTCGGTGTTTCACACATAGAAGCAGGACAGTCCCTAGATTTCAAGTTTCAACAAACCAATAGAGTGAGCTGTAGGGTTCGTATGTGCCAGCTCCTCAATATTATAATCAATGAGTACGTGAAACTTACAATACGTAATACACATACAGGGTCCTAGAAAGCTACAAGAGTTGTTGATGGATTCGTGCTATTGTATGAGCAGCAACATCAACGATTATTATTGCCTCTGGCTCCACTGACGCTATCTCTGGGCTTTAGAAGTCAAAGATTTTAAACTCTACGATTCTAATTCTCTTGAATTTTTTCCAATCTGAATATACCAACTTTTGAACATTTCAAACTTTAAAACTCTGATATTCTCAAACTAAAACAGTACCTGTAAGTTAAAACATTTGAATTTATGAACTTCAAAATTCCTAGTCACCGTAACTTTAAAACTTTGAGACTATGAAACTTTTATGATTCGAAACTCTAAAGATCTGTTTTAAGTACCACGTTTGAAATATGGATGGCTAAAACTATGAAACGTTAACAAGTTCTGAATTCCCTGGATTTTCTAAACTCTGAGTCGGAGATTATGGAATTCCAAAAGTCTTATGATATGGAACTTTAGAATACTGATATTTAGAATCTTATTTAAATAATTTTACTAAAAGCTCAATGTTTAGCTTTAACATTCAAAATCATTACCAACCTCCTGAGATGCTCTGTAGCTGTGAAACAACAAAACGTCTTTCACTTGAATGTTGAATTGATTCAATTCAATTTTAACACTTACAGATTGAATTTTATGATATCCGAAAGAAGCTCCCGACATCTCTGAAAATCTGAATTTCTTTTAAACTGTGATGGTTGAGACTTCTTTTTTTAAAACATTGAAGAAACCTTAGAAATCTTCAAACGATAAAACTCTGAAATTCAAAATTTAATACTTTATTATTATACATCAGAAATTCAACAACTCTAATCTTTGAAAATTAAAAAATTGTAAAATCCTGAAAATCTACATAAGTTTTCGAAACTTTTAAAGTCTAATCAAACTGGAGCTAAACTATAAAGCTTAAATATACTTAATACAGTGAGAAATTTGGACTTTAGAGTTATAGAACTTGAGCTCCTTCTACGTCGGAAATTCTGATCAAAGACTCGGCTCACTTTTTTAGTTCAGTATCAGACCTGTTTATCGGTCTTAAGAAATCATTAAATCGATTGGAAAGAGGATAATAAAATATTTAAACAGGGGGGGCGGGGGTTTGTTGTATTGTTACAAGGTAAATACCGTAGGATTCCGATATGTCATTAGGCTCCCCATGACCAAAGAAGTTCGAAGTACCACCCAGTCCAAGATCCCTTGAAAAAGAAATTCTCGAAATCCTATTTGTACTGTAATGATCTTGTATGATCAACACGTATATCATTACATTCATAACTTCCATGATAGTAGAGTAAATCTGAAAGCGGATTTTGTTGTCCGTGGTACATTGAAAAGTAAAAAGGTATCGAGTACGTTATCGGATTCTATTTAGGGTGTATATCAATCCCCTAAATTCGTCTGGCGATATCGGTGTCCAACACCCTCCGGGGGGGGGGGGGGAACTGAAAAAACAGCAAATCTAGAATACTTTATTTGCTATCCGGCTATGTTAAAATAAATACGATCTCTAGAGTATTAAGCGAGTTAGAATTTTCACTCAAGAATTATCATTAAATAAACGGAAGGATACTCACTAGATCAGCTTCTAACTCCCTTATTATGCGTATTTCAATTCCTGCAAACATAGAAAGATGTTTATATCGTGATATCTTTTGGACGACACAAGATATCAAAAAAGTTTAAAAAATAATTGTTGTTAGTTCGAGATGTTACAATCCAACGCTTTTTGAAACTTTGAAATTGGCTAGATAGTAACGAAGATATGACCAATTTATTCCGACAATGTATAAATTACCGCTGAGCAGCGATCGTTCTATCTCTATTTTCACCCGTCTTCCGTCTCATTCTAACGCACTACTCTTATCAGGTTCGTAAGTACATACAACTATTAGCACAATATTGGAGTTACAAATGCAGGTGATTTAACATTTTGTTGAAAAGAATTATAAAATTCTTACTGTTTTTGTAAATACGACATTAACATTAACCTATAATAGAACTATGAACTACTACATACATTTAAATTTCTTTAAATTTATAAAAAAAGAAACAGATACGCAGTTATAAAAAACGTGTTGTGTAAAACGGGTGGGAAACTTCAGGAATCCACTGCAAGAACTGCGGAAACTATTCAAAGGTCAGTGAAAATGAGATTAGATATGCAAAGTCATAATAGAGAATTAATAGAGCTTCTTGATATAACACACAATTCAAGTAAATTAATGAGGAAAAAACTGTTATTCCTCGTTTACGCGCATATATAAAATATTTCCACTATGAAATTAAATGTACATAGTAGTCAAAATATATAATCTTGTTTATTGTTTCCAGCCTTATTTTGTGTTATTAAAATATATAATAACAAAACTGGGGTTATTCTGAAAACCAAATAAATTGTGGCGAGGTTTGGGAAAAGATTGTTGTGGAAATAAAACATGACGTAGCCAAAGAAAAGTATATAATTCAGTTACATTTTACGACCGATATGTCCTACTGGGTGGTAACTTGAACCCGTAGTATTTTCTACGAAAACTGAAAATATGCTGTATTTTTCAGATCTTATAAAAACAATGATGCTACTTTAATGTACCCACAACCACAAAACAATATTTATAACGAGGTGGAAATGCTTAAAGATGTGAACTTTGATATCGACCTATGGTGCAAAGTGTACTTTATTTAGTAGCCTCGCAAATTAAAAAAAGAACCTTCGAGATGTGGAAGATGATGATATTTTAGCAGTTACCAATGAAGGTAACATGAAAAAAAATTCCATCATCGCTATTGAATTTGCTAAGTTCGCTTTTGTGTGATTAAAGAAATCAGACGTTTAAGCAATGCTCAGGACATTACTTTTTACAATTTGCAGCAGACAATGTAGACGTGTTAAAGGAAACTATCAACGATTGCAATACCTTTCACGCAACTCAGATGGTAGCTTTTCAGGAATGTCCAGAAAACGAATTATCTGTAAGAATTCCAATAAAAAGCGACTACTTGTGCCTGAAAACCATTCCTTGTCAAACTCTCAGTATACCAAAACTAGAATACCTTTGCCACATTGCGAACGAAACGCAAAATTAGTTATTTGCCAAAAAATCAAGAATAGTCAATACCTACTGATACAAATAATTTGGTGTGGATTTTAAGTAGAGTTCAAAATTGTAGTTCACAGATTGTACCTCAATGGACTGGTTTCGACAAAATAACTGACAATTCAGACAATACTACATGATGGACAGCCATGCTTAGGTGTCGAGATATCACTGCACATCTGAATCATGTAAAATATACAGTAATTACGTTTGTACAAGTATTGTATTACTATAACATAGTGGCTTTCAGAATAACCTTTGTATTCAGTTTTGTTATTATATATTTTGACTACTATGCACATTTAAGTTCATAGTGGAAATATTTTATATATGCGCGTAAACTTGAATTGTGTGTTATATCAAGAAGCTCTCTTAATTCTCTATTATGACTTTATTGCATATTTAATCTCATTTTCACTGACCTTTGAATGTTTCCACAGTTCTTCCAGTGGATTCCTGAAGTTTCCCGCCCGTTTTACACACAACACATTTTTTATAACTGCGTATCTGTTTCTTTTTTTATAAATTTAAAGAAATTTAAATGTATGTAATAGTTCATCGTCTGTTATAGAATAACTTGAAGAACTCTCCGTGTTAAGGTTAATGTCGTATTTACAAAAACAGTAAGAATTTTATAATTTTTTTCAACAAAATGTTAAATCACCTGCATTTGTAACTCCAATATTGTGCTAATAGTTGTATGTACCTGGTAAGAGTAGTGCGTTAGAATGAGACGGAAGACGGGTGAAAATAGAGATAGAACGATCGCTGCTCAGCGGTAATTTATACATTGTCGGAATAAATTGGTCATATCTTCGTTACTGTCTAGCCAATTTCAAAGTTTCAAAAAGCGTTGGATTGTAAAATCTCGAACTAACAACAATTATTTTTTGAACTTTTTTGATATCTTGTGTCGTCCAAAAGATATCACGATATAAACATCTTTCGATGTTTGCAGAAATTGAAATACGCATAATAAGGGAGTTAGAAGCTAATCTAGTGAGTATCCTTCCGTTTATTTAATGATAATTCTTGAGTGAAAATTAGCTCTAACTCGCTTAATATTTTAGAGATCGTATTTATTTTAATATAGCCGGATAGCAAATAAAGTATTCTAGATTTGCTGTTTTTCTCCCCCAGGGGGGTGTTGGACAAGGATATCGCCAGACGAATTTAGGGGATTGATATACACTCTAAATAGCACCCGATAACGTACTCGATACCTTTTTACCTTTCAATGTACCACGGACTTGATTTCTAGATGCGTTTTTTAAGTTTGCGAACTCTACTAATAATGATTGAATTGCAACAGAATAAATTAACCAGTAAAAAATAAAGATTTTATAAGATATACGCTGTTTTATTGAGCTTAACCTATTTTACAAAAAAAAGATAAACAGACACCGTATACACTGCAGTACTGAAAATTTGTAACGGAATGTAGTCACATTGGTGATTTGGAGTCGATTGATAAGTCTATCAATCGACTCCAAATCACCACTGAAGTGCAAGAAAACAGCTTTAAGATCTCTGCTCCATACTCAATGCCCCCCCCCCAAATTAAACAAAAAAACTATTTATCAATTTGGCGCATTCATTGACATTCCTTGATGTCACTAGTCCAATGTTGACACTCCTCCACCGTCACTCTCCTCCATATAACTTCCTAAAGCATCTCTAAGGTTCACAAGACGCTTGCGGTACTGGCTCAGTCAAATATACTGCAACAGGCCATTCATGTGGGGCATCAATCCCTCCTCGATCAAGTCGATTGTCACGAAAAGGTCGCATATGGTCATTTTTGGATATTTAGAGAAGCAATGGGGGTTTGAAATCGTTTTATTCTATGGTAATTTGAAATCGTGTCATACATCACATTTTGTTTTGTTTTTGACGACTATTTAAGAAGACTTGTGAGGATAATGGGGATGGGGGTATAAAGAATGGTTGTCTTAAGTGGCGTTTTTTATGTTTTTATCTCATGGCAAGTCTAATGTGGTATACCACATGTGAGTTCTCTACTGTGAGAGATTTGTTTAAGGTTCGCGAAGGGAGTTGGGGTTGGGAAGAGTGGTTGTATTCGGTGGCTTTTTAAATCTTAGATCATAGAGAGTAAATTGATGTAGCACATGTTAGGAACTCGCGAATTTCTATCGAGAGACCTTGGGGGTTAGATGAGAAGGAACAGGATTAGTTTTTAGTAACCTTGGGTTAGTTTTTGAACTATTTAAATCATTGGAAGTTTAACAGTATTTTACACGTGGGAACTTTCAGATTAATTTTTTTTTTATTTTTTAAGGGACTTTGGGACTAAGGTGTGTGGAGGGTGGAAGGTGAATGTTTTTGAACTTATTAGGTCACGGGCAGTCTAATAGATAACTTTTGAGATTTTGATAACTTTTCTTACTGGGCCACTTGCGTGAGTAAAATCAGATCGGGGTCGGCATAATTAAAGCCAAAAAGGGCTAAATTTATTAAAAGTCTATTTTATTTTATACAAACAACAAACTTATATAGTTTTTGGAAGAATTTCGTTGGAACACTTCGAGTACTTCCTTTGTTAGTGGTCGGTATAGGAAGTCAAAGAAAGAAATGTTATGGTAGAAGGTTTTTGGCTACGGGAATGAATTGGGCGTTAAATGATTGTCTTAAGAAAGAAAGTTTTAATTTTTAATTGAAAATTCAATTTTCAATCGAACCAATAATTTTAGTGGATCAATAGTTTAAGATTTAAACGTGGTACTAGATTGGATAGTCAATACCGCAACCACCAGTGGGATAACCGCCACCGGAAACTCACGCAGTCACCCACCTTTGAGTTTTTGACCTTGACCACTTTGGTGGCGATATAATCATCTTTCAATCTGATATGCAGAGCAATTTGTCTAAACTGGAATTTCAAAAGTATTGAGTTTGATAGATCTAATTACAAACAACTACTATTATAGGCAGAATGACAATGGCGTTTATTGTTGTTTATTTTGGCTGATGTATAGCTCTGTTTCTTCATATCAAATTACCTTATAGTAGTTCTTACATTTTTGCTTGGTATTAATATAGCATCTTCTATTCTATTATTAAATATTATTTAATAAACATGGTCTAAATTCTCCCGGTTAACTCGAAGGCATTATTCTTAATGTGTTGAGATTTCCCATAAATATTATAATGTGTTTTTGAAAGTTCATTTTATCCACTAAAATCATTAATGAGCATTATTTTTTGGTAAACATGGTTTTCCCACTTCCTTGTGTTAAATTATCTTTTGCCACCAGGGAAACAATTAAAAAATGATTGTGTAGAATCCTACAATTAAATATAGGTTATTGAAGAGTAATTTTTAAGAGTTGTTGTGTTTTTTAATCTCTTTTTGGATGTATAGGTGTTTTATTTGAACTAATTGTTTATTTTCTTCTTCTCGAGATCTAAATAAAATATTATTTTAATGGGTAATTGATAGCGAACTTTGATAGTGACGCAGTTGCAGGAAAAGGCCGCATGTCATATCCGGGAACTACATTAACGTTTATCAACAAGTCTGATGTAGTTTGTTCTGTTTTATTTTTGCTCGACGTGGGTTTTTGATGCGAAAACCCACTTAATTATTGTCTTAATCTTGTTAAAACCGAAAAACACCATTTCCTAACGAATTACCTGACAAAGACTATTTGTTTTTGAAAAGCATTAAAATCAAACACCTTTGTGCGTTTTCAATCATGCATAAAAACGAAATTCGGACTCGGTCATCAAATATTTTCATTTGGAAGAAAGAACAGCAACGGATATTAAATCCAGGTTGGATGAGGTTCTTGAGGATTCGTCACCTTCATTTTCCATCGTGAGTTTTTGGCTTTCGAAATTCAAACGCGGCCGCATACACACAGTAATGACCACGTTCAGGACGTCCAGAAACGGAAAGCACACCTGAGATTGTGGATAAAATTGCCGAATAAACGTGCTCGAAATTGAAAAAGCCGTGTGCATCTCTTATGAACGGGTAGTTTATATAATCAATCAATATTTTACATAATCAATTGGGTCTAAATAAACTTTCTGGAAGATGGATACCGCATTTGCTCAATTCGAAGCAGAAACGCATTTAAGCACAAACTTCAGTTAAATATTTGGAAGTGTTTAAGAGGAATACAACGAATTTCAAGAGACAGTTTGTGAACATGGGTGAGATATGGATTCATCATTACACACCAAAACCTAAAATGCAATCAAAGCAGTGGACTTGACACTGTAAATCGGTTCCAAAGAAAACAAGTCCAACTAGTCAGCTGGAAAGTATTACCATCAGTATTTTGGGAGTAACTTTGCTGATTGATTATCTTGAAAGAAGAAAGACGGTTACTGGCCAATATTACACAGCACATTTGGGACAAGCTGAAAGCAGCAATTCAGGAAGAATATCCCGGAATGATCAAGAAAAAAATGTTGTTCCACTACGATAACGTGCGGTTCATTCAAGTAAAACAGTTGACATAACTGATGTTTAAAATCATTCTGCATCCATCTGATTTGACTCCCTCGGACTTCAACCTATTCCCCCAACTCAAAATATTCCTGGCTGGAAAGAGATTTCGGTCAAATGACGATGAAATTTGGTTCCTAAATGGTTATTTTGACGATCTTGAAGTAACTCACTTCCGGGAAGAATTCGAGAAGCTGGAGCAACGTTGGGCTTAGTATATTGAAGTTCGAGGGGATTACGTTGATTAGAAAATACAACTTGAATCACATTTATTTTGTTGTCATTGTCATTCCAGAAACTTTTCAATCTATCCTCGTATAAGTATTTAGATTTATTTAAAAACTTAAAAAACATTTTTGCAAATAAATACTATTTTTCTTTATTTCCTGAAAGATTCCTAATACTCTCTACCTGCCGATGACAGTATACTTAAAATTAGAAAATGTAATTATTAAAATGTTATTGACAATACGGCGGGGAGGGGGGATGGGGACTCAAAGAAATTTTAGCTTATGCCTCGACAAAGGGCAAATCCGTCCCTGTTGAGAACACACGCGGAAATTCTCTTCCTACGCCACAAACACAATATTCAGCTGATAAGTGAGCTACAACTGATTTCACGTAATATGATGAGGACAGATCGGGCCTAAACAAGTAATTATTATCAGAATGATTTTCCCGAAGGAATGGAATAAGTCATTTCTTGATACATTAATTTAGATGAACTTCCTGATTGATGACTATTCGTGAATAACAGAAGAAGGGTTTCAAAATCCCAGAAGGTGTTATTGCCAACCACATTACTTTTTCTCAAATTTTAATATCATCAGGTGCTGCAAGAGAGTCTTGGTATAAAGTCCTCCAATCGCATTTTTATCAGGATTTCTGAAAGTAAAGTAATTCTCATCATCCAAAATAAAAGACTTTTTTGAGAATTTCTCTAACATGCATCTGCACCTTGCTCGACTTTGTTGTTGTTGTTGTTGCTCAGATCTATTAAGCACTTTGATCTTTTTTCTGTATTTCATCCGGCATTTGCTTTTAAGGTTCATGACAATATGAGACTCGGAGTTTCGCTAACTTTTTGGTTGATAGTCCACATTTCCTATTGAACTGTTGGATTTCACAATGTTGGATCCAACAATCGTTGGATTCAACGAATGTTGGATTTTATCATCTTTAGTTCTTTTCGGCCAGAACCGACTTGCGAAAACGCGAGGATTCTTCTTGACATCGTTTAATGTATCGATATATTCGATTTTGGTACACTTTCTTCCATAAAATGATCGGCAACAAACTTTTTACCATTTTCAATATGATCATCACAATACGTACACCCTCAAAATGAGACTGAGTAGGGAAATAATGAGTACTGTGGAGCCACACAACTTTGAACTTTTATTGACCTCCTTCCACTTGTTCCCCAAGCCCCACCCTTTGGTAGGTATGAACCATAATGCAAGAATTTCCTTAACAATTATTGTTATAAGTCTACCAAACTTCTAACCAAATGTCAAGAGAATTCATTGGACTGTTTATCAATAGCAAAACAAAAGAAAACCATTAATGAATACTTGATTTATAAAACGAAGGTGCGTTTGTTTATTAACATAATTCCCCCTTTTAATAACGCTCTGATAATTAAATCTACATAGTTCCTTAGTAAAACATAATTATTCTCTAGGTTTTTTCAGGAAAATACGAGTTTTCTTGATGTAGCATTTGGTCTGATGGCTGTTTAGTGTTTTTGCTATTTAATGCTAAGGTCTAATGCTATCAACGAAGGACACGTGGTGACTTGGTTCAACTTACAAGAGGTATTAGTTTGAAATGACGCCGGTAAAGGCAGGTTTATTATGTTAAATTAGTATCAAGTGGGTTCTTTATACAATTCAATTATTTCACACAATTTTAATTATTTTAATATGGAAGGAATTATTCGTATTTATATAAAACTAGGAAAACCTCGTCAAGACATCACGGTCAAAAGCATTGAAAATTTCCTTATTACATATTCGTTGTGTTATTACAATTCCTTTGGATTTTCCTGAGTGATTATTTAAATAAACGCAACCAAATATAACCAGTTGGAAATTCTAAACCTAGCACTCTTCTCTCCCAGCTTACCCTCCTCTCTTTTGACATATCTTCCACTCTGGCTTACCCTTCTCCTCCGGTTTATTCTACATACCTACATACGGAAATTCTACCTTACGAAATGAAAAAATAAAACCAATAAAATCAAAAATCGATCTTAATCTTGAAAACGTCTGTTAGTACATATTTCAAAAACATGACAAAAATAGTGTTGGCAAATTTCCGGAAATTTATTTTTTGGTAACTTTTCATGAAAATATTTCGGAAACTTATTGAAACGGCAACTGTCAAAAAAAAAGTTGATTCCCAAAGTGTGTTCCGTGGAACCCTGAGGTTTCGTGGGAATATCTTGGGGTTCCGTAGGGCCAGTTGTAAGTCCTGTAATATAACAAAAGGATACTACTTGCAAAGCTTTAAACTTTCCTACAATAACGGCCTAATCACTATTTTATTTGTTGGTGCCTTTTGCTAGCACATGTTTATGTGAAATACAAAAACAAAATCTCGCAAGAAACTGGATTGCTACACAGCGAAAGGTTTAATATAAAAAAGGAATCACGTAAATCGGCCCAGTGAAATTCTCAAACGAACTGGAACAAAAGTAAGCCTTGCGTTTTAAATATACAGATTTTAATATAAAAAATAATAAAGCAAATGGTATTGTAACAAGAGAGAAAAAGAAAGAACCTCTTCTTCACACAACAAATGGAATATTCTACACCATTCGAGAGAATGACGCATCGCACCAAGCATGTAAACCAGACGCGGTTTATCTAGCGCCTTCCAGAAATACATAGTAGGTTCCAGCGGCTTCTGGTACGATTATATGAGGGTATAAAATCGACTTCGCGGATAAAAGAGGATCAGTCAACAGCGAGTAGTTAAATGGGTATCACGAAATAAATAGTAAATGTAAAGATAAATGTTGTATTAGAAATTCATAATAGTTTTAGTGGTTTATAATCATAGCGTTAATTTATAGTGTATTCATTAGTGTTTGTAAATAAATATTAATTATTAATAGACGATTTAAACAGCACTTTTGTTATTATTTTAAAAAGAACGTTACAGTATTGTAGAACTCGTAGACAAAGTGGAACAAAAATGAGCCGTGTTTTAAGTGTATAGATTAGTAAATAATAATTGACCTATAATAATAATTGACAATCAATAATTAAAATAAATAAGCAATTGTCATCATCTACTATTTGAACAATTTGTTTGCTTTCCATGATTTTTAACTAATGCGGGTTCAACTAATCGTGAATAGTTCTAAAACTTACCACCGTGCAAAGTGGGATGGCGCCCCAAGTGCATGTGCAATCCGTGCGTTGCAAATTAAACATTTTATATTTATTTAAATTAAAAATATAAACATTAAAAATAAATTAAAAATAAATGGTATCGACTGATCTACACAGCGAAAGCTTCTATAAAAAATCACGCAAATCGGCTCAGTAGAACTCTCAAATAAACAGGAACAAAAATAAGCCTTGTGTTTTAAATATATAGATACTATTCGTATTTTAATGAGAAGCGGTTTGGACAAAAAATGTCTTTTTGATATTGCACTTTTATTGTTGAAATTTTATTTGAAACATTTCTTTGAAGAAAATAATGATTACATATAAAAAGTGTTGATTTAGCAAAAAACGTTTGACGCTATCTCTATTAATAAGCAAAAAAACATAGTTCGCTATTTTTTCATATAAATCTTAAATAAAACGCTTTCTTGTCTGAAAATTAATAGCATAAGAACCGCAAGGTTTCTTTCTAACCCATACAAAAATCTCATAGATATATGGCATATACTTAGTGAGAAAAAAATATTTAACTTACTTTTAATGAAATTGTCACTAAAAAAGGGTACCTTATATTACGTAACGTTTGATAAAAACAAAAATATAGCACATAGAAATATAATATTTTACTTTACTTGTAGAAATAAATTTACTATTTGCTCGTTTTTAAAATATTTAATTTGGTGCAGTACTTTACGAGCAATACACTTTCAAAGTCAAAGGATTCTAGAAAAAAATGTAGATCGTAGTCTCTTTTTTTCAATTATTTACTTATAGGCAAATTTGTTTATTATTATAATTATTAATTATTATTATTTATTATTACGTAAGTTCGACTATATCTTTGTCTTAGGAACGAACATATGCAAGACGTATGTGCAGCGTATCTAATCGGACTAAATAATAAGTTAGTTATTACTTGTAAACAGATCTTTAATATTTAATAATAATACAGATAATTAAGTCAAATTAGAAGAATGACTTTTTAAAAATAAAACATTTTTTTACTTTATCTACGATCATACAAAAGTGACCACTTTTTACACTGATTTCCGTGTAAAAAGTTAACGTTTATTGAGCTAGTGTTTATAAAATTTGTATTGCACGCTAATGTCAACAAGATATGTACATGATAAATGAATGATTTATGAATATTTTACAAACTGGTTTCTAAACAACTTAGCATATAAAAATCTAAGCACGCCAGTGGCGTGCGGTGAGAATTTAAGCTAGGGAAGCAACTACGATTTTAATTTTAATATACCTACCAGGTACAATAAAAAAAGACTGCTATAATTATTAAGCCTAGAAGTTTTTCAAAAAAGAACTTTTACACTTTATACTTGTGGAATTTGTTGAGTATTATTCTTTATTTTTAAAAAGTATTACTATTTATTTATAATGAAACTCGATTTTCAGGTCTTTTTTAGCAAAATACCTGGTGCAGGGTTTAATCTTTGTTGTTAAATTTGAAAGTTCTGGTTTTGATGTGCTTTTCTCAACAATTTGTAATTTCTCTCCAAAACTGTATACAGAAGCAGTCATGACGATAACGCAGTTTTAAATTTGCATACAGAACAAACTAAATTAAAAAGAATTATTTGTCTTAAAAAAATCTAACTTATACAAATTGAAATAATAAAATGTTTCAAAATACAGTCTCATTCGCAGATTTACATAACAAAAACTAAATCGAACAAATAATCAAATTATAATAAATAAACATTTGGGCACGGAGCACACTAAAAATAACGACCTTGTCTACCGCATTGTCCGTATACCACAACACACCCGCCCGCCAAGGCCAGGAGAAGTGCAGTAAGCAACGAAATCAGGGCTTATATGCAGTGTATGTAACACATTTGAATCGGTATTACCTTTCCGCGCAAGTTTAATAAGCCTAATTTAAAATAATACTCTAAATAATTATACTTTTTACTGTATGGAATTGATATTGAGCTTAAATTTAAATAAACGATTATCATAATTTTATAAGAAAATTTTTGTTAGCATTGGTTTTTATTTTTAATAAATCTTAAGGGAAGCATTACTTCCATGGACCGCACGCCACTGAAGCACGCTAATATATGTACACACGACATAAGTCGCAAAATTAAAAAAAAATATCAAATACAATTAATACTTTAGTAAAACGTTAAGATCGTATATATAAAACGTTGTAAGATATACGTGTAAAAAGTCTCTTCATTGCACTCACATCCTTTAACACACTCGGTCGTGTGTTAAACCGTTCGTGCAATAAAGAATAGCTTTTTACACTTATATCTTAAATATCTATTATTTTCAAATAGTATTGAGCATCACTCACTTGATTATTATATCATATCCAGTGGCGCGCGGTATTTATGATGTACCTTAAATATGTGGATAAAGTGGAAAACTCAGACTTATTCCAAACACCTTTTACATAAATAAAAAGAAGGTAAGGACAACAGAACAACACATAAACTACCACGGGTAGTTAGCCACTAATTTTTTAGGTTTTAATTTTAAAATATCTGTTGCACGTTTTAATCTTTACTAAATAAATGAAAAAAAATTAAATTTGGAAGTTCTGTTTTTTGTCTGTCTTTATCAGCAGCTTATAATTATTCTTTTCTAAAACTGTGTGCAAACAATTCTTTCTCTAATAATTTACAAACAGAAATGACGCGATTCAAGGATATGGGAAATACTCTGACCTTTTACAGAAGCAGCCGAATTTGCAGTCACCCGATAAGCAATTTTAACTCTGCGTAGAATCAAACTAAGTAAAATTATTTCCGTCTATGAACTAATTCTAACTAATATAAGTTAAAGTAATAAAATTTTCGTAAACTCAGTATCATTACCAGATATACAGTGTTTAATAAGCAACACTAAAAGGAATAAATAATCAAATTTATCTGAGCACCGAGCATCTAATAACATGACCTTAAACGATGCCAACCGCATCACCACAGTGCATCACCTGCTAACGAAAATGCTAAGTGCAGTAAGCAAATGAGTCGTTGCTTATATGCAAGTATATGTAGTATATCTGAATCTGAATTACCGTTCTGTGCAAGTTTAATGACACTAAAATAGTAGTTACACTATTTTAGTATTTTTTCTGCACGAAATTTAAAGTTTTAAGTTAATTAAATATTACAAATTTAATAAATAAATAAATTAAGTAAATAAATAATAACCATGATCTTATCTTATGTTATCTTAAAATTAGTTAAAAATAGTTTGGTAACATTGATTTTTATGTCAAAATAATATCTAAAGGAAGCATTGCTTTGATTGCTTCCATGGACTGCACGCCAGTGATCATATCGTATTGGAACTTTATGATCACTTTACTGTATCTTATCTGTGAAATCGAAGTTCGCTCCCTCCCCCAAGTGAAAATACTTCCCACGTCCCAGGTGGACCCTTGCATAAAACAAAAATATTTTTTATATTCCATTTATATTCCAAAAAAATAATCTCAAGGTCAATTTACCCCAGTAATTATTATTTTTTATTAAAACTGATACTATTTTTCTTATTAATTTGTTGCCTGTTTAATAAAAATACAGAAAAAAAATCGTTATAACATACAGAATAAAGACACTTGGCCAATTTAAAGATATCAAAAATATAATATAAAAATGTAACATTAGGACTGATACCTGCAACATGATTAAATAAATTAATTTTAGATATTTATTGAAAATATCACAAATGGATTGATTTTGTTAAATTTCTGTATTTAAAATATTTTATAATAAAGAAAATATCGACACATTCAGGTACCTTACACATTGCTGTTTACTCTATACTATTTACTTTAACAAAACAAAATATTTAAGTAAAAACATGAAGCATATGTACAACATGCAATTAATATATTACAAACTTACTTACATGTGCTTACAGTATGCTCTATAAAATGAGAAGATCCACTATCATCGGATTCATCTCGAACCATACTTGATGGCGTAACTGATATTTTATATTCTGTACAACTGTATAAACTTTTTATCCAATGTTGCGTTTCATTTACATATCGATAATAAGGAATTTCTTTGCTAGCATATATTTTATAGCGTATATTACAAATATCAGCATATCTTGGTGGTTGCCACGAAAGCCATATTGAATCAACGCTTGATGAAATTGTTAAATTTTCTACTTGATTAAATACTACAAGCATTTATATACAACATATAACAGTAGTCACAAACTATACAGTGTGTTTTTTGTAAACGATAATATAGGAAATCCAAGGGAATTTTATCATTTTCCTGGTAAGTTTATACCCTTGCAAATGTAAGTAGAAATTCTGGTATCAATCGAAAGAAGAATTCATTTTTCGTCAAAAAAATATTAAACTTAATGAAGAAAACCAAAATCGATTTAGAAAAAGACTTAAAAAGCTTATTGATTTACTGCGTTTTGTAATAAGCTATTAAAAAAAGCTGGAAGCTGAACGCCGATTGGTGTAGCGGTGAACGCTTCACATTCCTAATCAAGAATCGCGAGTTCAAACCCCATCATCTTATACTTTTTTTTTAATTGTATTGCTTACTAATTATTATTTTTAGTACTTTATTACAACGATTATTAGTTTTATGCCCTTTTTTCATTTGCCTTTTTGATGGACAGTTAAAATTGTACAAAAAATAACGGTAAACCCCCGTAGCAAAAATATCTAACAATAAAAAAAAATTAATAATCGTTGTAATAAAGTTCTAAAAATAATAATTAGTAAGCAATACAATTTAAAAAAAAGTATAAGATGATGGGGTTTGAACTCGCGATTCTTGATTAGGAATCTGAAGCGTTAACCGCTACACCAATCGGCGTTCAGCTTCCAGCTTTTTTTAGTAGCTTATTACAAAACGCAGTAAATCAATAAGCTTTTTAAGTCTTTTTCTAAATCGATTTTGGTTTTCTTCATAAAGTTTAATATTTTTTTGACGAAAAATGAATTCTTCTTTCGATTGATACCAAAATTTCTACTTACATTTGCAAGGGTACAAACTTACGAGGGAAATGATAAAATTCCATTGGATTTCCTATATTATAGTTTACAAAAAACACACTGTATATTACAACATAAAAGCAGAGCACAAAACATGCAATGTTAGCAATATTTTAAAAGAAAACTAATACACACCTATAGGATCAGTTTCAAAACTTTCAGTTTTTTTAGCTAAAACATTATCATTGTTTTCAAGAAACATCTCCACACTAATGTTATATTTTGTGCATGGTTTTAAATCATGGAATGTGTAGGATGTTCTGTTTATATTTATACTTAATGTTGTAGATTGTAAAGAAGACATTTCTGTTTTTGTTATTTTATATTCATATAAGCATGTTTCTGAAGGATTGGAATCCCAAGTTATTTCTAATTCATTAGTTAACGAATTTTGATTAATGTATAAATAAGTTAAAGCTGGAATTTAAAAAAAGAGAAATATAGTATGTATATGTGATTGGAAATCCACATTTAAATTTTAAATTGTTTTGTTTATCATACAATAAGCAGTTTTAATAGAACTGAATGAATTTGAATCTATGAATTAATACTAAAAAACTCACTAACATAAGATTAATAATTCGTTAATAGATTTAGTCATATACATTATCACAGCATGACCTGACCTATATGGATCTTAACTATTTAAGATTTCCGTTAACATAACACATGTTATTATTCTGTTATGATTACTTAAAATCAATAAGATTGATAAATAAAAGAACAATTACTTACTTCCTGTGCAGTTAGTTTCCTTAATTTCAATTTCTTCAGTAGTAACAGACAAATTTAAATTTTCCTTGGGGTCAATAATATTATAATAATCATAATAAGAATCTTGATGATTTTCAGTTGTTTCATTTGTATCATCATAATCATAATAGTTAGTGTTGTTATTTTTTGTTTCAATTTCACTAATAAATGTGTTTGCCACTGTTGTAACATCTGGACCATTATTATCTGCATGATACTTGTTAGTTCTTATTTTATTCATTTTAGATTCACACACAATTAATATAACTATGATTAATATTTTAAGTAACTTCATAATTATTATCAATAAAAAAGTTCACTGTCAGCACTATGAAATTCAAATAATAAATATAAAAAAAGGATGTAATATAATACTGTTGATTAGGACAGGATGCACTAGTATCACTGAACACCACTGCAAATTATGCTGTTTTATGTTTTATCCACAAACTGAAACACCAACAATAATAACCACTTAATGTATTACCTACATTAATCTTTCATTATTGAATGTTATTAATCTTAGATATTTGCAATTTTTTGCAATATTTTCAAATTTTTTTATTTGTTATTTTTATTACATTTAATTATTATCACAGGTCACTCTTTTCTTCAGTTACACTACTTTCCCAGTTTTCATTTTTAAAAACTATCACTTTTGTATGTTATGTACTATTGTACTAATTCATGCGCTTACTATGACATCGAAAGATAAATTTAATAATTGTAAAATGTTTCATATCTCTCGAATAGCTTATCAGTTCTGTGTACATTCCATATCAAAAAGTAATGTGCTATAATTCACTTTATTTTTTAACAGTATTAACTACTATTAAATGCACTGTTACCACATTAAAACAACATCATCATGTTAAATTAAAACAAACACATAAACTAGACGAACTTGAAGGTTCCCTTTTTAAAAATTCATGTTACTAACAATAAGTGATTTATTAATTTAGCTTTTCCACCAACACACTACACTACACAACAAATTTATGCCCTTGCTGTTGTTTAGCAGTACAGGAAAAAGAGATCCCCTTGAAGAGTAACAAAGTGCTATTAATAGAATTTTAGATTTAAAAGGAAACAGTATTTTATATATCTGTTATCAGTTCTATTATCTCAGAACTACAAACCAATACTCTTATCATTGAGTTTAGAAATAATTTCTCCTATTGTTTGAAATGCCTTGCTATTTAAATTGTTAATTATCACCGGCACCCTATGGTTCAAAACTGATAAATTATGTTTAGTTTACTAAAATAAGAAATAATGATACTATAAATTGTTTTGGTGGATTTTGCTTTAGGCAAATTTTAATGACATGATTAACAATGCAAGGATTAATTTTTTAATATTTCTTTCCTTTTGTTGTTTAATCTGTACTTAATTACCACTATATTACTAACATCTTTATTTACTCCTAAAAAGTTTTTATCTTGTGGTTAAATTTTCAAATGAAATTTATTTTTATATTTTGTTAAAATTAGATTAAATTCATATTAAAAGTATATTCAATCAGATATGCAAAAAGTGCTTATCGATGGTGACTACATACATTGATTAAATTTTAGAATTATAATGATATAAGTGTTAGGTTATAAAAAGCATGTCTTTGGTAAATTTTAAGAATAACTATAATAATTGTTTCTAATGTTATATTTTTTATACATATAATACGTACCTACTACACTTTAACAACATTTAATTACACTAACCTTTGAAACTGTTAAATAAGCTATTTATTATAAATTTCTCAATTAAAGCATGAACATTTGCAGCAAAGAACTTTAATAACAATTAGATACCTGAAAAAATAATGCATACTAAAACTCATAATAATTAATTTATAAACTAAGTATGTAGATTTATTTTATTAACAATCGATTTATCTTTCCAAGTTTCTTAGTATAGCATGTCTACATATAAATAATTAATATATTATGTTCCAGATGGCACCTGGTTCCTAGGATTATAACCACTAGGGCACAACAAACCAATGTGGTTTATATTTTTCCTCATTTTATGCTGCTTAGATAATAAGTTGAATCATTGCATCTAATTGTAATAAGCACAGCATGCATGGGTTTCTGGTTGCATACTTAAGTACTTACTACAAATTTAATTATTACTTGTATAGTCTGGGACTTTAGTAAATAATGATTCGGATCTGAAACTAGTTTTATGCAAAAAAAAACTTATTACTTTAGAAGGAAACAATAATATAAAATAAATTTGTAAAATGTGATGCATATTGCTAGATTCAGACCCGAATAATTACTAATGTAATTTTGTAATGTAGGTATTTACTTTCTGTATATTTTTATTTTATAACAAGTATTGCAACAATCAGATTTATTCACCTTTCAAGTTATATGTAATATAAAAATTAATATTATTATTTTATTAATGTTTTACATTTTGCGAGTGCTTTATTAGCTGGTTTACAAACCATACTTGAATCTGTAAATCATATTTTACTAGTTTTTTATTTCTTTAATTAAATCTTGATAGGAAAATTCATAAGATTTGATATAAAAATAGCAAATACAACTTGTTACAGAAAAAAAACAGAACTTCCCCAATAAATATTACAAGAGACAAAAATACTGAAAATGGTCGCAGATATTGACTATCAGGTATTCACATTGATCATGTCAAACTTTGTATGCAGTTTATACAGATCACCAATACTTGATCCTTGATGTGCCTAATACTTACTAACAAGACCTGAAGCTTTTGCTACAGGTATCTATTTCCTCCCTTGTTAGTAATGTGTAGGGGTGTTACCTATATTCAGAATGTTTAAGTAATTTCTGAAAATTGTAAAAATAATTAATTTATTACCTGTTGGATTTGTATCTGAGTTGCCCCAAATCTGGGGTTAAGAGTTGACATGACAACCTACAGTCAGCTTAGATCCATTACATTTTCAGCTATCAACCAATTCTTTGAATCCTGGTGGTGAGTTTAGTATCAGGGCCACCACTACCAGCTTAGATCCATTACATTTTCAGCTATCAACCAATTCTTTGAATCCTGGTGGTGAGTTTAGTATCAGGGCCACCACTACCATGTGTCTGAAAAGTGCACTGCACACGCAGGATCAAGGAGGCATCCAATATCCATAGACTGTTCATGCCTGTTTGTGCTAAACTCATCAGCAAATAGATCATCAAACCCTACACACTAATACCCAATTAATCATCCTTAGGGAATGACCAAATACATTCAGAGAGACTTCAAAATAAACCTCAAGACATCGTCATAACCTTTTTAAAATGTTACAGATGAAATGGAATAATGGGACTACTCCTAGAAGTGATATTCATATCCAGATAAATTCTGATATCAACATTTTCATATTCTGTAAGTTACATTGTTTTAATAAACGATTAAATCAAAACCATAATGTATTGTAAATTTTATTTGCCTTATTAGTTATTACATGCAAGCTTGATAGTCTAACCAATAGATGCCAATTCATATTCTTAGCTTTGTAAAAGAGGTAAAATATATCTGTTGTAATGAATTTAATAGTTCGATAGTAGACGGTTTTATGCCGAAAAAAAGGTAACATCGCTGCCAAAATACGTATTGGCAATTAGTCAAATACAATATGTGTTTAGGAGACACTGTTAAAAAGGTCGTTACAACTTTATGAGGCAATGCTTGGAGGAAAAAATATTATAATGAACAATAAAGTAGTTCCTGGAAAAAACTAAAGATCGTAAATCAGTGTTCGATAGTGAACTTTCGACGTGTCCAAATTTCTTCTTCTAGCCTCTCTCTACCCAAATACGTATATAGGCCTCCTTTCTACCCTTCCATTCCTTTCTGTCGTTTGCTAATTCTTGCCATTTGGTTCCGGCTGTTTTTCTTATTTCATCTGTCCATCTCAT
The DNA here is from genome assembly GCA_929113105.1 of Agrypnus murinus. Taxonomy (NCBI): domain Eukaryota; kingdom Metazoa; phylum Arthropoda; class Insecta; order Coleoptera; family Elateridae; genus Agrypnus; species Agrypnus murinus. The sequence goes on along the minus strand of OV816029.1, from coordinate 134,212,030 downwards.
CATTGGCCTGCCCACACTTCTTCTTCTTCCACATGGTCTCCAATCCAATATCTTCTTACTCCATTTATCTGACATTCTGGCTACATGTCCAGCCCATTCCCATTTCTGTTTTTCTATTATTGTTGCTGTATCTTCCACTTTCGATCTTGTTCTTAGCCATTCGTTCGTTTTTCTGTCTGCTAGTGTTACTCCCACGATTTTTCGCTCCATGGCTCTTTGCGCTACTTTCATTCTATTCATGATTGCTTTTGTAAGCACCCAGGTCTCCGTTCAATAGGTCATTGCAGGTATCACACACTGATTGAAAACTTTTGCTTTTAATTTTGACGGTATCTTTGTTTTCCATACTTGATTTAATTTTCCGAAAGCTGACCATCCTGCTGTAATCCTTCTTCTAACTTCCCCTTCTTGGTTTTCTTTGCCTGTTCTTATCTCATGTCCCAGGTAAACATACTTTACCATTTACTGTTATATCTCTTCTTGATTATTTGTCATTACTTTTATTTTAACTATGTTCATTTGTAGTCCTATTTTTTGTGAGGCTTTCGCTAATTGTACCATTTCTTGTAATTCTGTTAGGTTGACGATATTAGTACAATATCATCTGCAAAGCATATATTGTTGAGATGTTCACCATTTATTAGTATACCTTTATTTTCCCAGTTTAGGGTCTTAAATATATCCTCCATTGCTAAAGTAAACAACTTGGGTGATATTGGGTCACCTTATCGTACTCCTTGTTTTATTCTTACTGGGTCTGTATATGCGTGTAGTTTAATCTGGCTTTTTTATACATAGTTTCAATGATATCTGTATATCGGTAGTCAATCTTCGCGTTCTTAAGTGATATTATGACTGCCCATGCTTCAATACTATGAAAGGCCTTTTGGTATCTGGCATCTAAATTGGCATCTGATATTCTGTGGTTTTTTTTCATTAGAAGTCTCATCGTTTGCAGGTGGTCCGTTGTACCATAGCCTTTTCTAAACCCTGCCTGCTCTTTGGGTTGTTAGAAATCAAGTCATCTTCCACTTGTGTCTCATATAGCTTTTCATAATACTTTTTTGCTGTTTTTAGAAGTTCGTCCCTAGATCTGTTATTACTTTACCTTCTTCATTTTTTAATGTTATTATTTCCTTGTGGCTCGTTCTCAATTTATTTCTCCATTTTTCGAACCCTTATTCTCTTGTATTACGTTTTCTATTATTTGTTATGTATGCATCCTTATGTCTTCTTTTCCCCTTCTTCTCACTAGCTTGTTTACTTCGACATACTCAACTGCTCCCGTTTTTCCTTCTCTAATTAGAGTTCTTCTCTTTGCTAGCAGTTCTATTGTTGGTATGTTTAGTTTTCTATGTGATTCTTCTTCTCTCTTTTGACGTTCTTTGTGGCGGCTTCCTTTATTGGTGTCGTGATGTTTATTTTATCTTCATTCAAGATATTTGCTTTATATAGTTCTTCTTCTAAACTTGTTAGATGCTTTTCTGTATTCTCTTGTAGTTTTTGGGATCTATATTTAATTTTGTTCTCGTTTTCATCATTTTTCTATATCTTTCACATATCTTCGCTCTTACTATCCGGTGATCACTTCCTCTGAGAGCATTTAGAACGCTTAAGTCTTGCACGATGTGTTTGTTTGTAGACAGGATGTAGTCAATTTCGTTTTTAGACTGTCCATGTCCATCTTATTTTCTGTTTCTTCTTAAAAAACGAGTTCATATTATATAGTTTGCTGTTCCTGGAAGTTTATTAATTAATTTTTGTCCAAATTATTTGTGGCAGGTAACTGATTTTGATTGTAATGTGTCGGAGCCCTACGTATGCAAAAGCAGAATTGATACGGAGGTATATTTTAAGAAATATTGGATTTCATTTATTGAAAAACACTACATAAAGGAAATATACTTTGGCCCGACTTGGTACCTACCACAATTCTGAAAAGGTGACTCAATTCTCAACGGGTGCTGGCGTTAAGATTTGTTGACCGACAATCAAATATACCACAAGATCGCCCATAGAAAAGTTTTGGACATTAGCAAAAACTAAATATTTTGAATCGCACCAGCCAAAAACGTACAGGGTCTACAAAAAAAACTTACTACCGCTTGCGGTCGTGTCTATAAAATTATGACAAATGATGGCTGCTCTTCAAAATTTTATATGTGCGACCACACAAAACTGAACAGAAACCATACATTTAGCAAGGTTATGCCCAGTGGCGTAACTACCATGTGTCAGTTCGGGGCAAAGCCCCGGGGCCAGGCTACTTAGAGGGGCCCATTGTGATACCTGAAAAGGCTAGAAAAAGACTTAAAACAAAAAACCAGTATAAATAATACCGAAGTATTTCTCGATATATTTATTATTTATCATTCCTGTATAAGAGTAGTTGTGTTTTCATGATTTATTTCTAATCTTGTTTTTAATTTTATTTTCGTGTTACTGAGTTATGTTGCTTATTCTTAGGATGAATTTCACAAAATGTAGTGAATAGAAAGCAATACTATATGGTTTTATTTGTTCAATCGTAAACTAGCATAGCATAGTTATTAACCAAGACCTTTTAGTTACCAGACACCGTGAAACTGATCCTCATTAATTTAAGCTAGTTAGTTAGTTAAACAATTAAACAAATATCTATTTGTTGGCTCCATCACAATCAACACAATAACAACATATTTTCCTTCCCCCCTTACGTAAGTCGTTATAGTTTACGATTTTGACGAGACAACTGCAACCAAAAGTGAAATATGCAAGGTGCTAGTTACGAAAGTAGCACTTACGTGGCCAGAACAAAAAAGTGAATTATATCTAACTTTTGTGCGGAGAAATCTGTTGTTTGAAAATGTTGACTGGTCGCTAGATGGTTTCCAAGGTTCTCACAACCAGCGACATCATAATTTTCAGCCGCGATTTTAGTTTTAATTAATCTTTTTCATTATTATGAATTAAATATTGGGGGGAAGAAAAAAACTAACACATTCCATGATGCATAAGCTCTTTTCTACGCCTCGGTCCTTAGTGTCCCCTTGGCGGAAGAGTTTACTTATGCATCTCGCAATGTAAATATTTTTGGTAGTTTTAACAAATGCTTAACTGCACATTAAAACAAATTAATAATATTATTAATTCGGTTCTAAAAGTTATATTAGAAACCTAAAAGTTAATATAGCGGTTCTCAACCTTATTAGTAAATTGAGACCCAACTTTCCCTATTCTTGTGTGACATTTTATTTTGGTGTCAACAAGTTTTTCGAATATTTTGTCTTTTTCTTTCATGTCTTCGCCCTCTCCCCCCCCCACCGTTACTTTGCGTCTTCTTAAGAAGCACAGGTTGAGCATCACTGAGTTAATAAGTGTTTTGACTCTGACTCTCCCGTTACACCTAATGTCAAATATCTATAAATCTGTCATTGCAGGTTCTTGGTTAAAATCATAAAATGCTTACTAATGTTTTATTATTAAAATTTTACCTCTTTTTTGCGACCGTGTGGAGGCCCAATGCTGTCTTGTTACGCTCCCCTGCTTATGACTAACCCTTATTCTTCCTTCAAATAAAAAAATCTCATTTTAATCGGACAAAAGGACTTCATTATTAAAAATGCCTGTACTGCAATTTAGCAGTTAAGCTCTCCCAATGATATCCCCTCTAATTAGGTTTGATCCAAACAATATTGTCCATAGTCTAGTTGTATATAGACGCGGCTTCAAAACTTTGGACATTTTTAATCAAAGGCTACATCTTGAATCCACTTTCAATGCTTTAATTTTAATATTAATTTATTTCCCTATAAACAATTTAAATACAAGGTTTCTAATATAATTTATTTTGCTTATAAACTACTACATAAATAATAAAACCATCATTTTTGGTATACTCAAGTCATTTATTCTTAAAAAGTACTCATCACATCATTACGTTTTAAACAACGTACAAATACAAGATGACAATACTTAATACAATCTTTGTGGTGGTCCCATAGACGATTTGACATGTAAGGAGCGCACGTTTTGCCAGTGTTTCTTCAACAAAGACACCAAGAAATTGATGGAAAGATGAACATTTTGTACTAGTTCATCAGGGGCCATACCAACATGACCAACAGCGACAGATAAGCACAATACCTATAATTTAAACATCACTTTATTAACTAGTCTCTTTTCTAAAACAAAAAAAATGTCTGCGATGTTAAAACCATAATTACAATCATGTTAAAAATGGCAGTTATAATCGCAAATACTTTAGCATCAATTTTCCGTACAAAATGAACATTAATGATTCGATTTGTTGGCTTAATTATGCACAGTATTAATATAAACGAATTAAATTACCTTCTTCATTTGGAATTTAATTGTTGCTTTAACCTCATCGATTTTTTGTACCATAGATTCCTGATGAGACAAAAGACCAGGGAATTTACCAGCTTTGTTCAAACCAGGACCCAGAAGACGAGGAATTTGTTTAATAAGTGCTTCAGAAGCTAAGAATGCATCATATTTTTTAGCCAATTTCTTTACGAGCTTCTTATTTTTGTTCAATTTTTTCAATGCTTCAACATCCATGTATTGCACGTTATTGGCTTTAGCTTCGTCACAATGCTGTTGATCTCCCAATACACATACTTGCATTTTAGGCCTTGGGATGTGCTTAAGTCTGATTAATAAACAATTGATAATTACTTATAGAACTAAATTATAAGAATGCTCTTAGAAACTAAATTGATTATCCATTTTTAACTTACGCATCATGGAATTCATCATTAGTTCAATGATAAATTATGTGCGATAATATAAAATTATCTCCCCAGTTATTTTAAGACCCTGGGTGCAGGTCCGCTAAGCCATCACTTAGCTCCCTGATTTTACAAAGTGCCTTTAGGTTGTAACATACACAAAAATCCATGTGAAATTTAAAAATCAGTTCCAAAGAACATGCCATAAGCAATTCTAACCTAAAAGCACTTTTGTCAGGTAAACGTACTTGACGGTGCCGCTGAAACGTTTGTCCTTTTGGGGATCATAATTCTTCAAACCGATTTGGATTTCTACGGTTTCCAAAAACCTCCTCTTCTTTTCTTGCGAATTATTGAGGACGGCATTTACGCATTCATAAAGGGTATCACGAGATACTTTCGACCTGAATTAAAAAAGATTGATTAGAAGTTTGATAGAGTAAAATAGCATTGAATATTTTACACAATTAATTGCAATTTGTAATAAGATTATTTAGAAAAGATTAGAAATAAAACTTACGACATCTTCTTTTGCTAACATGCACACGCTGACAGTAAAAACGGAAAGACTTAAAAGACTGGGAAAGATACCAAACTGACCTGAGAAATTAAACCTAAACTCCCCTAAATTCTCCCACTTTTTCATCAAATAGAATGGTATGTTAGTTGAATAATTGGTTGCCTATAACGTAGGCGTTCTTATTTTGTGCACACTTGATATTTATTTTTCATCTTAAGACACAGCAACGTTGATTTGGTTGCCCTCTACTGTTAAAAACCAGTGTTGGGCATCAATCAATTAATTGAAAATTTAATCGTGCCGTTTCGATTGCAATTATATTTATTTGCGACTAACCTTTTAAATTGCTGACTGCAACTGAATTTAGTTGCAATTAAACTTTGTTTCAATTAATATGTCAATTGAAATTAAAAATCACTACTAAGATTTTTCTAACTAATGCTATTTATGAAGTTTTGAATTTAAATAAATAAAAAATTAACTATGAAGGCCATTCTAGTGTTTTGTAGCAGCAGATTGCATTTCAACCTTGTCCCAGGCATAAACAAACCCTAATAAAAAAAATATCTTTATGAATGTATTGGGTGCTTGCCTGAAAACTATTTTTCCTGAAAAAGATATACATTTTTATTATTATTAGTATTACTATTATTTATTTATTACATTATCGGACATAATTGCAAGAGCGCATGTTATTTTTAAATGTAATTTATGTATAAACAAACTTCCTAAACATTAATAACTTTTTAGGGAAAAATTTTGTGCATTAAAATCTATCAACTGCACTAATCATTTTTACATTTTCATCATTTTCTTCTAAAGAATCTAAAGCAACAACTTCAAAACCGACATCTAAAAATAAAAACAATATGTATTATTCAAACCTTTCATAAATTATACGTGTTCCGTTCGGTTTACGGTTACTTAGGTAATAGGCAAGACCGTATTCAAGGTTGGGGGGGTTAGAGGGTAAGAACCCCTCCTCCAAAATTAAACTTTATACCAATAAAATGACAACAAAATAAAATTATTTTTCTATTCTGTTTCCACCCGAAAATAAATTTCCCCAGAACCCCCCCGGAAATAAATTTCTGGCTACGCCCTGGTAATAGGCATAATAATAATAATAACAATAAATCATCATTAAAGCATCCTAAACGTAACATTCTATCTAAATATGAATAATTTGAATAAATTTCTATAACTTTTTGACGTTTGAACATCAAGCGAAAGATTGACAAAAACCAACATAACCTAAATATTATCTTTGATAAACTAAACTGTACAGGTGTTGGTGTAATTCACACTATAACACTTTTGCAAGTTTTTGGTACTACCAAATACTTTAATATTATTAATACCGGAAACTTATTTCGAAAAATGGGAGACAACATTTAATAGCGCCCCTTGCACCGTGTGCAAATAAACCTGACATTTCTCAAATATTAGGAAAGTAATTAAAAAATCGTCTTTGTAATGAAAGATTGAATAGTTTAGATAAATTGTAAAATTTTATATATTTTAGCATAACAGTAATAAACCATCGTTTAACATAAATAGTGCTATTTTTTAATTAGATGCAGGATTCTCACCGAAAAACCATTTGTTAGTTGCACACCCGTCTGCGAAGATGGCACCACAAAAATGTCGCCTATTTTCATATGGTAAAGTATATGCAGTTTCCGGTATTAATAATATTAAAGTATTTGGTACTACCAAATACTTTAATATTATTAATATCGGAAACTTATTTTCAAAAGTGGGAGACAAAATTTAATAGCGCCTCTTGCGGTGTGGTGTGCATCTAAACGTGACATTTCAAAAATATTTGAAGTGTAATTAAAAAATAATTATTATGATAAAAGATTGAGTATTTTAGATAAATTGTAATAGTTTATACAGCGTTTCTATAAAAGACTGTCGTCAAAGTGTGCATTGGAAATATTCGTTTTGCCGCTCTCTACATAAAAAAATTAGTCAAATTATTTGTCTGTCAACTGTGACATTATCATTATCATTAGTTGTGTTGTGTTTAGAGAATAATGGTGAACATTTTGAACAGTTTTTGTAGTTATTGTTTCTATTTAATTTTTTTTCTCGTTACATTATCCAGTTTATGAAGTACCTTAATCTTTTATTAAAACTGTTTAATTGGTTGCATAAGCATTAATTTATTTCTATCCACTATAGAGAGCAGGAGGCACAATTCATAAACCACTAGACCGGACAATCTTTTATAGAAACCCTGTATATACTAACAGAATAGTAATAAACAACTATTTAACAGAAATGGTGTTAATTTTTAATTAGATGTAGGTTACTATAAAAAAATAATCGAAAAATCAGCGTTTAGTTGCACACCCATCTGCGAAGATAGCGCCACAAAAATGTCACCTGTTTTCATCTGGTAAAGTATATGGAGTTTCCAGTATTAATAATATTAAAGTATTTGCTATTACCAAATACTTTAATATTATTACTACCGGAAACTTATTTCGAAAAATGGGAGACAAAATTTAATAGCGCCCCTTGGTGTGGTGTGCAAATAAACCTGACATTTCTCAAATATTGGGAAAGTAATTAAAAAATCGTCATTCGACCAGAAATCAAAGCCTACTGGTCATAAACTATTTTTCATGTTTTTCTTGAAAATTTTCTTACGTAAGAGTATGACTATTTATTATGGTTGAAAAGAGAATACAATACTCGATCGATTTCAGTAAAAAAGTACCTATCATGTAATTAAAAAAAAGCTCGATGACGTCATCGCGCTCACGCCGATTTAGTAAATACAAAATCTGAGTCAGAACATAGAGAATTTTATGCCATTTAATAATATATATATACGGTTTATACCATTTCTGACTGAAAATAGAGTTGCTACAAAGCGGGGCGCTTTATTTCAAACAGATTGTATATTCTAGATCAAATAAAAGCGCCTACAGACTAGGCAACTAGAAATGCTGAAATGTCTAATCTCGATTCTGTGATGCGCTTGCGCAAAGGATTTATTTAAAAATTTATTGTAAACTACTTTTCTCAAAACAATGCAATTTTAATTTTTACTAATTCATAAGTAATTACTTCAATAACTAAATTGGTGATTTATATACATAACTAAACTACCAAACAGTAGCGAATATTATTTTTATTAGAAAAGGGTTGTGCGCAAAAGAAACAGGCTCGGACTTGCGTATTTTTAGTTGTCAAATAAACGTCAATGTCAAAATCTAAACCCAGACACATCAATCGTCTGGGTTTTTACTTAATTCTTAATCAAATTTTCTAATTTAAATGGTTGTTTTTAGAAATTATTTTCTAGTCATGTAAGAAAATACGTATATTTAGTGATTAAATGTAGGTGTAGAATAGATATTATAAATATGGTGTCCATAATTAAAAACCAACTGTTGAAACACTTATCAAGGTTTGTAGTCTTTAATAAAAAGATCATTCATTTTTAATTAGATTTTATAATTATTTATAATTACAGGTTTACCAAGAATCTATCTGCCGATAAAGTTAATTTAAGCACGTTCAAAGGCGAAGGTGAACTAACCAATTTAGAATTAAATGAGATTGTTTTAACAGATTTATTAGAACTTCCATCGTGGTTACGGTTGACTAAAGCATTGTGTAATAAAGTAACTTTTAGAATACAATGGACGAAGCTAAAGAGTGTACCTATACACCTTGTAAGTAAAATTTAAAGTTTAATTTTTAGTGTCAATGTTCTTATCAAAATGTTTGGTTGCACTAATAACTGATAACTTATTAACCTTTTTTCTAATGTTTTATCTATCTATGTCTTCATAGAGTCTGGATGAAGTAAATATAACAGCGGAAACATGTGAGGAATTACGACCTATGTCGGCACAACCAGGTTTGTCTTCCTATGCAGCGGTACCTGGAAAATACAGTTTTATTCATAAAGTAATAGATGGGATTACTGTCACTGTTAATACTGTCAACATAACATTTAATAGTCCTGCATTTACAGCAAGTGTTCAAGTATGTTTCTGCTACAATTTTTGTTGCTGTTATTATTATAAAGTTGATATTTGTGAAGGTGTCGAGGATATTAGTAGAGTCGAAAAGTCCTGGATGGGAGAGATCAGATTTGCGGATGACAAGATTGAAGGAACCTGACAAGGGGCAGTTATTGATTTTTAAAGAACTTGAATGGCAGACTGTTCGGATAGAAGCAAAGTCTACAAAAGATAAAAATTTAACCCCTCTTAGACTTTTAACAAATCAAGCAAGATGTAGGATAACTATTAAAAAACGACTGTCGGGTTTGTGATTTGATATATTAAATGTGAAGATTCTACTTTTTTAATTTTGTGGAATTAATTTTAGATTGCTTTATATTGGGATCAAGATTGGTTGTGATATTAGACGATTTATTATGGGTTCTTACAGATTCGCAACTTAAAGCTGCTCTTCATTTCTTAGACTCCTTAGCTGGGCTTGTGCAGAAAGCTACAGCATTAACTAGAAAAGCTAAAGCTGCTCGAAAGCTAGAGGTATATATAGCAATACAATGGATTAATTCAACTATATATAATAAATTTATTATGTTAGGAATTACCTGAATACCAAGCGCAACTTGCACAACAAGCGAGGGCAAAAGATGGTGGCTCAGCAATAACAAAGATATTTGCTCGCTATGATGTAGTAGAAACATCTTATCATTTCTTATCACAACATATTGTATTGCATTTATGTGACGATCCTGGCGGTATAATAATATAATTTTGTAATGTTAATTTTATAATCTTAAAACCTTCTTTTAGTTGGTCGTTCTTGTCATCCAAACCTAAAAGATGGTGGTGCGTTACAAATTAGTGTAAATCGTTTTCAAGTGGATTATTATCCGTATCATTTAGCCAAGGGTGATCGTAAACATTGGCCACGGTATAGAGAAGCAGCCATACCTCATACACACTGGCAAGAACAATCACTTGCTTCATTTAAATCACGTTTTCTGGATCTTATTGAACGCAATAAATCTCAGCATACTCCTCTATCTCGCTCTAATAAAGTAAGCATATTATAATAACACTGTGGTACAAATAAAAAAATAAATATACAAGACCTCCCACATACACAACTGTTTTCATATTGAAGAGTAAAGACTTTTCATACTTGCATTTGCTGCTCTAGTTTTCGTACCTTACACTGCTCTAACAATTAAAACTTAGCCATTTCTTGTCAAATTTTGGAAATTTTTTTTCTACTGGGAAGAGAAGAAGTGTTGCATTACAAGAGTTATAGCCTAAAACAGACACTTAAAGTTTATTTGTGAGGTCTGTATGTAAAGCTCTACTTCACTCCTTCAAAAAAGGGAGTAAAGTAACTGTTTTACTCCTTAGGGGGTAAAGTAAAATACATGTTATATCCAATGAAACCTAACCTATTATGCTAAAATTATGTGATTTTAGTATTTAAAAATTTCAATTGTCACAATAATAGTTGACTCAATCTATTACAGTTTATTACACAACATTTGCAATAATAATGATCTATTTACATAAACAAAAAACCTTAAGAGAATCACATAACCCGTCGATATTACTCCTTTGAAATTAAACATAAATGAATTACATCATAATAACTTGCGCACAACTGGATGTTACGTATTCTTAAGTACTTAGTGAGTAAACTGTTTATCCAATCTTTACTTGCCCTGTCGTCATCATTTTAAAAACATCTTTTATAAAGTCACAGCAGTGGGCAGATTATACGAAACAGTGGAACCAGTCTCGATATGACGTATGTGCTATCACGCTCGTACACATAACGGACGAGCGTGATAGCGCATACATCGTATCACAACTGCTTCCACTGTTTCGTATGCACCGCACACTGCTGGATAGATGCTTTGCCTTTTCGGTCAAAATCTCGGAAGATATCGGTGATATATTTAAAGCCAGACAAACAACTTTTCTTCCATCTCCGGATATTCCGCAGGTTTTAACGTTTTTTTCCACTTTGTTATATGATCCTTCAGATTTCGTAACAAATCTGGAAATGTTTAATATTTAAAGTTACATGCGGTCTTTTTAAATTTAACAATTTTTAAATTTAGCACAAAATCTTTTTATATGTAGTATGCCGGAGATACATAAAGTCGTAATTCGTAAAAGAAGTATCAGTTTTTTTTTTAACTTAAACCTTTGTAACTAATATGAATTATAAAGTTGCAATCTAATCACTTTTAAAAAATACGTGACTTTTTATAATAAGAATTTGTCAGACATAAATATAACGTAAACATAAATAAAATAAAATCTTATTTATTTTATCTACAACGATAGTTTTGTATCAAATTACACATCTGAATACCCACTGCATTCGTTACTATAAACAAAACTTGAGGAATAAAAATAATTTATTCTAAAGTTCGAATTATCAAAACCTTAAATCCGGATTACAATGTAATCAATGTAAATAAATTGCTGGTCCGGATTATAGTGGTATTCGGATTAACGTAGATTCGGATCAACAAGACTTCACTGTAATATAATATTTTCAGAAATTTTTCTGTTTCAGAGATGAAGCTTATAAAAGGATAATCAAATATTTTTAGAAGAACTTTAAGTTTGTATTAATAGTCCAGTCAATTTGTCAGAAAAACAGGCCTTACCTTGCAACAGATCGGGTACTTCTGAGTTTTTATGTTGGGGACCTTATCAAAAACACAAGTTTTCAACCTTGGCACTCCACTGCCATATTGAAGAACGATGAAACTTTTGAGACTTCTTTGGTTTTCGAAGAATATTTTGTAAATGATGTGTTATATGGCGAAAGTGGTTCTTTTTAATTTTAAAGTACACTAAGTTTGCTACACTTTGAGTTGCCGAAATACAGCTAGGAGAGAATGGAAAACTGGGCTCTTCATTTTGTTTCCGTCCAAAAAATGCTGCCATTCTGCTGCCAAAAAAGACCATTCTTTTTTCAATTATGTCAACATGTCTTGCAAATAGAGATTGCTGCATACCATCCCGGGACCGACAAATCTGGTTAAGGTTTTTCTGCAGTTTTTCATTATCTGTAACACAAATGTGGAATTTGGGCTATACCATCTGTAATTTAGCTGCAGCCGCACGATGGGCTTACATAATAATATTAATCTCTCTCTCTCTCTCTCTCTCTCTCTACCGGACAAGCTTTAGCTTATGGGGCCTGGTTCCTGCTTAGTAGGGTGGGTCGAAAAAATCAATTTTTTGAGTATCGAATTCTAATAGGGCTCAAAAGTTGCGTATTTGCATGCTAATCAGCGGAAAAATATTGAAAAAAATCATATATTAGATCTTCAGTTTGCGCAAATGGCCTAAAGTTTGGAAAAATGACAAAAAACACCAAATTTTACCTTTACACTCAAAATATACAGGTAAAGTTTTTTGGTTTTTAATAGCGTCTAAGTACTTCATTTGTGATGCGTGATAATAGAAAAAATATTTTTAAAAATCACACTTTTTCAGTTTGCTCGTTAGAGCTAAAATTCTCAAACTTTCGTGAAAAATTACCCGTTATAAATATCGAACTAATTAAATTAGATGAAATCAATGTAAATGAAACACTTCTTAGTAAAGACCAACAGTACCTTCTGGATATTGTCAGAGCAATCCAGACATGACAATGTGCTCCAGATCTGACTGTAAGAGATTCTGGACCTCTTAATCACTCCTGATGGCTGACATGTGCAAACCAGGTCTTACGGTTGCTCATTTTCCAAACAGGTCCTACAAACGAACTCAAGATGGCTGTAAAGACTACATTGCAAAGACATATGCTCATGTCTGGTTCGATATTAGGAAATATCAGTCAGTGAAATATGATCCTAAACATATCTTTAAGGTTGTTCAAACAACGAGACATTTGCCAGACGATATTGGACAAACACCTAGAAATTTTGACATCAGATATAAAGAACACGTATGCTCTTATAGACTTATACATCCAGAAAAATCGAATTATGCTAAACGTCTTAATTGCACGACATGGAGTGGAGTGCAATTACGTTGCAGAAATGCACGAAATCAAAATTTCCAGGCAGAATCAATGCATGAGGCTATATTCGGTAAGAGAATCGCACGACGCACAGAAAAAAATGTATTATGATTAATTGGTTTTTATTTCTAAAATCAGTGTTTTATGTACAGAGACTCCATGTTTTATGTAGCTATATATGTTACAAGTATAATTTCCAAAAAATTTCCAAAAAATTACTCCTTGGTAGCATATATCGAGGGCATCAGATCAGAGGGGCGTATCCACCAAATGTGTGATCTTCAATTTATTAGGTCGTATTGATTTCTGGTATCGACCTGCGTGTTGTTACATATGGGCGTATGTTTTGTAAGGCATTAATCTGGCCTTACAAAACATTCGCCCGTTTGTGACAACACGCAGGTCGATACCAGAAGTCAATACGACATAAAAATTGAAGATCAAAATTTTGGCGGATACGCCCCTCTGATCTGATGCCCTCGATATATATATATAAATTTCCGGAAAATTGTGTGATTGTCATGGATACAATTCAAATTTGAATTTTTCTATTGGTTCTCGGCATCGTCTTGCGATTCTCAATCTTATCTACCTTTGATAATGACATTTAATGTTGAAACAATATTGTCACGTTAAGATACTAATAAAATTTGTGAAACTTTGAATTAATCTTTTAATTTGATTATATTTCATGATTATGGAGTGCCACAAAGTAAGGCTGGAGACAGTAAACGCTATCAATTGTATGCATCACTAAACCTAAAAATTTAGGGAATAACGTTTATCTTAACTAAATTTAGTCATTTTTGGACTTTGGGAATTTTATTTGTTGAGTAAATATCATTTTGAACTGCTGAAACTTAAAAATTCCCAAAAAAAAACTTTTTTTGTGACTGTTTCAGGCTATAACTCAGTTATTTCTTTACTGCTTTTTATTATTTTTGAACTTTTGTAAAACTACACTTCTTATCTTCCCAGTAAAGAAAAGATTTTCAAAATCTGACAAGAGATGGTCAAGTTTTGGTCATTAGAGTAGTGAAAGGCACCAAAACTGGATGAGATACATTCAGTGGACTTGAAAAAAGGTGAAAGTGATGGAAAAATTCTGCAAGTGTGAAAAGTCTTTATTCTTTAATATCAAACCATTTATAAGAGCTAGGAGCTCTTGTCAATTTCATGTGTAGCACAGTATAATCTTTAGTTAACTTCATTATGGGATATTGTAGGCTAATAAACAAGAGTCAACTGAGAGTCCAACCAGTCCTCCATATGAACAAGCCAGGAAGCCTCAGAGTCCTACGCAGGTGAAGAATTACATTGTGCAACAGCTTGCAAAATTAATGACAGCATGTGCGATTATACGTGTTGATGATTTTACGTTATATAAAGTTACCACTTCTGGTACGAAACAAGCCTTAAAGGAATTTATTACTGGTGAGGAATATTTATGTATTAATTTATGTATTTTTTAAGTATTATATTTGCTTATGTATTTTTTATCATAGCCCAACATAAAAGGAGAGAAAAAAATGTTGGCACAGCAGGTATATTAATCATACCGTAGACAATTATAGGTCGTCTTGTTTGTTTTTTTGTTTAATTTTTGGTAGTGAACTTTAGTGAATTGAAGTGTGTTATTCCATGCATGAAGCGCGAAGTACGTACGTACATATAGCAAGCGACGTACCTATGTTGCTCCCAGTCACTTCACTCACTTTTATTGTAATATGTACATTGTACGTATTACAGGGTACACTTATGGTATAGTTGGTCTGGTGAATTTTCAAATGCATTATGTGTTGACTAGCTAAAACATTTACCAATCGTGCATTCTACCTTTTATTATTGAATTAGTTATAATACATATGTAAATGTTTAACCTGTTTGTAATAACTGACATTATGTGTTCAAAATCTATCAGGCTAACTGATTTTTTTTTGTATATTATGTGAGGTTGGATCTGAGTACATACATAGTGAGCAATTTTTATTAAGCCATGCTTGCTTGGCCTGGCATCTGCCACTTGGCTTACTTTAGCTGTAACATGTATGTAATTCCAAATACACACATGGTATATCCCTTCTTGTTCAGTTATGTTGTGTGTTTTGGTGTTTTTCGCAGTTTTGTATGTTGCATAAATAGTTTATCTGATTATGTTGGCATTGCAGAAAGAATCATATTAAAACATCATTGTGACCCAATAATAAACTTGTTTAAAGTTAAGAACATTGAAAAACTAAAGTTAACTAATAACTGACTGCATACAAAAAAACATTCAGAATCCATAGGGCCTATTCCATTTCAAGGTAGTGAAGGTCGAAGTCACCAATTTTGATGAAATTTTAGTATGTTAATCTTTGACAAAAATAAAAGGACTCCTACTTTTTTGTTTGACTCAAAAATAATTCTGGGTCAAGTTACAGGTCATCAAAGTTAAGGGCAAAATCGTGAATATTTTTACTGTTTAAAACTGCTTTTTTTAATATTTCAAAAACTAGTAGGAATATTTTAATGCAGTTTGATTTGCATGAAAGGCAATTTTTTTTCTCGAACTTTTGACACTCC
This sequence comes from Agrypnus murinus, assembly GCA_929113105.1. Taxonomy (NCBI): domain Eukaryota; kingdom Metazoa; phylum Arthropoda; class Insecta; order Coleoptera; family Elateridae; genus Agrypnus; species Agrypnus murinus. The sequence goes on along the minus strand of OV816029.1, from coordinate 134,196,196 downwards.
ACATGACATCTTTGTAGCATGTACCTGAAGAAAGATGTATACCATGCATGAAAGATAATAATATCATACCATATAACGATAGTGATATTATATGTCATTCTTCAAAGTTGACTAAATACATATAATAATAATAATAATAATAGTTTATTTCTAACAGGTATACACCCAAGTATAGAAAATAAAGAAAAATTACAGAAAAAATTATGTATAAAGTACACAATAAAATAGTTTAAAAATATTATTAAACAAAAACCTCATGTTTACTTATTGCTGCGTTGAAAATAATCGAAAACCTATCAGACGTTATATCACACTCCATGCAAATTGAATTGAAATTGTTGCACATTATATAAATAGGACTGCTTGTTAAGATATTTGTTCTTGCAGTATCATTATAAAAGATTAACGCACTTCTGCTGTTTTCTCTATAATATAATATTACTATTGTTACATGTACTCCAAAAATTAAAAGAGGAAGAGGTCCAAAAGTTATACATACAAAAAATAGAACAAAAACTAGATTTGAAAGTAGGGCAAGATATCGAGACGGAGTGGAACCACTCAAAAAAATAATAAATGAGTCCTTCCAACAAGCAGTAAAGCCAATACAAAGACAAAAAAAGAAAGTCTGGTTTTATGAGGAATGTGTCAAAGCCATAGAAAATAGAAGAAAAGCAAAAATGAACCTACTGCCTGCTATGCAAGGCAGAAGGCTATGCAAGAAAACCGCTCAACTTCAGACCCAATAGGAGGGCAGATTGAAAACTTCTCGGCCTGACCCAGAGAGGGCGCTCTGAGTGCATAAATCTTTTGACAGCCGTAAAGTTCTAACCTCTATAAAGTCGAATCTGCAATGTCAAAACGATTGCTTCGTAACTTCATGTGTATCTGCCTGCTAAAGTTTTTGTTGCAAGTTATTTGTGAAGAATGGAAAAACACGAACATCGTGTTGTTATAAAATATTTTGTTTTGAAAGGCTTAACTGCCACAGAAATTAAAAAAGAGCTGGATTCTACTCTGAGAGAATCTGCTCCTTCATTTTCCACTGTAAAAAAGTGGACTGCTGAATTTAAACGAGGTGGGAAAAGCTGCCATGATGCAGCGCATTCGGGAAGACCCAAATCTGCTACCACCGAAGAAATGGTTGAAAAAGTGCACGCTATTGTTTTAAACGACTGTCGATTAAAATTGCAGGAAATAGCTGATTCTGTAGGCATATCTAAAGAACACGTGCATTCAATTACAATACACGAGAATTTGGAGATGAAAAAAACTTGTGCAAGGTGGGTGCCGCGACTGCTCACAATTGATCAAAAACAACAACGAGTCAGTGTTTCAAAAGAGTGTTTACAGCGTTTTTGGCGTATTCCAAAAGACTATTCGATGATTTATTACTGTTGATGAGACATGCGTCCATCATTATACCCCTGAAACGAAGCAACAATCCAAACAGTGGAAACATGGTGATTCTCCACCACCAAGAAAGGCTAAGACTTCCATCGGCCGACAAGGTGATGACCACGGTAGTTTGAGTAACTTACTAGATCGTTTAAAAGAAGAAATCGCTAAGAAATGTCCATACATGTCGAGGAAAAAGGTGCTGTTTCATCAAGACAATGCTCCCCCTCACCGGTCGGCAATTGCAATGGCGAAAATCCATTAACTTGGTTTCGAATTGTTAAGTCACACACCGTACCGCCTGATCTAGCTCCCAGCGATTTCTTCGTGTTTCCAAATTTGAAAAATGGCTTTGAGGGCGCAAATTTTCGTCTAATCTTGAAATCATTGATGCTGTAAACGCATATTTTGAAGACTAGCGTTTCCTTTTACGCGGATGGTTTGAATTGCTTAGAGTATCGCTGGACCAAGTGCATCGAGCTCAAAGGAGATTTTATTGAGAAATAAAATCAAGATCAACCCCTAAAAATACTGTTTTCCACCTCAGGTTGACAAGTTTTCAACTCATCCTCATATTTATACTTAGAATGCTTCAAGAGAAATGCAAAAGAAAAAACATACAATTATATGCTATATTTATAGACTTCAAGCAGGCGTATGATTGAGTGAGAAGAAGTTCAGTATATATATATAATATAATTATATATATAATTATAAAATGCATATATTAAAAAGATAGTAAAACAAATTATAGAACCACTAAAAATAAAAACCTAATTATTAAAAATACAGTTAAACCTAAAAGTGTTTTTTCGAGAATTTTTTGATAATTTTTTTGACATCAATTTCTTCAGCTAGCTCATGTTCAATGGCTAATGTTGTCAAGCCATTTAGCCGATCCTCGGTAGTTGTAGAGCGTAAAAAATTTTTAATTAACTTTAATTTGGAGAAACTTCTTTCGCCACTTGCCACACTTATTGGGAGAGTAAGCAAGATTCTTAAAACTATACCGAGATTTGGAGCAAAATCCAGCTTTGAAATGAACTTTAAAATCTCGATTGGACTTTCTTTTTTATTTAGTAAGGCCAACACCCATACTATCTCGCCTGCCAGGTCCAGCACGTTTATATCTGATGAATTCCCATCAGTTAACACTATTTCTAGATCTTTACAATATTTTAGTAAGTCGTTTTAAGGGGTATCTTTTAAATCATAAATATGTATTGTATAAAAACTGGAAATAGTTGCTGTGGGTACTGATCAAATCAAACCTGGATTCAAGTGCATTGATAGCTTGGTCTAATGTGAAAAAATAAAACTCTGCCTTATATTTCAAAGTAGGATCTTCTATCGGATCATCTCGTTCCTCATAGTCAAAATTAACATTCATTCTTCGAGCTCTATGACGTGGCTGGGTAAGATCAAAATTAGCCAGTATGTCAATTTCATTGGCGAGTTCTCGAGCATCGCAAAGCATTTCATCAAAGGCCGTGTCCGATCTAAGATCCTTGAAAAAATCTTTACAATTTTTCAAGAGTTCCATAGTAGATGATAAGTCATAGTCTCTTGTCTGCAAGAGCTTACTTATTGGATTGATACAATTTAAGATTTTGTACCAAATTACAATGGAGCATAAGAACTTAAATTGTTTAACACAACTTAATAGTCCTGAAGTCTCAACTCTTATAGAGTTGTCAATCTCCGAATTATTACAAACAGCAAATAAAGCATTGTATATCCCTCCTAATTGATACCTCAGTGGTTTTAATGCATCCTTCAGCTTCAGCTTTCCCAACGAGTATCACTTAGGGGTTTCAAAGTTAGTCCCTGAACATCTTTTATTAATATGGTTCATTGAAAAGTTCATCAGGAAAAAAATAGATATATTTTTTGGACCATATTAAAAAAATTGGCAGCTTTGAAGGATGCCTTTGCCATGTCATTAACGACCAAGTTTAATTAGTGGCTACTACATGGGAGGTAAAATGCTCGTGGATTTAACGCTTTTATTCTAGATTGTACTCTCGATGTATGGTGATAAATGAAAGGTGCTCATGTTGGCCCCATTATCGTAAGCCTGTCCCCTCATATCCTGCAAATTCAATCCCAATGTTTCAAGTCTTTTAAGTATTAGAGTTGAGAGTTCAGAGCCATCGATCTTTCAACCGGAAGAAAGCCTAAAAAGCTTTCATTAATTTTAGTGGAAACCTCATTGGGATTGGATTTGTCAATGGATATATACCTTATTAAGATTGTCATTTGTTCGATCTTGCTGACATCAGTAGTACAATCTAGAATAATTGAATAATATTTAGCTTTTTTAATCTCGCTAATAATGTGAGATGTTATATTTTCACTTAAAAGAATAATTATTTCATTTTGAATATCTTTTCCGAGATAGTGGACTTTAACTTCCTCTTTTTTGAGCACTCTGTGGATATGCTCTTCCATTACTGGATCAAACTGAGCAAGTAATTGAATAATTTGTAAAAAATTACCATTACTGAAATCGTAAAGTTTGTCACTTGTACTTCGGAGGGCATTCTTATTGTTGAAACAATTCGTAGAAGCACCTCGTACCAGTAATTTATCTCTGCGGTAGTGAGTCTTTGTGAGTGACTGTCAATCGTTTTAGAGTACTGTATTCTTTGACGAAATTCAATTATCTTTAACTTTGGATATGGTTTTTAGAGGTTTCATGTTGTTTTAAAGTCTCAGCGAGGTGCTTCCAATCTTTAAAACCTTCAGTAGAAAGAGAACTTAAAATAGAACCAAAAAGTTTGCAGCAAAAGCAATAAACACAGTTTTTTGCAATTGAATAGACTAACCAGCTACACATGACTTTTTCACCATTTTTCATGTTTCTCAAATAATGAACTGCTCTAAATCTTCGACCGGTATTATTATACGGAAAACCTGTATTCCTTTAATGGTTGAGGTGCTCCTTCTTTTACCAAAAAATATATTTCGGCTTCTGATAAGCTAGTTGGCCAGGAACCCGGATCTGAATTTATTATCGTAGCAAATGTCTCTTCTTTGGATTTCCCTGGAGTAGGTTCAGTGGACGTCCCTGGAGTAGGTTCTTTGGATGTCTTTGGAGTAGGCTCCACTTGAACAATATCGGTAGCTTGATTGGTTCATAATTAAGATTTGAATCAGCTTCTAATATCTCTGTGTTGTCATCGTTCCTTTTTCGAGCCTTGTAGGTAACTTAACAGACTTCCAGCGTGTTTTTGAATTTGAACTTGCTTTTCGACTCTTTTTCTTTTGTACTGAGCACCCGATAATTTTTACGCCCATCAGACATTCTAAAAACAATTAAGAAAATGTTTCAATAAAAAATAATTGTGTTTTTCTTACACGAAACAGAGGCATTTTCGAATGTTTCAAGGCGAGATTTTGTTGGCTTTGTTTAGGGTAAATTGTTCAAAAAAAACACTTTCTATTCCATTGCTGACATTTCGGTTTTAATCAAACCTTATTCAGAGATTCAAGGTTTGATTAAAACCAAAACGTCAGCCATGGAATAGAAAGTGTTTTTTTTAACAATTTACCGTAAACAAAGCCAACAAAAGCTCGCCTTGAAATAAGTAAATAAGGGTAGGAAAAAACAAAAGATTTTTCGAATGTTTTTGGAAAAATGCTCCCCTACGAGGGTTAAGTTTTACCCCTGACATTTATTTATAGTGAACATGAGTTGAGCGGTACCTTGTCTGTTCTTACTTACCTTTTGTTTCTTCTTATGTATTACATATAGTACAGTGAAGTCTCGCTAATTCTGACTAATTAAAACAGGGGTAATCCGAATCATCGCGGTTTTCGGATTACCGCGTTTGTAGAGTTACAATGTTTTATTTGTAAATAAATGCATTTAAAACATTCTGCAAAACATTTATTTAAAAAGAACTACAAAAATATTTACGCAAAAACTGTTTTAGAAACACAAGAAATAATATTCTGCATTAATATATCGTTAACCAAAAAAGGCGGTGATTTTTACTTGTTTCCTGTTTTTTGAACTTAATACGTTAGATAGATCTTTCTTTTAAACCTTCTGGTATCACAGTTGTTTCACATTTTCTACTACCCATTGCAAAGCCACCGCTTTGAAACTACTTCTTAAAGGGCTTCACTGCGTGTGAATCATTGAACAGCTTTTCTTCCGCGATTTTTAACACACGCAAATTGTCTTTTTAAAATTAAGTATCCAATCTTTACTCGCCCTGACGTCATCGTTTTGAAACCATCTTTAAATAGTCACAGTAGCGTGCAGAGTATACGAATCAGTGGAACCATAGCGTACGAGTGTGATAGCGCATACGTTGCATCGCGACTGCTTCCACTGTTTCGTATGCACCGCTATCCATGTATCCATCGTATCTATGTTTCGGATATTCCGCAGGTTTTAAAGTTTTTTTTAACGTTGGTATTTGTTTGTTTGTTTGTATGTGACATATGAAGGGGGTAAGAACCCAGCACCGCGGCCTTAGGCTTATTGTACTCTCATCTTGTCACTTAGTCGGTAAAGAGTTTTGTGATCCTGATTAGGTTTAGTAACCTCCTTACAGCCTTGGTAGTGTAATGTCTAGAGTGCTGGACTTTCACCTAAGCGGCCCGCGGTCGATTCCCGGTGCCGGCAGATCTGGTTAAGGTTTTCTGCAGTTTTCCTTAGCTGTGACACAAATGTGGGATTTGCGCTGTTCCATCTGTAAGTCGGCTGCAGCCGCACTTAGGGCCTACTTAATAATAATAATCGCCCCCTCCCTCCCGCACAAGCTTATAGCTTCTGGGGCCTGGTTTCCAGGCTATGGGTTGTAGTAATTATTATTATTATTATTATTATTTACCAGGTCCTCCCTTATGAGTGTCTCACGAGAGAAAGCTCCTTCGAGGAGTGCAAACCTCCATCGGTACAGGGCTTCACAGTCGAAAATAACATGTGAGGCTGTTTCGTCCTGTTTATTGCAGAGTCTGCAGATGGGTTCTTCATTACCAATCCCCATTCTATGCATATGCTTCCTTAGGTTGCAGTGTCCAGTTATAAGGCCTGTCACCAGCCTAATCTGTTGTCTGCTTAATTGCAGAATGTCATCAGTCAATTTGTCAGATGTTGTTTTTAGCATCAGTTTGCTATGTCTTTGCCTCTCAATTGCATTCCAATGGTTGTGGTGCTGTCTTTTTGTCCAGCCTTTCAATCAGTTTCGAGCAAAGTTGTTGGTAATTCCAAAGACGGGTTCTGGCCCCATAAATGGTAACTCTGCTCCTTTCTTAGCCAAGGAGTCAGCTTTCTCATTGCCACTAATCCCCTTATGCCCCGGGACCCACATCAGGGTTACTCTATTGTGGGTCGAAAGGGTTATTAGGTTTTGTCGGCATTCCCATACTAATTTTGAGTTAGTACGATTGCTAGCTATGGCTTTTATGGCGGTCTGGCTATCTGTAAGGATAAGGATTTCTTTACCTTGGTAGTTCCTTTTTAAATTCTCATGTACACAGATGTCTATGGCATGAGTTTCGACTTGGAAGATAGTGGCGAACCTCCCCAGCGATGCATAGGCAGCAAACTGAGGTGATTCCCCAAATATTCTTGCACCTGTGCCACTGTCAGTTTTGGAGCCATCCGTATACCAGATTAGCTTGTTTGCCTGACGACTTTGTTGTAATAGCCCTTTGTTCCACTCCAGGAGAGTGGTGAAGGGTTTAGTGTGGTTTTGCCTAGCAGGCTTAGTATCACTGCTAAGTGGGCTGTGCTCTAGCAGTGGGCTGGTTACAACGGACGTAATTTTGGTGTGCCCATCAAGATGACTGGGTTTCCAATTTCCATTGTAGTTCAGTCTGAAAGCCGCCATTCTTGCCTCTGCCGTAATATATATGTTTAACGGTGGCAGGTTTAGAAGTATTTCCAGAGCTGCTGTCGGGGTACTTCTCATCACCCCCCGTAATACACAGGCAGGCCAGCCTCTGAAGTTTTGTTCACCAAACCAGCGATTCGTAGGTTATTCTAGGTCTAACCACAGCCGTGTACAGCCAGTGTACTAAGCGTGGTCGAAGTCCCCAGGTTTTGCCCAGGGCTCGCTTTGTTGCCATGAGGGTTCTTTTGCCCTTATTAATGGCATTTCTGATTTGCGGGTTCCAGGTTAGCTTCGAATCTAGGATGATACCTAAATATTTTGCTTCATGGCTCAATTCAAGTTTCTTGTTGAAGAAGTTTGTCAGTTTGATCCTGCCCAGGTCTCTCCTTCTGGTAAATGGAACTAGTGCCGTTTTTTGAGGATTTACACTAAGGTTCTCCTTGGCACACCATCTTTCCACAGCGCTTAAAGCATTTTGCATAAGCTCTGAGATCGTATTGTCAAATTTTCCAGAGATAAGAATGACCACATCATCCGCATATCCCTGGGTATAATATCCTTGCCTATTCAGGTCAACAAGGAGCTCATCCACTACCATGTTCCACAATAGGGGTGATAGAACTCCCCCCTGTGGACACCCTTTGACAGCCTCAATCTCCATTGTTTCCCCTGATAGGGTAGATTGGATCTTTCGACCTTGCAGCATGTTGTTGATCCACCTACATAGGGTGTCTCCTATGCCGCGCTTTCTCGCTACTGCTATCATTGATCTATAAGAGGTGTGGTCAAACGCCCCCTTAATATCAAGGAAAGCTGTTAGCGCTGTTTCTTGTTGTGCAATTGCCTCCTCGATCTTCCTCACTAAGTGATGAAGAGCAGTCTCGCATGATTTCCCCGCTTGATAAGCATATTAATGGGGATGGAACAAGCTACCCGAGGGCAGACTCTCTCTGATATGTTTATCTATCAGTTTCTCCATTATCTTCAGCACAAAAGATGATAGGTTGATAGGTCTGTAAGCCTTTGCCTGGGAGGGATCCCTTCCAGGTTTGGGATGAAGACCATTCTTGAGCTCTTCCAGGCGTTGGGAATATAACCCGTGGCCAAGCTTGCTCTTAGTACTCTACAAAGGATGGGCACCAGAATAGGTTTCCCCTGCTGTAATAGCACGTTGGTATATGATCCTTAAGATTTTGTAACAAATCTGGAAATGTTTAATATTTAAAGTTACAATGCGGTCTTTAAACATTTAACAATTTTTGAATTTACCAGAAAATCTTTTTATGTATGGCGGAGATACATAAAGTCGTAATTCATAAAAGAAGTATCAATTCTTTTTTAACTTATAAACCTTTGTAACTAATATGAATTGTGAAGTTGCAATGTAACCACTTCTAAAAAATACGTGACTTTTTATGATAAGAATTTGTCAGACAAATATATATAACGTAAACATAAATAAAATAAAATCATTTATTTTATCTACAACGCTAGTTTTGTATCAAATTACACATCTGAATATCCATTGCATTCGTTACTATAAACAAAACTTGAGGACTAAAAACAATTAATTTGAATGTTCGGATTATCAATACCTTTAAATCCGGATTACAATAAACCCAATGTAAATAAAATGCTGGTCCGGATTATAGTGGTATTCGGATTAACGTAGATTCGGATCAACGAGACTTCACTGTATATGTATTACGTTTTTTTTTTAAATTGTTTAATTAGATTTAGAATATTTACTGTCAAAGTTACCATAAGCCGAAAAAATATTTTTCTGAACAACTACTTTTTGCTTGGACCCATCGATTTTATTTTTAAAAAAGGCACTTTTGCTTATTTCTGTTAGGTAACCGTAACATGCTCAAAGAAATAATTTTTATTTCGCTCATATTATTTTCGAAAAAATACGTTGAGAAGAATTATAAACCTTTCAAAACGAGGTGCCACTTGACTCACTTTCTTTATCCAAATAATAGGGGTAAAACTTACCCTTCATATGGGTTGATAAATATAAAAAAACAAAATAAAAAGAAAAGTGAGTTTCTTCAAAACAAAATCGACTTGTCCGAGGAAAAAGTCAAAAGCCACTCGGCCCATATTCCCTATCTAAATAAGAGGGGTAAAAATTACCCTCATAGGAGGTGTATCCTACTGCATGAAACACCAAAGTGGCCAAACAATTGACGGATTTGAGTGTTCTTCCAAAAGCATCCTGTAGAAGCTATAAAAATATTTGTTTAGAAAAGCTGCCTATTATGAGGGAATATCAATATTTACGGTCCCTGATATAGAAAGAGAAAGAATTTTTAAAACATTATTTATTTATTTCTCAACATAATCTCCCTGGACTTCAATGCACTTGGTCCACCGATGTTCCAATGCTTCAATGCCTTTCAGGAAGAAGTTTTCCGGTTGCTCCTCAAACCAACCATTTACTGCGGTCATAACTTCATTATCGTCTCCATATTTTTTTCCACGCAGGTTTTCCTTTAATTTTGGAAATAGATGGTAATCACTGGGTGCCAGGTCTGGTGAATATGGAGGGTGTTCTAGGATTTCAAAGCCAGCGTTCTGTATGGCAGCCATGACAATGCAGCTCTTGTGGACTGGAGCGTTGTCCTGATGGAACAAAATTTTGTGTGCCAACTTTCCTGGTCTTTTTCGGTCGATGCTTTCGCGCAATTTTGGAATTAACCCTGCATAATAAGAACCCGTTATTGTGTGTCCACGCTGCAAATAATCGATCATCAAAATTCCTTCTGCATCCCAGAACACTGTGGCCATAATCTTTCCAGCTGCCCGTTGAACTCGAAATTTGCGTGGAGGTGGAGAACCTCTGTGATGCCACTCCATACTTTGTCTTTTCGTCTCAGGATCAAAATGGTGCACCCATGTTTCATCCACAGTCACAAAGCGAGTGAGAAATTGCTTCCGATTGGCCTTCAGGTACTCCAAATTAGCTTCCGAATGCAGCACTCTAGAGCGTTTCTGATCGACGGTCAGCATCTTTGGAACCCAACGCGCCGAAATTTTTCTGAGATCAAGAACATTTCTTAAAATATTTTCAACTGACCCATAAGAGATGTTCGTTATTTCCGCGATATGGCGAATAGTCAGTCTTCTATCTGCCATTACCATATCATGGATCAAATTGATGTTTTTGTCAACGTTGACACAGACTAGACGTCCCGCACCTTTCGCATGTTCGCAAGTTGTTCTGCCTAATCTAAACTCACGAGACATATTTTTCACCACTTGGTAAGAAGGGGCAGAGTCCCCTAAAACGTCTGTCATATCCTTGTGAATTTCAGTAGGTGTTAATCCTTTTGTTTGCAAATACTTTATCACCGCTCTGACTTCACTTTTTTCCATTTTTAAAAATTGTCTGTTATCGTCCAGCTTAATTATTAATAACTTTCAAAGAACAACACGCACCTACGCAAAACTTGACACAACAAATAATTAGTAATGACAGTTCTCATAGAAAAATGAGTGACGATATCATGCAAAGCCTACTATGTCAGGGACCGTAAATACTGATCTACCCTCGTACTTACTTACTTTTACAACACACTTTATGACACAATTTTCAAAAACTCACGGCAAATAATAATTGTATGTAACGCACTCTACTTCACTAGTAACCAACCTGTAAGGCAATTATTGCATAAATAAAACAATCGAACTGCCTCTTTTCCTTTTATAATAGTAGCTTCAAAATCGTGTCACAGTGTCATGACTGGTTTTTCGCGACCCCATACGCATACATGTTCCGACAAATTAAAACACACGGTAAAAAATTCTTTTACAGCACTTTGTATGTGTGTCCATTTATTTAAATTATAATAAAAAGGGTCATTTTTTATTTTATACATTTTTAAGCCATTTTTAAGGGGGAGTTTATTATGCTAGTTTCTTTGAAATATTTTGATATTTTATCTGTATTGCTCTGTATTTTTGGTTCGGTTTTCATTTATGTCACTTTCTGTTATTATTTAAACATTAAATTAAACAGAGTTGCGGAGAGAGGATGACTTTTCTGATTATACACCATTTATCTTTACTCTGCTGTTCCAAGCTAATCAAAGTATCTTTAAAATATTGTTATTAGTAGCTCTTTTAGAACTGCAAAAGCCACTAGAATTCCATTAGAAGCCATTAAAATTCTGCAAATTGGAAAGGTTTGAAGAATAATTTTACTTTATAAGGTACAAGATGCCGGGTATCAAACACTTGTTTTACAGAAATTATATCAGACTTCAACGAATACTCCAACCAAACAAAATTTCTTACCATAGATGGAATTAATCAACTAATTGATTGAGTGATTAATTGAACCGATGATTCTTTTCTTAAATTAATCGATTGATAGATTAAGTTTAGTAATAGTTTAATAATCTTGAACATATCTAATGCAACGTTATCAGTAATCTTTGTAATTATTTTACAAAAATCGACCATAAATTGTTACTTTCTGTTTACACCACTAAATAAAACTAAGAATTTATAACTTACCTACAAAGACACTTGAATTCACTATAATATAGTAATAGTTGAACATGTGTTAGTTTTCCATATGAGCATTATTTAAAAAATTTTAAATGCTTGACCCCTTTGCTTGTACAGGTGATAGAAATCGTATGTCCCTTCCAGAAGACACAAACATCATTCATGCAGAATTTACATATTTTTACTATCCTGATGATGTTCCATTTCCACGTAAGTATATCTATTAAGTAAATCAAAATTCACAACTTTTGAAATCAATCTACACTATTTATTTCAGTGCCTCCACCAAAATTCTATGTTCAAGTAAATCCAATTCAAATTTATTTTGATGTAGATAGTTGTCTTTGGTTTAATTCATTTGCTTTAAATCTACATCAGTCACTATTAGATTCCAAACAAGACATATCTGGTTCTAATATAACTTATATAGATGTTAAGATCGAAGCTATACTACCAAAAGTAAATACCTATTAAAATATCAAAGCGTAATGTGTTATAAAATAATTTTTCTAGATAACATTTGAGAGTAGTGTTGAATATCACAATCAAAGGGATAGACCAAAAACATTAAACTTTCAAGTAACTAGGGCAACTATAACTAATGTTAGAAGTTTGGAACAGTCTTCACGTGCTGATTTAGCTAAATGTGTTGATTCATTTCATATGGGATCTTTATTTTTTGGAACTGAGTTTCCATCGCATCCTAACGACTTTTATATTGTCACTCAGAAGTTTTTGGATCACATTGCTGCAACTGATAATATTAGGCCCTTACCTGCAGAACTAAATACTTCTTCAATTAATGCATTGGTTAGTATTTATATAAAAAGATGTCATGGTGTTAAGAAAATTTTTTTGCAGATTGAACAACTTAGTAGAGAATTACTATGGATAGAAGCAAAAGATGTTTGGTGTATTAGTTTAGAACCAATCTGGGCTGATTTTTTGGGAGCCAGAGCAGTTGGTAGCAACAAAGCAGTTCCTTTCCTAGATGCAGTTCCAATAACCATATGGCTTCATGCTAATATGGATCCTAATTCAACTGTTACCGTTACTGAAAATGGCCCTCGTAATGCCGATATTCATGCTCTTGCACATATTTCTAATCTAGTCAGTTTACAAATAAATCATTATCAATATTTATTTTTATTAAGGCTGTCTGAAGAAGTAGCAGAACTGGCAACATTTTTATCATTGGATTCTAACAGAATTCTAAAAGTAACTAATCTTATCATGCAAAATATGACATTGTTGTAAAATGATTATGTTACAGGTTGAAACAAGCGGTTCTCTTGCAGTTGGAGCTTTAATTCCTCAATTGGAAGTTACATTTGTGATGCCATCTCAATGTCCTGGCAAAGAGTCGTCAGGTGGCGATCTAGAATCATTTGTGCCTGATTCATCAAGTATTCCTGATGATGTACTAGTCGGAGGTATGGTTTAATAATAATGATTCTATGGTTATTTATTTAAAAATGCATTTTCAGGTTCAACAGGAACAATGTGGCAAAGTAGTACACTTTCAATAACTCAAGAATCATCAACAGTAAAGAAAAGTTTAGCTAATGGTATAGGAACACCTGTTAGTGAAATTTCATCCAGTTACTCCATGGATTTTGTTCCACATGCTGTGGAACCTAAACAAAGTAAAAATGTAACACAGCCATTTACCAATATTAATTTACCTAACAATCTTAATGCAGGTAAAAGTACATTTTGTTGTTATACCGGGTGGGGCAATAGTGTGGGGAAGTCCGATAGCTCCTAAACGGTAACAGCTAGAAAAATCGTTCTAATACGGATGTAAACATGGATAGAGGCGGATCTAGAAAAATTATTTTTAAATATACAGGGTGTTGCATAAAAGTGTGGCACGCTTAAGGTATTTTTTTTTAAATAGAATGCCCCAAATATTTTTGCATATTTAACACCTCTCTTGGCAGGTTTATTCATATCTAAAATTTTAGCGCCACCTAATGACCGGTTTAGAAGTTATAAATTATTTTAAAAAAAATTGAGTTTAACATTATCCCACTTAACAGTTTACCGCTTTCACGGCCGCAACTGTGAAGACGAATTTAAGTAGGGATTTTGTTGCAGGGGCTTGTAGGGTGCTCTTCTTTAAAAGAAAATGGACCCACAATGTACAGGGTATTCAAAATTAATTTTTAAATTTAGTGAACTTCAAAGCTAAAATTCACAACTTTTTCAAATGGAACACCCTGTATATTTTGTACCTTTGTGATGCAGTATTAAATAACGAACATTTTTTGTATGTACGTTTCTATAGCTATCTGTAACCACTTTTGATTTATTGAGAAAAAAAAGTACACAAAAAATTATTTATTTAAAAAATCAAGGTTTTTCAAATAAAACAAAAGAAAAAAACTATAACAAATGCTGCATATGTTGCCCATTTGCATGGACACACATCTCGATGCGCCTTTGGAACGATCTTTGTTCGTTTCTTAACATTGCCGGCGTGATACTTCTAAAAGCGTGTATTATTCTATACTTCATATTTTGGATTGTGGTTGGTGTCTCTGTATAAACAATTTCTTTCACATATCCCCATAAAAAGAAATCCATTGAGTGAATATGTGCATCAGCATGTGTTAGTGCTCTATTAATTTTGCTCCAGTTTAAAGTTAAATTTAAGTGGTTAAAACTGACTATTAAATCTTAAAAGTTATATTATCAGGTCTCTAAACTCTAGTGCTTCAAGTTATCGTGAAGAAACTAATAATTAATATTTCTACTTCTGTAAAATAATTAAAATAGCAAAATTTCCTATTCAAATTCAAATATAAAATATCAATTTATAATTCTGCCTTTTCTGTTTGGTATCAAATCAATAGATAGTCAGTAAAACTGATAATAATTATCATCATAGCAGGTGTTTGTTTACAAACTTTAATATGAGTAAATACGATTGTGGTGCTTGTAAGAATAGCATTCATCGAAATTGTGTTTCAATTTTATGTTATGGACAGTGCGCCTCCTGGTTCCATGTAAATTGCACCAACTTAACAAAAGAAGATCTGCAATTGTATGTTAAGGAGCACAAGAAAGCCAGTGGCAAAAGATGGATTTGTGGGAACTGTTCAATCCCAAAAGACCTACTTGATTGTTCCCTTGGGTCACAGTTAGATTCCATTACCAATGCAAATGATGGGTATGTTTCTTTAAGTACACTCGATAAAATGTTAGCTAAACATTTTGAACAATTTAAAATTGAACTTTTTAACATAGAAACTGAACTATCTGCAGAAATACTAGAAACCAGGAATTCTCTTAAGACTCTGGAAAATAAAATTATTAAACTTGAGAATGAGAATAAATCATTAATAAAGGAAATGAATCGTATAAAGCAGGTGGAATCATCTATCTCAAATGACTCTTTGACATCAGCAACTTATAAAATGTGCGTCCTGCAAGAGCTTTCTGACCATGAACAGAGAAAGTCTAATATTATGATCTTCGGTTTAAAAGAATTAGAAAGTGCTAAGGAAGATGCTGAGCATGCTTCCAAATTGGTTAATAAAATTAACGCCCAAACTAAAATAATTTCATGTTTGCGTTTAGGTATTTTAAAATTCTCACATACTGCAACAAACTCTTCTACTGTGACCTCGAGACCTATGAAAGTTGTTTTGGAAAATGCTGATCAAGTGATTGATGTTTTTAAAAGCCTGCATACGTTAAAAACTGATCCTATATACGAGAATGTAAGAATTACAAGTGACCGTTCTAAAGAACAGAGAAAGTTTATTCAATCATTAAAGCAGGAACTGGCCTCCCGAAAAGCCAATGGAGAAAAAGATATCACGATGAGATTTATTAACAGGTTTCCGAAAATTATTAAAATGAAAGTTTCAAAAAACTCCGAGAAGTGTTAAAACCCATTAAATTGTCAACGTTTTAGCAAAATGCACGTGGTCTCCGTACCAAGTTAAATATACTACATACAGATCCCTTCTTTCAGTTATACGATTGCCTCATAATTACTGAAACTGGTCTCAACAGCGAGATTCATTCTACTGAACTCGGTCTTTTCAATTTTAATATTTACAGACGTGATCGTGACTGTTTAACTAGTGACAGTAAAAGGCTGGGCGGTGTTTTAATAGCCATTAAGTTCGAAATAGTTTCAGAAGCTATTGTTATTTCTCAACACAACTTGGAACAAGTATTTGTACTTGTTGGTAATGGTGATGATAAGATTATCCTAGGTAATGTTTACATTTCACCTAACTCTTCATTTGAAAAGTATAGGATCCTATCTGAAACGATTGAAGATGTTATTAATAGATATCCAAATCCCAGTTACATCTTTTTGGCGATTTCAATTTACCACACATCACTTGGGCTAACGAATACATGATGGCTTCTGCAAATATTGGACCTGGAGCGACCATCAATGAAAGAGATGCAGCGCAAATATTGAGTGACCTTAGTGCATATCTAAACTTAGTGCAAGTGACTAGGGTTTCCAACCAAAGAGGTGTCTATTTGGATCTAATATTTTCAACTGAAGTGCTGGATGTGTCATCAGTTGATGAATCTCCATTACCAATCGACTTACATCATCCACCACTGTGTTGATATTGTTTTTAATGTGAAGTGTGTTACGGATCTACTTCCTAGAGAGGACTATTTTTATGATTTTTTCAATGGTAACTACCGCCTTTTAAATGAATATTTCTTGTATATTGACTGGGAGAGTGTATTTGATAATGGGCCAATTGATGAAGTGGTGAGTCATTTTTATAATATCATTTGGTATGCTGTAGAAAATTTTATACCAAAAAGGGTTCGCAAAAACTCTTCGTACCCTTCTTGGTGGCCAAACTCTTTGAGAAGGCTTGTCATTTCAAAAAAGCTGGCTCATTGCAAGTATAAGAATAGTCTTTCTAGGGAGGATTATCTGGAATTTAGTAGATTAAGGATGGAATGTAAAATCTTATCAAAGGAGTGTTATGACAACTATATTCAGAGCATTGAACAATATATCCCCCACAACATTAAAATCTTTCATAAATTTGCTAATGCTAAATGTAAAGAGAATAATATTCCCAATGTTCTTAATTACAACAATGAAAGATTGTCTAATGGATTGGATATAGCAAATGGCTTAGCTAGATAGTTTCAAACTGTGTACAGTAATTCATCTCATGAAATACCTGATTTTTCACTTAGTTTCTAACAGTCAGTCATGTATTACTACTTACTCCATGACTATTGAAAGTATATTTAAAAAGTTATCCGAGTTAGATGTCAATAAAGGCTCACGGAATGGGACGTTTCGGCGCGGCCGATTCGGCGCAGGCGGTTCGTCGCAAGGAAGTTTCGGCACGGGACGTTTCGGCGTTAAGACGATTCGGCGCAAGCCGGTTCGGCGCGAAATACCTAATCATAAATTTGACGTTGCTTTAACATAAACCCTCGTTAGAAACTGTAACTTTTAAATTTTATAAATTTATTCTGTCCAGACAAAAATACAATTTTTAATTTACGCATTAATGCACTCGAACACTGTAACCCGGTTTATGATATGTGAGAATACGGAATTAAAAAGTGTTTAAGGCGAAAATTAGAATTGTTTCGATGTCTTTCTGCAAATTAATGTTGTTTTCATCAACTTAAATCCATTTAGAATTACTACACAACAATAACTAAAACAAAAATTTTACTAAATATTTTATACCCTGGTCGTAGTCTGACAGACAGATGATTTGGTCACACAAACAGACTTTTTTGAAAATTTGAACAATTCAACTCTGCATATTTTTGTGCATGATACGATACGATAAAAGAAATTAAATCAACCCCCACTTATAAGAGGTGTCCAAACAAATAAAAAATTATGCCTTGTCCGAAGGGATTACTGATTTACCGAGAAATATTCCAATGAAGATTTTCTAGTAAACACCTGTGTGAAAGCAATTATTATTTTCGCATGTTTTATGTAAATATTATATAACTTTTCGATATTCTTAGTCGTATTAAAATTGTTGTTTACAAGATAACATACTCCAAATTGTACTGTTGTGTTCTGATGCACATGTTAAAGTTTTCTAGTAAGGGAGCGTAATTACGTAAGCATCATTTTATCGATTTTAAACCCCCACCCTCCCTTTGTAAGGAAAAATAAGAAAATTACAGACCCCCCTCTCCCAAAGGATAAGACGTAAGCAGTTTTTTGTGTTTTTATTAGATATCAAAATTAAAACAAAAATCATAGAAATCAAATTTCTAATGTTAATGAACTACTTATTTAATTATTTTTTAAACTGAATAAATAAAACTATCTTTTATTCAAGCTAAAAGAACGAAGCAATCAAAAGAAAATCTTACAACAAATGTTATTTGCAGTGGTGTGCGGTGAGAATTTAGGCTAGGGAAGCAACCACGATTTTAATTATAATACACCTAGTGCACTAATAATAATGCACTAATACCAGTGCAGGTTTTAATCTTTGTTGTTAAATTTGAAAGTTCTGGTTTTGATCTGCCTTTCTTAATAATTTGTAATTTCTCCCCAAAACTGTATGCGGAAAATTCTTTATTAATAATTTACAAACTGAACAAAAAAAATCGACCCGATTCGGATGTTTCGAAGGTACTCCAGCCTTTCACCGAAGCAGCTGAATTTGCAGTCGTGACGATAATGCAATTTTAAATTTGCTTACAGGCAAACTAAATAGAATTATTTGTCTTTAAAAAAATCCAACTTATATAAAATGAAATAATAAAATGCGACAAAATACAGTCTCATTCGCAGATTTACATTACTTAAGTAACATTAAATTTAACAAACACTAAATCGAACAAAGAACCAAGTTATAATAAATAAACATTTGGGCATGAAGCACACTAACAATAACGGCCAAACAATGCTAAGAGCATCGTCTACTACATGACCACGCCTGCTGAATCACGCCAAGGCTAAGAGAAGAGCAGTTGTAATCAGTGCTTATATGCAGTGTATGTAACACATTTGAATCGGTATTACCTTTCCGTGCAAGTTTAATGAGCCTAATTTAAAATAGTGCTCTAAATAATTATACTTTTTGCTGTACGGAATTGATATTAATATTAATTGATATTAAATATTACAAATTTAAATAAACGATAACCATAATTTTATAAAAATATTTTTGTTAGCATTGGTTTTTATTTTTAATAAATTATCAAGGGAAGCGTTGCGTCCATTGCTTTCATGGACCGCACGCCACTGGTTATTTGACTCTTATTCGTTTGTTTTAATTTTTTTTGAGTTGATATATCGGAGATTCCCCCAAATATTATGTTAAAGTCGACTACTTTGTACTATAGTACAGCGGCAAGGAGAATTCCCGGAACGAAGGTTTTGCTTATAAAGAATTATAAACAAACTGGGTAGAAAAAAAACTTGGTAGTAAAAGTAGAAAAAGTAATTTTATGGATTTGAAGTAAGTATTCGAATATTATTTAAAAAGATTAATAATTTGTAATTTCTATCTTACATGAGACTTTTTTGTCTCCGCCTAAACCTGCTTACGTAATACTTGAACGCTCCCTAACTTCTATTTATGTGGAAGTTAAATTATCCGCTGCTAGTCTTGACCGAATACATGTATTAGAAAGAGTACAGCAAAACCTAAACAATATGTATAATCGCGCCGAAAAGTCCTTGCGCCGAAACGTCCTCGCGCCGAAACATCTCCACGCCGAAATGTCTTCGCGCCGAAAGGGCTGCGCCGAAATGTCCTAGACCGTACTTTTCAATATGTCCTTGAGAGCCGGTATATTTCCTGAGTGTTGGATTTTAAGTTATTTAACTCCGATTTTAAAGTCTGGAAGTAAGAATGAAGTCACTAACTACCGACCTATTTCGATATTATCAGCTTTACCTAAACTTTTTGAGAGTATAATGACTGATTATTTAACTGCTTGTTTTAAAAGCAAAATTATCAAAGAACATAGCTTTTGTCAAGGAAGGTCTACAGAGTCAAATCAATTGCTTTACACCAACTTTATATCAGGTGCCTTGGAGGATCGGTGTCAAGTTGATACTATATACACAGATTTTTCTAAGGCATTTGATAAAGTTGATCATTTTATACTTTTAGCTAAACTTAAGGCATTGGGCCTGGGTGGAAATCTTCTTAATTGGATAAAAAGCTATTTAACCAACAGGACACAGATAGTAAGAGTTAAGAACTATCTTTCTAATAAAATAACTGTCACCTTAGGAGTCCCCCAAGGATCACATTTGGGACCATTGCTGTTTATTTTGTTCATCAATGATATTGAAAATTCTATTTCATTTTCAGATTTTCTACTTTTTGCAGATGATCTAAAGATCTTTGTCAAAATCAAATCTCCATTAGATGCTATTTTGTTACAAATCGACTTGATAAATCTGGATAGATGGTGCAGAGTAAATGCAATGGACCTAAATGCATCCAAATGTTTCGTTATGAGATTTCATCATATTAAAAAGCCTTATACTTTTAATTACTGCCTAAGTAACTCGTATCTAAACTCTAAGTCTGAATGTAGGGATTTAGGGGTTATTTTTGATAGAACATTAAGTTTTTTGCCCCATATTGATTTAGTAGTTAAAAATTCTTTAAGAATGTTAGGGTTTATTAGGCGCGCTACATTAGATTTTCAATCTGTTACAGCCTTAAAATTACTTTATGTATCCTTAGTAAGACCTCATTTGGAGTACTGTTCAGTTATTTGGTCACCAAGCTATAATTGTCATTCTCTAAGACTTGAACTCGTACAAAGGAAATTTCTACGTTACGTTGTCTATAAATCTCAAATAAGAGTACTAGACCATAACTATGATACAATTCAAAACTTTTTAAATATTAAAACGTTAGCATCTAGACGAGTTATAGCAGGGTTAAAATTTCTTTATAAAATTATAAATGGCCAAGTTGATTGCCCAGATATTTTAGAGAATATTCGTTTTCATATACTACCTAGATCTTTAAGGAACAGTACCTTCTTTGACATTCCAACAATAAAAACAAATTACAGTTCTCCATTAATTAGAATAATGAAGGATGGCAATTTTGTCGGCCAAGATGATCGAGTTGATTTTTTTTATAATTCCTTCAATGTATTTTTGAAAATAATGTAAAATATTTATAAATGTTATTATGTATTATACTTATTTCTTCTCAGTTGTAGATTTTTACAATTTATATTAACCACATTCACACATGTTTGTAAAATCTGTTATGTAAGAAAAAGGGCTTGTCCCGTTAATAAACATATTATTATATTATTATTTTTGTAAGATCAGGAGATCTCGCAGGCCATTTAGTGGGTCCATTCCTTCCAATCCATTGATGTGGGTAGATATTATTTAGGTGGTCTCTTACTGCATGTAAATAATGCGGTGGAGCACCGTCTTGCTGAAGCCACATCCCATTTTGGATCCTTTGAGGAAGGTTCGCCAATAATTGTGACAGATAGTTCTCCAAGAAATGAAGATAAATAGCTCCAGTTAATGTACCATCAAAAAAATGTGGCCCTATTACATGTTCTCCAATCATTCCCTCCCAAACGTTTATGGACCATCTGTGGTGGTTATCAAGTTGTCTGAAAAAGTGGGGATTTTCTGTATCATAATAATGGAAATTGTGCCTGTTAACAAATTCATTTTTATGAAACGTTGCCTTATCACTGAACAAAACATTGTTGAAGAATGTAGCATCGTCTTGCATTTTACCTATGGCCTAATTACAAAACTGTAAACGTTTTAGAAAATCGTCATCAGTTAATTCCTGGTGCATTTGAATGTGATATGCATGAAACTTATTTTTCTTTAAGATTCGACCAACAGAACGTCTACTTATTCCTACAGATGAACTCACTTCTCTCTGACTAACATGGGGATTCTCAATCGTTGCCAGCACAACAGATAACTCATTTTCTTCGTTCACAACATTGTTAATTCGTTCACTTTTTCCATACTGTACATTGTCGGTCCTCACAAATCTATCGAGCAGGTTTTGAAAGCTGTGAACTTTAGGGAGCTTCCGTTCAGGATACCATTGGTGGTAAATTCTGCGGGCAAGCAAACAATTTCTTTCCGACTCGCCCAAAACAAAATTCATGTCTACAAGTTCTTCATTACTAAAATTTATTTTGGAAAACTAAAACACCTACTAGAACTAAAGACTGATGGTCGATAACTGCGAGAAATGTATGTTTTGCATACGTGCACAACAATTGCTAGATGCTTTAATGTTTTGTTGAACAAAAACGACCAACACACTTGACAACTAAATAAATAATTGTTTTTATTTGTGTACTTCTTGCAGCTTTTTCTCAATAAATCAAAAGATGTTCATTATTTAATTCTGCATCACAAAGGTACAAAATATACAGGGTGTTCCATTTGAAAAGGTTGTGAATTTTCGCTTTGAAGTTCTCTAAATCTAAAAATTAATTTTGAACACCCTGTACATGGTGGGTCCATTTTCTTTTAAAGAAGAGCACCCTACAAGCCCCTGCAACAAAATTCCTACTTAAATTCGTCTTCACAGTTGCGGCTGTGAAAGCGGTAAACTGTTAAGTGGGATAATGTAAAACTCAATTTTTTTTGAAAAAAAATTTATAACTTCTAAACCGGTCATTAGATGGCACTAAAATTTTAGATATGAATAAACCTACCAAGAGAGGTGTTAAATATGCAAAAATATTTGGGGCATTCTATTTAAAAAAAAATTACCTTAAGCGTGCCACACTTTTCTGCAACACCCTGTATATTTGAAAATAATTTCTCTAGATGCGCCTCAATCCACTGTTTACATCCGTATTAGAATGATTTTTCTAGCTGTTACCGTTTAGGAGCTATCGGACTTTCCCACACTATTGCCCCACCCGGTCGATTCTTTTATTTCAATGAATGTTCTTTAATTAGGGATATCATCAGTTAAAAAAGGATTTAGTAGTTTGATGACTTCAATAGATAGCGCCTTAAAGCCTAGTCCAGATGATGCTAGTGATACAGTATCTATTAGAAGTGATGCTTCTAGTGATTCAGAAAATTATGTCGTTGTAAATATGGGAGCTGAAGCTGATCGTAATGTTGAATCTTTAGATGCTATGTTCAGGGTAACAATGTGTGAGTATGAGAGTAAACCTGTGGAAATGGCACTGGAAGTTCTTGAAGAAGAAAATACTATTACCACAACTAGCGATCATTCACTTACTAGTAGTTGCAAAAGAAGAGATATAGTAGGTTTAAACTGCCAATTTTTATGGAAAACTATATTAAAAGGTACACTTTTGTTAAATAGGTTTCAGTAGCTACATTTAAATTAAGCAAGGTAGAATTCTTACAACAGTCTATGGGCTACTCGTCAAACATTAAAGTGCAAGTAGGGAATATAACAAACGAAGATTGTGGTTCGATACCTTGGGATGAATTTCAGGTATGCAGTACTTGTACGTTATTATTGCTTTTATCTCTTTTTTTTCATTAATATAAATTTTACTCAAATTTCCATCTGAATGTAAATACATTTACGAAAATGATTTAGAAATATTACTTGCTAAAACCCACAATTAAAACTGCTAAAACTTTAACACATGATTTTTTTCTCTGTATTTTTGGCATGCTTCTGAATGTTTTGTGTGGCACAGACCAAGATAAAGGTATTGGCAGGTTTCATGTCATAGGCATCTTGTATGCATGATTTAGTTAATATTAGAGAAATGTTTTAGATAAAATTGCACATGCTAATTCTTAGTACTGAATTCCTTCCATGTAGTATCTTTCCATAGTGGTGGCTCACTCGTTTCTTAAAAGAATGGAATTGGAATTGAAAATGAAAACTATTGAAAAGTAGAGTATTTAATAATTAATTTGTATTTTAATTTTAATATTAGAATACTTTTATTTTCTTATATGCTATGAGTCGGGGGACATAGCTCTATAAGGAACAGCAAGTCAGATTTATAAGTACAGTGGAACTTCTTTTTAACGAACTTCCGTTTTTCAAAATTCTCTGTTTAACGAATTGGGATTCTGCTGTTTGAATAATTTACCATATGATTGTTACCTTATTTTACAAAGTAGAATTCTATTTAGCGAACTAAAATATGAGGATTCTATGAAAACTGTGGGGATTTTTTTGTCTGAATTGAATTCTTGGAACTTCATCCGTACTGCTTTCAAACCAGTACTTAACTAATACCCTTATAATCCAACTTGCAAAAGATTATAGTTCTTTATTTACGCATTTTGGAAAAAGATACTGGTAATTTTTGTCATTGTTCTCAGAATGCAAGATGGCGTAATACTTTTTATTATTAAATTCCAATATTGGACTTCCCAAAGTTACACATAAAATTAAAACATAAAAAAACCTGTTCGAAAGCAAGCGAAAGCGAAAATGCTTAAGGGTTTTAGAAAAAAATGCAAACTTTAAATAAAATTGATAGTGGCTGCAAAAGAAAGAGACAAAATATACATTTTTTAAAATCATAACTCAATTTCTAGTATTAGTTACGTAATTTATGTAGAGCAATAAATTAACGACATAGATAAAATTTTGTTTTAATTTGCTTTTATTTTAAAAACATCCAAAGTTTATAATTTTAAATGTTTTCCTTTTTACGAAATCTTCGTTTAACGAACTTTTTTCTTGGATTTAGCGACTTTGCTAAATAGAAGTTCCACTGTATATGAATACTTTGGTACACTTTAACAATTTACCAAAACAGTGCACCAAATTATTTTACATTTATTTGAATATTTCAGAATTTCAAATTACAGAACTTTGGTAAGCAAACATAACCCTACAGAGCTTAAACATTTGCTCCCAATTAACATTGGTGTTGAAAAGCACTAATGGCAACATCTATAGCTAGCAAAGCTAGCAACGAAAGATGCAGCATAGTGATTAGCAGCGAATAAGGTGTTTGAGCAACAATAGGTACTGCAAATAATATTAGATTTCTGAGATGCCACCTATACAGGGTGTTTTTTATATAAAGGTTTTTGGCTTAATGGGTAACATCTATAAAGGAAGAAGGGCAAAAATGCATAAAATTCCGCACTAGCTCAAAAATAAATTTTCACTAAAAATTGTTGGGCGCTCGGAAAATTAAGCAAACTGAAGACGACCCTGGTGTCTGGAGGAGGTATTATTTCTATGCTGATCTTTAATCTTCTCTGCTTTATTTAATGATCTCTATGCTTTATTTAATTTATTTCAAACAAAAAGATGTTTACTACTTCAACTGTTTATAGGTAGTAATAAATACATAAATTTGTCAAGTAGACTAAACAATGACAGCACTTAAATAAATAGGGTTTTTTTTGTTATTATTACAACTACTGCATTTCCGTATTAGGTTGCAAATCTTTATTCTTATTAATGATAATGAATTTGAATTGTATTTAATCTTGAACATCGTTAGAAATAAGAAATAATAAGTAAATCGGTAGCTTCATAAAATCAATTAACAGTTAAAATTGCCGTAAAACGAAATATTAAAAACATGACATGTTCGTATCCCGAAATTATTCATTTGCATTTACTTAACAATAAATAATTTTTGCTGAAATTATTCAACAAAGTTTTGGTAAAGAAACTTTGACGTGTATAAAAAGAGCTGTTTTACACATAGCAATAAGATTTTCTTCAAATTTATGGTCATGCGCACGCGTGTTTGCGAAGCAGCTGGGTGTTCATTGTAAACAAAGAATGACGTCATATAAAAATAGTTGGTGTATTTAGAAAAATTTTGATTTCTATACCTTGTAATAAAAATATTAATAAATATGCGTGATATTTTTATGCCCTTTGTTTTAAGAGTTTTAAATATATTTTATATACAGTTATAAACAGTTAATTAACCTTTATGTTAAGATACACTACAATTTATTATTAACTTATAACATACAATAACAAAGTTAACGAATTCTGGACCTGATACTGTAAAAGCAATATGGCCGTTCGCATTTTATCCACTTCAAAAAATAAAATAAAACTAAAGACATTTTGCGCACCTAGCGATTAAATGTTACTTGATTTTTAGCTTTATTATCATTGCATGGTTGTTTTAATAATATTTTATGGTATACTGACTCGTAAACATCTGTTGATTGAACTTTGTCTCTATGGGTAAAGCTTCTTTGTACGGGCTAGCCCGTTATGAAGCCCGTAATAATTATTTACTTGCCAAGCTTTGTAAATTAATCTTTACGGGCGAGCTGGAAAGTTTGTGGGAGCGACGAAAACGAAAACGAGCGAGCCTTTATAATCCAGCGAGCCCAGTAACGATTAATTGCAAAGCGTGTCGCGTACCAACTTTTATTTCCACCTTCACCAGCATTTTTTTATGAAATGTATATTTTTTATAAAAGGACATTTTGGAATCAAAGGCAGTAGTACAATTTATAGCTAGGCGTTGCCATGGTGTTGTGGTTGAGCAATCGCTCTCACCATAGCAACAAACATATTTATTTAAAACGTTCCTATATTCTACATATTGTGCTGTACTGCTTCAATAAATGAAAGAATTATTTATTAAAGATTTCGAGTCAGTATACCATAAAACGTTGTACAATGCTAGACCTTTACTTAGAACTTTACGTGCGAGCACGCTACCCAACAAGCGAGCGGTTAGCGAGCTTGCTATCCTAGACCGTTACATGATAATGCTAGACTGTTACACGAACCCTATGTGCTCACACGGATAACAAGCTCGCTTGTTAGGTACCGTGCTCGCACGTATAGTTCTAAGTAACGGTCTTGCAATGTACTCGTAAATAACTATTACAATGCAGATAACCATTTTTAAAAACAAAATAAACCGATGTGTTGCATGTCAACTACCAGTGTTTTGCGCTCACTTTTCCGCGTTGATTACTCGCAAATTTCTAAAAACGTCACGAATTGTCCCAAAATTTTCTTGTGAAATTATTGCAATCAATTTCGGAATAAAAAGTATTACACGTCAAAGTCTCTTTACCAAAACGGTGTTGAAAAATTTCAGCAAAGATTTGGTTAAGAATTTTGCGTAAATTCTCGTATGTGTAAAACAGCTCTTAGACACAAGGGAAAGATTTATACTAATTTTCTAATATAATCGTTCTTTATTTATGACAATAATTACTTTTTATTATAAACTGTTTATTAACACATTTCACAAATAATTAAAACAAAAATAACTAAATAATTTCACATAAAAAAGGGAAAAAAAAATAAATTCATCAATCTGAAGCGTGTGACTTGTGCAGTTGTTTTCTTTTAATAATATCATTGAGCCTTGGTTCTAAGTCAGTTGAATCTATTCTTAACACCGTTTGTAAATGTTCATCAGTTAATTTTTATCTCATTTTGGACTTACTAATACTCATGATTGGCGAGTTTTTTCTCAGATAAAATTTACTTTTTCTTTGTTAAAATGTAAATTATCTCTACGAATTCAAGATCGCGGATGATCTAACATCGTGGGCCGCATCTCTAGGGTTTGAGGGCCGCATTTGGCCCGCGAGCCGCACTTTGGGAACCCCTGCATTAAAGCATGCAAACAGCCATAAATTAGCTTTTTTATGTGACATACAACAACAATTTTTAAAAGGCAGGTACATCTAAAAGGGTATCACATTTTTAAATTAAATTTGTACAAATTAAGGTAGGTTAGTGTTATAGGGTCGGACTCGAAATTTAATAAAACTTTAAAATTCATTTTCTCGAAAACTATTCGTTTGAAGAACAAACTTTATAAGGAAAATTTATTCTACTATATTCCAACTATCTACATTCAGCCAAAACCTTTCAATTAAAATACACCCTGTATACCTTAAAGCTGACAAGCGATAGTATATCTTAACTAAATTTCTAAACTTACTAAATTGTTGCATGCACGAAAGTTTGTCTCATTATTATTTAACATATTAATTCCATATTACATAGGCCAGTGTCATTTGAGCATTTGTGGTAATTTTCTGAATATAATCATTAAAAGTTAGTTTAATATCTAAGATAACACCCCATATCATTAATTGCATCATTAATAAATTTGTTTTACAGGGATTGTTTAACATTTATGTATAAAGAACTGTTCTTTAAATGAGATCAGAAACAGACTGGGGTTAAGAATACCATAGACTGATGTTTTGTTATTTTGCACAGTTTTTAATTTAAATGATAAAAATTAAAGAGTTTACTGTCTCCAGCATTACTTTATGGAACTCCATAATCATGAAATACAGGGTGTCGCAAAATTAGCGTATTCCGAGTTCAGGGTGCTGTAGGGGGCACCCTCTGGACCAGGAATAAAATTGTAGAAAAATGTTTGTAATCACTCTTAAGAAGGTATAAGCATTTTAACTTTGTTCAATACGGCAACATTGCAAACTGCATTTCTCACCTTTTCCTTTTCAATTTGAAGCGTTGCCAAGACGATGTTGAAAAGTACTTACCTTGCGGTCGAAAGTAACAAAAATCGAGAACGTTCTGCTGATCAACATGATACAGAGAAATTGTTTTGAATTGATCAACACTTTTACGTAACTTATTGATTAATTTATTTATAAATACAGGGTACCTAATTGTTAAAAACAATTAGTAAAGAAAATGTTCAAATCTTAATGATAATTACACAGAGAAAAATGTATTTAAATTTCATCAACAATTGTGTGGTATTGTAAAACAAATTGGTCTTAAAAAAGTGACAGGGACAATTTGTGTACAATAATAAAACAAGATTGTGTCATTTAGTTTGTCAAGATTTTGTGGAAGTCAATAGTAATTTTGTAGAATCAAATGAATAGTTGTATATAAGTTTCCATAACAAATTGTGTTACTTATTAAAACAGAATGTGTAATGTTATTGCATACAATTTTATACAAAATTGTACAATTGTTGCGCTAGTGTGTGCCACAATTGCTTAATAGTATTTAACACAATTACTTGTTCACATTTATACAAATTGTGCAATACTCTGGCACAAATATTCTATACAGATATCACAAATAAAATATATATTTTTACATATATTAAAATATATGTAACTAATATGTATATAGCTATACAATGTATAGTATTTACATACTATACAACGTGTAGTATATACACGTATAACACTAAAATTTTCTTTTGCCGTCGGCTGTTTATATATAAATCTCGAATTTACATTAATAGCGACAATTACAAGTGGTGACATCTATAGGATGTCATCCATAAACTTTGCGAAACACAATAATTAGTAGCAAGCAGTTTGAACACTGGATTATGATTTCATTCAAACAAAATATTGTATTTTTCTAAACATTTTTTACAATTATACTTCAACATAATATGCTAGCTTATCCTCTACAACATTGTTCCAAAGAAAGCAGAACTAAATCTGACTGTGTTAAATAATTGTCGTAAGTTCCTGTTAGACAATTCAGTAACGAAATCCTACACAACGCTGGACAATACGATTCTACAATTATAATATAAATTTCTCCAACACCGTTTTGAACAATATTGTGCAAAGCTCTTATGAAGTATTTCTCTCTGTGTATTATTAAAGAAGGTGTTCAAAATTTCTGCAGCCTGTATTTATGCAAACTTGGGCCCTTGTGGTAACATTTTGTGTAGCTCGTTCCAACATTTCGGCATTGATAGCTCCAGTGACAGCAAAAATTCGATTTAACAGATCATCAGCATCTTCTGGAGGCGTTTCATAGACTCTTTCTTTTACATACCCCCAAAAGAAATAATCCAGCGGGGTTAGATCAGGGCTCCTGGCGGGCCAAACAAAGGGACCATCGCGGCCTATCCATTTATTCTGATAGTTTTGGTCCAGCCATTCTCTCACAGTTCTTTCCCAATGTGGTGGAGCGCCATCTAATTGGATCCACATATCCCTTAGCAAGTTGAGTGGGAGATCTTCAATGAGTTCTTGAAAATCATGCGTCAGAAAATGCCGAAAGTTTGTGCCATTAAGCCTGTTAGGAATAATGTGAGGTCCAATTAAATGTGATCCCACAATGCCGGTCCAAACGTTAAACGCGTAATGGACTTGGTGCCCCCTGTTGTACAAAAGGTGTGGGTTTTCCTGGGCCCAGAAATGTAAATTATGGCAGTTAACAACTCCGTCCTGCGTAAAAAAGGCCTCATCGGTCCACATTATTTTACGAATGAAGTCAGGATTTTGATTATTTTGATCCAATAACCATTGACAAAAATTGACCCTTGGTTGGTAATCCCGCTCTAAGAGAGTGTGCACCTAAGGATTTGATAAAATAAACTTTTGAAATACTGACACTCATCTAAAAAACCTTTTTGAAATGATAGGGGTGCCACCTTTCACTCTTCAGCACCCTGCCCACTACTGAATGATGAACATTCAACTGGCGACCCAATTTCCGAGTACTCGATCTTGGTTCGTCACGTGCAGCGGCGAGGATCTCCTCTTCCATATGAGGAGTCCTCGTAGTTCTCGGACGTCCAGCGTTATTTCTTTTAATTTGAAATTCACCGTTGGCTCTAGCCCGTTCATCCAGACGACGAAACACTTGTGCACTTGAATGACGCCGGTTAGGATATTGTTGGGCGTACAACCGAGCAGCTACCACTGGCCTGTTATTAGAAGCCCCCAATAACAGATACATACCTGCGTATTCGGTATTTGAATAATAATAATCCATGTTTAACGAACCGAACGAACGTCTTGACAGAAGGTTGACAAATTTTGTCAGATTAGAATTTACTGTTGACCATCGTATCCATAGTAATAAAATAATATTCAGCCATGTTGCCATTCCTTTTTGAAGAAAAATTGCAAAAGTAAAATTTTTATCTACTCCAAGATGAAGCATTTTTTCAAGTAATCTTTTTTGAATTATTATTTTAACGAGTAGCCTAACCATAAGTAGAAATAAACGCTAACATTCATTGCTTTCATTTGAAGAAAACATGATGCAAAGTTTAGACCTTGAGTCCTATAAATTTTGGTAAGGGGGCTCCTATATGTTTTTTATTATTTTTTTTTCTTACTGCTGGAATGATCCGTTACAACGTTCCGAACTCGAAATACGCCAATTTTGCGACACCCTGTATAATATAAATACAAAGATTAGTTAAATAAACTTGTGAAACTTTAACTAATCTTTGTATTTATATTATATTTCATAAAAATTTAATTAAAATTTAAATTAATTTAATTTTAATTTTCTGAACATTTACATAATCTTCATGTGATATATATATATATAATGTTCTTTATTAAACAACTATCCTACAATTAGGGTTGCCTTAAGACAGTATACCTTAACATGTAACAATTAACACTTTACAATTATAATAAAATATTGAAAACAGTAACTTACTATTTTAAACAATTTATATCAACACAGATAACAATAAAATAGTATTAACAATAACCAGAAATAAAAAAAAGAAGATTTAACAATACAATCAATGACAATAACTACATACTTTAAAGAATAATGGATTATGGAATAGAGTGAATATATTTCAGATTGATCTTTAATTTCATTATTGTAGGTTTAACTTTTTTATTTTTGTGTCTTGTATTGTAATCAGAATAGCTGAATTTAAACCATTTACATTATTAAATCTCGTCACGTAATTCATGCCTTCGACATCATGCTCTACGAATTAATGCTATTTACAGTAGGGTGGTCTGACACTCAAGATTATATTGATCTCACCTCAAAATATGGTTTAGTTTGCTAAAACAATGACATTCTCAAAACATAAAAATTTTCAAACAAGAATAACCCGTGCCGGTAAATAGTTGAATTTTTAAATGTATTTTAAAAGGGATTTTAGCGTTTGTAGAAAACATATGGCATAATTTTTTTAATTTTCAATGTTTCATTGTACCTCATTAGTCCAGTCGGCAGGAAACCAAAAGTATCTGTTTTTGATTCTTTCGTATCAACAGCTATTTTATTGCACAAACTTATTCAGAATAGTGTGTAGAATAATATATGTAGTTGTGTACTAAAACGCAGTGACAGCAGAAAAGTTATTAACAATTTAAGACGCATACAACCGTTTTCGAGGAGTTTTTCTTCCGTAGCTCATCAGGATGACTCCTTACGAAAAAAATTTTCAGAATATGATTTGTTTCTAATAAAAATAGCTACAAAATGGCAGCGGTCCGATTGTTATAACTACAATAATTAAGTTGCAGAATTGAAGAAACTGCCAAAATTGTGTTTTTTTAAGTTGCCATAAAAATTTAACTAATCAACCAATATTGATGAAACTTACATTTAATATTGTTTAAATTATGTACAATAAGCACCTAAAACCCTCTTGCCAAGTATGCAAAACTTTTTGTTTAACAAGGTTTTATACATCTACTGCGCTTAAAACTTTGGAAGTTTTGCAAAAGCTGTTTGAAGCTTTGCATACTCTTGCAACTGTGCATATATGTAGTGTAATTCATTAGAAATTGAGCGTAATTTGTAAAATTCCATTGCGTTTATTTTTGCAATTTTGGTGACATTTTACATCTCTTCATAGTTTGGTTTACGTTTATAAATAATTAGTTTTTTGGTACATATACGTGGCCATTTATGAAATATTCTATCAGGTTCAAATGGAGGGCAAAAAACACGCAATTTAAAAAAAGAAATTCATGTTTCGATGCAGTGATTGTTTAACTAGCGAAGAGTAAAGAAGTGTCGCGACCTTGCTCCATATTAGTTAACAATAACAGTGAAAGTGTTAATAGTGCAATAAAAGTAGGTCAGAAATAATGACGTTGTGTTTGTCCGCTATAACACGTAAAAAATAATTAAAAACCCCACAATACAAAAACCCCCGCAACAACAACTTAATGCACAAATAATAATTCGACAAGGAAGTTCCACTGCAACCCAGTTACAATTTTCCATCACCGGTCAATAGCGATAGAAGTAAACCAGGTGAAGAAAATTATGCAAGAATGCAAAATGAGCAACTATTAGTAGGGAAAAAATGAGAGTTCTGGAACCACCCCCCACTCCTGACCTTGACCTTGAACCTATCTCGCTCTAACACATGGTGACCTTGAATCTATCTCTGTCATGTTAACGTGGCAACACCGCATTCTCAAGGTCAACAAAATGGCAACACCGCATTCTCAAGGTCAATAATATGACAACACCGCATTCTCAAGGCCAATGATATGGCAACAATGCATTCAAGACCACTCTTCAAGGTCATCAAACACCATTCAAGGTCAAGCTTTAGATATATATAGCAGGTTGCATGTATGGGAAGAGTAAAGCGTTTGCAGTTGCAGTGTACAGTGCAGTGTTACAATGGAAAGCCTCGCTAAATCAATTGAGAATGCGAAAGCGCAAGCTCTAGAAAAGCAGTTGATGGTTCCAAACGAGCTTCCTAAGGATGCTAAATGGGCACCGCTAGTGAATCAATCAGTGTTTTATTTAAACAAATCAAAAAGTAAAGTTGTATTTGTTGGATTATGTGCTCATTTGGGATTCACTCCTGTAATAAAAGTAGCTGGAGTAAAGAATCAGTGCATGCTGTTTGATGAAACGGAGTGGAACGCGTTAATAACCAATGAAGGAGTCATTAATAAATACTTTAAAGCAGGAGAAGAGGTCGGGGTTCCTTTGAAAATGGGTACAAAAACTATCTCGTTTGAGCGTGTTAACAGAAATTACGATAAAACAAAAATCATAAAGATAACTGATGCAGGAGATGATGAATTGTATTTAGCGTGGGAGTCCTTATATGAGCTGTGGCAGTTAATACCGTTACTAACATATCGATTAAACCTTCTGAAGGGTTTGGAATTTTTCAATTTCTACCATAGCATAATAGATGGTGTTGTAGACATGCCGGGTGACTGCATAGTGAACATCACAAACATATTGGAACCATTAATGAAGATGCAAATCCCGAACGTGTTTGGAATGCTAGAAGTTGTGCATTATCTACCAGAAAAGGTAATAGTGGATGTGGAAGTCAAAAGGTGTATTGCGTAATGGAAGAATGAAGAGCGGAAAGGGTGGGGGGCGGGTGAATATAAGAACACATGGTCTAGGTGTAACGTAGTGAAATACAATGGAGACGCGTAACAGTGAAGACGTATCAAGCAAAGCTATTGATAAACTGAATGCTGTGGTGAAACTACGGTGTGAATTAGAAGCGCTAGAGGAGGATGCGGTACACGAAGCTGTTCATGGTACGGGGATATTCAGTCCAGAATATTGTCAAGAGTTAGCACAACGATATAGAAAAGGCGTGCAGTTGTGTCAAGACTTCATTAGAGGTGTGATTTGTGATGAGTGTTTGGTAAAAAAGCTCATTGCGCAACATCTAAGGGACTTTGCATATGACTTAATAGAGGACGGATTAAATGGGTGGTTTAGTGACATTTGATGAAAGTAAAAACAAAATACATTACATGTTAACATGGGAGTATGCACATCGTCAAGCACGCAGAAGTCAATGGGAGATAATAGCAAGGGATAGGGTACGATTTCAGAGACGAATAAGCTATGTGGAAAATGTAATCGCTCCAGTTTTGAAAGAAGAGTATAGAGAGGGTATCTATAATACACGTTTTAAAAGTGGTGGGGGTATAGTTTAAATAGTCACATCAGTCGCTTACCGTCAGTTACAAAAATGGGTTCAATCAAAGTGGGTTGGCAACATTACTGGGTTCTTGAAACAACAGATAAGGGTGAAATTAAATTTTCGCGTTATAAAACGCACAATACCGGGTTGTTAATCGAAAGAGCTAAACTATCGAACACTGTGGTTGTACGTAGTGAAAACGATTATCGACACACTTCGTGTGCAGGTGTAGAAGTCCATTATTTGTTAAAAAATGGTAAACTTATAAATATACAAAATTCCACATGTACAGAACAGGGGTTGCTCATACATCGTCATACTATTAACTTGTTGCCTGATAAATGTGATTTCATTCTTATCAAATGTAAATGTGTTACACCGTATAGTGAATGGATTGCTGCAACTGAACGTGCACGTGACAACCTTGATGCTGTCGGTTTTCCTTCGGGTTTGGTGTGTTATCTGGATTGGGAATTAAAGGGTAGTAATTGTTATATATTCAATTGTGAATAGTTATATAAGTTTGTAATAGACAATGAATAGTTGTAATCATATGATGTTATCTGGATTGGGTATTAAAGTTTAGTAATTGTTATATTTAATCGTGAATAGTTATATAAGTTTGTAATAGACAATGAATAGTTGTAATCATATGATGTTATCTGGATTGGGTATTAAAGTTTAGTAATTGTTATATTTAATCGTGAATAGTTATATAAGTTGTAATAGACAATGAATAAATAGTTGTAATCTTATTATGTTGTTTTAATAAAACCATTATGAATATTTAAAAACTTTATTCTGAAAAATCCATTACATGAGTTTTATATAAGTAGTATACATTACTTAATGCACAATAGCACAGTGAATGATGATGATAAAAGCATGATGGAAGCATAGCCTGTAGAGCTGGTTCCTCTGGTAACTCCACCACCGGTTGTGATACGAAACGTCGAATGTAGTTGCTCTTTTCAGATCCCTTCACGTAAATGGTATCCGCCTGCTGAGTTAAGCGTTGCAGAATTACAGGGAGCATAAAGGGAGGTGTGAATCCTTCATTCCAATCCAGACAATGATGATTATGCATTAACCAAGTAGCTTGTTGACGAAACGTGGGTGGTAAGTTGCGAAAGGCGAATGGAGGTTTGAAAACGTAGTGAGACACACGATGTCCATCAAACACGGCTAATTCCTTGGGTGCAAAGTCTTTTTCTGAAGTCTTGAAACCTTGCACATCGATAACTAGCATGATCGAAGCGTGCGACTATACTAATAAAGGTAACAGGTCCTTGGACGTATATAACGATTTCCTTTACAGTTGACGTACTTGCTTTGTCAATGCATTATACGTAAATACACGATCGTGCAAAATGAGACAGTAAGCAGTAGTGTTCGCTGGAATGCTTTTGTGAGTTTCGAAAGTAACTCGAAGAACGACAGCTTTCCCTAGCAAGGAATCTTTCTGTCGCGAACAGTCGACGACGATTAGAGGTGTAAGTGCCTTAAATCTATCAGGAGTCAGTAGAGGTTCGTTGGGTTTATCATAGTAGGATCGTTGAAAGTTAGCATACATTTCGTATAAAGTAGCATATCGATTTTCACCATAATTAATATTTAATTGATCGTAAGGATATCTTTCCGTATTTAAAAATACCGTCACGTTTTGAATATCACAGGCGTCGAATGTGCTCATATCTTTCTGCAACTGACCATCACGATCGGTTTGAAACCCTATGATAACGTAACGGGGAGTTTCCAGAGTGGTCGATGTTTTAATAGACCAACTGTGCTTATCCGTTTGCGGTACAGCGGGATAAATATGTGTTTCCCAGCTTCTAAATGCCACTTGAGTGTCAATATTTTTCCCAATATATTTCGTTAATGATAATTCTTCAGCCAATCCCGGTTGAATATGTGGAACTTTCCAATGTATTTTTTGCAAGTTAACCTTAAGCTTTTCATTAGCATCGGTGGATATTAGGGCATCGACATCGGAATTGCTTCTAATTAATACCAATTCTTGACGAATATTCATAATAATCTTTCCATAGTCTTCAAAAATCCCCAACAGTGTTGATAAAGGTATGCAGGCGCAAAAATTACCTTTACTATCTAGCAAGGTGCTGGTACCATCCGGAAACCAACCAGCGTTTTGTAACTTAACGCTTTCATTCGAATTGTGGGAAAGGTAAGCTTTCATGGTGGTTGTTAGACCAACTTTTGTTACCGAATCCACCACAACTCCATTCATTTCGTACCGAATCTCACTAAAAAGATATGCAATACCATTGTTTATAAATTTACCACTCGCTGATGGTTTACCATCTTCTTTCAGTACAGTACCTTCTACATATAGATAACTACGCGAAGGCAAAGTGGACATATCCTCTTGAATAGGTATTCGAATTTCATCATTATTCTCAAAACGAGTGGTATAAGGTTGGTGAGTGTGAAATTCAGCTCCAACAATCGAGTTATCGACGAGCACTTTTTCGTTTACATTTAGCACATTCATTTTGGGATAATAAAACCTAAGGTTTGCAAGAATAAGCGGTTACCCCTTGTCAATTGAGTAGCGACCGATGCCTGACTAACCATTTTCCGCTTCCAACACGATCTTTTATAGCCAGAGCGATCAGTGCAACATCGAGGAGTGTTATATTTGAACACCATCATCCACGCTCTTCAAATGAAGTCCTATCGTCACGGTTTCCCCTTGGAAATTAACCAAATCCCCGTCTTGATCCAATATTTTAAGGGTAATGTTTGAAATAGTATTGACATTAATTGGTAAATAGGGT
This sequence comes from Agrypnus murinus, assembly GCA_929113105.1. Lineage (NCBI taxonomy): Eukaryota > Metazoa > Arthropoda > Insecta > Coleoptera > Elateridae > Agrypnus > Agrypnus murinus. The sequence goes on along the minus strand of OV816029.1, from coordinate 134,159,043 downwards.
GCAGTCTCAGGTGCTTCGATTATTTTGAATCCAGGAGGAACACTGGGGAAGAACTGATGTATCACATGGGCAGGTGTACCATTAATATAATTTCCTGTTATTATATTACATTCTATCATTAGCGAGTTAACCTTGATAATTTTAACTGGAAAATCAGATATGTGACGTTCCTTAGCTTTTAAGATTCTATTCTTAAACCCTAACAATGTTCCGATAGAGTGTTCAACTGTAAAGTCAATGTCGTGATCGGCTTTTATAATCGATCTTAGGGTATTATGATTCGGATCGATGTTAACAGACTCACCGTTTACTTGAGAATTAATGTATTGAGCTATATCAGCAAGCTCATATGATCCAGTAGGTATCTTTATTATTCTTTCTCCCATTTTAAACACGTTGTTTTTATCCGTTACGTTCGGAACAGTATTGAACGTTTCGAAATTTGTCAAACGCATAACCCATTGTTTTGTAGGATCCAAATATATGGGAGGGTTAAAAGGAGAAGTTAAAACAGACGTTGTAGCGGAGAAGATAAATGTTTGAGACATCTCAACATTCCCAGTAAGACTGAGGAAATGTTAAGGAGTGTTTTCATATAAAAAGTTCAGCGCTAAATGTCCACAATTGTACGAATTTAGCTTCTGAAAAGCATCATAGTTGTAACTAATAACGTTTAAGCTACCATCACTTTTAAAGTAATGAACGAGTTCTAGTGGGGGTTTTAACTGTCCAATACTATCAAAGTATAATATATGTCGACCACGTTTAACATACGATGTCCAATGCGTACCTTCCCCATCTGTATCATCCAAATTCACAATTCCACATTCGTTTTTACGGATACGTTTCGGTAACCCGTTTCGCATAAAAATACCTCTGAAGTATGGAATTTTTAACTCGTTTACGTACTTTGACAGATCGATATTGGTCAGTGGTCGGTGTGGTAGCTTTAAGGGTAGTTTTTTGGAGGTCGTAAATACAATCCTAATCCTTTTTTGTACGGTTTCAAATATAATCCTTTTCCTACAGGCGCTTGCTCCATCGCTATATTGTGTCGTTTCGTTTCTTCGAGCGCTGATTTCGCTGCTTTTGCTTCATTCACTGCTTTGGCAACCGCAGCTGCTCCAGTTCCTAACGAGCCTATAGCTCCGAGAGCGGCAAATAAAGGAATCAGCGGTAGGAAACCACCTTGCTTGGGAATAGGTATAATCCGACCTTTGGGAGCAATGATACGTTTACGTTTCAAGGCCGCTAGGGCAAGACGAGCAGATCGTTTTAAAGATAACTTTTTTACTTTACCACCAATACGTTTTCTAGCTAATTTGATGGCGTTGTTGAACGTTAAAGTACCCCTTCTTTTCACCTTAGATCGCCGTCGAACACCCATACCCAATTTTCTTTTTCCAGACATAATGCCGGCCACAGTAAGTGCAGCCGCTCTCTCTCCAAAACGAGCGTCCTTAGAACGAAACCTAGTCCACGCCTTATGTCCTAATATACTATCGGCTTTATGACGTTCACCAAGATCGTTAGTTTTTGAATAGACTATGTCGTGCTCTTTACAAGCTTCATCCAACGGGTTTATTCCTTTGTCTCCACGAGCAAGCCTTTGATGTAAACGGGTGCCAGGTCCGCAGTAGTTATACCCTGGTAAATGTAATTCTAACGGTAACTTATTAATGAGAGTGTTGATCACTCCCTTCCCCTTACGAGTTGATTGACGATTATCCGCTTTTCGCAGAGTACGTTTCATAACACATTACTCCTCCTATCACAGGTGAAGAGTGACTGTAAGTGACCCGTCTACATATATTTATATATATCACACACGTGTGCTCTTCCCTCACAACGTGTCCTACATGGAGCAGCTAAAGTTGGTGCATCAGAGACACAGATTACCGGTTGTAAATCGGGATAATTGTTCACCGACGCCACAAGTGTTTAAACATAGCGTATTGTTGGGTGCAGGATGCAAACGCGGTATAATAGTAGGCAGTTCCGGATGTGGTAAAACCAACCTAATGATAAGTTTACTAGAACATCCAAACGGTTTACGCTTCGAAAACGTATATGTTTATAGTAAATCTCTTTATCAACCGAAATACGCATATCTGCGCGACCTGTTTCGATCATTACCCATCGGTTATTTCGAATACGATTCTTCTGAAACTATATTACCGCCTAAGGATGCAAACCAAAACTCGGTTATTATCTTCGACGATGTAGTTTGCGATAGTCAAAGCACCATACGTGATTACTTCTGCTTCGGGAGACATAAACACATCGACTGTTTTTATTTATGTCAGACATATTCTGCGATACCTAAACAACTCGTAAGAGATAATTCAAATCTCATTGTCGTGTTTAAGCAGGATAATACTAACTTAAAACACATATTTAACGATCATGTTAGCGGGGATATGACTTTCGAAGCGTTTAAACACTTGTGTTTACACTGTTGGAAGGAGAAATATGGCTTTTTAGTAATCGACAAAGATTATCCACTTAATGGAGGACGTTATCGAAAAGGTTTCGACTGTTACTTCACCATAAATACCGAAGACACGAACTAAACGTTTTAGTAAACATGGATAAGCGTGTAGCAGAAGACTTGGTTAAAGCACGACGTCATGTTAAACAGAAATACAAAAGTCTCAAGTCTGAAATTGCACGGTCAGAAGTGGAACTACAACGCCGCTATCAACCTATCACTCAACCATTGCGTGAGTTTATAACCGGAGTTAAAACGGAATTATTAACTCCGAAAGAAGAACCCTTAAAAACGGAAGTGTCTTCTCCCATACCTACCTCGACCCCAAAAAAATTTTATAAACGACTTCCACCCGCAAGACGAATACCTCACGAACCATCACCTATCACCCAAAGAATGCGCACTACTAGCGTTCCCTCACCTGATATCTCAGTTTTTGAAACAGAAGTCCTGGAAGAATCTGGGGTCCCAACATTGGATCAATTGAAAGAACAACTTGCTGCTGTTGGATTCAGTCCGGAATTCCAAACTTACATAGATGAGACCTTTTCTGGTAGAGCTAAAATGTATATGGAAAACATGTTCAAGGATACTAAGAACGAGTTCGATCATCATTATGGAGTACGATTCCATCCGGAATCTCACCAGTACCTAATCGGAGACGCCGTACTCACTTTTGACGAGAACGACTTTATTATTAAAAAACCCTCAGGCACAATTTTTAAATATACAGGCACTCCTGGTTTTTACGAATTAGTATTTAAAAAAGCACCTATTGGATACACCCAATCAGACTTGCAGAAGTATAAGGACCTTCTTACACGTACCAATGCTACCAGAAGAGGTTACATTGAGGGTGCACAGCTACACGGAACCGGAAAGAAATATTCAAGTATAATTAGACCCCTTCTAACTACTCCTGGAGCAAGATTTCGAAGCGAGTCTACACCTACTACACCGGTCACGCGATCGAAAACTCGCACATTACCAAAACGTGGCGGTGGTGATATGCGCGTTCTCAACTATAATAATAAACAGGTGGAATTTATACCTTGGAAAGATCCTAATAAACTAGTGGACAGATTGAGACTCCTTTTAAGTTCAAAGTCGGCTGGCCACACCGGTCACACTAATGAAATCATATATATTATCGATGAATTGAGAGCTGCTAAAATTATCGAATAAATCATCACACGCGTATCGATCCGTTTCATAATATTGCTAACGTTAGTGCAATCATGACGCTCAATAAATTCGGGAAACATCTTCACAAAACCCCTCGACACTCGTTCGAAAGTGTACCTATTAGACGATATACCAAATGTAAGGTACACAACAATGATGCTATATCCGTCTACAGCCGTCCCATTTTACTTCGAAGCTGTTATTAGTCAGCCATATCATCATATATCGTCAGTACCTCACGACGATGACTCTGGATAAGTTCGGTAAACATCTTCATAAAACTCCTGTCCGAGTTAAACTCGACGCTCGTGCAAAAGTATTCTTTTTAGAAGACGTGTCTAATTTACACTACGAGACAATGTTGTATATGATGGGAATATACAACCATGAAAACGGTTATGCACTTTTGAACTCCACCAACTTCGAGTATGTCGTTCCTCTAACAAAAGGTATCATTAAACAAATCAAATACTATCCCACAGATGCGCAAATCTTTTTAAACGATACGTTATACGATGCCGAATCACTCATCGGAGTGTCATTGAAGAAAGGGGATAAGTTTAAGGTGAAGAAGCCTGGATCAAAGGACATATTTATTTTTGAAGCTGTTATTAGTGTTCCAGCATTTTCTAAATGAGTATAAAACGTCAAATAATTGAAGAATTGCATAAACCTGCTCGTAAACGATTTCAAAGAAGACGCGTAATCGTAAAAGACCTGAACGATTTGTACATGGCCGATCTTGTGGAAATGATTCCTTATGCTAAAATAAATAAAGGTTTTCGATATATTTTAGTATTGTTGAATATGTTTAGCAAGCGTGTTTGGGCGTGTCCACTTAAACGAAAAACCGGTGAAGACGTCACGAAAGCAATGAAAAAATTATTAACATCAACAGGAGGTACTCCCGACAATTTACAAACGGATATGGGGAAGGAATTTTACAACCAGCATTTTCGTAAGCTAATGCAAACGTTCAACATCAACCATTACAGCACCTTTTCTAGTATGAAAGCAAGTCCGGTAGAACGTGTAAACCGAACTCTTAAAAACAAGATGTGGAAGGAATTTTCCATGCAAGGGTCATATAAGTGGTTGCAGTTATTACCAAAGGTTGTTAACCAATACAACGATACCGTACACCGCACCACCGGCTACAAACCCATTGAAGTGAACCACAGCAACGCCAAGATTCTTTTAGAAACAGTTTACGATTTCCAGAAAACCACCGACCTGCGAAGTGCTAAATTCACAGTCGGTGATCACGTGCGAATCAGCAAGCATCGGGAAGCGTTTGCGAAAGGTTATACTCCCACATGGAGTACCGAAATCTTTCAAATTAAAAAGGTTAATCGAACCAATCCCATAACGTATATCTTGGAAGACACGAACGGGGAAGAGATACGTGGAGGCTTCTACACGGAGGAATTACAGATGGTTAAACATCCTGAAGTATTTTTAGTAGAGAAGGTGTTAAAAAAAAGGGGAGATCAAGTTTTAGTGAAGTGGTTGGGCTTTGATAATACCCACAACTCGTATATAGCAGCACGTGATATAGTGCATTAAGTAGTACAGTGCATTAAGTAGTACAGTGCATGCAGTGTATGTGTTGCAATGTTAATATATAACTATCATTTTATGTAAGCAGTAAACAATAATAAATCACTTTTTGATATCAATAGTGTGTTTTATTTCTTCTACCTTTACAGAAACACAGAGTATGATGTATATAATTTATTCACATTAATCAATATCATAATAAATACATGAAATATATACGGTAACAAACTACAAAGCATAAATACTATTTACAATAATTCATAACAAAGAAAAGGCTGTTGTCAACGTAGCCGGGGGCCTCTGCGATAATACTAATCAGTACCGTCGGTTCTACCAACAAACGAGTTCCAAAATTACATTTCGGCTTGCAGTAATTCTAACAGACGATCCAAATTCTGATAACTATCACGCCCCGGATGAATATCGCGGTGTCCCCATGCTAAAGTGTTGTGCGACCCGGGAATAATGTAACGTTTGTTATCGGCTGGTGATAACGCTACTTTATTCCGAAGTTCTGTGTACATAGCATGTAAACGTGATTTGAATATAAACATTTTTCGGAAGAGCACAACACCATCTTCCACAACCTGACGGTAGTCCTCAACGGTGAGATCGCGCTTAATTACCGCCCTTTTTACCCCTTTCGCCTTTTTAATCGCCATTTCACCGTCGCGGTCAAGCACGTTTACACAATACGTTTTAGCACCTGCACCGTAGAAACTGCAGAGGGGCACTCCACAATATTCATCTTTCATTTTACCAACCACCGAGGCCGTGCGCGGTATACCGTGAATGTTGTCAGGTGGGAATTTTGAGGTGTCAAATTTATCTAAGTGTTGCTTCATATCAGCATAAAAATTTTCAGTACGAATTTCTATAATGAAAGAGTCAGTATCTGTGTACAGCAAGCGCACGTTATCACCATATAAAGGTTTGAGAAAATCATAAAAAAATTCATACATTATCGTTTTAGAAAGATCCAAAATAGTAAAACCCACGTACACCGGTTTATTGTATGTAACCGACACTTTTTGTAACTCTATAGCGACCAAATTTTCCGAGAAGACAGCAACGCTTTTGAATTGAGGCTTTGCTACTAACGTCTCAGCCCCATGCTTTTTACCATGACGTTCCCAATGACTAACCAAACGAACGTCCACCCTTTTATCGACATTTTCCATTGTCTTGCCAAATAAACTGTTAACCATTAATTTAAAGAAGTCCCTGTCCGCTTCGTTAGTTGCCTGATTACGTAACGTGGTATTCAAATCAATATAGGAACGCAACCAGGGTGCCTGATGAAATTTTAACACGCGATGAATTTTGGTTAATTCTAAACCATGCTTAAGACACTGTTGTAAATTTCTATAGTGGATAACGTAACGCGTTTTATCGAACAAGTTTGGAATTAATTTTGGGTGACGCGCGTTTCCCGTAGGCGGCACCAGAGGTTCGGGGCAGAAAGGAAAGTCATTATGTAAATCGTGCAACCGCGTTGGGTAGTGTAGATCTACTTCCAGCACGTAACCCATATCGGCGTCTTCCGCCACGGAATTTAGATCGAACTGTTCAATTTCGTACGGACTAAGCCATTCAAAGTCGCGCTGCGGCAGATACTGTCGCATACTGTAACCGTAGAGATTGGTAGCATCGAGATACATAATAAAAGAATGGGGCTTGGACGCGTCATAATTTGGAAGAAACGTATTATTCGCGAAACACTTCCTGCCAACACAGGTACTGACACCTCCCCGAATACCTTTCTTAAAGAAATGGAGCATGTCCAGATCCGTGAGCAGCTCCAGTTCTACAGACGTGCGTTTCAACATAGCATCCCAACTTAAACCCGGTGCAGTAAAATACTGCGCCGGATCTAACTTGTAATTTTCAAGACATACACGTCTAAAGTTTTCAAAGACATCAGTCAAAAGTAAGACATCGGTTTTCAAATAGAGATCCGAATAGTCGCCCAAAGTCGTGCAACCAAACGTATTCCACACCTCCACAGCGCGAGCATACCGCGATCGAGAGACGTGTTCCCCTGTCAAACGATCGAAAAAGTCCTCATACGTCGGCAACGTGTCCTGTGCGAGTTTGGAGAAGCTGTCGACGTACGAATAGGGAAACACACCTTTCTGTCGCAGTAAGTCGAAGCTAACCCCATCTCCAAAATACTTTTTGATAGTCAAACACTGGTCGGAAGTTAGATTTTGAGATAACTTATCCAAACTAGAATTTAAAAATCGTAAACTGTCCAGAAAGCGCATTTTAAGACATACCTGTATTCGTTGGGACCCGTCCCTAATTTCATCTACCAAAAGCTGTTTCGAAAACGAAACGTATTTCTCTTTATTGAGCGCAATCACTTCGATTGCTTCTTTTTCTAATGCCAATTGCTTTATGAATAGATGTGAATCATATCCCGTCAAATTATGGAAAAATATCGGTATGAAGTCGGGAATTTGATACATTAAATTGCACCCGGAGTGAGCCGCTCCGCGGTACTCGCCGCTGAGGTGACAGTGATCTTTCACCTTAACGTCGTTTTCACCAAAGGGTTTGTCACAAATATGACACACGGTTGCATTATCATAGTTGAAAGTTTGTCGGCACGATAAAAGTCGCATGTCTTGAACATGTCTTAAATGATCCTTATACAACCTTCTAACATCTCCTTCTAAGCGCAGCATAAACTCACTTGCTGCATTCGGACCACGGTACAATTCAAATTTAGATAACGCGTCATCGTAGGAACACTTAATGTAATACGCAAACGAATGTGGTTCGTGTTCGTACGATGTCATGGTAAATTTTCCACTAGGATCCGGCTCAACCGTGTCCAAAGGTTTCAACACACTTTCAAAATCCGCGTAAACGACAAAAGGTACTGTAAGTTGCTTTTGAAAATTTTCAAACTTCAATAGATTACCCGGCTGGTCGTGCCCCCATTTATTGCATACGGGTTCGATAGTTGGTAACTTGGTGTAAACATGATTGCAATCAAAACGGGTATGTTGTTTTAATCTACTTTCACTTGGAAAATACTGCAAGCAGCCGTCACAAAAGTGTTTTTCTCCATTGTGAGCCGACAACTGTGACGATACCAAACGCGAAAAGTTTTTTATCCAACAGTAATGACTATTACCCTCCATATCAGAAATTAATAATAAATTTACATGTACTTCTTTCTTTTGCTTAGAGTAATGCAGAGGCCCTACAACTTCTTGTTTCATTTCTCCGTCTTTAAATACAGCTTCCAAACCATACACGTTAATAGATAAGCGTGGATTACGCGCTTCAAATTTCGAAATAGCATCCAGTTTGACAGGAAAGGTGATACCTTCAAAATCAAACAGTTGTGCAAAATTTGGATACGAAGTCGTCCTGTTGGAAGGTCCCCCCCTCGGCGGATACAAAGCGGACGCCAAGGCCCAACCAAAACAGCACTGATCGTTATTTTGCACGTTGATTACAGCCTTTTTATGTTGTATCGACGGCGGAAGTGGAACATAGGAGGAAGCACGGAGCGGGTTGTATTTATTGACGTTGACTTCTATAAATAACAGCTGCTCCAGTACCCAACCTGCAAGGACCCTACAATTAGCAATCGAATCGTAACCCGTAACTATTCATTACCTGAGTTCCGATCATTAAAGTCCGACATCTTCGTATCCAGCACCTCAACGAAATCATCATACAAATCGGTCAGATTCGAAGTCCCGGTCACAATCTCATTTTGCGTATTAAACGATTTAATTTCGTGCAAATTTTGACTTTCCAAAAAGTACATTCCGAATACTTCTAGATTGACTTTCACACTACGAAAGCGCTGAACGTTTCTTTCTAATAGTCTTAACACATTTTCGCGGGTCTCATCAGTAAATTCTCTGAGATTTATGTGATGATTTCTCACCGAGACTCGATAACTGGCTATACGCGACTTGAAAGCCGTCTCCAGGACCACCACTTCCTCCGACTGCACTGACGCGGTATTACGACGATTGTGGCGGTTGCTTCGTAGATGTCCAGCGTAGCCACGTCGTGGAACATCCAGCTCGCACACATCGCAATACACCGTCGCGGAGGTATTTCCTGAAACAATTGCACAGATCACTAACACTAAAGCCGTTAACAATGTGTACACGTACCTTGCGGGGAGGTTTTTTTCGCTTTCTTAGATGCAGGTCCTTCACCGGTATAACCTACAGCATCCGAAGCTCCCCCAGCTGTAATCAACAAAATACTCGTATCACATCATACAACTTCACAGGAATGGTTACTTACCGCTCGTGGATGGGTAGTCCAGCGGTCCACGGCAGCTTTCTCTTCGGTGACGGGCTAAGGCATCACGTCGGGTGAAGGACGCGCCACAGCTACACACATGCATATTCTTTGTAATCAGTAAACGGGAACGCACTGGCAAACGATAAAGCTTTTACATCAACTTTTACCACTAACGTTCGCGATACTGATTTCCAGTCGGGACGACGAGGACGTGTTATGCAAACCCGACCGGGATAGGAAGAGGACTGGGTTATTGTTAGTGGGAGGTCACAGTTATACCAACCGTTAACGTCGTTGATGACGCAAAGCTGACAAGTTTTCCGCTTCGGTTAAAAGTGCGAGGCGTTCGCTCTCACAGGACCCCAACTCCTCCATCACTTGTCGTAGCTGCTGCGTCTTGATACTCTTGATTTTGATCTCATATCTTTCCACAGCAGCTAAGAGCTCCGTTTTGCGTTGGAGGAGAGCGATGCGTTCACTCTCACACCCTCGCAAACCGGACGCCACTTCTCTTAACCGTCGTGTAATCCTTGTCTGCTGTGCGTCATCAACGACAGCAAGCGGTAAAGACTGCTTCTCGCATGGTACACCATCTATGAAGACCATCGCCGAAGTTGTGAAGTCTCTGATGCTGCCGGACAACTGTATGGACGCTGTGTCATCAGAAACCTCCATAAGTGTCGCTGTGTCTATGTCCAAATGGTCATGCACCCCGTCATCACAGGGGGTACCCGGAATGATTAACTCCTCATCGTCATCGTCAGGATCGCTTGCAATTGATGTGGAACAGTCCGACTCCGTTTCATCAACAATTACATTTGCACTTGCAGCAATCTCCATGGGCAGGTTCACTTCATCATCGGTTGCAGATGGTGATGCATCCCCCAAAAGGGACCCCCGAATTGAGATATCATACTCGCTGCCCGGTGGGCTATTCAACAATTGGGAGTCCCACTCACCCGAACATGGTGATGCCGCAGGTGCTTCCTGGACCGTCACGATGGGGATTCCTCTCATGTGCAAACTTCCAACAGCGTAAAACACATTTGTCGAAGTCAACAGCTCTCGCAGTAAAGGTTGTGAACGCCCGGAAAGCATGTCGTACTTCGGCTTCTCCACATTAACGGCTGCCGCCTTTACTACCACATTTTGTAGTACTATGATCTTCTTTGCGGCAGCAACTGGAGATGGTGTACGCTCGATAGTTGGCACAAGTACCGGGCACGCAGCAACTGGAGAAGGTGTACGCGGAACATGTACCGAGCACGCTGCAACTGGAGATGGTGCACGCTCGATAGTTGGTACAAGTACCGGGCACGCAGCAACTGGAGATGGTGTACGCGGCACATGTACCGGGCACGCTTTCTTCATCGATAATTTTGACCAGAAGGACAATGTCACACAACGACACTTATTCACTTCACCAACACTGGTAACACTACTAGATGATGTATCCATGATGAACGAAGACAGACTGACGCTCCGCTTCGTCGCCCTCCGGTTTTGTCGAACCACCCCCCACTCCCTAACCTTGAACCCCTCCATCACCCCCACCACTTTACCGTGCATTCGCGCAAATACTTACATTTCCTCACGGTCAGTGGTGTATAGACAGAAACCTTGCATTTCCTCACGGTCATTGGTGTATAGGTCGATGTCTAGACAGAAACCTTACATTTTCTCAAGGGCATTGGTGTATAGGTACCTCAAGGTGTTCCACTTCCCACTCCCTCCGTGGGTGTTGTAACTTCGATATAATAGGGAGTGTTTTCCACACCAGGTAACACATCACAATGTCCGTCATCGCACCTCGCATACCACATTCCGTTGAAGGAGATACCGCGCCAGATGCGCAGAAATGGGATCGCTGGCTCAGCCTACGGGCTCAATCGTTACGCTGCATCGCTGCCTCCTTGGGTCCACATGTATCCATCGCCCGCCACCATCGAGAGCTGATGAATCCACAATCATCCATAGGTATAGGAATTGAACGCCTAGTGTTCGAACTATGGGTGATGTGGAAATGGTATTGGTATACAACCGCTAACTCCGAAAGACATTATGATGAAGACCGTTTCGGTGACCTGGAGGACCTTGATTGTGCAAACCGAACCCTACGGTTTCAACAGGTGGCTACGGTATTGCAGGGGTGCTTTACAGTGGCAGATGTCCCGTACTGTCTGTGGTGGTCATACTACACGTGGAAAGAGAAGCGTCTATGCAAGGGCTGCATACGCAGTGTGTGTAGTAAGGCCACCCTACCACAGCAATACCACACAACGGTGTCGAGATCGATTTCCCACGTACCATCCCATTGGTGTGATGGCTGCATGAAACGGATGCTGTACAACACCTTCGACCCAATTGCGTGTTGCGAACGGTTGCATATCCTCGGTCCGGTATCCCAGTTTGGAGGCAACGATGCGGATGAGTGTACCTGCGATGATAATTGTCACGGCAGCCTTTACTTTCAAATATTGAATGCACGGTTGGCGATGGAGATGGATCAGCAGTGATGTGTAATTGTAGACATTATAGACATTATAGTTAGTAATTTTGTTAATATTATTTAGTACTTTTGTTAATATTATTTAGTTAGGACCAACACATTTTAAATAAAAAATAGCATGAAATAATTCTTTTTCCTTTACAATTGATGATTTGATTGTATACAATAAAAGAAATTGTAGATATTATAACCGTAAACAAAAAGTCACTAAAACCGTCTGACCCATTACTCACTATGTTGTTTTAATTCAACAGTTTGTAGCAACCAGACAATACTCTCTGAAAAATATCCAAAATTTAAAAAAAAAAAAAAAAAAAAAAAAAAAAAAAAAAAAAAATTCCAAAAAAACCAAAATCCAAAAGTTTGTTGTAACCCGGAAATACTCTATGACCATTCAATTGTGGTCAACAGCATACCCGTGACGACCTTCATTTATCTCTACTTAGCAAATCGAGCAATCGAATTCTTGCCCTTCGTTAACCTTGAGAGCTAGAGCGCTGATTTTTCAATTTTCGTTCCCCCCCCGGCCCCAAACCCCCCCCCTCAACCCACCACCCATCCCTCCCCATGCCTCCTCCCCCCCCCTGTTGTTTACCTCACCTTTACCTTGACACCCCTTAAAATTCATTTAAGGGGGTTACTATAGTATCAGCTTTGTTTTCTTTGTAGTATCTAGTTTTCAACTAACCTAACCTAACCTACCTTAACTTTTTTAGTTTTTTTTGATTTTTTTTTGATTTTTTTTTTTTTTTTTTTTTTTTTTTTTTTTTTTTTTTTTTTTTTTTTTTTTTTTTTTTGATTTTTTTTTTATTTTTTTTGGGGATTTTTTTGGGGGATTTTTTTGGGGATTGTTTACACTCGCGCTGCACCTGCAAAACACGGGGTAAATTAAAACGTAATTTTATTACAATATACAAATTCTAACTCACTTATGTGCATGCCTCACACTTTTGGTGAGTGGCGGCGTACCTCACCGCGTCATAGTCCCGAGGGACGGTTATGTAGGTCTCCCTACATACGCAACACAGCACCAGCGTGCTAAACCGCCCCCGTACTAGTACGGGTCGCGACATCGCCACTAAAACGTTCTCCGGCTATAAACATTAAAATAAAAATATATGTCTCATATCTATGTGTTTTATTCAAAAGTAATTTTGTTAAATTGTTTAGTTAGTTACCAGCACTTGCATCGTTTCCTCCTTTTATTTAAAAGTAATTTTGTTAAAAGTATTTTTGTTAAAAGTAATTTTGTTAAATTATTTAGTTACTTACCAGCACTTCCATGGTTTCCTCCTGGTCTTCCACCTCGTCCAGGTCTTCCACCTCGTCCTCCATCTCCTCAGTCTCCTCCAGGTCCTCTACCTGCGCAACGTCGTTCACAACGAGGATCTCCGTATCCTCGCTCCACAGACTTGATCCCCGAGACGCTGGTCGGTCGACCTCCGGCGACGAACTCTCTACTCCACTTTCTACTCCACTTTCATTGTTCATTTCGTTGTTCATCTTCACTGTTGTAAATGTAACTGAGTGGTGAAGCTTGGAAGTTATAGATATATCTGTGCCCCCACTTCTTTCTGTGTAAATACAATCTCGTTGACCTTGTTTCATCTGTTCTCAACAAAGACTGCGGAATTTCTTTGTTTGCACATTTCTGACTGTCTGCTGTAGTTCTTACCCTTGAGGTAGTGTTGACCTTTCGTGTACATTTTTTTGTAAACATAACAACGTCTGCGGAATTTCTTTTGTTCTGCCTGCACATTCGTGCCTGTCTGGCCACTCCTTTCTGTGTAAATACAATCTCCTTAACCTTGTTTCACCTGTTCTCAACGATGTCTGTGGAATTTCTTTGTTTGCACATTCCTGACTGTCTGGTGTCGTTCTTACCTTGAGGTTGTGTTGATCTTTCCTCTGGATATTTTCATAGTTAAGTAAGAATCTAATTGAAATTAAAATGGTATGACATTTTTAAATCTTAGTTTCACTTTTGATTTAATCGTTAAACTAATCTCTAGAAGAGACGGAGATCGGTCTTAAATGAAACGATATAATGAGATAAATACGTGGTTTATTTAACTAAATACATATGCAATTTACCCGCTTGTATTTGTTTACAGAGTACATTTATCTTTTACAATTTACAATCTTGTATTTGTTTACAGAGTACAATTATTTCAATAATACATTAGTTAAGCCTCGGCGTACTTTTCACTAAATAATGCGCTGGCTGTTTCTGTGACTTTACAAAAACAACACAACACTTTAACTCTCCGCTATTAAGATGGTGAAACGACGCCAATGTTCTGTTCGAAACTTATCCGGCTTATACTAGTCTATAAACAGCACTTTAACTCTCCGCTATTAGTATGGTGAAACGACACAAATGTTCCGTTCGCAACTTATCGGTATTATACTCCTCTATACGTCTCATGATGGGAATTTTTATATTTGTATCGTACCATTCGTCTAACGGTTCTTCCAATTGTTTCGGCGCTGTCCCACTTTTTCCGTCAAACCATATCCTTTCCCCATTTAAGTCCATGGAATATGCAAACGTCACTAGCGCAAACACCAGATAACCAGCTTCAAGAACACTCTTCTCTTTGACGCGTTTAATGAATGCCTCTTTGTGGTGGTCTAAAGTTTTCTCGACGTTCCCACCATATAATTCTTCGTCTCGCATTTCATCCTCGTCGTCCTCGAAATCGAATGTTACTAAAACGGTTGCCTCTACCACGTTCATGATGCTGTACTGCTGAATTGTTCTTGTGTAGATGCTGTACTACTGAAGTGTTCTTGCGTATGCGTTTATATACACTGAGTTGACGGGTGGGATTCAAGGTCATGGTCTGAGTCGAGGGGTGGGATCCAAGGTCATGGTTTCAGTTGGCGGGTGGGAGCCAAGGTCATAGTCTTTAGTGGTAACGATAACGAGCGATACAATATGTTCCCATGCTTACACCAACTACTGCGATTAACAGGGTGCCCAAGGTCGCCACTGAAGCGTAACACGTTTCGCTGCTGACTTTACATTGTTCTACCGGACTATTCCCGAGGGTTTGCCACTCGCTATCCATGGTATATGTTGGGTACACGAATTTGACCCTGAATCGTACTTCTTGCGTTCTATTGCCGACCTCGTGTTTAAACATTCCCATGTGTTGCAACGTCACCGGTTGCATTCCATACCACACACTCGTATTGAAGTTGTATGAAATAAAAGCTGCTGTTGTGTCTGGAAGTTTTGCAACGTACACTACACTCTCGTACAAGGTTGCTAATAATATTACCGCCTTGATTGGTAACATCTTCCTTAGTGTTATATTCTATGTTGTATCTTCTTTTAACCGCAAACGTCTCTACCGCTTTCAACGTTTATGGGTGCTAACACGTTTGCAAACACGCAATGTGGTGACCATTTCAGGTGTTCTACGATTGGACTATCCGACGGTTCCCATTTGAAAATGTTCACTCGGCAATAAAAACATTCTACTCTATCTTCACGCCCCGTATACACAAATCCGGCCTCAGCTAAAGATTTTGGGGTTTGTATACCCTTCCAATTACGAAATGATAACACTCGTTCTGTCAGGCACGTATTCTGCAAGCTCGCTTCTACACACATTTTGCATTTTCAATACATGCGACCTGCTATATATATCTAAAGCTTGACCTTGAATGGTGTTTGATGACCTTGAAGAGTGGTCTTGAATGCATTGTTGCCATATCATTGGCCTTGAGAATGCGGTGTTGCCATATTGTTGACCTTGAGAATGCGGTGGTGCCATATTGGTGACCTTGAGAATGCGGTGTTGTCATATTGTTGACCTTGAGAATGCGGTGTTGCCATTTTGTTGACCTTGAGAATGCGGTGTTGCCACGTTAACATGACAGAGATAGATTCAAGGTCACCATGTGTTAGAGCGAGATAGGTTCAAGGTCAAGGTCAGGAGTGGGGGGTGGTTCCAGAACTCTCATTTTTTCCCTACTACTATTGTATAATGAATTAAAAAAAGCTGAAAGTGAAAAAACCCAGATGATGGCTAAAATAAATTACCTGGAAGCTCAACTAAATATGATTCAAGAAAATTATGCAAAATTAGAAAGAACTTTAAATCAAACGCAAGAAAATGAGAAAAAAATGGAATATCATACCGACGAGGAAGAATTAGCTAAAGAGACAGAGTGGATTAGAGCCAAGAAAAATCATAAAAAGAGACGAATGGATGCGTCACTAACACCCCCACAAAAAGAAACATCTAATAAAGAAGAGAAAACAAAAGATAATAAAAAAATACCTGTACCGCCACCTGTAATAGTGGACGATATCAAAAATTTTAGTGAATTGCATAAAAAATTAAAGGAAATTGTTACGGAATTTCAAGTTAAAATTATAAATAATGAAAACATTAAAATTAATGTGCAAGATGGCGAGTCTTACAGATTATTAACTAAAATGCTATCAGAAAATAATTATTCGTGGCACTCTTATGAAAATAAACAAGACAGGCCAATAAAAGTAATCGTCAAAAATTTACATCATTCTTTCAACACAGAAGAAATAGTTCAAGAACTTCGTAAAAGAGGATACAAAGCACTTGATGCTATAAATAAACTTAAGTGGAAAACAAAGCAAGCATTAAATATGTTTATGCTAGTTTTCAGACAAGATGAAGATGTTAATAAAATTTTTAGCATTACAGATATAATGAGTATTAGAGTTGAAATACAACCAATTAAAAAATCTAAGCTGGTACCACAATGTAAAAGATGTCAGGCTTATGGACATACCCAAAGATATTGCGCAAAGGATCCACGATGCGTTAAGTGTACTGGCAAACACTTAACTGCAGAGTGCGGAAAGCCGAAAGAGGAAAAACCTAGATGCGTTCACTGCGGCGAAGGACACCCTGCCAGCTACAGGGTTTGCATAGGAGCAAAAGAAATGCAAAAAATTAAAAACAACACAATGAAAAAACAGAACTTGCCTAAACAGCAGTAACGAGTAACTCAACGTCAGCCTGAAGCTAAAAATAATATTAACGACAAATCTAGATGATTCAGTCAAGTGATATCTAGCAAAAAAGAAAATTTAACAGATAACAATCATGTGTCTACCATTAACAACACTCTTCAGCAAATACTGGAAAAGTTGAACAAAATGGAAGAGCGCATCACTAGGTTGGAATATAGCGCCAAAGGAGCTATACCTAAGGCAAAGTAATGGGTAATAACTTAAGGATAATGAAATTCCAATGGATTGCTGCAGCACCAACAAGAGTTGCAAGCAGTCCTAGAAATAGAAAAAATTGATGTGTGCCTCATATCTGAGACTCATTTCACGAAAGAGTCATACATCAAATTTAAAGGATTCAAAGCCTATCATACAATCCACCCGGATAATACAGCAAAAGGAGGAAGTGCAATTATCATAAACGAATCCATTCTACACCACCAAGAAATGGGTTATCAAACAGCGAAAATACAGGCCACATCTGTCAGTATTAAAACTAAATTATATGAAATAATGATCACGGCAATATATTGCCCACCGAGACCTACTATAAAGAAAGAACAATATGTAGACTTCCTCAGTAGCCAAGGAAATAGATTCATTGTTGGAGGTGACTTTAATGCAAAGCACACACACTGGTGATCTAGACTAACTACAACTAAAGGTAAGGAACTTTTAGCAGCAGCAACAGAGCTTAAATGCGAAGTATTATCATCCGGTAAGCCAACGTACTGACCTACTGACCCGCATAAAATTCCTGATCTCATAGACTTTTTTGTAATCAGAAACATCTCAACCAATTATATCCATGTTGAAAAAGCATGGGATATGAACTCAGATCACTCTCCGATCAGTGGCGTAACTTCCGCCCCCGCAGACCCTGCTACGCGGGGGCGCGCAGCGCTCCAAAAGGCGCTGCTTTCATGAAATTTTATTTTGTTGTGGATAGAAATTTTAAAATAAGCATTAGAGGTAAAAAAACAGTCTATGGAAAGAATAAAAGAAAATTATGGATACACATTGCTGAAAACAATTATGGGACTATTTATCTGCTTTGACGACGACTCAAAGAATAACTAAAACCCTTTCGTCGTATGTGCTTTGTGCTGTACTTGTAAAGTAATGAATTTTAAACTTGTTTAAATACTTCAAACTAAATGTACTGACTTGTTGGGTCTTTATTATAGTTTTGATTTTAATTGACCAGTTCGCCTGCGTTAAAGCCTGGAAAAAACTGTAATTGGTGTTCAATCTCGTAAATCATATAAAAAACTTCTATCCCTTCTAGAAGGGATCCCAAGTAGTTTTTTACAAAGTAGCCAATACATTGCCCCATATCTAATTTATCCTTTTCAGGCATCTAATTTAAATCATTTAAATAAATCGTTTTTGGAAGACATTGACAAAATTATCAGAAGTTGCGTTAAAGAAATTTTACAATTGCCTGATGACACTCCAAATAAATTTCTATATGCTTCAAAATCAGTCAAAGGTTTGCAAGTATCTAAAGCTTCTTGGGAAGCCTATATTCAATATTTAAACAAAATTTTAGTTTTGAAAAAATCACATTCTCCATATGTGGAGTTCGACTTTGAAACATGTAGAAATCAATGTTTAAGTAAATTAAATGTTAGTATAAATAACATACAAAACAATAAAATTACCAGTAAAATGATTAGGGATATATTAAAACAACAAGCCTTTACTGAATGGAGTCAGCATCCTCAGAAGGGACGTTGTGTCATAGGATATACAAAAAGAACTCTCAGGCCTCAGCATTTACGAGTGGCGTGACTGCCTTTAAAATGACTTGCAATATAGCTGCAGTACGCGCAATCCCAGGTCGCACTACTCACACAAACCGTTGCAGATTTTGTAACGAGATTGAAACCCTTGGTCATGTGTTGGGTAGATGGGAGCATGGTGAGTTGCTGTGTATTAAATGCCATAATGACATAAGACAACTGTTGGCTGCGGAGTTGATAAAGACAGGGTTAGAAGTACACGAGGAAGTGTTTGGGATTTCAGACAATGAAGGCTTTATAAATGACCCCACAAGACGCTTTGAGGGTAATGAAAACCAACCAGAACTAGTTAACCAAGAGAAGAAAGCAATATATACCCCAACAATAAACTATTATAAAACGAAATCTGCAGCATTAAATATTTCTATTATGCGGTTAATGTTTGGCTCGCGGGGTACTTTTGTAAAACAGTATGTTGATTTTCGGAAAAATTCAAACTTTCGAAATCTTTAGATCAAGTCATAATGATCAAAATTCTAAAAAGTTCAGTGGTCATCCTCAGAAATCATCTTTTTCGCATTAAATCGAGTAAAAATTGTAGTATTCCAAAAATTCATCAATATAGAAGTTATATTTATTTCCTAGATATAATATTTAGTTCCGAAAGTTGTTCTTTAGTTAAGTTAATTGTAATCTTTTATTAGTCGTTTCTTATTTTTTGTCTTTTGATTATACTTTGAATTATTATCGTTACTGTGTCCTTAGGCAAACTAATGTTGTGTTGGTCAGTTGTTCAATAAAGATCTATATATATATACATGAAAATTACATAAATCTCGCATGTTACAAATTACATCCTCGGAATTCTAAGAAACAAAAGGTACCTGAAAAGGATATAATTTTCGAATGCCATACAGATGAAATGTGCGTCTTTTTTGAAATCATTTTACATACCAAAGTGATACATGATAGTACAAAGATGATCAGAAAAGCATTTATTAAGTGGGTATTCCACATGATGTTTTGCCGCGCATCTTCCCCATTTAGGACAAAACGGCGGAGAAACTGTCGTGTGGAATAGCAAAAACTGATGGTATTGCCAGTATCAGGCAACGATGGGAATCCCCATGCGAATCGGTCGTGACCGATAATACCGCGCGGTTTGCCGCTGAACTTCCCAAAACTTTCATGTGGAACAGCAACGAACATCTTCCCCGCAAGTTTTATGTTTATGCGCATGCTCATTTGAAGCCAGTAAAGATACCTAACGAATTGTTAGTTACTTTACAGTTTATATTAGTTTATAAAGAGGTTATTGGTTTTTAAATACATTTACAGATTGTTTTTAATCGAGTGAATAAATAAAGGAATAATAATTAAGATGTCTGATTCACGTTATAATTCAAAAAGATTTATAACTGAAGTTATTGAAATGTATAAAGGTTTTCTGTGCTTATGGAAAGTCAAGAGTAATAATTATAAAAATAGAAACATTTACTACTACTACTCACTGAAGCGGTTACTCCTACTAAACAAAATATTATAAAAATAATAATAAGAGCTGGGTGAAAATGGGAGAGAAGACGCGGCTAAAACAATTCATGTGGAATAGCAAATTTATTAAATAACTGAGCTATAACTAACTAAAAACTGAGCATCTTCCCACATAGAATAAAAGGAAATAACTATCCTAAAGAGATTAGAAACCTTATTACAGAAAAGAGAAAGCTCAGATGGAAATGGCAACAGACTAGAGCACCAAGAGACAAAACAACTCTGAACAACGCAACTCAACAATTAAAACGCGAAATTCAGCGTATCAAAAAACGAGTCGATTGGAGACTACCTGAGTGAATTAACTAATGTCAACAAAACAGATTACTCACTCTGGAAGGCTACCAAGCGACTAAAAAGACCTGTTCAACATAATTCTCCAATTCGAAATACAGATGGAAGCTGGGCCCGAAATAATGCCCAAAAAGCATATAGGTTTGCAGAACACCTAGATAGTATTTTCCCACCAAACGATGGAGAAGACCCTCAAGACTGGATTGAACCGGAACAAGAAGATGTTATCATCAGAACTACTTCGCCAAAGGAAGTCTCAGATGAAATTAAAGCAAATATCAACCTGGAAAAAGCTCCTGGCTTTGACATGATCACTGGCGAAGTATTGAAGCAACTTCCAAGAAAAGCTATAGTAAAACTTACCAATCTTATTAACGCATCCTTCAGACTGAAGTATGTCCCTAAGATGTGGAAAGTTGCAGAAGTTATAATGATTCCTAAACCAGGTAAATCTCCTCAGGACGCAGCATCATATAGACCTATATCGTTGTTACCAGTCATTTCGAAATTATATGAAAAAATACTCCTTAAGAGACTAAAACCTATAGTAGAAGAAAAGAATCTGATTCCCTGCCACCAGTTTGGATTCAGAGAAAACCACTCAACCATCAATCAAGTCCACAGGATCATAAACATCATTGAAAAATCACTAGAAGTAAGGAAAGTCTGTTCCACCGTCTTCCTTGACGTCGTCCAAGCTTTCGACAAAGTGTGGCATGAAGGCTTGATTCACAAACTGAACGTGTGTCTGCCACAACAACTTTCACAGTTTCTACAATCTTACCTATCCGAAAGATATTTTAGAATTGAACAGGAAGATTCTTACTCTGAATTAAAGGAAATTCGAGCAGGGGTGCCACAAGGTAGTGTGTTAGGTCCGGTACTTTACCTACTATATACTAGTGATATCCCAAGCCTTGAACATGAAATAATAGCAACATTTGCTGACGACACCGCAGTCATTGCTGTCGGAAAAGATCATGAAGAGGCCACTGAGAAACTTCAAACCTGCATTAATAAAATTAACACCTGGACTAAAATTTGGCGCATCAAGTTAAACGAAAATAAGTCTGTACATGTAGACTTTACTAATAAACAGAAGCAACATCTACCATTAGAATCAACGATACCCAGATCCCTTATGCCGACTCAGCCAAATATCTGGGAATGACCTTAGATGCTAGACTCCGCTGGAGAGTCCATGTTAAAAAGAAACGCGAAGAGTTAGGCATAAAACTGAAAAAAATGTATTGGCTACTTGGAAGAAACTCCAAGTTGTCTACATATAACAAACTGCTTCTGTATAAGCAAGTACTAAAACCAGTTTGGACCTATGGCATTCAACTCTGGGGTTGTGCCAGCAAAAGCAACATTCAAGTGATCCAGCGCTTCCAGAACAAAGCACTAAGGAACATTGTTGATTGGTACTGCAGAAACAGAGATATTCATCGGGACCTTCAAATGGATACTGTTGACCAAACCATCACCAAATTTGCCAGTAGCCACGAGCAAAGGCTACTCAACCACGTGAACGTCGAGGCCCTCCAGCTCCTGGACAACACAAATATATTAAGAAGACTCAAGAGAACGAAGCCTTTTGAGTTAGTGAAAGAATGATAGGCAAAGCAGAGCATTGTGCGGGTTGTGCTACATGTTAAGTTTAGTGTAGTTAAGTTACTAGAACACAAGGCGAAATAGTGAGTAAAGACCTTAGCTTAAGAATTTTCAAACGTAATAATTTAAGTTAGAACAAAATTGCTCATTGATCTACAAAAGATCAGATTGGAATAACATTAAAGGGCCCGTAATGGTTAACTTTAAATAAATAAAAAAAAAATGTGATGCTTAGATCCTGAGATACTAAACTTTTTGCGTAAGTATGCACTACTCGTATATTATTTAACATATTGAAATGAATCAAAATCGTGTGTACAGTGTGAACCTTGTAGAATAAGCATGCAATTGCCCAAGATTATTAGTTGCATATTTCTAATAGAAATTATTGCAAAAGAGCGAGACGCGCGCTCGAAAATCGGACAACCGCCTACTTAGTTTAATACGTACTTACGCAAAAAATCCCAGGATCCAAGCATCGAAACTTAAACTTTTTTTTTAAATTGCGTGTTTTTTGCCGTCCATTCGAACACGATGAAATATTTCATAAATGACCACGTGTACGTACCGAAAAACTTAATTATTTATAAACATTAAAAACTATGAGCAGGTGTAAAACGTCACCAAAATTGCAAAAATGAACGCAATCAAATTTTATAAATTGCACTTGATTTCTAATGACTAACATTATATATATGCACAGTTGCAATTCCCAAACAGCTTTTACAAACTTCCAAAGTTTTAAGCGCAGTAGACGTATAAAACCTTGTTAAACAAAAAGTTTTGCATACCTGGCATAGGGGTTTTAAGTGCTTATTGTACATAATTTAAACTATACTTAATGTAAATTTCATTAATATTGGTTGATTATTTAAATTTTTATAGCAACTTAAAAAAACACGCAATTTTGGTAGTTTTCTCAATTTTGTAACTTAATCATTGCAGTTGTAACAATCGGACCGGTGCCATTTCGAAGCTATTTTTATTACAAACAAATCATACACTAAGCATTTTTTCATAGCAAGTCATCCTGATCAGCTATGGAAGAGATACTCCTCGAAAACGGTTGTACGCGTCTTAAATTGTTAATAACTTTTCTGCTGTCACTACGATTTAGTACGCAACTACATATATTATTCTACACACTATTCTGAATAGGTTTGTGCAATAAAACAGCTGTTAACACGAAAATACACTCTTCACGTCTCTATTGACTGGACTATATGGTTTTTGGAGTCGCTGAACACGAATTTGGTGTCAAAAATGACTTTTGACAGATGACAGCTGTCAGAGCTGTCAAATTTGTTTTAAAAAAAGTTATGTGGATGCAATTCTCATTTGTCAAAAGTTATTCTTGACACCGAATTCATCTTCAGCAACCCGAAAAATAGTAAGGTACAAGCTTTTAAGTTAAAACACAGAATTCAAAAAATTATGCATTAA
Source organism: Agrypnus murinus (assembly GCA_929113105.1). Classification (NCBI taxonomy): domain Eukaryota; kingdom Metazoa; phylum Arthropoda; class Insecta; order Coleoptera; family Elateridae; genus Agrypnus; species Agrypnus murinus. The sequence goes on along the minus strand of OV816029.1, from coordinate 134,135,353 downwards.
ATTATGCTCTCTCTTAAAAATTCTAAAATCCCATTTAAAGTACATTTAAAAATTTAACCTTCTACCAACACTGGTTATTCTTGCTTAAAACCTTTTATATTTTGAGAAGCTCATTTTTTCAGTATTTCATCTGGTGTAAAACTTTAACATTCTAGAGTTAATATGGTACAGTAGGTTGTTATGATAACTAGATCTTACTAAAAATCTTGGTTTTGCATTTATCTTACTTGGGACAAAATCCCTTATTCTGACAATTTGTTAAATTGATTACTTTGTCTATCATTCTGAATTTTTCATATGTATATGTAGATAGTAAGTATAATATTGTTTTAAACTTTTTTGATACAGACAGTAAATGTGTATTATGCATTTCAACAATAAAATATAGCATTTAAAATAAGGAGTGTGCATATGTAAGTGTTGTTTATTTAAGTCTATTGGTAGATTTATTTTAAAATTAATACCACATTCGGCTGGTTAGCATATGTATTGTTTCAACGAACTAACTAGTCCTTCGACGCCTACACTTAATTCAGTATTTGATGGGTAGTGCAAGTAATATAGTATTATCTCTATCAATGCATTGATGGACCTTACCCTTCTGCTCAGTTAACAGAGGACTAGTTGGCTTGCCTGGACATATAGCAGCCGCTATATTCTGCATCGTAATCATATGTAACCAAAGTTAATATCAATCACATTGGAATTATCACCTGAACACACCAAGCACATTCTTGTTCTGTATGTATGATTTTTATCACCATTGTTTTAAATTTTGACAGGTTTCAACAAGTTCCAAACAGACTTGCTTGGTTCTGTGAGCATTTTTGAATTTTTGTTCTATTTAGATTGTTATGTTGCAAATAATTAGTCATTTAACATTAATTTGTTTGCACTCATTTCCATTAAGCTATTCATAAATACAGATCTGAGAAAATACGAATTGCAGCCATACATAGTGATCAGCTAAATATAAATCTTCACACTAACGCACTGCAACTTGTCAAACAAGTCAACTGGTCATAACACTAAAGAAATTTAATTAAATGTATGCTTGTGTTAACAGTCGAATGTGCTATAACATCTACACTAAGCCAAAGAAAAACAGTAAACAAGAATCAGTAGTGTGAGCCTCTACTACTCTATTCTCTAATAACATTTACTCTGAAACATGACACCAGCAACCAAACTCCTTTATTAGTAAAAGTAAACTATTGTGGATTATATTGCTTACTTAGTACTATTAGAATAAATTACTGTCCGTAGTAACTGTCCCTCTTCAATTATTTTGCAAAATAATCCACACGCATATCTTTGCATGCCTCATTCTTGTAGCTTAATCGGACAGTAGGAGCAACTAAATTTTTGATGTACAATTGAATTATTTCATACTAAATATTGTTATTTTAACAGACGAAATTTAGCTCAAGATCACGTGCTTGGACTGGAAGTTCCACCTCTGACAACACAACAGCAAGAGTCAAGTTACGACTAGAACATACACTAAAATTCCCCAGCTCTAAATCATTACTACAGATGGATCTTAGCGATAAGGACACCTTAAGGAAAGTGTTTGTTGACTACCTCAACATTCATGTTAGTGATTTGAATTTGGATTTGTCTATGAGCACAGTAACTGGTTTAGCAGATCTTGCGGAAGATGAAATTATACCAATACCTATTCCCATGGAGGTAATAAATCTTCATTTGTATTTATATAGACAGTTCCTCAATTCTTCTTTTCCATTCCTTGTTATGGTTTCCTATTGTTCGTCTCACGTTGGGACTACAGTGAAGGAAAGATAGCCAATGTATTTCTTATGGGAGTTTGTGCTTCGTTGTTGCCACCTATTTCACTGTATGAATCTATAGAAATGTGGATTAAGATTCCAGAAGTTCTAAACCTTGTAAAACAGTAACCGAAAAAGTGTAATCGTAACCATACAAAAGAAGCATTTAAAAGAAAGTCTTATTAACATGTATTTGTTATTTTATTAAACATTACTTGGGATTTTTACATCGTACATGTATCTAAATATCCGATATTTTATTACTTATACTTTTTTGTTTAATTCTTTCAACATAAAAATAACGGCTGGTTAGCTTCTGTATGATCTTTTTTAATCTTTTAATTCACAGGTAAATACAGGAAGTCCCAAATGTAATTTTAACGGTAAAATGATTTCATCATGATAAAATCATTCATTTGTTCAACTTGGTTTAAAAGAAACTTGCAAAAATGGAAATTTAGGATTAGCAGCAAATGCAAAGGATTTTAGTAAACAATAAACCCTTCTGGTTTTTTCTACTTTTACTTCTCGAAACTACATAATATAGTTTGTACTTACTGAAATTATAGTATAACGTTTTTTGTCAGCACTATTATTTGTCACCGAACGCATATAAGCAAATTTCTTAATACAGAAATAATTATTTGGTTTCAAATTTATCACTGCTTTATATAAAAGCTGTACAATTAAAAAAGTGTAGTTTGATAGTATACGAGGGAAACTAGATAAATTATCTACCTAAGCATGAAACAAAAGACGCATGATTTTTTAAACAATTTTATTTTTCAATATAATCTCCCCCAACTTCAACGCACTTTCGCCATTTGTCTTGCAATGAATTCATACCATTAAAAAAAATGATTCTTCCTGATTGCCAAAATAGTCATTGATGGTTCGTGTCAAATGGTCATCACTTTCAAAATGGCTGCCTCTCAAATGTTTTTTCAGATTTCGGAATAAGTAGAAGTCCGAGGGTGCCAGATCTGGGCTGTAAGGTGGGTGGTCTAACTCTACAAAGTTACATTCGTTCAGAATTGGACGAACTTTGGCGGCTTTATGAACCGTCGCATTGTCATGAAGAAGGAGCACATTTTTATGCCTCAAGTGGGGACGTTTTTTGGTAATTTCCGAATGTAACTTTTTGAGCGTATTACCGTAAACCTCTGCATTTATTGTAGTGCCCTTAGGCATATATTCGATCAGAAGAACTCCATGCAAATCCCAGAAAATTGTTGCCATAAATTTTAAGCCTTTCTTTGGGGGTGGAGAACCCTTATGAATCCATTGCATAGATTCCAGCTTTGTCTCAGGGTCCCAGTGATGTACAGCCAAACGCAAAGAAAATGTCACCCCTATAAACTCGGGTCTCTACCGCCGTAATGAGTTTATGGCATATTGTAAATTATAACCGAGCGAGTTTCACATTCAGCTACCTACATTTTTTCGGTGTTTTTGAAAGGTTTTTTTTGTAAGAAATAATAATATGCTTAAAATAGTATATTATTACCCAAGGTTTAGACATATGCTATTAGAGCCCTAGCGTTGATTTAAGACGCGTGGGCTATAATCGCGTATGTCTAAACCGCGGTTAATATACAATTTTTTCCACTACTAACATGTAAGTTATCCTGATCATTAAATTATTTTAAAAAATGTTGACCGGTTAATTCTTCAGCGAGTAAAGCTGGCAACGTCGCTTGGTGTTTGAGATGTCAAACGTGTAATTGGTTTTAGTCACATCTTCTGTTTTCAACAGTAGAATTCTTGTTTTACGACCGTTATTAAAATACAATTTAACTATTAACAAATCAACATTCTTTTAACTAATACACAGGAAACACACACTACTTCCTCAGGAATTGTAAATAACATAAATTATAACAACTGTACAATTAACTATTATTTTGCTTCTAATTAATAAGCTTTTGTTTTTTCATTATATATACTATTTACTTTCCGATACTAAATATAATATATCTTAAGTTCAAAATAATAAGTTCAAGTAATCATTTATTAAAAATACACCCTTCATACAAAAAATTAGGTTTGTGTTAGAAATGTAATTTTTATGTGTTATAATATTTATTTTAATAGAAGGCATAGACTTTGACAGGTGGTTTAGCATTGTTTTCATTATTAACCTAGGTCAATAATATATATAATAGAGGCTTCTGGCAAGGGGTTAAGAAAATCAATTTCTGCACTAAACAACTCAAAGAGACACTAGAACATCGTACTCTTAGCCCCTGGGCTTTTATGAATGAGCAACGTTAAAATTTCCTGTATCTTTTTGGGGGTAGAATAAGGAGTTTTCCAGGAATATTACATGCTTACTCATAATCTAGGAAACAGCCAGTTCATTGTTGTCTTAAAGTAGGTAAAATTTTCTCAGAATACCTAATCCTTTTTAAGACGAGAGCTTCAAAGGAGAATTTTAATCTCACATATTCTAAACTACGGAAAAAAATGTTTGTGTGAGTCAAGTTACTGTTAATGTATCTACTAATCAAAAAACTTCTTTAAACAAAAATTAGTGCAAAAGTCAACGTACAAATTTTTTTGGTTGTTTTAACAATATTCTTGAAATTTAATGGTCACATGATGAAAGTTTTACTTGTCCTAAGTATTTCATCGAAAGTTCTGTCTACCTAGATAATAACTCGCTCGGTTATAATTTACAATATGCCATAAACTCATTACGGCGGTAGAGACCCGAGTTTATAGGGGTGACATTTTCTTTGCGTTTGGGTGTACCCAGGTCTCGTCTCCAGTCACTATCCTCGTTAGGAATTCAGCATCAGCTTCCAAAAGATCTAAATTGTTTTGACAAATTTGCTGTCTTCGCGTCTTTTGCTCTGGAGTCAACAACCTGGGAACCCACCTCGCTGAGACTTTATTCATGTCTAACTTTTCGTGCAATATGGTCAAAACGCTAGGTTCTGATATTCCCAGAGCAGTAGCAATGGTGGAGACCTTCATGCGGCGATCCTCAAGAACCATAGCTTCCACTTTGTCACACATTTCACTGTTGGTTGCCTCAAGTGGCCTTCCACTTCTAGGGACATCCTCTATGGATTCACGTCCCCAACGAAACTGTTTTGACCAAAACTTAATCGTAAAATATGATGGGGCATCATCTCCATATACGGCAATCATACGTTCTCTTATAAATTTTGGACCATTGCCTTCTTTTGTGAGAAACTTAATCACACTCCTATGCTCCAATTTCAAAACACTCATTTTTTGTCAACTAATCACGCACAAAACAAAAAGTAACAGGTCAATTTCACTGAAACTTCAGATACAATTATAAAAGACTTGCCACTATTTGACATTAAACGCTGAAGATTGTCAGTTGTTTCAGTCATGGCTAGGTAGATAATTATTCTAGTTCCCCTCGTACAATTTGATAGTATACAATAATTTATTAGTTTTAATGTTTCTTTATTTAATAAAAACCAAATAACTATAACTTGTGTTGTACTTTTTTATTTACCTAAAATTGAAAAACTCGAAATAAAACGTTTGACTTTTAATTATACTCAAAATTATTATTTTTGTAATTGTACTGGCGTTAACTCATAAAGTCTGGAACTATCAAAATAAATCTTTTATTAAATATTTTTGAGAAAAATCCTCGAACACGTCGATTTTTATCTTAAATGGGACATATTTTAGTGTACTTGTTATTTGCAGATCATCTTTTGTTTCCGAGTTATAGAGATAGCGAAAATATCTTAAAATGGATACCCTAATTTTTTATGATGGATTTGAAAAGCAATTTCTGAGATAATTGCTTTTAAAGTTTTAAAACAAAAATTAAAAAACAAGCAAGACTTCCAAGTTTTAATAAAAAAAATTAAAAATTCTTCTAAAAACTGCCATAAATTTAACGCTAAGTCAATTGTTACATGACTACTTGATTTTTTATAAAAAAATTTGAACTCTTGATTTGAACTTTGATTGAATAACAATCAAGCGTTTAATTTTCTTAATAAAAAAATCAAGTATCCATGTAACAAGTGACTTAGCGTTAAACTTATGACAGTTCTTCAAAGAATTCTTTTTTTTATTAAAACTTGTAACTGTTGATTGTTTTTTAATTTTTGTTTTAAAACCTTAAAAGCAATTATCTTGGAAATTTCTTAATACAGTATCATACTTTTTTAGCGTATTTGATCTTAGCATTACATTACCTTTCCAATTCATCATAAAAAATTTGGGTTTTCCATTTAAAAAAATTTCGTTATCGTCATAACTCGGAAACAAAAGACGATCTACAAATAACGATTACACTAAAATATGTCTCCTTTAAGATAAAAATCGACGTGTTCAAGGATTTTTCTCAAAAATATTTAATAAAAGATTTATTTCGATAGTTCCAGACTTTATATGCGTACTACATGAACAGCAGCAAATTTTAAAATTTTGTTTTACTACCACTGTCAGAAGAAGTGACTACCTGCAATATAACTTGCTCGAACAATAGGGATTATAAAGGTTTATGCAGTTACAACTGCAATATTTAGAAAGTGTTTTTAAAAGTTGCTTGCAAGATGTTTGGCAACCATGTTGTCCATAAGAACACACGCTGTAGTCTCAACGTGAAACGATCAATAGTTCTATTTATTACATCCATATCTTCCTAGATATCTCCTTTCTATTTTGACATGGAAATGCTCTTTGGGCTATTAAAACTATTTAGTAACTAATTTTATCAATATTGTTCAGATTTCAGTAGATAACTTGGAATTGCACTTAAATGAAGATCGACCACCTGTAAATATAACATCTCCAGGCCCAATTCCCGTAAATTTAAGCATCTCGCAGTTGTATATAACAAGGGGTGAAGATGGTATCTTCAATCTTGTGCCATCGAAAAATTCTGGTTTAGTTAATTCCACTTCTACTCTTTCAGGTAATACTTGATTTCGTCTTCATTTATGAACTTATTTGTTAAGATAAATATAATTTAGCCCAAGACGAACACGAGTCAGCGAATGCAGCCATACAACAAATGTGCAAGCAACTACGCTTAGACAATGAAGAATTAAGAAGAAGACTGGTTGCTTTCGAACGTGTGTCCGAGGAAAATAGGTCATTGAGACGTTCTAAAGAAGAAACAGATATTCTTCGTTCATGTCTTGCATCTGCACAAGATGAAGTGCAACGTCTTTTGGAAGAAAAGAAAAAGATGTTGCAAGATGTGAAGAGTCTTCAGGATCAGCTTAGTTTAGCAGAACGAAGTCGTCAGTGGACAAGTAAGAGATAGCAATGCTGTTTCAATTGTACCTACTGCTGCTCCAATAGCAAAAAAACGTAGTTATGTAGGTACTATTTTTTTTTTAGAAATGACAGAGAAAAAGTAGTATATTGCAGCTTAGCAAAACATAAAATAGAAGTGCGAATATATTTAAAACAAAAAAGAAAAAAAGTTCAAAAGCTTTAGATAATGTTTTTTAAAAAAAAGAAAACATTCTCATAACCCTTCTTTACAAATAGATAGACTAGAACAACAACTTTTATAAGCTGCTGTGTTATACAGAACAAATTGTAGATTTTACAAAAAAAAATTCAATTTACTGATTTAAAGGGGTTGATGCTGTTAATCCTGTTTTACGGCCTTCGTATATTGTATAGACTCGTAATAAATACTAAGTTAGTGTGTTGTTGGCCTGTTCCCCTTTATTTCCAAGTGTACATTTTCTTCTTGAAAGGTTGGAGAATGTCAGTATTTAATTAACACGAATGAATTTTATTCATTTTTAGATGTTGTATTGGTGCCAATTTCGAATTATTAAATTTCAGGTCTAAAGAATTATCGAAATATATATATAGTGTATATTTGTGAATGGTAGTTAAGAATGTTAAGATCTCCTGTAAACAAAAAAATCAAGTTGTTTATTAGAAGTTTAACATAAGTTTTTTTTCCAATTACCAACCAAAGATTGATAATTTTAACAATTTCAGTAAACAAAGGTCTGTATTGGAATTAGAACAAATCAGGTGCAAATTACATACAGATGTACAGTGTCTTAAAAAATATTATCTTGCAAAGAGATAAAGTGTAAAAAAGATATAGATTTAAATTTAGGAAAAGACAAAAGGATGTGTGTTGCCATCTCGAATCCTCAAAAGCTGCATTTGATTGAATCCCGAATCATGGTTTGAAGGCATCCTGAATTATAGATTACTTGCAAATATGTCTGTTTCTAGCTTTTAATATGTATCAAATTGAATGGTTCAGGTTCAAGTGTTACAAGCTAGGGACTGACAAAGTAATGGATGTTTTTGTCCTTGTGATTGCTGCAGGGTTACTTTTTTCAAGAACTAACAAATTTACTATAATAGACAACTTAAATTTTAATTATTGAGGAAGTATCTTAATTATATACAGTGTTGGTAAAACTTTGCTTTGGATTTGAATTTCAATTTGAGACAAGGGGTAAATAGTGAACAGCAATGCATCTGAGAAATAGAGATATCATTGCATAGTTGCTGTGCTTTACATGTCATAATAACAAACGTCAATTAGTTTAAAATCTACAGGGTGGCCAGCGAACCTGGAAACCTTGAAAACCGGGAATTTGTACAATCGGGAAAAAACCGGGAAAGGAACTTGAATTAGTGATCAAAGTCGGGAATTTTTTCAGGAAAAAATATAAAAAATAAAATAATTTTTTATATTTGTGTGTCCTAATGGCTTCATTAGGACACGCATTTTGCGTGTCCTAACGAAATTTTTTAGAATACTGTAAACAGTAACATTTTATTTTTTAAAGTTGATATCACTGTTAGACAGCTGTTCTTAGAATGTCAAACTTATCTTATTTACGCAGTGAACTCTTATAACTGGAATGCAACACTTGCAAAACTAGTCTTGCAGGCCACATAAATGCGCCGAATAATAAATAGCCCTGTTAAGGGCATAACGGTTTCTACTTTATTATTAACGAAATTGTAAATTTTGATACTGTCATCATATGGGATTGTGTATGTACAATAGCTCACAATAAACTTAACGTAATAAAATTCAGTTTTATAAAATTACTAGCTTAAACGGCCGGCCGGGCGCTGAAGCGCCCTTGCACGAGTATGCTTCACAACATAACAAGAACCTCCTACCCCCACCCCATCCCTCTCTATAATAACGACGTCGAAAAAATTCGCAGTGCACATTCCTAGATGCAGCGAGGCTGAGCGCTGTGAATATGAATTTTATTTTTGCCTCGCTGCATCTAGGAATGTGCACTGCGAATTTTTTCGACGTCGTTATTATAGAGAGGGATGGGGTGGGGGTAGGAGGTTCTTGTTATGTTGTGAAGCATACTTGTACAAGGGCGCTTCAGCGCCCGGCCGGCCGTTTAAGCTAGTCTCACCCTTTTCCCGACCCCACAATAAAAACGGTGACACTAAAATTGCTCGCTTGGTTGAATTATAACATACTTAAAATGGGAGCGTTTAGTAAACAACAGGATACCAGACGTGAACTGAGCTCCCTTTGTATCCCATGATTTTTTTTTGTTCCTCGGTTAAAAACAACTGCCACAAAAACTGGAAGCCTGGGATATACTGTATCAACCATTTGGCATTAACCTATTAAGCTACGACATAATTAAATCAACCTGGAATCCGTAAGCTACAAAAACAAAACTATATAAAAGTGGGATATCTTGTATCTACCACGGGCCATTAATCTAAAGGTGGATTACATATCGCACACCGACTCAGCGCGTTTAAAAATTAAACCTTTAATTTTAATTGTTCGCAGTGTTTTAAAAAAATTAAAGTAGCCAGTGAACACCGCCTGGTCACGGGCAACGCAACGGTGAAAACCGTTTTTAAAAATATTAAGCCGTTTAGGAGGAGATGAGTCCCAAGCAACCAAGCACTTAATTAATTATTTTAGTGACACGCTCCTTATAAGAAAGCTTGATATATCACGTGATCGCATTACCGACCGCCAATTTTACATTTCTTTGAGCGTTATCACGTGAGTGTTACATTAATAACAATCCTAACCTCACTTTTGACAATGTTAAAATCAAAATCAAATGTAATTGTTTTAAATTGAAAATTAAATGTACCTAATAATTTCTTTAACAATATCAAAATAATTGTTTATTTTTGTTTTTTTTTGACCTCTTCCTATTATTAGTGCCACTTCATGGCTACTACTGCTACTTTCTAGAACATCAAATAAAGCATTCTTTGCTTTACCATCCATTACGACAACGGTTTGAGGTTATATATTTTTTTAATAATAAACAAAGCACGCTTTTGACATTTTTCTTGTTGCACCATCAAAGCTCACAGGGCAAATTAATGTTTGACATTTGAACAGCTGTTCAAATTTCAAATGTATTTACGCTGTAAATTTGAAAAACAAATGCAGAATCTGAATTTTCCCAATTTTGCAACTAACAAAAACTTATATATTAGTGATATCAACTTGAAAATATAAAATGTTACCGTTGCCCGTATTCAAATAAATCTTTTTTGGGCACGCGAACGTGTAGTATATTTAAAGTATTAGTTTCATAAGACGTTTTAGCGCATTTGTTCTTGGACGCGTGCGCTAAAAACGTGGAAATTAGTATATTATAGAACGAGTTCCATAAGGCAAGATTTATTGCACGAGTCCAAATCCAAAGTCCAAAGAAAAAATACTTTTTCTATTTTGCGTCTATAATAAAGCTGTTAAAGCACCCAAAACAGTGTGTTAATAGCTCATTTGAATGCTTTAATAGCCCAACTTTTTCAAAGTTGGTAGCACTGAAAAAATAAATGAAAAAACCAGAAAATTGACAAAAACTTCACTCAATTTTCTGTGTCAATCAATGAATTTTCAAATGTCACATCAGTGTTGTCAACTACCACAAAAATACCTAAATCTTGAAATTGCGATTTTTTTATTTAAAAAGGGAATAAAAGACGCAAAATAGAAAAATTAGCATAAAAAACTCGTTTCATAAGTCAATATTGCACTCGTCCTTTAGAAAACTCACCGCAAACGGCTCGTTTTCTAAATTAGGACTTGTGCAATAAATCTTGTCTTATGAAACTCGTTCTTTAATATACTATTAATATACTATTTTATAGAGTTCAGTTAAACTGATCCATTTTTGATCGTTATTTGGTTATTTAGGCTTCTCCGGCAATAAAAAACGGCTTCAGGTGAAGTTTTATGTTATTATTAATTCTAAAGAAGTAATTTGATCATCAATATGGGTATGCGTAAATTATTGAAGGAAAGAACCGGGGAAAATGACATTTTACGACCTGGAAAACCGGGATAAAACTTTGAATTTAGAAATACCACTCTTGCTGGCCACCCTGACCTAGCAAAAAGGTTTCTATAGCAAGTAAGCAAGCTTTTCTTGGATATATTGCTATTCTCTGTTTTTCCTTTGCTCACATATGAAAACCCAATGCAAAGTCTTACAAGCTCTATATATAATAATATCGAATCATTAGAAGTATTAATGTGCAATACGCATAGAGATATACAAGAGAGTTATAATCATGGGATATCGTGCAATAGAGAAGAAGGAAAAAGTTAGTTTAGACGACTGCAACTAACTTTTTCCTTCTTCTCTATTGCGCAATATCCCATGATTATAACTTTTTTTAATAATATATATAACTATTGAAATAATGGGCTTGAGTTACAGATTTCGGGATTGAGTATTTTGAGCTTTGAGATAGCTAGCAAAAATCCGTGGTTGTTATCAGTATTGAGATATTGTATTGCATATTGATGCTGTACAAATGTGATACTATTGATTGTATAAAAAGGGAAGGCGATTCTTGTATATTAACTGGAATTGTCTATTTCTTAATGTATCAATCATTAGATGTATGTTTAGGATTAAAAGTAACTCTTTTTGTTGTTTTGCATATTTTCTTTCATTGATTGCACTTTAAAGTATAGTGAGTATCTTTTGTTTATAAATTTTGAACATTGAAATTATTGTACCAATTTTGTTGGAATTCTGCATGTGCATTTCAGGAACTTTAATACAACAAAAACCAGATCTATATGCAATTAATTAGGGCTCGACCGATGGCAAGATTCTGCCAATGGTATTGCTAATGCCTATGTTTATATGTAAACATCGGACAATGGCATGTGACAAAGATATGTCACATTGGTCCAGTGGTGAAACTATCCTTTCTGGGGCCCCGGATCCTGTGTCTATAGGGGGCCCCGCTCAAGATTAACCTTACCTGAATTATTTAAGGAGAGATTTAGATAATTTTTTCCATTATCCTTACACAATTAAATGACATATAATGACACCCTATAGGGGGCCTCTCCAGAACACAAAAACCAGAAAACGATTCCAATTTCATTAAATAAAAATGTTTTCAAACCCTCTGTCTATGTTGTTAAAAACATATTTTCAATTGTAAAATTTGAATTAAACAGCAATGGGGGGGTCCAAGATATCAAATATAATTTTCCTACTGTTTAAACTAACAAAACTAACAATTAGTGCCGGAATTTCAAATTTTAGGTTAATTGATGTTTCGAGGAAATGTTTTAAATGACATATAATGGCGCCTCAAAGTGTGGTTCCCTTTAAGAAAATGACTTCAACTTCGTAAAACAAAAATTTTTATACCCTCAGTCTATGTTGTACAGAAATATATTATTAATTGTATAGTTTGAATTGAACATTTTACAATGAGGGGTCCCATAATGATATATAATGGAACAAAAATTGAACAATTAAAATTTTGAAAAATAAATATCAACAATATTGCTTAAAAAAATGGACTTGGGGGGCCCTTGTGCCCAGGGGTCCCAGGCAATTACACTGGCCGGATCGGCGGTAGCTACGCCACTGCATTGGTCCCATGTATCATACCAGTAGGGTGGCCAGCGAACCTGAAAACCTTGAAAACCGGGAATTTGTATAATCGGGAAAACCGGGAAAGAACCTTGAATTAGTGATCAAAGTCGGGAATTTCTTTCAGGGAAAAATTTAAAAGATGTTTGAAAAAATATAATAATTTTCATAGTACTTTCAAAAATAATTAATATTAATTAATATTTAAATGTGGGATTAGAATTTTCAATGTTGCCAACTGTCATACTAGTTAACAAAGTATCCCAAATTTTGTTTACAATTAAGTTATTTTTTTAAAACTATTACGAATTAACGCCAATAGAATAAAAATGCTATAAAGTATTCGTTTCATAAGACACATTTTTAGCGCACACATCCAAGTTTAGAAAACGACTCTCGTAGGGGGGATATTTCTAAAGGACAAATAGAAAAAATAATATTAAGTATTCGTTTCAAAAGACGTTTTAGCGGCTTTAACGCTTCTACGACTTAACGCTTTAACGACTTGAATACATGCGCTAAAAACGTGTCTTATGAAACTAATATGTGAATATACTATTTTTTATTTGCGTGTCCAAATGAAGCGATTATAGCACGCATTTTGCGTGTTCAAAAGAATAATGGAAACAGAAAAATTTTATTTTTAAAAGTTGTTAGCACTGTTAGCTGTTCTTAAATCGTCCAACTTGTGTACACTGTAAATTTGAAAAACTAATGCAGAATTAGAATTTACAAAGTTTCCTTAAGAAATTTTATTTAAAAACTAACTAATAAGTTATTTTTTTAATAATTACAAAATAACCTAATGGTACATATAAAGTATTCGTTTTATAAGACGTTTTAGCACATTTGTCCTTGGACGCGTGGGTATATGGGTATGTTTAAATTATTTTTAATTTTAAATTAAATGATATTTTACGACTTGGAAAACCGGGAAGAAACCTTGAATTTAAAAGTACCACTCTTGCTGGCCACCCTGTAGCCATCTCTATTTACAGACATTTTATGACATGTATATGTCATAATTTTATTTTTTTATTACATTTTGTTTCTTCTCTCAATATATGCGTCTGCTGACATAACATTAAAGTACCTTTTGTTATTTTAGTTGAATTATTGGATTAGTTGGTACCAAATTAAAGGCATATTCGGAAATTCATTGCGGATGACTGGGTTGTTAAAAAAGAGTTTGTGTATTACACAAGGTTATATGTACTATGTTTGAAAATTAATTCAAGTAAGCAACTCTAGTTGTTGAGTAGGGTTTACACATGTTAGTTTGCAATTTGAAGTTAGGTCAAAAGCAAGTGCTGGGAGGCAAGGCACAATAAAAAGAAACAACTTGCATGCGTGATATTTCTGTCATTGTCAGTTACATACAGGCAAAGGGGAGAAGTGATTTTTATACCTATTGCCACATTTATGTAACAAAAAATGTATAGTTTTTTCAAGACCTTTTAGATGACTTTTTTCCGATCAACATTGCACTTTTAATCCTAGAAGAAAAATAGCTTGTCATTTGGATTATGAATGACTTTGTTTGACTTACAATTTTTGCAGTTGGCCGGCTACACTATGCTGTACCTCACAATGCAGACATAATTGCTTGTAAAACAAAGTACTACTTAATAACACAATAGCAGATTACTAAAAGCAGTAAAAAGACCATCAAGGACCAAACACTTCCAGATGGCCAAATGTGACCATATTACATATTTAGAATCCCCTTTTTCTTATTTTTTTTGTGCTTTTTTAAACACATTTTTTCAAGTGTTGTCATTTGTATTTATATATATTGTTATGTAGTGTATCTAGTATGTATTGTTACCTATTATGTTTCACAACTTAAAAAATACAGACCTTAATTATTTAATTTGTTATTAAGATAAGTCTCCTTCCATCCATATTATTAAGTATAGAAAATAATACTAATTAATATTTAATATAATTTAATTAGATCTTCACAAGTCTTATTATCATTACTGTTATTCATCACATTATATTATTAACATAGTATAATTCAATTAATATTTAATGCTGTAATAAAAATAAAAATGTACAAGATAATAAGAGACTTGTGAATTAATTTGTTTAAAGAAAGCAAAATGATAAGATTAAGTATTTTTCCTTGTTTATTAAATCCTTTTATGTAGCCTGTAAGTTTTTTAATGACTCTAAGGATATTATAATTTAATGTTTATTACTTGTTTTATTTTATGTAGCAAATTTAATGTGATTTTTAAATATTAAAAGAGAAAAAGAATTTAGGTAGATTAGTAATGCTTTATATTTTTGTAATATTAATAAATAATAATGAACTGAATTCAGTTCGACATATCATATTTTGTGATGTATAACTGTATTGATGTGTAAAGGCTGACTTGTACACTATTATTAAAAAGTTTTTTCTTTCTGTTTTAAATGTTTATAATGAGTGTTAAGTTTGCATGAGATTTAAAGTTGCAAATGTAGCATAAGTATGTGTTTTCTTTACACCACGGACAGTATCCAATCACCAAAAGTAACTTTCGATGTAGTTATGTTTAATAATATGTAACAGTTTTGCTTGATTGTGGCTTAAGTGATTGTCTAAAAGGTAATTTGCACTATCATAAAATATTCTAAGATACATTTTTGTTGTATAGTTGTTGATTTAAATCTATTCTAGAATATTTTGATGTATTTTTTAACTTTGATATTGCAAATTGCTTTTATTAAATTATTTTATCTATAACAAACACATACAATAATTATTTTTAAAAACAGTAGCATTACATTACACATTACTTCTTATTGAGTTGCCAAGTACATAATTTACAGTATCTAATATCAATATCTTAACATATGATTTGATCTTCCATGATGCTAATGATTGTTTTTAATAAAATTAAGGTACATATTCTGTAGAAAAAAGTAAAACAATATTTATTCTATAATTTATAAACGGTTGTCTATATTATAAATTTTATACAAAAAGAATACCTACTTTTTCTATAAAATTATTGTTTATTTTATGATTGTGAAATATCCCACAGAGTTTAATTACAGTTAATATAATGTATATTTTATTGTTTTCCATTTTCTATTTGTTTGTAGTCTTTATAGTAGGTGCAATATGGAACTGAATAATTATATTTTAACAAGCAGAGACATTTTATTTTCTTTGCTTAGATACTATTTAAGGTGCTCTTGTACATAATAAAAACGTTCTGTGTACTATTTAGCTTTAGTCTGTTGTAATCGTTGTATGAGAACACAAAAATAATAAAAATCTTTAAATGTTGTTTTTCTTTTATTAATTGCCTTAAAACCATTCTGATTTGACTCTTAACAATGTATCCCTAAATGAATAATTGAATGCAGGGTTCGGAAATACTACGTATTTTAGTTTGAAGAACATATTTTTAGGATGAATACATATTTTTACATATTTTCAAACTAAGGTACATAATCGACATAATTTCATACCGATATTGATATCAGGTAAATCGGCAGCTGCCGTTGATTACACACCTACACAAAAAAAGTGTCCGTGTCAAAGCACCTGACCGGTATATTCCCATATAATTTTTAGCGCTGAATCCGAATCCGGGGTCAGAATCACCGATTTACCTCAGGTTTTGTACAAATATCCCCCTATTCTCATGTATTTTATGTGCTGGAACCGAATATAATGATGAAAAATTCCTTCAACTAGCCAATTCAACGCTTTCACCCAACTTCAACCCCCATTTCCCCCCATTTCGGGGTAGAAAATTCATTTATCGTAAAAATTTCAAATATCCCCTATTCTCATGTATTTTGATGTGCTGGAACCGAATATGATGATGAAAAATTCCTTCAACTAGCCAATTCAACGCTATCACCCCATTTCATCACCATTATACCCCCATTTGGGGATTGTAAATTGGATATTCTTCACCATTCTTATGTGTTTTGAGGCGCTTACGAGTTTCTGAAACCGAATGGATGAATGACTGAATGACCCCGGATTCGGATTCAGCGCTGAAAATTACATGGGAATATACCGGTCAGGTGCTTTGGCCCGGACACTTTTTTTTTGTGTGGCTGTGTTATCGGCTGTGTATCGAATTAGTGGGAACTTGCTGATATATCGGCAAGTAAAAATGACAAATTTCGATATTTTCAATGTAACGGGTGTTCGAAAAAAACTGTGGTCAAGGGGCTTATGGAAAAATTTCAAACATAGGGCGCAGCGTATATGTTAATATGGTAATTATTAAAGTAACCTATTGTGACGAAGTATAAAATAAAAGAAAAAACTCATAACAAAATTAAATCAATTCATTATTCTAAAAATTTATTATTCCAAAAATATGTTACAACAATTATTACAGAACTCATTTCTAAATTATTTGACCCAGTAATAAAGATAAACAAATTGATTTCAAGTATGACATGAAGCTACTCTGCAATTTGTAAAGTGTGTCATAATACTAGCACAGCATTATTGCTCACAAAAGTAAGTAATGCTGACTCTAGCATTATGACACTGCCCTGATTAATTGGGACAAGTTGGCCATGCTTGATTGCAAGAAGAAATGATAGTAGGGATGAAGAGTCAAGATGGAAAGTGACAATCGAAAAGGATAGTTAGTTACATGGTGAGATACAAGCAGTAAAGTCCTTCTCGATTGTCATACCCAGTGTGAGGGAAATGGCCCTAAAAGTTATAATTAGTTGGTAAGTAAAAATTATGTTAATTATATTTAGAATTAGTCTTAGTTATAAATTAAGTAAATTTAGGAAATAAAATCAATAGATTAGATGAAGAGCGAGTGCATTTATTTTTATTCGTAACATGGTGGAGGCAAATAAGAACGAAGCAAGACTAGCTTCGTAACAAAAAAGTTATCATTCGTAACATGGTGGAGGCGCCGAGTTCCTGTTCCGGTGTTGAGGATTCTTCGCAATCTTCAACAGACACCTCTTGCATAGTGCATTAGTTAATTCTAAAACAAAGAAAACATGTAGCAAATTTTAATATTAAGAATCATCAACAGTTTGTTAAATGTTTTTATGCATTTTTTTTAGTTTAGTGCATTATTTTAAACAATGCACTCAGTATAAATCTGGGAAAATGCACTTACAATTACAATAAAATGAAAATGAATTAAAATAGTGTCATTAAGTAGATAGGAAGTTTAGGGTACACTTGCATAACATGAAGTAATTAGTATTAATAAAGTAGTATAATTAAATAGATAGGAAGATTAGGGTACATGGTACATATTGGTGAAGCATAACAAGAAGTAATTATGGAAATCCCTGGGTATAACCATACATGGTCAAACAGCATAACAAGGGATGGCAGACCCAGGTACTTCAACTGCAGCAGGCAAGGAGTATATGCTGCATCATGCTGCAACAGGCCACCCCGATTCGTTAGCATGAGAACAGAGAGAAATGGGTACTACAGACCCAGATCAAGACACAGAAACCAAATTTAAGAGGATAGGGCTCGTAGGGATAAAATCTTATTAATAAAACGAAAAAAAAAAAACAATTGTAAGTATAGAATTATGAATTAGAATTGGTTAATTAATTTTATAGGACATTTAACTATAAAAAGGGATGTAATTATAATAAAGATAATAGTTATAATAAATAGAGTAGGATGACATTGCATAGATAGGATATAGATTGAATATACAACAAAAAATTAAATAAAATTTTTATTCAAAGTGCAATTGGGGGTAACTGCACAAGGGAAGAAAACAAGTTTGTTTTAGGACTCTCTTTAGAAGATTCATGACCCAGATGGGACCATAATGTCCAAGAAACAGCTACAAAATCATTAACATATGAAACAAATGGATTCTAATAAACGAGGAAGGAAATAGGAAAAAATGTTGTTCGCCAGCAAAGATCTCAGAAGATGAGAAGAAAGTTGTATTAAAAGTTTTTTATAGTTATTTGAAAGCACCTCTTATCTCTGTCCAAAGTGAAAAGCGATTAGCGTAACCTTTGAGCGGTATGGTTCAAATGGAAATTTCCAAGTCATACAATAACCTGCAGTACCTTAACAGCCTACCTTGGTTGACACCTCTAGGATAGGACCTTGGACTGTATCAGGTGTTGGTTATATACTGGATCAATTAAAGATAAAAAAGGTAATTATAATTTATGTTTATTATGTATTGAAATGTGCAAAATAAGAATAATTTGAATAATAAGAGAAATTCATTGATGAATAGGGCCCATGACATCACTGCATTGCAAATTATCCAACAGCACTTTGTGTTTCAAAGTGCGCAAACAAATTTACATCTTACAAAAAATACAAAATGCTGTGGAAACAATTTATAATTCACTGATAGTCAGAAAATATACAAGATGAATGAATGAATAAATGAAGAAATGCACAAATGAAAGTATGTCCACCGAGTAATATGTGGGACAATAGGAAAAAAGATGAATAAAGTATGTCCACTGAGTAATATGTGAGACAATGAGAAATTAGATGAATGAATGTAATTTGAGATATACTTGGACATAGGTGTCAAATTTTGGGATAGAGGATTTAAATGAAATGTGTGTGCGAAATGATACAAATTTAGGTAAATGACTGATGAGAGCAAATAAAGAGTGAATAGAGTCCAGTTTCAATGTTTAAATTATTAAATTTTAACAAAGATTTATAGATTCATGTATAAAACAAATTAGGTTTTTAAAGTTAGCCAAGAAGGCAAGTATAAATAAATTGTTAAAAGTGTAAAACATGTGTTAGATACACCAAATAGTGTAAAACTCTAAACACCTAATTCAACAATAAAGGTCAAACAATATTCATAAGTATTCCATGTCAAATAATTACCATTTTCAAACCATTAGTTAATAAAATTCTTATAGTGCTTGGTATTACTTTTGCTAAAATGTAGTAAGATATATAATTATTAAACATTAACAGAAAAGTTGAAATAGGTAATATTTGACGTTTAATAGAATAAGTAGGTAATTAATAAAATAATTAAGGAAAAAATATTATAACTCTTTAAGTTAAGATAAAACAAATTTGTAACACACTTGTTTCTTTGCATGAAACAACAATTGCATGGAACTTACCATCTGCGAGTGGAGCAGACAACATACCACACAGCACCAAGATCGCATCATCACAAAAAGGGAATAACCATAATGCAACCAATCTAAGGGTAGAAAACACGCCTTCTGAAGTTCATCACCGATAAACACCAGCTGAAATGTTGCCAATACATTAAAGGAACACAGATAAAATCATACCTACCTATGCCGAAGTCAACAATCCAGTAGACACATGTTTGTCTACATTGTATGAGGAAGCCAGTTACTTCATCACAAATCAGTGTTGGCAATTCAAATCTTCATTTCAAGCAGCATCACTTCACATTCTGGATGGACTGTTCATGAATTTTCCTAATTACCGCACATTTAACATGTTCAATGTGCATTTGGATTTAGCATACACATATTGGCACCTGAAGACAAGAAATAATGAATTTTCTTGGAAATCATTGCGTTGTATTTGCAACGTGTCATACAAATATATACTTTGGTAAACGACATCAGCTTTTATGTCTAACTTCAGTTAAAGACATGCAATATTCAATTCTGAATTTGTGATGGACGAAAACAAAAAACTTATTCAACTTACCAGTTCGTGTGTGATTTTGTGCAAATGTTCTCGAAAAATTGCGTGGAAAAACTTACTAAAACTGTTCACGTAGAAAGACATTTGAAATTGTTGATCTTGCACTTTTGAATAAGTCGCGTGTGCGCAATAGACAGAATGACTGTAACTCGAAAAATGAAGTGCGTTCCGTAATGTACAGTGGTAGACCATAAAGACAAAGGTTGCGTTCCATGCATAAACTGATAAATATTAGATTTAATAAGTTCTAATTTAAAATTATTAATAGACATATTAATGCAACACTAGATATTGTTAATTTTAATTTGTTATTGTAATCACATCTATTTCCATTTTTTTCTTTTTTTCATGAAAATTGTGTGTTATAATTATAAGATTTTTTTAGGATAGGTTTTAAATTAAAATTGTAAAGGGCCAATTCTCAATTCTTTTTAGATGAACAATAATTATTTCAAATTCAGTTACATCCATATTGATGTATGTATAGACAAACTTGCAATCAGGCTGATGGCTACAGAAGTTAATTGCTGAAGGAGCGGAGTGCGTGCCAGGGGCGTCACGCTTTTTGTGACGAAGTATAAAATAAAAGAAAAAACTCATAACAAAATTAAATCAATTCATTATTCTAAAAATTTATTATTCCAAAAATATGTTACAACAATTATTACAGAACTCATTTCTAAATTATTTGACCCAGTAATAAAGATAAACAAATTGATTTCAAGTATGACATGAAGCTACTCTGCAATTTGTAAAGTGTGTCATAATACTAGCACAGCATTATTGCTCACAAAAGTAAGTAATGCTGACTCTAGCATTATGACACTGCCCTGATTAATTGGGACAAGTTGGCCATGCTTGATTGCAAGAAGAAATGATAGTAGGGATGAAGAGTCAAGATGGAAAGTGACAATCGAAAAGGATAGTTAGTTACATGGTGAGATACAAGCAGTAAAGTCCTTCTCGATTGTCATACCCAGTGTGAGGGAAATGGCCCTAAAAGTTATAATTAGTTGGTAAGTAAAAATTATGTTAATTATATTTAGAATTAGTCTTAGTTATAAATTAAGTAAATTTAGGAAATAAAATCAATAGATTAGATGAAGAGCGAGTGCATTTATTTTTATTCATAACATGGTGGAGGCAAGTAAGAACGAAGCAAGCCTAGCTTCGTAACAATAAAATTATCATTCGTAACAAAGTTTTCATTCGTAACACTATGATATTATACACTCGTTCACATCCGGTCCAAAGTTTTTTACAATTTCTTTACAGTTCTTAAGTGCTCAGTGTCCTGTTTTATGTTTCTTTTTGTTAATTTTTTGTGTTTAATTTTTGTACGTGTATTTTTTTCTTCCAAATATATAGTTTATACATTTTTTTGTGTAATCTCATAATTGTATATGTCAACGTCAGAAAGTGACATTAGTAGCATTTCATCTGAAAGTTTAGATCTTCTACGAAAATATGGAGAACACCAACTTATGCAAATACACAAATGTTCACCACCGAATCCTGAGGACCTTCGAAATGCTGGAACATCGAAAGTCAAGTTACAGAACAACTTTATACATAGTAACACATTGTCACAAAATAAAGACTCCAAATCACCAGAAATATATTCTTCATCTTTAAAAAAATATAATTCTAGGTCTAATCAGAATGCCACTAACAGTAATTTCAACAGCTCTTCTATATTAATTGAAAGCTGCCAGCCTTTCAAATGTAAATATTGTGAAAGATCCTTCAAAACTGAAAAAGGTGTGAAGATTCATTCTAGAATGGTTCATGCCGTACTTGGTAAATCTAGAAATAGTGAATCGGTTGAATCAGTAGAAACTGTTAATGTTAATGATAATCATGAAGCATGTCCGTTGTGTAATAAATTATGCAAAAATTCACAAGGTGTTCAAGTTCACATTCGAAAAGCACATGGACAAAGTTATAGGGAAACAATTGTTAAACGAAACTGTAAAATAACAGAAAAATCTTATTCTAAAACAAATACTTCAAACAGTGATGAAAATAATTTAGACTGCAATAGTAATCCAAAAAAAGTACACATAATCGAAGTTGAATTAGATAAATGGAAACATACATTTGAAAATACATCATATACTTCTGAAACTCAATTTAACCAAGATGTAGAAGAATTTGGCACATTTTTAACAAAAATTATTGATATTCTTCTTGGGCCGAAGCACCCTGCACAAAGATATTATGAAGCTCGCAAAAGAAAGAAGATTGAGAGAATGAACAAGCCATTTAAAAACTCAAATCCTCAGCGTACATCAAAACGGCGCAAAGATAATAACAAAGCTCAGTACGAATATCAAATGGTACAATATCTTTACTACAACCAGCGTCGTAAAGCAGTTCGAAGAATCATGGGAACCGGGAAGAATGAAAAATGTAATATAGATGTAAATACTGTATATAATTATTTTAAAAATACATTTGAAGAAAGGAATAGTAAATGCAAATTTGAATATAAATCGCAGTTGTCAAACAATGAACGAAATACATTGAATTTTAATTATGTGCCAGAAATTACTGAAGAACAAATAAAAATTACTATGAAAGGTATTGCAGTAGACATTGCTGCCGGTCCAGACAAAATTATTATGAGGTGTGTGAAGAGTAGTAGTACAATTCCGTCAATAATTGCTAAAATAGGGTCGATAATGTTACAAAAATGTTTTATTCCGGAGTGTTTCCAACGTGCTCGTACAGTCTTAATATACAAACAAAAGGGAGAACCCAAGGAAATAAAAAACTGGAGGCCTATATCCATATGTTCGGTTATTAGACGTATAATTGAACGAGCTTTAGAAAAGCAAATTAGAAATTATGTAAAGATTAATGAAAACCAGAGAGGGTTTATGAACGTTCCTGGGTGCCACATCAATACTACGATTATTGAAAACATTTTAGGAAAAGCCAAAACTTTAAAACAAGATGTTGCTATCATCTTTTTAGATTTGGAAAAGGCATATGATAGTATAGGCCATGATCATTTAACAAATACAATAATAGCTTCAGGCATACCGGTTACACTGCAAAATTTAATAATGAAATTACAAACGCAGAATAAAACATATATTGACTTTGGTACTGAAAGATCAAAATTAATTAACATTAAAAACGGTATTTTTCAAGGAGCACCACTATCACCAATGTTATTCAATATGTGTATTGATTACATTTTTGATGAAATAACAGAACATGATATTGCTGCAGAAAATGGATATCAATTAATAGATAATCTCCCACCTCTAACAATACTGGGTTTTGCAGATGACACAGTCTTAATAGGCAAAAGTAAACAGCATGCACAAAATCTACTTCACATAGCAGAAACTAAATTTCAGGAAATTGGACTTAAAATCAATCCTCAAAAGTTGTCAGTTATAAATATTGAAAAGGGCTCTTTAAAAGTGGAGAAGATTGCTACATTTCTAAACGAAGAACTACAATCAATAGACACAAATGAGAACATTAAATACCTGGGAATATCATTTTCTAATACATTAGTTTTTGACAAACAATCATTCTTAAAGAAATTAACCACTCAACTACAAATGCTAGTTCAAAACCATTGCCTTGATTGCCATCAAAAACTTACTATACTAAATCAATATATTTCACCAATGGTAAGATACCCCCTGCAGTCAGCTCCATTAGATAAAGTTCCAAAAACCTTTTTAGAAGATTTGAATAAGTACCTTCGAAGTTGTATAAAAGAAATCTTAGAATTGCCGAACGATGTTCCTAACAGTTTTTTATATTCAAACAAATCTGTTAAAGGTTTGGGAATTATTAATATAGTGTGGGAGGCTTATATACAGCAATGTAACAAGTTTGAGTTTTTACAAAAATCTAAATGTCCGTATATTGATGGAAATATGTTTGAAGGAAATATAAAACAATGCATAGACTCTTTGGGATTAACAAACTCTGAAATCAAAATTATGAATATGAATAAAAACATCGGAAAGCAACTGCATGAGGCTATGAGAGAAAATTCTTTTGTGGAATGGTGTGGTTATACCCAAAAAGGATTCTGTTATTGAAAGGTTAAATATTATCAACAAATATTTAAATTTTTTTACACTCGTGCAGTGGTTAATAATTTTCAATAGATAAAGTTTGGTTATGAATAATAACCATTGACACATATAACTGAAATGTCAAACCTGACAGTTATCAATAAAAATATTTCTCAAGAAGGAATAAGTACGTATAGCATATATTGTTTATTAGCTCTTTATTGTTATAAACCTTTATTTTAGGATTTAAAAATGGAAAGAAATCTTACCTTTGTCAACTTACATGTAAAATGTTCCTTAGGTAAGTCTTCCTTGTATGGCCATCTAATAGTTTCTTAAAATTTTGACATATGTATTTTTTCTCCTCTTCCAACAATCACCTCCACTTTCACAACCTATAATTTCCACAATCTACACTTTCTGCCAAGAACTGTGATCACCGCCGTAGATTCAGCAGACCTCACACCACCGGACTGCCTCATAAACTGCTTTCATGGTTTTCTTCTTATCTAGGAGCCGAATGATGACTGCCAGCTCTCCAACACCTCAGTAAGTATCTTCTAATCTCTTTCTTATGATTAAGTTACCTTAATAATTATTTTCTTTTTCAGGAATATGATGACGACTTCAAATCTTCCACACCTTGATGATTAACAAACCCAGCTCAAAGACAGTTTTTTTTTTTCTATCCATCACACCTACTGTCTCATAATACCCTTTAATTTTGTTTTCAGTATTTAATGCTCTTACTCTTCCTTTATTCAATAAAACACCGGACTTTCCTTTTATATGTTTTAATTTAACAAATTTTCTTCTTGGACTTTATCAGTTTACATTTACTAGATACACATTTATTTTTCTATTATATAATCAAATTTCTTCTTTTAGAAAATTTTATTTATTTTTCATCTTAACTCAAAAAAAAACCCTTTTTATTATTATTATTATCTCCCCGAGATACCTCTTTTTTCAACTATTTTATCTGTTTTTCCCTTTTATTAAAATACTCCCTATCTTTGGTAATTCTTTCAGTTTTCTTATAAACAATGTCTATAACCATAGAAGTGAATGAGACCTTATTATTGAAGTACAGGGAGAATTTTAAATATGCAATAGAAAATCAATATACCTTTAAACTATTACATGATTTTTAATTTTCAGGTTGACTTATGGCTAGGATATCCTTTCCTTTTATTATCCTTGTTAATTTTAATATTGTATCAAAATACCATAATAAATATATGCTATTACATTCTATTTCATTATTTTACAATAATATAGTAAATTTTTGTATTCTTGGGATATCATTATGACTTTGTATGTAAGTTGATCTGTTTTTATTTATTTATTTATTGATCCTTAATAACCACATCTGTGCAATAATGATTTTCAAAATTTATCTATTCTTATGTATATGCTCATATCAAATTTTCTAACACACAAACGTGAACATCACAATATAATATATATGTATATATATTAATCTATAGGAATTATGTTTTTTAAATATTCAATCAAACTTAGAAATAAATGTACAATTATCGTATTGTTGGAGACAATCTAATATTAACACCAGGTTATGTGAAATTATACCATGATTATTACGCAAATAGAGAGAGAGCTATATGGGATAGATTATTGCTTGCATGTTTTTTAGACAATCACAATTATCGCATTGTCATGATTGTGTTGTAACCATAGCAACAAGAGAACATTTATAAAAAACCAAAAAATTCGAAAAGGTTTAATAGACATTTTGTGAAAATTTGTTTACAAAGTACCTACTAAATAAAAATCTGAAACCATTAAAGGAATAAAATTTTTATTTCTTTGTTTATTAAACAACCACATTAATGCCCTGTATCTGAGTTAATAAACATAAACATAAAATTGAATAAAATCATTTTTTATATGGATTAAAGTTTCTAAATTTAATCTTCCTGTTGATCACTGTTTAAACAATTTCTTCAATTTTTCTTCAAAATCTTGATCTATCATTTTCTTAAGATGAGAGTTAGGAACAGAAGAGAGCCAGAAGAACAATTGCTACATATATTAAAGAAACAATTTGTGTTAGAAGAATTACATTACATTACAAGAGAGATAAAATATTTTAAATTACAATTATCTAAATTTTTTATTAAAATTTAGCATCTAACATGAACTTTATATTTTGGTGAGACACAAACGCATACTGAATGATTTTTACTGAAGCCTTCTAAGATACAATCTTTAGGGTAGAAAACACTTTCTGGAAACAAAGGTTGTCCAGTACTTGTAGATGTCGATGATAAAATGTCATGCTCTTTCGTCAAACTTCTGGTTTATTTAATTTGATGCAGTGTGCTTCCAAGAAAGAAATCAAGAAATTCAGTGTTTGTCACGAAGAGGAAGTGATTAAGGTAGCCTAATCAGTGCGCATTTGCATGACAAATGCTTCCAGGAGCTGACTGGTAGGAGCGAGGTTGCCTATCCACCCTCTACTAGCTCACCAGGCTAGTGCCGAAGCGATTATAGGAGATGTACGTGCTCACCCGCCGGAACCCTCCTGCCCTTTTTCATACGGGGACAAGTTCCTCGTCCAGCATTAGGATTAATCTCCCAACCTAGGTTAGGTACATCAGAACCCTCCAGCCCTCTTTCATGCCTTCATAAGTTCCTTCACCGAGCTTTAGTTGCGGCCACTGCCCGATCGAATCCAACATCAGATGTGGTGATACTTGGTTTTTAAATGGTTTTGGCCACCCCGATCTCCCAGTTATAGGCATAGTTATGTGTGTCCCTGACACAGTTTTGTTTCGAGGCTACCTCATAGAACCCATCGAAGTAGCATCCCAGTGTGTATCCGTGAGGGAGAAGTTGGTTTGAACGTGAGTGGCTATATATCTTTGCATCTCCTTAAGCGTATTATGGTCGATACAAAAAAGAACAAACTTTGCAAGATAAAACATTTTATTAATTACTTATAGTGAATATTGTATTGCAGTAGTGATACTCATCCGTTGAAGGATAACCCATTAATTGCTTGTATATGTCGATCCAGTATAAAAAAAACGTAGACGAAATATTATTCTTGCTACTTTTAATTATCCTTGACGAGAGAAACAAAATAAGGCTTACGAAAATAAAATGACTGAAACTAATAAATAACTATATAACAACTACATAAATTCTTCCATTTATTGCAGAGCATTAAAAAATATGTCAAAAGACTATAAAAAGTTTTAAAAATATAAGTTCTTATTGTACTAGACAAGACAATACCTTATGTTATTTCCTAAAATTTAAAATTAATAAATTACATTTAAAGAATTCCTTTAAAAAATTAAAACAAATCATAATTCACGTAGACTTCTTCTTAATATTTTCCCGGATGCCGTTTTAGGAATATTATCCACAATAACTACACCACCAAGTAAATGTTTATGTTTCGCCACCTTGGATTCAACATATTCCTGAATTTCATTTGAATTAACCTGTGCACCCTTTCTGGGAACAACAAATGCCTTAGGAACCTCTCCAAATATTTCATGAGGTATTCCTACTACTGCTGCATCTCCCACATCTGGAATATCTCTCAACACTTCTTCCAATTCAGCAGGGGCTACTTGAAAACCGCTGACCTGTAAATAATGCAATTATTTTATAATGTCTTCACTCAATCTTGGTCCATTCCGTCACACCTTAATTAATTCCTTAAGTCTATCTGTTATAAATATATGACCATCTTCATCATAATATCCAATATCTCCAGTTCTAAGCCATCCATCTGAATCTATAATCCCTTGAGTTTCTTTTAGATTGCCATGGTAACCTTTCATTATCTAAAGATATTCTGGTAAAAAATTATTTATAAATATTTATGACTATTTCTACTTACTTGAGGACCTCGAACAACCAATTCCCCTGATTCATTTGCTCCAAGAATCTTCTCGTTACCATCTAATGAAACTGTCTTTAATTCTGTATTACGTGCAACAAAGCCTGATCCGCCAAATTTGATCCCATTTGGCAATTTGTCTGTTTGTGAACATACATAGGAAGTTGTTTCTGTTAAACCATATCCCTGCAAAACATTTAAATCTCTTTTGCTTTTTTCTCGCAGTCGTTCAATATCGTGCGCTCCCAATGGAGCAGCACCTGAGAATACTATCTTTAAGCGGTTTAGGTATTCTGTTTTAACTCCAGGATGATTAATCATTAATAAAACTGTAAGTTGTTCATTATTAGTGTTTGTTTTAATAAGTCGAATTATATTTAAGAGGGTTACCTAGTGGAGGTACTACAAATGAAAGTGTCGGCTGATGTTTGTCCAAAACATCAATGAATAATTGTGGATCAAATTTAGGTACTGTTACTAATTTGCATCCACGTGATAATAAATTTAGCATAATTATGACCATCCCATAGATGTGAAACATTGGAAGTATTACTGGTACTACATCTAAAGACACAAAACAGTCCTATAAAAAACTGTTTTTTGTTCACAGAAAACCACCATACGTACCATTTTCATCAATTAAATAAGCCATTTCTGGGGCATTTATTAATGCTAGGGAAGCTAGTGCATTTCTATTGGTAATTTCTACCCCTTTGGGCAAACCGGTAGTTCCGCTAGAATAAGGAAGTACCAAGACGTCATCCTGCGATCGCTTGATCTTAAAAGACAGGTTGTGATCTCCATCAGTTAAATCTTTAAAATTTATTGTTCCATTAGGGATTTGATTTTGCTAAAAAAGAAATATAACAATCAATTACCTAGTGTTTTCTAATATTTGTATATAATAGGTAAAGCTTACCGTATGATTAACTATTACTGTCGAAAATGTTTGGTTTGGTATAGAAAGTATTGCTTCCTCGACTTTATCCCAAAATTCACCTAATGTAAATATTACTTTTGCTTCTGAATTCTTAAGTTGTCTGGCTATTTCATCTGTTTTTGAAAAATAGTAAATAAAACAGTAGTTAAAGACCAGTAGAAAACGCTATACCTGGTGTATATAACGGATTAACGGTGGTGACTTTTAGTCCGGCTTGAGCGGCACCCAACATGAGAATTGGATATTCAGGTACATTAGGAAGTATTATGGCTACAGTATCATGTTGCTTTAGTGAAGGAAATCTGTGCAAGCTAATTGCTAATGCTTTACTCTTTTTGTATAAATCAGTATAAGAATAGCTGCGTCCAGTTGTAGCGCATTCCTAAAACAGACCAACAATAAAGTTCGGTAATCATACAGTTCTGCAACTTCTCAGAAATTATTTTGAAGATGTAACCTTAGAAGATATTTGAGCTATAGCCATGCGCTATTGAAAATTGACAGTAGAGATAATATAAATAATTAGGTTCGGTTACAACAAGTATCTGGAACATACCAGAAACTAAATTTGACCTTCGAGTAGATCTTTCTACAATTTTTTCCAATGTACTGTGTTCCTCAGGATGGAGATAGCAAAAACTCAGTTACTCCATAGATCCACACACTTTACAGTTAAGTCTCGAAAAAAAATAACTTCTCAGTGATTCAATATTTAATAATTTTAGTATCGTAATTAGTACCAAGAATACTTAATTAAATGTGATTCTATTTAATGATCTCCTCTGGAGATCTTCAATGGCACATAGCTATATTTCTTTCCAAAAGTCTGACTTCTGTAAAATTTAAATTATATCTTATTGAGTGGAACTTTTATCCAGCAGCAAATAAAAACACCACCCAAGGAAGTCACGAAATCCTCATGCGTCAACAAGCTTCGAAGATTTTTTATTTGTTAGTTTTAATATTGATAAAAGCATAGAATAAGATAAGATTCAGCAAAAACCAAGGGTCTTTACGAGAACAATCGCAAACAAAATCGGTACTAATCGAGAAACTGCTCCCCTGATAGCTAAGAACAATCTTGAACTGACCCCGTACACACTGCGAAAAGTATGATATCTTACAGACGAAAACAAACGCGCAAGAAATAATCAGTTACCTTACAAGAACGCCTTACCTTGGATCCAGAGCCTGTTTTGTGTATTTGCAAGAGTATAGTCAGAACACACATTGAAGATTGGCCCAAGAAACAAATGTTAAACATATTTAGACAAGTAACACAAGTTGTTAAGACAACAATCCTAGATCTGAATATAGGAAAACACTTATCGCAGAACCATGTTACAATTGAATTGAAGAATTGCTTAAATTGTATATGGGCAAATGAACATTTTAATAGTATTACTGATTGGCAGATCACCAGTTAAATAACACTATACAGAATAAGAGTGATATAATAGAAACTTAAACTGCAGATTGTGCAGTAAGAAACTGAAAACGTTGTAACACATAGTATGTAACTGCAAAGTCTTCTCTATTTATTTGACAAATTCTCGGGTAACCAAGATGCTTATGGAATAACTGAACATGTAATGAGTGTTGCCTACCTAGATTATCACACGAATGGCTAATTATAGCAGAGACATTTTTGCTCCCCCTGAACGTTATGCAACTGCTCGTACATATCTGCTCGTACATATTTATCTACTAATAAGAAGAAGTGTGAACAAGTGTGAATGTCAGAGTCAGAGACTTGTCAAAGTGCAATAAAATGTTTTTGTGTAATATGTGTGGAAAAACACTTTCTACTAAATCCAATTTGAAGAGACACGTCATAGAAATTCATAAGGAAACATTGGATAAAAAATGTGATTTTAAATGTAAATATTGCGACAAATTCTTTTTAAATAAAAAGTGTTTACGTCAACATACAAAAAAGTTTCACAGCAAAGATAATAAAGATTTCAGATTTGTAATAGTTTTAATTCATGGGTATGGTACACTAATAATTATGTACAATCTACATAATATTATTGTGTTGTACTTATGTAACATGATTTATTTCACTATTTAATACCTATCTGTTAATTTTTATTTTTTTACTATTTCAAGAAAATGCTTTACAACTAAGCAAACCTACGTTTTCCCAAAAATTATCAATTTTGCAAACAATTGATAACACTGAGGCTTCTGTTCTTAACATACATAATGATTTTGATCATGTTTATGAGTAGGGGTTTATGCAATGTATATTTCTGTTTTTTTGATGTTATTGCTTTTTTTTAAATAAATTGTTAACTTTTGTTGTTTAATTAACATTAAACATTATAAACACGTTCATTACTTATATCTATAAGTTCTGAACGGAAAACTGCATTTATATAATATTTACTATCACATCACGTGTTTTTAGTCAATTGTCATGCAAGTTGCATAACGTTCAGGGGGAGCAAAAATGTCTCTGCTATAATTAGCCATTCGTATTATCACCGATATGGAAAAACAAGATGTCGTCGATCAATCAAGCAGCGCATGGACATCACCGGTAATCCGGGTCAGCAAAAAGGATGGCTCGACGAGATTCTGTGTAGACTATTGGCAGCTCAACAGCGTAACCAAGAAGGACAGCTATCCCCCACCGCGCATCTATGACACATTAGATACATTGTCTAGTTCACAGAGGTTTTCAACTTTGGACTTGAAAATGGTTATTGGCAAATCGAGCTGGAACCCGAAAACCAAGAGAAGACCACGTTCAATATTGGTTGCGGATGTGGCAGTTCACGGTTATGCTTTTTGGCCTACGTAACGCTCCGGCCTCCATTGAGCGACTGATGAAAACCGTCTTGAGGACTTGTTTGATATATCTAGACGACATGATCGTACGAAAAACGAAAAATCATTTGGCGATCACCTTAAGAATCTAGAAGTAATCCTAAGACTACGTGCAGCCAATCTGAAATTAAGTCTGAAAAGATGACATATATTCCGAAAGGAAGTGAAGTATCTTGGGAATGTCGTATCACAAAACAGGCTGGCAGTCAATCCCGACAAACCCGAGCAGTTCAAGAGTGGCCGATAACGGAACTTATGGCTAAGTTCGATTTGGATTCGATCTAGGTTCGATTACAAGAAAAAGTTAAAGATGATTTTTATCTACCATTTGGATTTTTTAGTAATAAGCATGATTGTTAAAAATACATCTAATAACAATAAAAATTATTAGCAAATACGCAGTACACGCAATTTTCAGCCGTTCTAAAAGTCAGGATGAATATTAAAAAAAGATTAAAATTGCGTTTCACTTATTTAACGAATTTTACATAAGCTTTTGAAAATATTACTAACTTTTATAGTATCTGGTGTGGTTTTTATATCTATTAAAGTTTTTAATCCTAATAAAATCATTACTGACTGTTTCGGAACTACAACTAACTAAGGTTCAAACACTATATTCTGTCCTTCTGTATTCTGTCCACAGACTAAGTCTAAAGATAAGTTTCTTTATGATCACATTAGCCTTAGGCCAATGCTACAGCTTGAAAGCAATTTGTTTAAATTGTTAAACAATAAAGAGTTAAACAAGTTTGGCAACAGCACACTATGACAAAGAAACAATTGACTGGTATCTAAGGAACCAGATCTGCTATGTTTCGAAGGAACTAAATGTACCCAATGTCGGATAACTAAGACCAATAGAATGTCATTGAGCTATTATGAATGGGAAGTTAGAACAAACCGGAAAGCCATTAAAAACATAAAAGATCTGAAAATTCTTTGATATAGAATAAGCATGCAAATGGGAGAAAGCAACATAAGAGTCTCAATGGCAGGTATTAGATACAATATCAGAAATTTAAGAACACCCACATTATCGATGTAATGGAGCAATTCCAATCACTTATAGCTTCGGTAAATTCTTGCGAGCAGATTCAGGTATTAAATAATAATTTTAAAGATAAAGAAACCTTGATACTAAACTGCCTATCTAAAATAGATGCAGTTACAACTGTTAATAAAAAAATGCAAGAAGAAAATACACCCTTAAAAAATATTTTCAAGTAGAAATTTATGGTGTATCGGAACCTCCACAGAAAGAAATTTTAACTACTGTGCAAGCAATTAATTGGGAAAAGAGTAAATTATAAAACTGACTATTCAACTCACATGTCATTTATTAAAAATTGACCAATTAAAATACAGCATTTGATATTTTTAATCCAATGAAAATGAATAGTATCGACAATTCTCACTAGTGAAAATTGTCGACAATTTTCACTAGTGATAACAATCGACAATTTTAATAAAACACAAATATTTAACAACATTTATTTTTGAGTATTGAACGTACAATTATTAAATGTAACATTGCTACATTTATGAAAAACAATTTGATTTTTTAAAGCGTGTTCGTTGAATAGTCTCTCGAATACCATAAGTAGTCAAAGTTAAGTAGACTATTTTTGTGGTGCTTAACACTCATGTCTATCATGCTTGCGAATACCACTCGTGCTGCGCACTCGTGGTATTTAAATGCAAACATGATAGACATTCGTGAAACCACCACAAAAATAGTCGACATAACTTTGACTACTAATGGTATTATAAGTGAAAAAACCCTGATAGACGCTTGTCATTTAAAGATAAACCTAAAACGAATGAACCAAGAAGTATCATTGAAATTTGCTAGGTGACTAGATAAAGAAGAATTTATTAAAAAAAGTATACGTGATTTTAATACTTCTAAATTAAACTTCTCTTTAAACTTTATTAAATCTAATCCACAAATAAATATTTACATTAATGATTCGCTTGCAAAATTTACTATTTAACTATTACATTTAAGTGTCGCAATCTTCAAAAGAAGAACGGCCTTAAAACGTGAGAAGATTAAACACAAAATGTAAAAATGAGTTTTATTTGAGCATTGTATCGCTTGATATACATATTAAATGAACTTGAGAATTTCGTCAGTGTTAAGTCTAATAGGATTAAATGCAAACTTTTTAGAAATTGACACCATCAGTACAAAACGTGACATCTGTTGAATGAGCACAACAAGGATTGCGACCTAATGCTGATGGTGCACATTCCATTTAGGACGTTGTTGAAACAACTTAAAACTTTCTGTTAGGAATAGTGTAGTCAAAACATAGTCCTATAATCCGGGGGGTTCCCCAGTGTTCTAGTAAGGAACGAGGGCATTAAACAATATGTTGTTGTCGGAGTAGCTAGGCCTGTAACTTTAACACCTTCTCGGGAGTTCCGCAAAGATCTAACTTAGGTTCATTACTATTCTTAATCACGATCAATAATTTAACAGGCGTTTTACTGCCGTAAAAGTATACCGAGATGTTGGATCGCTACACAGTTGTGCTTGTGATCTAGTGCAAAGTGATGTAACCGGAATTGATGAATGGTTTTTAAAAAATAAGCTTTCGTTTAATGTAAGAAAGTGTCTGATAATGAACTATTCAAGGAAAACTACCTTAACTGAACGAACAGGAATTACAACGTTAAACAAGTAGGACTTGGGAGCCCTATTTGAAAGGCATGTAATATTAAATTTTGCTAGTAGATGGTTGGTAGTAGTAACTCTAGTGCGTTGCCATTTAGAATATACATCCGTAGTCTATAGACTCTTTACTATTTTAATACAATTAATGCTATTGAAAAAGTTTTAAAAAATCTTGATGCATCTATATAATAATAGCCCGATGCCCAATGTCCACCGAAAAATATCTCAAAAACTAGACGACTTACGCACAGGTGGGCATTACCCCAAAAGAGCCCATAAGTATATCTTTAATTCTAAAAATGGCGTAAGCTACAAGCTTTAAATTTTCACAGATTATACTTGAAGCAATAAAGTTAAAGAAATACTGAAATTACCAGCATTTCATCCAGGGGCGGAGTAAGACAACATTCACGGCGGAGGAGAATTTCCCGAAAAAACTATTATTAAAAAATCTTGATTGTGAGTAATCGTTAAAAGATACATATATGCACCACGAAACTTTTTGTAGAACTTTTTAAGACATACAATTCGTTCGCTTACAGTCTGCCTTTATCTATTTCCGTTTTCGCATCGTAAGGTATTTTGTCTTTGTTTTGTCAATTTCCCTGATTATTTCTTTTACATTTTGCTTATTATTCGAATCTCGAAAGACCCTATGAACAGTCTTTATATATAAAAAACATTCTCCAAGAAATAAGCTATCGAGCTATTTATGTTTAAAATTATCAATATAGTAGAGTCAATTTTTGCATTAAGTTCTTATTTTTTACTATCTAAAGATAGATACTTGAAATCTTTTGTAATGCCTTCAGTACTGGACCAATATATAATGTTATATGTTTAAAATGGGGGCACGCCCCCTCGGGGGGGTTGAAACCCCCATCTTGTACCCCTAATTTAATAACGCAACCAAATTGAGCGAGATTTATGTTGGGAGGGTTCTTGGGGTCACTGATTATGAATCCAATGAAAAAATTGAAAATGGCGGACCCAAAATGGCGGTCCTAAAATAACGGCATTTGAGATTGAGAATGCGATTTACGCCGTTTCTATTGATATTGTTGAATGTTCTTGTTGAAGTTTTGTTCCAAGTGGATGGAAAACTTCCCGAGTTGGGGAGTGTGGAGTAAATTGGGAGTGTAAAATGGGGGTTTCAACCCCCGAGGGGGTGTTCCTCCATTTTAAACATATTACATTTTATATTGGTCCTCTACTAAAGGCATTAGAAAAGATTTCAAGTCTCTATCTTTAGATAGTAAAAAATAAGAACTTAATGTAAAAAATTGACTACTACTTGGGCAGAGCGAAGGGGTTACGTAATAAGGTAACCAAAATAGTGTATTCCTTTGCAAAGTCACATTTTAAACACTTTTTGACTCTAAGTTTTTCTTTAAAATCAATAGAAACGGCGTAAATCGCATTCTCAATCTCAAATGCCGTTATTTTAGGACCGCCATTTTGGGTCCGCCATTTCAAATTTTCCAATTTTCTTATTGGATTCATAATCAGCGACTCCAAGAACCCTCCCAACATAAACTTCGCTCAATTTGGTTGCGTTGTTAAATTAGGGGTACAAAATGGGGTTTCAACCCCCCCGAGTGGGCGTGCCCCCATTTTAAACATATTACATTTTATATTGGTCTAGTACTGAAGGCATTACAAAAGATTTCAAGTCTCTATCTTTAGAGACTTAGGCATGTCTTTTGCAAAAATTGACTCTACTAATAATGCAATCGATAGTTCTATAATAAATTCTATAAATTCCAATGTGCCTGCTCATAGCCCTAGAAGAGTTACTACTTTTTATGTAACCAATCTCAGAACAAATTACTTTCGTAATTCTCCTACATATCGAATTTTTAGATATATTTTAAAGCAGTTTATAAAATATAATGCCCAGATTGTTTTGCTGGAAATAATTTTTTTCTTATCTAAGTAAACTATGATTAAGTTAAGGTTTTCAGATAAGTATATTTTTCAGTGTTGCAAACAAAATACTATTTAAATAAGTTTTGGTTCCACTTTCCAAGAATTTGTAGTAACTTAAGTTTCTTGTGGTCTGTAATTGGAATACATATTTTTTTCTGTTGTCATTATAAATTAATTAATAAATAAAATTTTAAGAATAGTGCAAAATGTTTTTATTTAAATTGTTAATTTATTTTTATGTTACTTTTAGCTCAAATAAAAAACTAGTCAAATGTACTTCTTTGATTTCCTAAAATGGTTTTACTTTCTTTGGACAGAATATAAGTGTTCAAGCCTTATTATTTGCGACTTTGAAATAATAAATATATGTACAATGACAATGAAAAGTTAATCTCGTGCATCAATTTTTATTTACTTAAACGTTCGCAATCGTTCAGGTTATGGAAATTTAAACCTTTAGACTCATGAGACCATATTCTACAACGTGTTTAAAACAAAACGAATATTTTTAATAATATAAAAGTTACTCTAAAATTACTTTGGAAAATATAATTTATGACGTGTTTCGCAGCGGCGTAACTACGTGAGATTGCGCACCCCTGCGAGACTTACGCTTGCGCCCCTTATATACAGGGTGTAACAAAAATATAAAATAATGGCTGTAACTTTTTAATTTAAACTGCAAAGACGCAAAATCTACTATAAGTTACTATAAATTATTGTAAATTATAGCCAATTATTAAAATTAATTACAAGTTATTGTTACAAACAGTTACTTGAAGCTATTGTGAAGACATGACTCATTTAATTGAGAAGCAACGCATTGAGATTTTAATGATGTGTGGGTATGGGGATGGGAGGAGGACTCAAATTGAAGTGTGCAATTTATTTAATTAAATCTACCCATGAGACTGGTGGTGTTAAAGAAATGCAAAAATAGGCAGGCCCAAATCCGCAACTACTACAGCTAAAGCGTTGGTTGTTTTAATAGAAATTGAAGAAGCGCCAAAGGTTTCTACAAGAGAAGTAGCAGAAAATTAAGAAATTAGCCATACATCTGTTCATCGTAGAATTTTAAAGAAAGCAAAATTTCTCTACAAACTCCAATTAATCCGCATCCTAAATGAAGACGATTTTGATATGAGGATATAATTTTGTTAGCAGATGATGGAAAGATGTAATATGAATGACAATTTTGTTTTTAACATTGTGATCTGCGTTGAAGCAACATTTATGCTGAACGATACGATAAATCGACGTACTAATTGTCGGTATTGGTCGAACGCAAATCCACACTGAGCGGAAGAAGGACTCGCACAATATCCGCAGAAAGTCAATGCATGGACAAGCATTATAGGAGGACAGATCATAGGACCTTTTTTTTTTGATGAAACTCTTACCAATAATGGGTACCTTGAATTACTTCAAAATCATATCCACAATCACTGCAAGACAAAACGGAGCGCAGCTACATTTTGCAGCACAGGTTAGGGCGTACTTGAATAATGTTTTTCCTAACAGATGGATCGGTAAAAGAGGACCTATGGAGTGCCCTGTCCGATCTCCAGATTTATCACCACTAGGTTTTTTCCGTAGAGTCACGTAAAGAATAACGTATGCAAACGGAGACCATGTAATCTGGATGACTATATAGATTTATTTATATTAGATTTTTTTGTCCTGCATTTAGAATAGGTATTTTTGTGTTCCATTTATTTTTGTTACGGTTTCAGTAGAAATTAATTTTTATCGTTTGTTGGTGTTTGCCTGTTAAAACTTTAGTTGTGGGATTTCCACAGCACACTAATTGACCAAAATTGATAATTAAGTGTTATTATGTAGATTAATTTTACTACAAGCCAGTTCTCATTTTTTGTTGACTAATCTTTATTTGATTAAAATATTTATTTCTAATTTAAACTTTTTTCATTATGATAAAATAGCATTACTAAATAGAGAAGAATAAACACTTTTCAAAAATGCAAAGAAAACATACGGATGTCATTTGAAAAAATAAAGTTGGTTGCTATAACAACAAAACAAAGACGATACAAACAAACCAAGAAAGTCACAATATGCATCGGGATAAACGAAAAAATGTCTGTATTTAACATGTGTTTATAATTGTTCAAATTAAAATAGTATACAGAGGCGGTAGTTGCGCCACTGGTGTTTAGTTACAATAGTATTCTTACTTAAATATTACGGAATCGAGAACAATTTCTTCTGGTTATTACTTGGATAGTATACATAGGCGCCCGCAGAAATTTGTCTAAGGGGGGGCAAGCGTAGAATAAACGGAATGCTAGGGGGGGGGGGCAAGCCTAGAGAATGTGGCATATTATACAAAGTTTTCAATAAAATTCAAGTTGTTCCACTTCCAGGGAAGGGGCAAGTGCCTCTTCTTGCCCCCCTTCCGGGCACCTATGGATACTAACTACCAGAAAGAGAGATAAATCTGAATAGTATCATATCCTTTCAGCAAGGAAAAATGAATAATCTATCGAAAATTATAATTAGCTATTCATTTTTTTCTATTTTAAGTTTGCTGACAATTCGGTGTATTAGTGTCACGTCACAGCGTACAATTTAGTTGTGTAAATTGAGTTTGCGATCCAAACAATCAAAGTACTATTGCGGCAGGAAAATTCCGCACGATTTTCTTCCCTTTGTAAGCGGTCCCGCGTCCAGTGGCATGTTGTACTTAAGGTTTGGGTATAGGAAAAAATTCGCTGTTATAAAAATGCGTATAAGTCAGTTATTTAGATAGAGTTGAAAGTTTTACGAGAGGTATTTGTCAAACACAAGTAAATAAAATATCTGATGAAATTAAATTAAGTAGTTTGTTATAAACTTATGAACGTAGGTTCTTTGCATCATTGCTGAAGATATGAGAATAATTTATAGTTTCTTGATCATTATTAACCTATTTAATTATAAAGATTTCATCAAGAAACATGAAGTCGATAGAATTAAAAGATATAACTAAGCAAGTTTTGTTTCAAATTGCTTAGATTTCGGTTACCTCCTGCTCCATACCATTTAAAATCAGTAAACTAATCATAACTTTGTAAAAACGAAGAAAAATCTAATTAAATCCAAAGAAATAGGTTTTAACCATTTCAAAATAATTTTAATAGAAGGGGGTTCACCAGTTTTCTAATAGGTGGCACAACAATCGAAACATATTCACGCTTAGGCCACAAACAAAACCAAAACTACCTGACATCCCTGTTAGGTCAACCTTTTTACATTTTCAGGAAGTTACTCGAGGATTATGAATAAAGGTTTGGACATACATAAAAATACCCAAAAATGTAGGTAGTAAAAATAGTTTAAACTGTTTGAATACAATACTATTTCTATCTCACAATCTTTAATTTAATTTAGAATTTTCAAAAGTAATTTAATAGAGAGAGATAGAGAGTGGTAAATAACAAAAATGCTATAATGTATATTTTTAATAAACCTTCTTGAGAAAGAATGCATTATACTATTACTAATTTATTAGATTTATTTCGTCGATTTATGTGAAAGATTAATCTTGATTATTGATTCTAGTTTAATTACATTAGATGGTCATAGTGTCAAGATTCAAATAAAAGTAGGATCAGTTATGAATTAGAATAAAATAAAACAAAAAGTTTAGAATATTTAGGAAAACACATTTATTTTAATATATGTAAATAAATTGATATCATTATATTTATGATTGTACATGCACATTTTCTGATTATACTACAATTTATTTACAAACTATATTAATCTTATTACTTATTATTTACAATTCATGTACTTATACGTTCTAACTAGTTTTTTGAGCATGTCCTTCATTCCATCTCGTTTTCAATCCTCTAGGGATACGCGGATCAGCTAATTCTGGTAAGACACAATCTTCCCAAAATCTAGTTAGTTTTGGTAACATATTGTTTTAATCTTAGTAAGAATTTTAATAGTCCTATTATTATGTTGTGCGGCACTTGCTCAAAAGGTTTATTTTGTGTGAGGTACAAGTACAATGAAAGTCCCCAGTCATAAATTATGTATCTTTTTCATTATTGAGTTATGACTTTCTGAAATGCCAACATTTTATGCTATTTTAACTATTATCTCTTACTATAAAAATACACTTTTGTTCATTAATATTATTATTAGTCTATGTAACTATTTTTAGCATCAATTGTTAATAAAAATAAAAAAGGGATTATATTTTCAAATTGTTACAATTAACTATAATATACATTACATTTTCGCGAGTTTCTGAGAAAAGTCTCACCCTTTACTTGATGGAACTTCCTAACATTTACGCGTTTGTTTATTTAATTAATTATTATACCTAAAATTATTTATTGTGAAACTGAGTTATTATTCCTATTCAAAATCCATTATGCAAACTTAACGTACTATAATAAAATAGGCAATAAATCATTCCCTTATTAAATATGTACTTATTTTAAAAAATTAGCATTTCCAGCTTAATTGTAGTTAATTAACAATATTAACGAACCGTTAGGTTAAATTAGATTTTCGTTATGTTATATAGTTATTTTCGGAGGTAGTAGTTTTTTTGTAAATAACATATCTATTTTTTAATTTTATTTTAAGTATAAAAGAAGGATCCCAGATGCAAAGATCGTGTCACAACTTTGAGGGATTATAGTCATAAAATCCAGGTAGCCCTTGTCGCAGACAATTTGCTATGCTGAAGGTTTAATGTACACAAGTAATTTTCAGTTTGCTACAGGTCCGCCATCTGATCGGAGTATTCTGTCAACTCCTACTTATAACCCAGTCCTTAAGTCAAATTATTATTTTATTTTTATATTACAATAGTTACTTTTGATGCGCCTAGAATATTGTGTCAAAGTTGTGTAATGTTATGAAAAGTCTTGTTAAAAAAATCAGCCTATTTGATAAAATGATAAAAATCGTTCGAAGTCTAACCTACAACACTAAAAAAAAGGCGACTGTAGCAAAAACACTATCATCCGTACTTATAGAGAGATTACACTCGTGTAAGATACTATTTATTATTAGGTTACACGCGTTTAATCTCTCTATAAGTACGGCTTTATACACATAATATTGACTAATATATTAAATATGCCTTGAACTCGAAATTTAGTCAGAATTACTATAACTTTAAGGGTACAGGGAGAGGGTAGTATATTTTTAGGTTAACATTTCGTATTTTACATTATTGGGCAGATATTATGAAAACGTTATTTAGATATGTTGAAAACTTCTGAATAAATATTTTGATACACCCCCAATAAGTTAACCGGCCTTGACCTTATACTAATTTGGTAAGACTGACTTCTTTTATGAATTTTAAACCTATATGTAAATTTCTAGTTTGCATACGGTAGGCAGGTACTATAAATATTACGTGACATTTGTAATTCTGAGTTCGAAGATTCATATAATTCAAGAGTTACTTTGATTATGTACTTAACTTCTTTAATCTTACAAATTATAATAGACTTTACTTAAAGAAAAGCATAATCATCTTTAAATGATAATAAAATAATACTTATTCGAAATGTTAGAAACTCACCACAGCTATCTTGCTTCCCCATTTGTCTAGTTTTTCGAAAATAAACTCTTCAATAAATGAATTTGGAATCGGAACATCAGGCAATGAGCATCTTATTATTTTTGGATTTGGAGTAGATGCATTATGTCTTTGTTGAAGAAGAGCGAAAACCGTTTTTACTTCGGAATTTCTTCTTAATATACTCCGTCTGGCAATACTACAGAACATTTTATATCGGATGTTGATGCGTTACTGAATTCAACAACACTATTTCGCGCACAAACAGGTTTTGATAAAATAATCTTGTTTGTATAATAAGACAGTACTAAAGGTATAGTTACCGCAATTGTATCGATATTAATATACACGAAAAATTATGATCGATTATATATATATATATATTGTTGTAATGATGAAGCATTTCTACATATTATTAAAATTATTAAAACATATTTATCTAATCAATGTTTTTAAAAGATTGAATAATTTCTTATTTTTATTTATAAAAAGTTTTTTTATTGTAATTCTAATTTTAGTGCGATTATATATATGTAGCCTCATCCAATTAGTGCTCACAGACTATTAAAGATTGCCTTTAAAAAACACGTTAGGCTGTGTGAGTGCTTTAGTGAAAAATAATAATAAACAGAGGTTCAAAGTGAAAACTTGTTATTATTTTGAAGGCAAAGGTTGAGTACTCGATCGAAGGACAAAATTATGTGTAAATCAGTTATATTGAATAACAAACAATAAACTAATACAAATTCATAGAATTAAGCAATTTCAATTTTTAACACTAAAAAGATACTACTGAGCTACAATTTATTATTTTCACCACACAATGTCTTATGTACTAAAAAACAATAAAATTACTTATATATTTAACATTCATATCTATTGTTAATTTTATAATTAAATAATAAAAACACTAAATACATAGTACATAGTTGGTAAAACTCCCATTAGTTGATAAGAATAAAATATCGCTGATAAAAAATACTTACATTTATATTAATAGACTGCACTGATGAGTGTTTCTGGTGTTTCTGACCCGGAAAATTCCTGGAACGCAAGTTCCGGGAATTGTTCAATTTTTTGTTGTCTCGAATGCCCAGCCTTTCTAAGTGCATACTAATTATTTGTAACCTGTCTATAAACAATCAATGGATAAAAATTGGTTATTTTCTGTAAGAAACTACCATTAGATATGATACTGGCCAGGTCATTTATTAACTAAACTTGTACTTTCTATTCGATTATATCCAAAAAAGGTTTTCATTCTTTTTTTCTTATCTTATTTGTAAAAAGGTACTACTATTTTTAAAAAATAATCTTCGTAAAGAATTAAACAGAATGTTTTTACTTAAAAATTCATATTGAAGTATGGTTTTTATCAGTTAACAAACAGTCGTCTTTAATAGGTAAATGGTTTTAAGAAGATATTGATAGGTTTTGTAAAGACAATTATAATTGTTTATAGTGTGTTTTCACTACATTTTTCAATTTGTTTCATTTGACCTAGTGAGTCAATAACCAGTGATAAACCATTTAATAAACCTAACTAATAAATAGACTGAATCTAAATATATGTAAAATTCCTGTCCGGGATTGCTAGGAATTCTCGGGGCTTGTTGAGACTCAGAAACACTAAATAAGTGCTTCGCTTCAAATAATAAGTGTTCGGAAAACTAAGCAAAAACAAAGCATTTCATTTCCTCATAATGATCGTACCTAACTAAAAGATAGTTTGCTAATGGAAATGTAATATTTAATTAGTTTACATTTCTTTCAATAACAATAATTAAATAATTATATTTATTTACGCAGGTATGATTAATGATTAGAGCACTCTAACATTCATGTTATGTACGCACTAAACATGAATGTTTAACATGAATCAGCTATATACACAACGCGTGTATATAACTGTGTATCTATATATTTATTTATATATTTATCTACATTTGTTTATTTGAATATTTAATTGATTGCCCAATATTTCTGTTTTCTTAAAACAAAGCATTTATGTTGTACGTATTAGCGGTTGTTACAGTCTTTGCCCGGCTTAGGCATCGCTGCATATAGCATATCTCATAACACCAACATATTGATTCTTGCTCAGTAACCTGCCCAGCCAGCACACGGACGTTATAATGACGTTATTTTTAAGTGATTATTGGTCGGCGAC
Source organism: Agrypnus murinus (assembly GCA_929113105.1). Classification (NCBI taxonomy): domain Eukaryota; kingdom Metazoa; phylum Arthropoda; class Insecta; order Coleoptera; family Elateridae; genus Agrypnus; species Agrypnus murinus. Next base: position 134,091,016 of record OV816029.1, on the reverse strand, counting down.
GTCATATGGCTAATAATGTCCATAAGACGTCATGTTATGGGACGTACGTAGACGTCTTGATAACGACGTCTTTTAGACGTACAATAAGGTCGTTTTTAGACTGCCAATATTATTAATTATGATCTATCTAGATAACCAAAAAGTGATATATTCGATAAAATATTTTTTATTTTTACATTTGCAGAATGTAAATAGAATACATTATTTTTACTGTTTTCAATATTCATTTACACTAATTTTGTATTGTCAGGTCCACTGATGTACGAGAGACAAATCTAGCAACACTCTTTTATTTTATTTTTTTTACTGAACTGCACGTGAACCCATGCCGCAATACGAACAGCAACAGCGTCTTTCGTGTATTTATTTTGCTCTTTAATTGGTAACGTTTCTACTTTATTATTAAAGTTGTTGACGTACCTACATTTATAGTGTATGTGTAGGTGCAACTACTGCATAATAATTGAGTGGTTTTCCACAAAGGGTGTGTATTAATAATTACTTGTTCCGTCGCAATACTACATAACCTATACAATTTTACCCGTTCGACGATTTTGTGAGATTACTATTGTTAATAAATTAATACTAATGCAATGGTTTCTTAGTACTTACTAATATTATTTTAGTACATATCATCAGTTATTCTGCATATTGTTTTAGGAGCTTTTCAGCTAGTAAATGTTTACTTTTGTTTAAAATTATGAGATGTTAAGTTAATAGAAGATATGTATGTTCTGTTATTGAATGTTTACTTTTAATTATGTATGAAATAGTATATAATAAATATTATTTCCAATATTCAACTATTTATTTAAATTCCTGTCCTAGTCATAGTATAGGACGTTTTAATGGCGTCATTGATCGTTTTAATGACGTCTTATATTGACGTCCTTGGGCTGTGACATAATGCTGTCAGTTTTACGACAATTTGACGTCATTTTAATACGTCATTTGACGTCGTTACTACCGAAAAGACGGCGACATTATGACGTCAGTGTGCTGCCTGGGTGGCTCTTACTTTGATCGTATATAGCAGCGGTTCCCAACCGCCGGTCCGTCAGAAATTTCTGCCGGTCCTCAGAGAAATAACAGTATTTTCAAAATTTTACTAAAAGAATTTTTCTAATTCGTGTAAAAGTAGACTCTGAGTAAATTTGTACGGTGCCTGCGCTATATACATACATACATGATATACCGGGTGATTTTTTAAATTTCTGATCTAGTAAGTCGTGATTTTTACGCCGTATCGAAGGTCACCGAAACGTAGGGCGTAGCGTTGATCACACTGCTATTCCAAATGTCATTTATGTGACAAATTGACTACTTACTTTTACATTTATTAAACAAATTGATAAATATTTAAACAGTGATAATTTGCGAAACATGCTTTTACCAAAGTGTGCATTTTATTGCGAGTTTTTTGTTCCTGTGTGAACACCATTTTGTTGTGATGAAAAACACTCCAAAATAACGTTGAAAACTAAGCGTTCAATCACAAACGAAAGGTTAGTCTTGAAAAAGACTGATTTTTGATAATAACCGAGATAATAACTGGCGAGACGGAATTCAAAACACGAGGAAACAGTGAAGCACAAAAGACGGCAAAAGCGAGAACAACACTGGAGTAGGTTATGTTTATGTCAACATTTTTGAAATCTGACAGTTGTGACAAATCGAACGATTCAAACTACGCCCTACGTTTTCCGCATCTTTTGTTTTAAAATTATGTCATAGCTTTCTAGATCAGAAATTTAAAAAATCACCCGGTATAACGAGGGGGCTCCGTACCTATGTGATGGGGTAGTATCCAGCAATAGGTAATAAGGAGAATCTTCCAGTTTAGAATTTTTAAGCGGGTTTGTCGCGCACGTGTCTAGGCATTACGGAACCGAAACAATTTTCGTCTTGCGTCCCCGATTAATCCGAACGATCAAAGTCCAGATTTCTAGAGGCCCCAAACCTTGCTTCGATCCGGGCCGTTTTTTGTGTGTCGATGCGTCGGGTAGTTCCCGTCTCAGATTTTTAGTCTCGACCGTCTCCGGTAAACCGCTTAGGCGGAGGCGACAAAAATTGACCCCCTGCCTTGCGGTAGCTCAAGTTTGTTGTTACTATTGTATAAATACAATGTTTATTGGGACACCACCATGTAGGTGCTGTTAATAAAACAAACGAAACGAAACGAAACGAAACGAAACTAAACGAAATTGAGCGACAAATTGTTAAAAATCGGAACTGTCCAGCCATAAGGCGGGATGTATGGTCACCTTAGGAATGTAGCCTACAATCGAAGGGGGGCCTCGCAAAACTCATTTTGCCCACGTACAATCTTGGTCTTGCCCCGCCACTAATTGAACGTGGCAGATGTTTTTGTCAATATGTTTGTCCCTTTATAGACTCACTCGATCTACCCAAACCATCTATGTGTTAGACTCAGTATGGACGATAGAGATGCAATTGCTGGGTGTAGTGGGAGGGACTGCATGTTAGTTTGTGTGATAATCTGTTTGTCAGTATATGTCGTTGGAAACTCTGATACATGAGCACCGGTGTGGGCGGAATTAATTCTTACCGCAGACTAGGTCTGATGGAGGAGAATTAAGTAAGGTATATCCCGGTTGGGGGGGGGGAGCCGTAGCCAATGGGAAACTGCACGCCACCAGGTTTGGAGACTGGGATCATGATATGAAGTGCAGTTCCAGTCGTATGATTCACAGAAACTGCCGAGAATCACTACGCTTAAAAAGTGTGATGCAAATATGCCTTTCACGCGAAGGTCTCGCTTCACCTTAACGGGTACATACCGTGATTCTGCTTCGGAGAAATGCAAAAGAAGCACTGACGGGGGCACACCAGGCCGTATAACTTGATATACATCACCTCAGTAAACTTCCAAGCCTAGCCTCATTGAGATTGGATTCGGCAGTGCAGTGGCCCCACTAAGTGTGGGGAAAGTCCGAAGCTAGATAGGGGTCCATTCCATAGGAGTAGGAACCGGCAGGGTGAGCACGGTTATTACCTATTGCTCCGGCACTAGCCTGGATAGCTAGTAGAAGATGGATAGTAACCTTGCTCCCACCTTGCTTGTGTACTGGTAGCATTTGCAACAGCAGTTGTACGCTAATTGAGCGTATCTCAATTCGTGTCTCCGAAAGGGGGACCGTGGTGATTATTTTATAAGGTCGCCACATTAAAATAACGCTATCCGAATCATTGACTTGATTCATTAGTGATAGTTACATTCAATGTAGATAATGTGGTTGCAGATTAAGTTTGGTGATGTTCAATTATACCACCGAACTCATGTAGAGTGCAGTGAATGTGAAAAAGGTGATCTTTGCTCTTTCAAAAATCGGTTAAGAAACAAATTTAAACATTATTAATCTTTATTTATTTCATTTTTATGTAAATAAAACAACCTGTATATCAGTCAGTTTCTTTATTGACACTAAGTTGAGACATAAAAACTTGCAATTTCCAATGCTTAGCTGACTGAATGATTACAGCCCGTACAATAATTTTTCTTTTGTACTTAAAATCTGGCAAACGAAGGTGATGTTTAAAAACGATAAAAATGATAAGATCTATCATAATTCCCTTAACTGACGTCTTAAAATTTTCCCTGATGGAGTTTTTGGAATACTGCCTATAACAACAATTCCTCCAGCCAATTGCTTATATTTAGCAGCTTTAGCTGCCATGTATTCCTGAATTTTTGCTTCTTTAAAAGCTTTACCTTTTCTTGGAACTATAAAAGCTTTAGGAACTTCTCCAAAATCAGGATGAGGTACACCAATGACCCCTACATCTTCAACATCAGGATGATCCCTCAATAACTCTTCTAATTCAGCTGGTGCTACTTGATAGCCTTTAACCTAAAAAATAAAATTATAACTAAAATAAACGGTCTAAAAGTATTTTTTAAATCTACCTTTATTAATTCTTTAAGTCTATCAGTAATGAAAAAGTGCCCTGACTCATCGTAGTATCCTATATCTCCAGTTTTGAGCCATCCATTTGCGTCTATGGTTTCTGCGGTTGCAATAGGGTTTTTATAATAACCCTTCATTACCTTAAAAAACAACTTAAGAAGAAGACCTTGTTTTATTTTTTATTTAAACTTACTTGAGGTCCACGAACCAGTAATTCTCCTGATTTATTACAACCCAAACCTGTTTTAGTATCATCATCTATAGCAATCATTTTACATTCGGTGTTAGGTATTTGAAGTCCAACTCCTCCTAATACACTTCCTCCACTAATAAAATTTGTTTGCATATGAGTAAGAGGTGATGCTTCAGTCAAACCATATGCTTGTAATAAAGTAGTCTTCCCTTTCGTTTTTTTGTTAAGTCTTTCAAAATCTGCAGCTCCTAGCGGTGCTGCTCCAGATACGATTGTACGTATTTGTGATAAATGCTCAGAACTAACTCTCGATTCATTTAACAGAAATAATACTGCAAACTGTACATTAAAATACTAAATTGTTAACAGAAGAAAATAATTTACTTACTTATAGGTGGAACAAGGTAAGCAAAAGATGGTGTGTATTCCTTTAATACCTTCAGAAATATTTCTGGTCCAAACTTTGGAATTGTGACTAGTTTACATCCAGTTGCTAGCATATGCAACATAATCATGCAGTGTCCATATATATGAAAAAGTGGAAGTACACAAGGTACAACTTCTTGGAAAGAACCTTAAAGCAAAATCATTAAACAGTCTTTTTTATTATTTAGTAAATGTAGATTGGTTTTAATAAAATGACTATCGCAAGTGTATAATACAAATGTTTCGACCAACTAAAAATTAATCTTAGTAATGATCTACTTATCTACTAAACACAGTATTTTAGATATGGTAACTACCAGAACCCTAGCACGGTTATGAATTAAGCAACTCTAATTTCTACTAATGTATCTATGAACTACCCTTATACGTAGATATCTATAGAGGAAAGTTAATTTGCTGAAAACTTCTATGCCAATTTTTGTTAGTCTGTAGATACTAGTAAGACAGTGGATTAAGTCTGTAGTTGAAAATTGCACCGAGTAGACACAATGAAGTACATTGAAAGTGGTGACACTGAGTGTCTAGGAAATGATTGAGTGAAAAATCAATTCGAACTGAATTTGCGTTATGGATATTTGTGTTACTTGGCTAGAGATAAGAATCCTTTGATAAATGTAGTGTGCAATACGGGCTATTGTACGGAATAAATATTTGCTCAAACATAAAGTCATTTTCGCGGTAATAGTTCCTAATGTGTAGATCAAAAGTATCAATGGGCACAAAGTCCAAAACATTAGTTTTCGAATTATAACCGTTTAAAGCTGACCCCCGAAAAATGTTAAAAATATCTTTTCTACTATCTATGGGCGAAATTCGTTTTAATGGTAGTAAAAAAAACCATCTGTGCAATTCAGGAGAAAAAGTTTAACGTTCTTCCCTTGTTGCGTAAATAGCTTAATCTTATTTTGGCATAAGCTATGAATGGATGTATGAAATATAAATGTAATTACTGTATCCTCTTAAAAGATCTCGAGGGAAAAATAACGGAATAGGAACTAGATTCTTAAATTTACTAAGATTAAAAACTATTCCTATTATTTACAATTTTCAAATTACTTAAGAAAAACAAAAGAGTTTTTAAAATTTAAGGGTGATTTCAACCCCTTCAATCAACCCCAAATCGGCGAGTATGCCTTGGTAGTACACTACAAAACGTTGAAAATATGCAGATGACTGTTATTTGAAATTTGTATAGTTCAGCAAGAATGCGAGCCTCTGATCTGAAAATCTTTCTATGAAACCTACGTGCATAAGACGATCTCTACACATGTTCTTCATTGTGATCTATACAAAATAGAGTTTGTCAAAGAACTAGATATCGTTTACTGTACGTTTTGATTGAATATGAGCAGTTTCTTCATATTTCAAACGCAGAATATTTTTGCTTATCAAGCAATGCGCATGTTACGCTGTTCAAAACGAAAACAACTTTGATTCTACTTACTTAGTCTGTATCATTCTGGGATCACATAGTGCATTCTGGAGTCAGAGATCGTTACTTCTGTGCAGGTTATATTAGACAGGTATAATAAAGTAAGTCATGAAAAAATTATATACTTTAGTGTAAGTTAATACAATTTTAAAGAGGGTTAATGAAAATATGGAAATTCACGAAACCATACTCCAGAACAGTTCTGTTTCGAATGTTCTTATAGCGCATAGTTTACAGCCCATAGTACGGGGTGATTCAAAATGATTGAGGATGGTTTGAATTTACCGCCACGTTGGCATCATGAATATTCTTCAGATGTTTTTATCCTTGTTTTATTTTACAGTGGCATCTCAAACAGGAGTGAGTGGTATAGGAATGTTACAAAATTATGTTAGAAAATATTAATTATCAATTAACATCGTTTCATTAATATCATTGTAATTAAACAAGCAAAAATTCAATGAAAACCTGGAACAACGTGGCAAAGCACAACGATGTGCTTAGATGTGCAATTCAAAAAGTGACGAATTGATGAGACACATTTCAAAAGTGCCACACTAACGACGTAAAGTACACTAAAACCTACAGCGCGAAATTCAAACCGTTCTCACCCATTTTGGATCACATTGTACATAATGCATAGACTGTAGTCGCATATTCAGCCACCGTCCTCAAGCTACCAGTCTACAGTCTATAACGTTCTTTCTGGAAATCTATGGTCAGCAATCTATGTCTATAGATGGTCTATAATCTACTGGCTATAACTTTTTGATCACAGTACATGGCCTACATGCGTCTACACTCTATATTTTATACTCTATTTCTTTTTTGTACAGTCCTATCAATTTTCAAATTTTTGATGGTATTATAACGTATGCGATGTTGGTTTAACAGTTGATACGTTATTTTTAAGAGATTCTTGTAAGAATAACGTAAGCTCAATAAAAGGCGTGTAAACTTATAGAATCTTTATTTATTACTTCTTATTTATTATGTATTATCCTTGTATCTGTTCAATGCCTTCCAGATAATATGTAGTAGATCATTAAAGTATAATCTGTTTCTGTTTTCCCCATTTACCCATGTGATCCATAGTTTGAAAAGCTATTTTTTAATTTTGAATACGTTAGCGCCACGTACAAGATGGGAGGCCGACAAGATATGAACTGCAAAAAGTTTGCCAGCAAAACTGAAAGTATCGGAATGGTGAAATAGCTTTTATGGTAAACCCATAAGGGTATAAAGGAGGAAACGAAAGGGTAGTGGTCTTTAAAGTATCGAAACTGGATTGTTTCTTTTAATACAGTTTGTCGTATCCAATATCCCGAACACCAATTTCAAACGTTTTTATTTACATGACCTAAAGACACCATAACCTTCATATTTTTCCAAATGTTACTACCGAAGTTGTTGATTTATGTAGTCCAGCATTGATGGGATCTAAAAATTAAAAAATGTTAAAACTGATCCAAGAGCTGAAGTTAGACTAAAATTGGTTATTACTTATATCGCTTTCGAAACCATTTTTTGCCAGATCAATGTTTGATTTCGAGATTGGAATCAGATATTTCCTGATCCATACGGAGAAGACCGCAATTTCTTACGATTATTCATTAGAATATTGAATGTCGAAAAACGACTGCAAACCTTCTGGTTTTTAATTAACGTTTTAAAATTCAGTTTTAAATGCTATTCCAACATGTTTTTCATTCCGAAAAATACTTTTCCAAAATATTCTCCCCTGTATTTCCGTTATTTGAGGTCCTATAAAATTCAAGATAGCATTTTATTGCTTAAATTTGTTGGTTATTCATGACGTGATACAGAGAAAACATGAATAGATTATATTAGAGCATATATTATGCGGACATTAATACCCATCATTTTGTAGCGAATACGTTCTCAATAAAAATAAATAAATAATCTAGTCACTAACTGGTAGAAATAATTAAATATTGCACTGGAAAGGTTATTTTGCTCTGTATCTTAGCTGTTTATGTTTGATTTATTCCTTTACCCTCAATACGGCAAAAGAAACGGCACTGGTTGTAGTATTGTCAAACACAGTGGGAAGCAATTCGTCCATTTCTTTCGATGTATGTTTCTATCCTTTATAGAATTCCAGGATTTGTTTAACGACTACGAATTAAGTTACGCTCAATTAGCGCGTCAATTATTTTGTAAGAGCTACCAGTACTCACTGATGAGAGCGAGGTTGCCTATTCACCCTGTACTAATTCTGCAGGTTAGTGCCGGTGATATTAACGTGCTCACACATCGGGGTCCGTCTCCGAAGCAGTCGCATCATCCCTAGTCCAGCATCCGGACTTTCACCGCCCGGACGAGTCCAACCTCAAGTGTGGCTGGGATTTGGAAACTCTACCTAGGATACCCCAAAATTTATCCACCCCGCCCTACCATTAAGGCTTGGTTAGCCCCGTCCGACTCTACCTAAAAGTAGAGATCCGGCCAATACTAACCAGGAGGTGGGGTTGTTTTAGTGTGAGAGGCTGTATATTCGCATCAACACCCCTTATAAAGTGATTCCCTGGAGTAGCTTTTCTGGGATAGACCATACTTATAGATTTTAAATCACCGAAGTGACTCAGACTACTGGTCCATCGCAAGGTTGCCCTCGGCATCCAATCCACAGTGTAATACGACTACTCGGGGAGAAGCACCTGGCGATACAGTCTCCAGGACAGCCATCTGGGGGTCGCTGTCGGGATAAACCTTTCTAGTATCACTCGCATTCTGAACTTTAGCTCTGTTCTGAGCCTACCCCCAAACTAAGGGACGGATCCTGAGACCAGTCCAGTGATAGTGAAGCGATACCAAACGCCGGCCTTTCCTTTTCAAATGCGCAAATGAATTTGATTGAAAATCTTTTCCAAGGAACTTACCTAAGATGTATGGGGTATTTAAACTAATGTTGCAACTCGCCCCCCACCATTTACAATAATATGTTCCAACTTCAACTTGCCTATCTGTTTTATAATCCTTCCATTCTGTATTGCATGTGGTATACACGTATAGTTGCGTCAGTGATTGCCAGATTTAAGATTTTCAAGATTTCAATTTAAAATATACCATATCCCAGCCAACACACTGACCTCATAATGTCGCCGTTTTTCGGCAGTAACGACGGCAAATTGTCATAAAACTGACATCATTACGTCACAACCCAAAGAGGTCAACATAAGACGTCATAAAACGTCCTATACTAGGAGTAAGTTAGGGATTATAAATAAATAGTTGAATAATTGGAAATAATATTTATTATATACTACAGTCAAAACATCTCTATATTGTGACCATCTGCTTAATATGACCAGTATTTCTTGGCCCATACTAAAATAATATCGTTTTAATGAAACTTGTACGTAATGTATTGTACGTCCAAAAGACGTCGTTTTGAAGACATCTACGTACGTCCCATTATATGACGTTTTATGGACATCATTTATTAGTCATATGACTTAAAAATAACGTCATTATAACCTCAGTGTGCTGGCTGGGATAAAGGACTCTTTCAAATTTTTGATGTTTTCGAAACATTTGTTGCAGAAAGTTTAATTAATTAAGATGAATGAAGGTTTGCTACAAATACAGCGTTGCTTCAGTAGGTGTTCTATTGGCGGAGGGATGAAAATTGCATCAAATGCGAATTCATATCAACTTAAATTCAAAAAATACTAAAATTTACTTTTTCTATTCAATTCATGTAAATAATATTACTTAAATTACTATTGAACACATTAAATTGTGTTTAGTACTACTACCGATATGAATATTGAATACCTGGCATGCGTCCAACCTACGCTTTTTAAAAATCACCAAAGTAAACATGTCCACTGATTATTATTGTTTAGTTAGATTATCCCATGCTCTTTAAATAAATAAGATTTCGGAGAAAAATTACAATGAATTTATTTCGACCTTTGTCTTAAACATGTGTTGAATAAGATAACCTCTTAAATGTTTGTTTTGTCTAAGAAGTACCGCATTGATTTGTTATGAAATTTATTTGATGATAAATTCTGATTTATCAATCGGTTATTTATTAATTAATGTTCTGTTAACATTCTGATAAGTTTACCTTCAGCATTTTCATGTAATTGGAATGGATGAGTAGCCTGCTGATATAGATTAGATACAATATTGTTGTTGGTAAGTTCGACACCTTTTGGTAATCCAGTAGTACCACTAGAATAAGGAAGGAGAACGACATCGCTTGTACTTTTTTGTATATTAAAAGATAGCTGATTTTCACCTTGAGTTATTTCGTCAAATTTAATAGCTTTTGAGGGAATCGGTTGATTTTGCTAAAAATATAACTTTTACTGCTTCGAGCCTTACAATCATGAAATAAATAAAAATGAATAAAAAGTTTCACAATATTAATAAAATATAACCTAACAATTGTTTCGACAGCTCAGCTCATATCATCTTTTCTGTATATGGAAAATTCAAACAACAGGACAAAACAGGGCTATTAACTTTTTGGACTTGACTATCAAGATTAACGCACACAATCCGTTTGAATTTTCCATATACCGAAAACCAACACATACGGACATAACTAACCATACCAAATGAGGTGTCACCACAAATCACATAAACTAGCAGCTTCCAGATCCTTGGTACACAAAGCTTTAAGTATTCCACTCACACAGCCAGATTTTAACAAAAAGAGATTTCAACCATTAAACATCTAACACATGTAAATCAATAAAATCCAAACATGATTGACACTTTAGTTAAGCAAAAAGATTATAGGATAGCAACCAAAAGTATATATCCCATTGCAATCAAACAAAAGACACACATTACAAATCTATACCATATTTTGGCAAAATATCAGAAAAAGTTGCACATATGCTACTAAAAACCAACAATTACACAATAGCCTTTAAAACCACTTTAACTTATTATCTAGGTGTAATGTGTAAACCTAGATATTTTGCCGTTTCCAGTTGTGGTATCTGTGCACTATTTATTACGACTGTCTGGACATGTCTGTTTCCCGACTAAAATGTTATGTGTACCGACTTGTTCTCGTTAACTTTAATTTTTCATCTATTTAACCACAGTTGAAGGAGTATTAAGTGTTTTTGTAAGTTGGCCGATGCTGTCTGAGGATTTTCATGACTGGATAATATGGCAGTGTCGTCCACAAATGTTCCTGTTGTCTTATATTGTGTTGTTGGTAGGTCCGACGGACAGAGGACAAATAGTAAAGGCCCCAATACCCTGCCTTGTGGAACTCCTGAGTTTATTGGAAGATAATCTGATGTTTATTTATTTATTTTTATTTGAAATGTTCTATCGCTTAAATATGATTTTAATAAATTGTAGTATGCCAATAGAAATATTTGCTTGATTTTGTAAAGTAACCCTGGGTGCCACACTTTGTCAAATGTGAGACTAATGTCTAAAAAGACAGATGAACAGTACTCTTTATTTTCTAGTACTTTATTTATGACTTGCGTAATTGCTGCATTGTAGAGAATGTTCGGGTCGGAGGTCTTCATTAATTCTTCGAAGTATGTTTCTAACAGCGTTGAAGTTACCGTGAGCAGACTTATAGGTCGATAGGATGTAACTTCGGTTGATTCTTTTGCAGGTTTTCCAATCATTATGATTTGTGCGGCTTTAAAACGTTTTGGCCAATATCCAAGCCTCAGTATTGCATTGTAGATATAAATTAATAGTACTAGGCCCTTCATTGGGAGTTCACGTAACATTTTAGCAGTTATAAGATCAGTTTCTGGGGTCTATTTGAGGTTTATCAGTTTTATTTCAGATTTTATTTCATTTGGGGTAAAGAGTTTGATCTTTTATGCGGCTCAGGAGGCACGGAAAAACGTTGTTCTATTTCTTGGTCTGGTACGTTGTCGAATGGTTGCAAAACTGAGAGTATATGTTCAGCGCTTAGCCTGACTTTTTCTCCATCCCTTTTCGACCAAGGTTCGGTGTTGTTTTTTCTAATTGGCAGTAGTTTTTAATTTTGGGTTTCTAGCTTGTTTGATAGGTTTGCAGATAGAATCATCAGTTCTAGTTAATTGAGATATATATTGTTCAAATTTTCGTTGCCAGTTTGCTCTAGTACGTCGTTTTTCTGTAGCCATTTGTTTAATTTCTAGTGGTATATCGGTGTTACATTTTTTGTAGAATGGCTGGTGTAGTTTGCTTAGCAGCTTGCTGGAGTTTTGTTATCAGTTCTTCTGTAGCTGTTTCAATTTCTTCGCACTCCTTGAGTCGAATATACGTCCTAACTGTTAGTATAATAGGAGAGCGATCAGAAGCTAGGTCATAGCTGGGTACTACATTAGTGTATGCCTGATTGACTCCATTTACTACAAAGAAATTCAATAAGTCTGGTATCATGTTTATGTCGGTGGGCCAACATGCTGGTGTTCCTGTTGATATAAATGAATATTTTTTGTCTCCATTGTCTTAAGGAGTTCCTTTCCTTTCGTTGTTAGGCGTGAACCCCATCTAGTATGTTTATTATTATTATCCCCTCCAGCTAGGAATTTATGGCCTACTGTTGGGAAGAATCCGTTTTTTTTTTATTATGCTGAGGTGGGCAATAAACTGCTGCAAGTGTCAATTCATACGGCAATGTTTTTACTTTTATTGTGGTAGCCTGTATACATTCTTCCTAATGTTGCTACCGATATTGGGCAAATATTTCAAAATTTTGATATAAGATATAAAGAGCACCTGCGTTGTTACAAAATTAAACATCATTTGTTTCATGAAAGATCTAATTAAGCCAAACACTTTTTAGAACAGAATTACACAATGACTCCCCAAAATAATATCAAATTCCTACATTTTTGTAATAACAAACGCAAATTAAACATTTTAGAAGCTTTCGAGATATACAAACACAAGCTCAGGGTATGGGAAGATGGGGAACAGTGTTACACGTACCACAGTGTTACACTTAATGTTTTTAGGATAGCTTGATATTAAACATTGTTCATATTTTCATGTTAGAAGTACTTTGGTGTTAACCAAGTGTAGGTGCATTTTGATTAATATTCACTGATGTGTTTTCAAGAAATTAAGGTATGTATATTTTTTAATACCAAAAGTAATTATTTCAAGTAAAATATAATTTACTTCAGGATTAAATTAATTAAAGCTAGATTATTAAAAATTTATTTATAAGTAATTTGTAAGCTTATTTAAGCCGGAGAAGCACGAACCTAACCTCAAAATTGTTTGTGCCCTTATTAACTATTCGAGTATAGATTTTTGATGATTGGGGTGCAGTGTTACAGTGGCTAGTGGAGTTTGATGTGGTATTATTTATGTAACACTTGTGCAGAAAGTGATCAGTCCAAGTTATTATTCCATTCAAATGATATCGATGTTGGATACTTTGAGGTAATACAAGAAGAGGCTACAATAAAACACATAATTTTGTCAAAATTACACCTAAAATGAATAAAAGTTAATTCAACTTATAAATTCGTACGTACAACGCAAAAATAGAAGAATTTTAAGTTATTTTATTAACATTAGTACTGTTAACCTTTCCTTGTAACTCTGTACCCCATTATTAGAATACAGTGTTGCACAGAGCACCAAGTTGAATAAATTTTAATTTCTCTAAAAGTTGAAATAATCAAAGCAAGTTAAATGTAAAAGTTGAAACAAGATTCGTAACTCTTAAACTAGGAAGAAAATAAATTTTAAACTTTTTATTTGGTTCTTAATTATATCAAAAAATATTTTTTGTGTAACACTGTTCCCCTTCTTCCTCTACCTTTAATAAATGAACAGATTTTAAAGTGTTAGATATTTAATTCTTATTATTTTTATCTTTCTATCTAGTTATCTACTTTTTGTATTTACATCAGCGGCGTATTTGTTTATGTTCATATTACCTTTGTTAATGACAACTTAGATGTCGAAACAATTGTCAGGTTATATTTTAATAAATATTGTGAAACTATTTATTAATCTTAAAAATATAACTGTTCTGCAAATGGATTTGCTTTAACTTACAGTAATACTAACCTGGTGATTGACAACCACTATGGGTAACTCGAAATTATCTTCTACTGCTTGGTTTACTTTTGGCCAAAATTCGTTTAGTGTAAATATTAATTTTGTTTCAGATGCAATTATTTGCTTTCTTATCTCACCTATTTAAACGAATTATATATTAAAAAAAACATAAAATGTCCAAATGATTTATACTTACTAGAAGTAAATACTGGACTAACAGTAGTCACTTTTAGACCAGCTTGAATAGCTCCAATTGTTATTATAGGATATTCAGGTACATTAGGCAGAATAACCGCTATAGTATCGTTTTGATTTAATTTTGGGAAATTGTGCAGAAAATTTGCTAGCGCTATACTTTTTCTATACAATTCTCCATAGAGATATTTCCGGCCAGTTTCGGCACATATCTACAAGTCAAATAAATATCACATTTCTATACTAAAAATTATAATTGAATCTTACCAAGGCCACTTTATCATGCCATTTATTCAATCCTTTCCATAAATATTCCTCTAAAAATATGTCAGGAATTTTTAAATTTGTCACTACCGATTTAGTTACATTTGTTTCTTGCGTATAAGATAATTTTCGATTTTGAAATATTGCACTAATCACAAAATTATTGTTAAAATTTTGTTTACGTAAACATCTCATTAATTTATTTGAAATCATTACGATCTAGTTTAAAAATCCACTTATAATAACACTAAACGAATGTATGCTAACACACTGAGAGAGGTTTATCTTTCTACTGATAACATAACAATCATTTTTTATAATAACTTCGAGATGAAAAATAAATATTACAAAAGATGGCTACAATTTGTCTCCAATTGATGATTGTAGCAAAATGTTTAAAAATTGTTATTTAAAAGTTATAAGCTTATTTAAGTAATTGCTGACATTGATTAAATTAGAATGAATATTAAAAACAAGAATTAAATTATAATTAATTTAAATAATTATGATAATACATAACATGACTGTAATGTTGCTAAAGAAATAAAAAATGGCAAGGGCATTTCTTTACTTGAGACTTCAGTAGATTGAAATAGCGTTTTGTCGACTTTGAATTTAATTTAAAAAAAATCAATGACCTAAATTGCTTTATTTTATGTTTCAGTAAATGGACTTTGATTCAAAACTCTGGGTTGAGCATCCTTATTCTTAATCGTTATTATTATCTTATGCAATATGCAATAATATCTCCAATTATATCTACGCAAGCGATACTGATAGTATTACGAGGGTAGATTGAAAAGTTTCCGGAATGGGCAAGAGATGGCGCGCGTATCGTGAAATTGTTATGATGGTTGTCAAGGCTAACCTATTTTAGGAAAGCTGTCAAATTTTCAGACACGTGCGTCGTTCCGTTTATGTTTACTAGGATATCTTGTGAAGCAATTCAGGCACTTTTGCAAAAATGGATAAAAACGAATTTCGTGCAGTCATCAAACATTTCTGGATGGACGGGAAAACGGCGACGGAGATACGAGATATTTTGCAGAAAGTTCATGGCACATCCACACCTTCATTTTCGACTATTAGTTTCTGGGTGAGCGAGTTCAAACGTGGCCGTACGAGCACCAAGGATGAACCACGCAGTGGACGTCCAAAAACGGCCACAAATGAAGAAATGGTCGATAAAGTCCATGATCTCGTGTTAGCCGATCGACGAGTGAAGTTGCGCGAAATAGTAGAGACCACGGGCATCTCATATGAACGTGTGCAAAATATCGTGCACGAACATTTGGGCATGAGGAAGCTCTCGGCGCGATGGGTGCCGCGTTTGCTGACTATGGACAACAAGCGAAATCGTGTGACCACTTCGAAAGAGTGTTTGGCCTTGTTAAATCGTAATCCAACGGATTTTTTTCGCCGATTCGTGACCGTGGACGAAACATGGATCCACCACTACACACCAGAAACCAAGCAGCAGTCGAAACAGTGGATTTCTCCAGGCGAATCTGCTCCGAAGAAGGCAAAGACTGTCCCATCTGCTGGAAAGGTCATGGCCACCGTTTTTTGGGATTCGCAAGGTGTGATACACATCGACTTTTTGCAGAAGGGAAGAACTATCACGGGACAATACTACAGCGATTTATTGGATCAATTCAACGGCATTTTGAAGGAGAAACGGCCTCATTTGCAGCGAAAAAAAGTGCTCTTCCATCACGACAACGCGCCGGCCCATTCATCCCGAATCGCCAATGCTAAATTGGTTGAATTGGGCTACGAGGTGGTGCCGCATCCCCCGTACTCTCCAGACCTGGCCCCGTGCGACTTCTTTTTGTTCACAAACATGAAGACTTGGCTCGGAGGCAAGCGCTTTACGTCAAATGAGGAGGTCATCGCCGCCACTAAAGCTTATTTTGCAGAGTTCCCGAAATCATATTTTTCTGAAGGCTTAAAAAAGTTGGAGCACCGCTGGGAAAAGTGTATCGCCCTGCAAGGATATTATGTTGAAAAATAAAAACAAAAACCTGTTCAATTACTGCGTTTTCTTGCCCATTCCGGAAACTTTTCAATCTACCCTCGTATTTGTTAACAGAAGTTCTTGATAAGGAGGAAGTATATGATAAGATAAAGTTTTATTAAATTCAGATAAAACTAAAAAAAGTACCGCTAGTTCATATAAAAATATCTTTGCTACTTTTAAGAGGATGAAAATAGATAGAACATATTTACATATAAAATTAGTAGGATGCATAAAATATTTGGAAATTTATGTGGACTTTCACATGAAATGGGACACACTGATTAGTGATTACCAAACCGATAGACGCAAAAGTGTGTTCCGTGGAATCCTGGGGTTCCGTGAAAATATTTAGGGGTTCCGGGGGGCGAGTTGCCATAGTATTGGGAAAGAATTTACATTATATAGGAATATAATGTACAATAGTTTCGTGAAACTATTGTAGTTTTATGAAATAAATTTTTATATTAATGTTAGATTGAAATATGAAATTGTAAGTCCCGTAATATAACAAAAGAATGTGGCAAAACTTGCGAGTTTTAGATTCTCCTACAATAAAGGTCTAATTACTATTTCATTTGTTGTTGTTTGAAAACAGGATGTGGTTCTGAGACTCAAATAAAATTATCCCCACTAGAAGAGAGGGGGCATGGTGTGTGGGGAAGGGTTACAGTTCAAGGAATACCTCAAGTTTATAGTTTATAGTCGGGGGATTACAATGCACTAGGAAAGATTCGTATTGTAACGTTCTTTTTAAAATAATACCAAAAATGGTGTTTAATCGACTATTAACAAGAGAAATATTATTTACATACACTAATTACAAACACTATAATTATAAACTATTAACGAACTTAAACGCTAGATATTTACAAACTTAAAGTAGGCTATTTAAGGACTATTTATTTTTAATGCAACATTTATTTATAACATTTATTTATTCGCTGATATTTGACTACTAATCACACAATGCACACATTCAATTCACCGGCCGAACAATAATTATTCTTTTTCTTTGCGGCGGCCCTTATATATCCATACGGGAGGGTGTAGAATTCTCTAGAAGTCTCCAGCACATCGACGGCGGGTCGTCCATATCACTCACGCGAGCTCTCGAATGTTCGATGGTCGGAGTATAGATGGTTTTCGCATTCGTTACAGTATTTAGAAAAGTAATATTTACAAACCATTTCTCAGGCAACTCTTTTAATATCAACAAAAAAAATAAAGGAAAACATTCGAAATCAGTAACAAAGATAGAAGAAGAGCTGTTAGAAACTTATAAGGAGAATGGAGAAGAAAACAAGAGAAAGCTAGATTTAGAAGAAAGAAAGATCCAGTTAGAAGAAATGAAATTTAGATTTGAGTTGGCAAAATATAATTTTGAAAATCCTAATTTTAAAGGAGAAGGGCAGCTAAGGCCGGTTTTTGGCCTAATAAATTATCTTGTTTGTGATAGAAATAAAGAATCCTATACCTGCTTGTATGTATATAAGAATTACATACCTGCTTGTTGAGGAGGAGCCTTGGTAGTGTAATGTCTAGCGTGCTGGACTTTCACCCAAGCGGTCCGAGATCGACTCCCGGTGCCGGCAGATCTTTTCCTTAGCTGTGACACAAATGTGGGATTTGCGCTGTTCGATCTGTAAGTCGGCTGCAGCCGCACGTAGGGCCTATGTAATAATAATAATAATAATAATCGCCCCCTCCCTCCCGCACAAGCTTATAGCTTATGGGGCCTGGTTTCCAGGTTATGGGATGTAGCAATTGTCATTGTCATGGTCATGGTCATGGTCATGGTCATGGTCATGGTCAAGGTCACGGTCACTGTCACTATCACTATCACTATCACTATCACTATCACTATCACTATCACTATCACTATCACTATCACTATCACTATCACTATCACTATCACTATCACTATCACTATCACTTTCACTATCACTATCACTACCACTATCATTATCATTATCATTATTATTATCATTATCATTGTTTATAGACTCAAGTTATTAGAGTAGGGGGTGGGTGGGTAAGCAGGTATAGTGCCGGGAAGGGATTGGTGGGGGGAGTAACCCGGATGCACTTTTCTGAAAGAAAATATTACTTTTCAAGGGTATTACACATTTTTTAAATGCAACAATATTTTAGCGAGACTGTTCCTGAATTCTGGTTATCTAGTAGTTTAGTGAGGTATGGGTGAGTAGGGGAAAGTTTCGTTTGAGATGAAATCGATTACATCTTGAAGGTAGATAATGACAAAATGATTTTTTACTATTTTACTTCAAAAATAAATTAAGCCAAAAACCGGTCTTACTAACCTTCCTCCTTTGACTTTGATTTATAAACTTTTATTTAAAAACATTATGTAGCTTTAATTAATACATAAATAAAAGATTAACAAACTATATTACGAGGTAAGCGCCATAAATTCTCGGCCCGGCAGGCTTTTACAGGTGCCAACATGTTCAAACTCGGTTTCGTCATAGTTGAACATGTAAGAAGCCTACACTAGATGTATTACGGCTAGAAGCGGAATAGATATTAGTAACCACTCGAGCATCGTGACGAGTGCATGAAAATGTCATAGCTAACGAAAATTGAGTACCGCGCGGTCATTAAATTTGTAACAAAAGAAGGGCACACGCCTAATCAAACCAAACAACGTTTAGACAGCGTTTATGGTGATTTATCTCCTTCATATTCTACTGTAAAAAGGTGGTCAAAATGTGTCCGTTTGGGGCAAGAAAAGGCGAAAGTCGTTTAATCGACAGAGAGAGTTATGGTAACAATATTCTAAGATTGTGACGGCACTTTACTGATTGATTTTGAAGAACGCAATACAACTGTTAACAGTACATATTACGCGTCTTTATTGCATAAACTGAGAAACAATATTTATGACAAACGTCGAGGAAAATTGACAAGAGGCGTTCGATTATTACACGACAATACATCCGTTCATACTGCCGCAATTTCACAAGCTGCCATTCGCGAATGCGGCTTTGAAGCATTGGATCATCCACCGTACTATCCGGTTATGGCTCCTAGTGACTATTATTTATTTTTCAATTTAAAGAAAGACTTTAGGGGACGTCGTTTTAAGGAAGAGAACGAGTTGCAAGCAACTGTAATTGAACATTTTGAAAGAAAAACTTCAGATTATTTTTACAAGGGCATTGAATTATTAATTCTACGTTATAATAAGTGTATCGACATTAAGGGAGATTATATTGAAAAATAATATATATTATGTAATTAGGAGATCAAGTGATACTTTAAATCCGAGGCGCCAACCGAGCCATTAAAAAATGGCATTAGGTGATTTTCATCCATTTCTAATACCTTTTGCAGCTTATTCAACACAAATAAAAATAGACTTTGACATTTTATTAATGTTTACAGCAACGAAAATGCGAATGTTAATTAACAGAGGATTTTACATACATCTATGTAGTTAACATATGTATACTTTATAGAAAATACTGATCTTTTAACATTATGTTATTTTACATAAAACTGGTATTTAACATAATAACGTACGTTACTATGTAGCACCCTAAAGCAAATCTGTAATGCCATTTAGTAATTTTTGAGGCCCCTTGGAACCCGACGCCCCAAGCTGCAGCTTATTTAGTTTAATGGTAAATCCGCCCCTGCATTCAAGAGCAACACCTTTTAACGTCGAATTCGTGGCACTCTTCACAGATACACTTAGCATAATAAAGATTAACTAAATTCTTAGCGTCAAGTTCATGGACTCCCCCAGAACATCTAGTAGACATGTGGGTCTGTATTTTTTTTTGTTCAGTTGCTCTATTACAGTTTTTTGGAATTAAGGTCAACTTCGCAATTTTCCATCTGTTTTGGAAGGTGTCTTCTGTTAGGCACTCATAAATATAAATATCTAAAACGCAAACACCTACCTGTGGTTGTCGTTAAGTTGTCGAATAACAGTTGGCTATGTACCACACTCAAGTAGGTACTTTTGTGGTTAGGCAATGTTAGTTTTATTAACTTTATTTATTTATTTGCAGTTAATAAAACATTCCATAATTTTATTGGATTTCTCCAAATAAAATTCTTTACATTTATATAATGAATAGAACGTTATTATTTAATTATTTATTTTAATTGAGTTTGAATCCTTATAAGGATAATTTAAACGTGATTGAGCCTTTATGATTTTGGTAGAGTAATTGGTGAAGCTCACGCCCAAAAAGTATGTAGTGGACTTAATTAATTAAAACACGATTTAAGTATTACAGGTTTTAGTAGAGTAATGTTGACCTAAAGAATAAGAAAATTGGCATCTTTGCGGACATTAACGTGACTCTATATCTCACCGCAAGGTAAGTCCTAATAAAGGGAGCACAGAGCATAAGTAGAGATCGCCTTTAGAGTGATGCTTCGCATGTCGTACAGTCAAGAACCAAATAACAAATAATACGGTTTATTGAAGACAGTGGACTTTTGAATATATATCCTAGATTAACCTTCGCTTACTCCAGCGCTTATATGCAGCCGTGGAGAGAGTAATCTAGAACTTATTATAATCTTACAAGTATAAGTCTTCAATATGTGAGATCTGGATAACTGAATGGGATACCGATACCATAACATTTGCAGCGTCGTAGATAGACGTTGACAATGTTGGAGTGATGAGAGGAAACAGTGTAGAAAACCTTAGAAACTTTTTGCATTAAAAACCTGTCGGAGGAGGTATTCATAATACGGATTATAATACAATCCAAACTTGTTCGGAACCAAAAGGCACAAAAAGTAATTAAGAAATAAGTATCGAAAACTTAATTCTATAACTCAAATGTGGTAATAAATGGGAATTAACTATAACCATACATGGAAGTGATCGTACAGCGATGTAGCTAAGCCAACAATAACATGTGCGACGTTAATGTTCCAGAAAAAGAAAACACAGAAAAAGGTGATGCTGAAACTCCGTAATGTACGAAGTACAGCACAACACTGCCTACTGACAGAAATAAAAAAAGCAATGGAAGTTCTTCTCCTGAATAATGACACGTACGGTTATCTATTTGACAATGGCTATCTATTAAATTAAACAGCTATAAATAAACATGCAATGGACATCCGGCACGTGAATGGATGACAAACATTTGAACTGACGAACTGACAACATGAAGTGGCATCTCGACTAGAATCAGAATGCTTTAATGGGAATCAGTCATAACTCGACAAAGAACTAGGTGAAACATTTTTATGTTTGCTTGTTGGGACTGTTTGGGCAAAAGATCAGTTGGTATCCAGGAACGATCTCGATATATTCAAGGGATAACATGAAATCTAAAGTAAACATCATCGAACATAAACGTAGGCAAATACTTATTGGAAGCCTCGCTGTAATCGAGATATTAAACTGCTTACTGAATAACGTACATCTGACGTCAAATAAATCTAGGACAACCAATATTCCATAGTGTAAATGTTGCTTTTTCTTTTTCTTGATATTTAATAAATTCTATGTAGTTAGTCTCAGTAGCGTAATTTTGGAACGCACATCTAACAAGCTTGCAAAGAACTTAATTGATACGCGATTGCGTATTACAGTTCTCGACAGTGCAATGTCGAAATTCTTTCGAAGAATCTGAAAGGAACTTAATACTTGTAAGTTAAGTAATTTTTAAAATTGAACGGAACTTACTTATTACAACTCTTACTATATATGTTAGTAGGTTTATTGTAAACGTAACTCCTTCAAAATTAAACTTATAGATTTTCTAAATAGAAATTTTGTAAATAATCAAAATAACGAAGAAATACCAATTTAGATTTATTTAAGAAACTTTATAATATATAAATATTATTTTCAAATTTTAGTTTTCAAGTTATTTTGATAATATTCAAAATCCTAAGGATAGAGGAGTCGCGTATTGAGATAAGAAGAATGCAGTTAATTGAGGGATAATGTTATTATCATCCCTAGCTTGCACTTTTAACAAGATAGCCACATTGCTGATTTATCTAGCATGTATTTTCAGGTGTCTTCAACATTTATTTCTAAACTCAATTCTTTACAGTCTCTTCAGGTAATTATACTATTACAATGATTAATAAATTGTAATGATACGCCCAAATGATTGAGAGTAACAAAAAATATTACTCTGAATGTATCATACATGGATCTATTCAGAGACTTATTTAGAGATGAAAATCGCGATGAGGTTATGTATTTTGTGCAGAAACACGAGGATAAGCAGTAAGCAACTCAGCTGCTAGATTTTCGTGAATTAGCGAGAATGATGAAACAATAAACCAAGTTGATCAGGTCTTTTTTTTATCAAGCTGACTCATACATTACATACATTATCCATTTCCCTTTTACCGCATTTCGCAGTGTCGGGGTTTCACACAACCTCTTATGGGAGTGCAACGGAGGTAATGGAGCTATTGTAGCAAGTACATTACGCTCCCCCATACTTTATCACTCATACAACTTTCATACCTTAACCTAAGGAGCTCAAACACGATAGTACTAAATTTTTAAAATTCAGTCGTAACCGAGGTTTGAACCCCTATCCCTCTGAATGAGAGGTAGAATCTCTACAACTCGACCACGGACGGCCTCAATCTAACTCATTTAGAAAATAAATTGTTTTTTTGGAAAGTGTGGATTCCTTTCAAAAATGTTATTTTATTTACGAGTCACAGTTCGTTTGACAATGGGACAAACTTTGTCAAAAAGCGTAGGTAACTACTATCCAATAGAATAACTGCTTAAAAAGGGCACTGTACTGCATTTTGTATAAGGTGGTTTAAATTTAAATATAATTCCACTTTACAATTTTATTCCGATTTATAGGTCTTTGGAAAAACATTTTTTTTTGTTTTTAGTCCATCATGCAGTTGACGATATATGTAAATTCAAAATGATTTTTACAATTTCACAAATAAAAATCAAACCAAGCGAATAATACAATGTCTTTGTTATTAATTGTTATCACGGTATTCTTTACGTATTTTAATCCATTTTATTTACGGACATTGTACTCTGATCTAAAAATGTTTATGTACACATTTTAGCGTAGTCATTATGGTATAAACAACTTACTACTAGTGCACAGTATAAAGATAATATTGTTCATGATCTGTTTAGATGTAATAGTTCCATCACAATGTCTACCGGTTTAACTTTAAGACAAATTTGTATAAAAAGATCTTTTCAAAAAGGTATTTGTATTAATTATGTAAATCATAAACGAAGTATTTCAAATAAACGCGAATCAAATGTGATAAAATCGAAAGTGGCTGATATTAATATTCCTAAGGTATCACTAGATGAATTCGTCTGGAAAAATTTGGATAAATGGCATGATAAGACCGCTCTTGTAAGTAAAAATTATTTGAGTATACAAACTAATACATAAAGTCAAAA
The DNA here is from genome assembly GCA_929113105.1 of Agrypnus murinus. Taxonomy (NCBI): domain Eukaryota; kingdom Metazoa; phylum Arthropoda; class Insecta; order Coleoptera; family Elateridae; genus Agrypnus; species Agrypnus murinus. The sequence goes on along the minus strand of OV816029.1, from coordinate 134,067,094 downwards.
TTTCTAAGGTTTGTGCTGAAACAGGTCGAAGTTATGTCTATTCTGACGTGTATAAGAAAACTCGAGCTTTAGCAAACTTCCTGTACAAATTTCAAGGACTTAAGCAAGGGGATACTGTTGCAATTGTGTTACCTAACGTACCTGAATATCCAATTATTATGTTAGGAGCAGTAAATGCTGGACTAAAATTTACTACAGTCAATCCAATATACACCGCAGGTATTTACTAAATAAGTGCTATTCTTGCTTATTTTAGTGTAAAATGAGTAACAAAATAATTACAAAAAAAGTAACAAGGTTATTTTAATAATCTAAAATAGTATGCTGTGGCGAATAACTGCAAAATGAAAGTAAAAGTGCTCTCTCAGAAATTTGTCTAGGAGGGGGGGGGCAAGCCTAGAATGAACGGCATGCTAGGGGGGGAAGCCTAAAATAAACGGCATACTATACAGGATTTTCAATAAAATTCAAATTGTTCAATTTCCAGGAGCCATTCAAACAAGAAAGGGTGCAAAAGTGCATAGTATTGTACAGCTGTTCAAATTCTTTTGTTCTTTTTCGTCATTATTGTTGACTTGCGACCAGATCATCCACTTTTCTTAACGACACTACCTCTCATGATAATATTTAAATTGTTCTTCTTGACAACCCTTTTGACATAAAATGACCAACAACATAGTTTTTACTTTGAGCCATATCTTTTTCATAGAAATAAAAAACGGCCTTCCGTACCCGCTCTTCTTCGGGTTCCATTTAGTTTTTGCAGTAGTTAACCATAGCATACGATTTATAAAATCTTATTTGAAAATTAAAAATCATAATCTGTGATCTATTACAATCTAAACAAATTTTTAGTTGTACACTTGTAACCCGTTAATAGGCCTTTAAATAGGTCCCAATCTTTACCGCAACCCTTAGGTTTAAATGACTAGGGGCCTATTTATTTTAGTGTTTAGATAATAAATGCAAAGTATATGGCTAGCGCTTTTACATTTTAAATTTTACACATTTAAAAAAAAATTCCACGCTTGTAAAATTTTCGGGGCTTCTTACTGATATTTTGCTCACTTCTTCGATTTGTAGTTTTAATATATCTTTTCGTGTTACTCTTAATTGCACAGCCAGTTTCCTTAATATTTGCATAATTTCTTCAAAATATTTATATTGTTTTTTTGTAAAATTTCTTGTTTTATTAATTCTGGGCCAATTCCTCGAATTGTATCAATTTTTTGATTAATTTTTTGTTTCCATTATTCATTGTTCATCTAGCATTTCTTCAAATCGTGCGAAACAAATGCGAAAGTTCAGATACTGCTTTTTGTATCGATCCATTCCAGTACTGATGTGGTCAGTTTTCCGATTGTCGAAAAAAAATTTCTTCCTAAATCTTGTCCTTTTCGCTGTTTCTATTTTAGTTTTATTTTGTTACTTTTCTTCAGTTCGATTTTACTTTCAGCAAAATATTTAACTGACGTCATACATTACGTAACATTAACTTAAAAATCTACCTTTTACCAGTAACTAAATGTAAAACATCTACCTAACTATAACATCTAAGAAACTCAACTAGATTTTAACAGAATTTTGTTAAAGTACCCTAAAAGGCTAAAACCCTAAAATGGCTAACATGGCTAAATACAGGATGGTATTGCTCCGCGTTGGGCAACTAAATAAATAAATGCTATAATATTTCAAAAATAAAATAATATAAAAGAAATAAGTTTTTCAAAATGCTTCAAAAATCATCATTGAGAGACACTTTATAATAAATCAATATAAAATGATAGCTCTAATACTGCGCACTGAGTTGTCTGTAATATTTTAAACACACCCTGTGTGTTGTTCTCTCTTAAAAACAAACAATGCAAAACATTCAAGCGATTTTAAGATACCAATTTCAAGGTTCGTTAAAAAGGTTTTCAGGTATGGGTCACAAAATGTAACCGAAGTCAATCAGACTCTATCATGAACAATACTTAAATGGCTGAGATTTTTTTTAATCGAATAGAACAAAATTAAACTATAACCTATAAAGAGCTAGTCAGTAGAATTTGTGGTTTCCGAATCGGTTTCGGAACCTGGTTCCTCTTGATGCAGCTGGAATTGCTATCTACTTGAACTCCACAATGGCATCCACATTATATCTCCACATACTGAACCATACTAAAACAATCATTTTTTGCAGGAAACATAAACTTCCATTCCAAAGTTTTCAATAACCAAAATTCCAAAACCCGTTCCCATAAATTTGACCTTTCTAGGTAATTTTTATCAATATTGCTTTAATTCCAATAAATGTTAAAGTTTGAAGTTAATTTAAAAAAATTACTAAATTACTTTGGGCAGTTTGTAAATCCATTGTAATTTACACACTGCTTTCTCAAATTTTTAAATATTTTATTGCAGTTGTACATAACTACTTTTAATGGCTTCTCTTTCACACAATTAATGCACTTGCATTAATTTAATGAGAACAATACTAGATTTTAATGGCATGTATTTTTATTTTTGCAATAAAATAAAAACTTACTTTTTATATAACCTTTTACAGTGATTTGTACATTTTATACTGTGTGCAGAACTGCTTTTTCTACACTACTTCTCATGACTTAACTAAAACTACTCCGACTAAAATTGTTACCTAATTTGCAATTTACACAGCGATGCTGAAGTATACTATACAAGACAAATGAACTATAAAAAACAAATTTATTACATTAAATTTGTATAAATACATACAAAGCATTATACAACCTAGCGTACAACAAAAAAATACTAGTATTAATTTTTTATACAAAATAATATAGACGTGAATAACAAATGCACGAGTAAAAATAACCTTGTTTTTTTTACTTAACGACATAATCATGACAAAGAGTAGTATTTCAGAATTTCTGGAATATTAAAAACACTTTTCAAGTTATCCACAGCATTTATCCTCTCCTGTTTAAAATAAAATTGTAAACAATTTTGCTATTAAAAACTAGATTTTTCTATTATTCATATTCTTTTATTAATTTATCTAGAGTTAAAATACCCTAACCATTTCAAGCCACCAAATTCTAATTAATCCCAACACTTATCTTACTTTTCTTTTAACGATTCTCATTTTCTTTAAATAAAATACTTGTAAATTCTCATTATCATCTCATTGATAATCAGTGGCGTAACTACGGCCTCCACAGAACCTGCGACGCGGGGGGGACACAACTCTCCGAAAGGCGTTGCTTTTGTGAAATTTTGTTTCAAATTTTAAAACAAGCATTGGAGATAAAAAAACATTCTATGGACTATTAATTCTAAGATAATGAATTATTATTAATTATTGAATATTTTATTTTAACAAAAGTTACCTACGTATAACTGTATACAGTGTGGCTGATTTTTCGTTGTCCAGGTTATATTTGCGGAAATATTAAACCTATAGGAAAAAACTAAATGAGAGACTTGTTTAGCGTAACCTGAAAGAATTCTTTTTTATATCCAACTTATTTTCTGGGAAAATATCCAAATATCCAACTTTAGTTTTTAAACGGAACATACTGTATATTTTTGGGAAATTAAGTTTTAAATAAATTTTTCTTTACAATGATATATCACAAGTGGTTTTTTGCTTTTAAATTATACTGCCCACTAATGCATTTCTAAAACGTCATTGACTTTCCAAAATGTAAGGAAAAACGACAACGGGTCCAATTTTCACAGAAATGGAATTTTTAACAAGCTTAATTCGCATTATTTGGATGATGAGAACCTTTGCAAAATTGTTGAAACTCGTGCGCATAGAATAGAAATACTTGGCAACGAAGTTTTAAGACCTCATTTTCACGATAGAACTGTGACCTATAAAAGAATTTATTATTTTTGCAAAACATCAATCTTACACGACGAAACTTGTGGTTTCAACACGATGAAGACCCACCTCATAATGGAGCTGCATTAACAAATTGTTTAGAGCATTAAACAATGAATTTGGCCAAAAACGGATCAGTAACAGAGGACCCGTTTTATGACCTCTTTGGTCAACTGATTTCCTGAAAACCGAAGTGTATGAGACTCCTCAAAATATGCAGGAACTTCAAAATAAAATCACTGCATCTAGCTTGTTAATTACATCTACAATGCCGCGAAAAGCCAGAGGAACCTAATCAAATGGGCCCAAATATGTCTAGACTTTTATAGTGGATAATCTGAGCAGTCATTATAAGAAAATTCATTGCGTATTATTGTATTTGTTAAATAGTAATTAAATAAAAGCTGCTATAATTGTTATATCTACATGACATAACTTTTTTACAGATGAAATAGCTAAACAGTTTGTTGATTCCAATACAAAACTAGTATTTACTTTAAATCAACTATGGCCAAATGTTAATAAGGCAATTAAAAATTCAAACAAAGACGTCCAGGTTGTCGTAGTCGAACATCAGGTATGTAAGCATCAAGGCAAGTCTTTTCTTCTCTTTTTGTTATGATTTTGGTTCATTTCTAGCAAAACGAAGCAGTCCCTTCAGGAACGATAAAGTTTAGTGAAATCGCAAATGGTGACCATAATCTAGAATTCCAACGTACAACAGATTTTGAAGACGTCATTATACTACCATATTCAAGTGGTACTACAGGATTTCCTAAAGGCGTTGAACTTACCATGGGAAATATTGTGTCCATGTTGCATCAACTAAATGTACCTGAATTTAAACTTCATTATGATACTGAAGGTGAAAAAGGAAACTTATTTCTTATCGCTAAAGTTATACTCATTAGTAATTTGTTTTTAGGATCTAATCAAGATGTTTTACCAGCTGTCTTACCAATGTTTCATATTTTTGGCATGATAACTGCAACTTTTAATTTATTATCTTCAGGGTCCAAGTTAGTAACTGTACCTAAATTCAGTTCGAACATATTTTTAGATGTTTTGGAGAATCATCATCCAACGTTTGCATTTTTAGTACCCCCTATAGGTACTCTAATAATGTATCTTATTATTATAAACAATTTCTAACATTTACCATTTTATTTCAGTATTAATGCTCGTTAATAATCCCAGTATTCAACCACATCATATAGAACAAATAAGAACAATTGTATCAGGTGCAGCACCCTTAGGAGCTGCAGATATTGAGAGACTGCATAAAAAGAGTAATAAAAAGATTACTCTTTTGCAAGGGTACGGTTTAACAGAAACATCTCCAACTACACATCAACAGACTCCCTTTATGAAAAATGGAATTAAGATTGGTGGTATCGGATACAATGTTCCAAATACAGACTGTAAAATAGTATCAACAGACAGTGAAGAAGAAAAAATAGGACTTGGGCCCAACCAATCTGGAGAACTTCATATTCGTGGCCCCCAGGTAATTTTATTTTTAATCTTCATTATTGTCATTGTTGATATTTATTAAGTGATGTATACGGAATCGTCATTTAGGTTATGAAAGGGTATAGGAACAATCGAAAAGCTACTGAAGATGTGCTGGATGCAGATGGTTGGTTTAGAACTGGCGACATAGCACACTATGATGAAGATAGACACTTTTTTATCACAGATCGCTTGAAGGAATTAATAAAAGTAAGCTACTTGTAGTATTTAATAATCAGATTTGCAATACGAATCTTGTTTTAGGTAAAAGGATTTCAAGTAGCTCCTGCTGAATTGGAAGAGCTCTTAAGAGACCATCCAGAGATCGAAGACGCTGCAGTTATAGGAATACAACATACACATTTTGGTGAAGTTCCTAAAGCATTTATAGTGGCAAAAAAGGGCTCAGTAATAAAATCTTCTAAAATTGAAGAATACATTGCTACGAAAGTAGCTAATTATAAACAATTAAGAGGAGGAGTCGTGATTATGGATAGTATTCCTAAAAGCCCGTCAGGAAAGATTCTTAGGCGACAGTTAAAGGAGATTAAATGATTGCTGTATTAAATTAATAAATATTGAATTGCAATATATAATTTTATTTTAGTTTTGGTTAGCAAGTATCAATTGTTATAATGCAATTTATTACCATAAATAGAATAGAAAACAACCAATTACCTAACCACGAAACCAATCAAACCTAATTTCTTTCCTATTTCACGTTTCCCAGGTAAATCTTTTTAATTGACTAAACTGAAACTAGCTGAGCTTTTCCTCGTCTAACCTTAGCTGCCGTAGTCTTCATCACTAAGATCTTTAATGCTGTTGCCTAGATAATCTTCCAAAAATATGGAACTCTGCCTTAACAGTTATAATACCAAAACCAGCGAAAGCTCTTTCGAATATATTGATCTCACAGACCAATGGCTACGTTAAAAGGTATTAAGCAAGCTATGCGGGATATCAGTTGAAAAACTCACAGAATATATCTATAATATATTCGTTTACGCAAAGAGTAACTAAAGCGATCAGATTTAGTGACCTTTCTAGTGTAATAGTACTAGTACTAGAGTTCCTATATAATAATAATAGGTTATATAAGATAAGAGTTACGACATGTGGATCCAATGTCAAAAACGACTTGATTTCTCATAAAGTATTTTCACCTATCAACTTTCAGTTGTTTGATTTAACAAATTGTTTCTTGACAAAATATGAAGGTCGATGTCAATAAATTCTTTGATTCAACATTATTATAATACTCTTAATATTTATTTACTAATAAAAAATACATATTATTAATATAATTTAATACTATAAAGAAAAATGTGTATTAGGATGTAAAGTAATGTAAATTTTGTTATAAAATCTAAAAAACAAAGTGCCCGACTATTAAGATCGTGTACTCATTGACATTGGATCTAACCAATTAAAATCCGGCATCGTACATGTCCCAACTCTTATTTTTATTATTTAATATTATTAGAAAGGAACTCTAACTAGTACCGATAATACCTGCATTCTAGCGGAATTTTATAAAAAATGATTATGCGGTAGAATAATTGTCAAATTGGAAGGTTTGAAGGTTATGTTACAACTAAAGCATGAGTCTCATTGGTTGCCTGCATAATCACCTACGACCTACCGCATGTCGAAGTCATTTTATTTAATTTTGTAACGGCCTACTTGATTTATATAAACTACATGAATCTAGTAGGCCGTGATTTTGTTGCTGCACAACGCCATCTATATTTATTGGCACGTCCCAATAGTGTAAAAATGATTTTTTTTTATATATTAGGCCTATTTTAAGCATTAAAATACTTTATTTTTTTGTTCTTTTGCATGTAGAGTTAGTTAGTTAGATTCTTTATTTCCATCATATATGATGTTATTTAGATACATTTGGTTGCTTACATGCTAAAATACTAATTACTACCTACCGCTATATTTAATCTGTAAGTACAGGTATAAATCAATTTAGTTTACATTACTTCTAATAAAATTACAACAGTTTCGCTTAAATTCTCTATTATTTTTTGAATTTTTAACATCCTGTGGTAGTTCATTATATAATTTTAACCCCTTATAGAATACAGTATTTTGTGAGGATGATTTTGTATGTAATGGTAATCTAAATTCATTAATATTTCGAGTGTTATATTCATGGTATTGTCCACACAAAATCTCGTTGACCCGTCCTTCTTACTGACCAGGACCACCGGTGATGCCCATGGACTGCTGGATGGCTCGATGACCCCTTGTTCTTCCATATCAGTAATAATCTTTTCGGCTTCTGCTCGCCTTGCTAGAGGTAGACGCCTCGGCTGCTGACGGACAGGCATAGAGTTGCCTGTATTGATTTTATGTTTTACTATATTTGTTCGTCCCTTCTGGCTATCGTCAAGAGCGAAGATATCTTGGTATCGGTGAACCAAACCCTGTACCTCTTTCACTTCCGTTCTGTTAAGGTCTTCGCACGAACTAGTAACCATACCCACTAATTTTCCACCATGGTCTTTGGGCACTGGTTTTGGAACATCAGCCATACACCTGGCTACTCGAAATACTGGCACACACTGTCCCACAAGGGTACTCTTCTTCAATGTCACCGGATCCACATTAACGTTCATAATTCTCACCGGTACTCTCTTTCCAACCTTGATCAGCGCTTTTCCCACCAGTATGCCACTATGGATCTTCTTATCACAAACAGGCTCCATCATTCGCACACATCCTACCCGAAGATCTCCATCCAAACCCGCCTCGACAACCATCTCGCTTTGACCCGGCAATATCACATCTTCAGTCAGCAAAACCCTTACAACCGGATCTTCTCGTGGATGCAACGGAAGTTCTTCGTTACCGACCTTCAAAACACCCTCTTTCAAATCCAACGTAAAACCAAATTTTCTCAGGAGGTCCATTCCCAAGATGAAGTCATCAGTGATATCGGCTACCAGCACCTCATGATCACGTTCTTCACTTCCAATGCCAATCTTCATCTTCACCACTCCGCGTGTTGGTATCACTTCACCTGTTGCTGTACGGAGTTGAGTAGTTGTTGGTAACAGCTTCATACTTGTTCGTAGAACGTTAGGGCGTATGATGGACTTTGTCGCCCCCGTATCAATGAGTAGTGGAACAGTACGATTAGCAATTTTCCCATCTACGAACAAACTGCTGGTACTATTGTTTGATGTTACGGCATGGATGGTGATCTTCGGGGCATCTTCACTCAAAGTCGACGTTCGCCCCCTCTCGTCGACCCCCTTTAGTTTTCCGACGGCTGAACTTGTTTGGGTTTAGGGCAGCGGCGTCGTATGTGCCCTTGTTCACCGCAGTTCCAGAAACGGGGTCCTCGAACTTCTTGAGGATTCCTCTTACGACTATCTTCCTTCTGAAGAACTCTCATTAATAATTCTTCTAGGCGATCTTTGGAACTGGAACCTTCCTCTTCTTCCGCAACGGTTCGAACTCGCCCGTGGCCTCGGGACGCTTGTTTTGCGGCTTCAAACTCTAAAGCGTGAGCAAGCGCATCATCAGTTGTTCTTGGTCGTGCCAGCCTCAATGATTGTTGTGTTTCCCCGTCTCTTAACCCATCAATGAAGGTCTGCACAGCGAGCTGTCCCAGAAATGAATCGGGTGCCGTAGGGTACGCCAATCGGACAAGCCGCGCAACATCGGCTTCAAACTCCTGCAGGCTTTCTCCATTCTTCTGGATACGATTCTTCACTTGCGCGTGATACACTTGTTGAAGATGTGCGTCTCCATATCTCATCTCCAATCTAGACACTAACAATTGATAATCATTTTCCTGTCCTGCTGGGATTGTTTGCAGGACGTTCAACGCGTCTCCACGCAAAGCCACAGTTAAAGAAACGGCCTTTTCCTTGCCTGTCCATCCGTTGGCCCCAGCGGCCGCCTCAAATTGTTTGTAGTAGGTGGACCAAGGTATCTTTCCATCGAACGTAGGTGGTTTTACTTTTATCCCTACGGCAGGACCCTTTTCTTCTTTAATTTGCTTCTTTACTTCATTAAACTCAGAAGTTGAGGGAAACCGTAGTTGCCTCATTCTATCTTCCAACATATCGGTTATGTCGTCTTTCTTAGCTGTTGATGGTAATTGCATTTGGGCTATTTTCTCTTCTACCATCTTTATTACCCTATCTTGTTCCGCCAATCTACCTTCCAATAGTCCTAACGCGCTGGCATTCTCCAAAAATTCTTCGAAAACTTTATCTTCCAACGCTTTGACATTTTCCAACAATTCTCCTTTAAGCCTTCTAGAACTGTCTTCGGATTTCCTGGAATTCTCCAGTATTTCTTCCTTTAGCATTCTAACATTTTCTTCGGCCTTTTCTAGTAATTCTGCAAACCTTCTAGAATTCTCTTCGTGTTTTTCCAGTACTTTTTCTTCCAGCGCTTTAGTATTTTCAAGTAATTCTTGTTTAAGCATTTTAGAATTTTCTTCAGACTTTTCCAATAGTTCCTCTTTTAACATTCTGGAATTCTCTTTAGACTTTCTAGAATTCTCTTCGGACTTTTCCAATAATTCTTCTTTAAGCATTCTAGAATTCTCTTCCGACTTTTCCAGTAATTCCTCTTTTAACATTCTAGAATTCTCTTCGGACTTTTCCAATAATTCTTCTTTAAGCGTTCTAAAATTCTCTTCTATTTTACTTAATAACAAATTAGTATCAATTGCGGGTCCAGGTATTTCGAAGAGGAAACTTTCAGGATCTTCTTGCTGCTCCAAAAGCCATTCTCTTAGCCGATTTATTAACACACTTTTAAGGCCCGTTGTGTCTAAATCTCGTTCTTCAAGTTCATGTTTCAAGTCTATTACTTTGAGATCTTTTAACAGTTTCATCACCATTTTAATCGTTTGTTGAAATTATGTTTTAACACCAAAAATTTTATTCTCACAGCACTCTAATTAATTATTACGCGATTTTATTTATTTTAAAACTCCACACCTGACATCACTGTAACGTTCTTTTTCAATAATAACACAAGTGCTGTTTAAATCGTCTATTCACAAACAAATATTTATTCCTATACACTAATGAATACACTATAAATTAACGCTATGATTATAAACCATTAAAACTATTATTTACAGATTATGAATTTCTAATATAACATTTATCTATACAGTTACTATTTATTTTGTGAAACACAGTTAACGACTCGCTGTTGACTACTTCTCTTTTATCCGCGAATCCGCTTTTATACCCTCATATAAACGTTCCAGAAGTCGCCCGAACATACCATGTATTTCTAGAATACACTAGAAGGTCGAGTGCATTGCGCTGCCGCTCCGGAATGTTCCACGACCCATTGACGGCCGGACCAGACGATGCGTTGCACTCGTTACAGTAATTTATAAAATAAATGCATGATCTTTAGATGTCTCTTTCGCGAGAAATCATTTATTTTCTAAATAATTGGACTATTTAAAAAAATGTATGTTGTTTATTTAAATTTGCTAAGGCCTCTTCAATATCCCAATTATATTCGTTTTCAGATTCACTGATTCTCACGAGTTTGACAAATATCGTGACATTAAAAAATAATAGTAATTACAAACGTATCCATGGTAACGACAAAACCTACTTAATGTTTGGTGGATATACAGGGCAAAAATAAATTATCTTAAATCTATTTTTTTCGGGGATATTTCCTTAGTTAATAGCTTTGTATTCATAATGGTCGTACAAAAAATAGTATAAGCATCTCAAACAGTAAGGAGTTTACCGATCTCCTCCAATATTGGCGACTTCGCTTCGCTCAGTCGCCAAACATTGTCGTCGATCGGTAAACTGTCCTTACTGTTCTTGATACTTATTATACTATAATTTTACTTTTTACACTCGTGTCTAAAGTGTTACTCTAGATATCGCTTTAGATACTAGTGGTATAATAGTAATTTATGTTATAAGTCCTGGAAATGGAATTTTACAGTCGAGTAAGATCGGAACATCGAAACGAGACTGTAAGACCATTTACAGGACGTATGACGTAATGCGTTTTATTTCATACTGCAATTATTGGAATATTGGTTTAATTTAAAAAAAAATTATATAAAATAAATTTCCGAATGCAAAATATGGACATCTATGAAGAACGAGTTTCCATGGTAACTGATTACGTACTAAAACATTGTCCACTTGATTGATTGTATTTGCGTCCGGTAAAATTTTTTACAGTCACAAGTCCTGTAATAGTTATTTACGTATAGAGGGCCGAAAGTGTAAGATTGCGCCCGCCGGCTAAAGGTTGAGGCCCGACGAAGGAGGGCCTTAATTTAGCCAAGGGCGCAATCTACTTTCGGCCCGAGGTACGTACAACGTTTTACGCCCAACTGCAAAAGAAATATTAACTTTAAATTATCGTAAAATCATCTATCATAATTCATAATTTCACAACGTTAAAAATAGGCGGCGTGATGGCTGATCGTAACTATGACTTCACGCGTAAACAATAAAACCAAAAATATTGTGACATTGCGAGTAAAAAGTGAAAAAAAGTGCGAAGAAATGAGTATTCCAGAGTCTGAAAGCATTTCAGACGAAATCATAGCCTTATCCAGAGAAGCGGTCTCTGGATTATGCCCCAAAAAATCGAGAAATCGGTATGAAGCAGAATTTCAAAATTTTCTCCAATGGTTGCAACAAAAGCAAACAAGCACAATTAATGAAACAGTGTTGTTAGCGTATTTTAGTGAAAAGGTATGTTTATTCATAGCATAAATTCAGGTTTATTATTTGAGCTATTTATTTAATTTTCAGTCTAAAGTATATCAAAGCAGTTCACTTTGGAGTAAATATTCGCTGCTCAAGAAGATGCTAATTATTAATAAAAATGTGGATATTAGCCAGTTTTGCAAATTAATAAGTTTTCTCAAAAATCAAGCTGTTGGGCATGAACCGAAGAAATCAAATATTTTGACCAAAGAGGAGGTTACCAAATTTATTGTTGACGCTCCAGATGACGTCTATTTGATGCATAAGGTAAAAAATAGTTTTAACGATATCTGTCTAGCTGTTATAAGTTACTTTACCTATTTTGAAACATAGATTGTTCTTGTCTTTGGGCTTTTTGGTGCCTGTCGCCGAGGAGAGTTAGTGGACATTACCATAGATGATATCGAAGATAGAGGTTCAGTTTTGGTGGTTACACTACCAAAAACCAAAACCAATAAAAAAAGAATATTTACCATTGTTGAGGATGACTCTGTGTCGGGATTGAAATTATACAGAAAATATGCTGCACTGAGACCAGCAAATGTCACACATCGTCGTTTTTTTCTACGATACAGAAACAACACCTGCTTTCCGCAACCTGTAGGCAAAAATACTATTGGAACAATACCAAAAGTAATTGCAACTTACCTCCATCTTCCGAATCCAAACAAGTACACAGGCCATTCATTTCGCAGGACCAGTGCAACTTTACTGGCCGATAGCGGTGCAGATATTACTAGTATAAAAAGACACGGAGGGTAACTACATAGTAATTTTTTTAATTACTTCTATATTATGAATATTTTGTTCTAGATGGAAAAGCACAAATGTCGCGGAGGGCTATTTGGAAGATTCGATAACTTCAAAAAATAAAATTACACGTTCAATTCTGGGAAAGAAGTCACTTCCGCAATACGAACGTGGAAGTATGAGTTCTTCAGAGGGAACATCATCGGTAACATCGGTACCATCACATGAATCATTAGCTAATATGGCAGCTAATTCTTTCACCGAAATTGGAATTACAACAGCTGATACTCCGATTGAGATGTCGTCCTCTCCCATTTCAAGGGAACTCAAAGCAGTGGCGCCATCAAGTTCTTTTTCAAATGTTTCTAATTGTACTTTTAACATTTATAATTATTATAAATAAATTTTTATAATAGTTTTTGGATGTATGTAGGCGTTTTTTTACAGCGGGCGTTTTTTACACTTTAAGGCGCGCGATGTATTGTCAAATCTGGATTATGCGGGCGTTTTTTTTACAGTAGGGCGTTTTTTTTACACTTTACCGCCCGCGATTTAATGTCAAAGTTGGATTATGCGGGCGATTTTTTTACAGCGGCCGATTTTTTTACACTTTACCGCCCGCGATGTAATGTCAACGTTTCCGCCACGGTCACCAAGATGTAAAGTACCCTTTTCGATGCAGTAGGGCGTAAAATTTTTTACAAGCATACTAGACCGTAAAATCGCATGTTCTGGACTAAAAAGTTTGACGTAAAACTGACAAATGTGACACAGTATGAAATAAAATGACATTTTCGACTCACGACAATACAAAAAAGTCAAAAGTTCTGCTTTTAATAGGGTTTGTAACACTTTAAAGGAGTGGTAAAGCAACAATTGCATAGCAGATTTTGCTAATAATATCAAAATATGAAATAAAACTTTCTGGACGATTTTCCAATTTAGAAGAAAATAACGGATAATTTTAATCCTTTTTTTGAATTTATAATTATAAATTTATAATTTATAATGTGCGAAATGTTTTCGTTAATTTTTTACCCTGCCGGTCCGCAAGCAAATGCTACGTCGTTTGGCAGTCCGCGAACGAAAAAGGTTGGGAACCGCTGCTTTAGAATACTCTGCCGCATATTCTTTTTTCGCCTTGAATATGGTGCTTTTAGATACTCTTACATTACATCGCGTTCTTTTGAATACTGATTAAATCTTAGGATATAAAACTGTAATAAGGAACATAATCATCTACCACATACAACCGGGATGGGGTCTCAATATGGCGGAGTAGGTATTTTCGGTTTTGTAATTAGATATTTTCATTGGCGGTTCTCACCGTCTCGAAATGCGCACATAAACTACATAACCTCAATTTTAAAACATAGTATTTTTAAATTAATCTTGGAATATAAATTTTGTATTTAATATTTTAAGCAAACGAATACTTGCTTATGAAATGTAATTCCCTTCATAGTATTTGTCGGAGTTTGAGAGAAAAGCAGACGTAGGTGGTGTCTAATGGCGGCCAGTGTGGCGTCTCTTCTCATAAGAGGCGTCGCTTTTATTAATTTGATATGTCATAAATGGTGTACAAGCTAGATTCAAACGATGTGAATATCAGAAAAATGTGCTAATTTTCGGCGCAACTGTACAACCAGCAATGGTACCAACCAAGTGGAACCATTCTGATCTTGCACCTGCGCATTATTCGAAGAAAGTTGGCTTGATCCCGATGTTCAGTACGCATAGGGACTGCGAAAGCACGGCCTATCGATCCTTTTGGCTTGAAGAGTTTTCAGCAAGAGGTGTCAGAAAAGTTACCACAGGGATAACTGGCTTGTGGCGGCCAAGAGTTCATAGCGACGTCGCTTTTTGATCGTTTGTATCCAATTTGTAAGCAAGACTGATAATCTACCAAATTTACCTCAGTATCGACCTGTTGCGACTTATAGAGCTTTCTGTAAAGCAAAGTATAAGCTTCTTAATGAACCAGTGAAGGGTTTCCCAGGTTTCAAGGCAAAGTCGGATTCAACTTGGCAAAGAATCTCAAACCAAGTAGTAACTGAATCGGGAAATAATCTGTTTAAGAACTTTCGAAACAACTTACTGGGTGTGTCCAAAAAAAAGACCATTTTCAGCATTATAATTTAAATATTTATAAAGTTTTTTTTGTTCAAACTTTTAATAAAGTTTTTGTTATTGATCTAGTTCTAAAACTCGTTTAATTATTTGTGACCGAAAATAACGACACTTTACCTGAAACACCCTTTATATGAAAATGAAAGGAATACAATTAATATAAGAATAGACATTTTTGAAGATCATCTATCTTCAGTGTTACAGAAGAATTACATTAACATTATTACCAACAACAAAACTGCACTTTTACATTCGCCTGAAGTGAACGTTGCCAAGTTTCTATATTGGCGGTAACGAAAAGTAGCTTAAATTTTGCCATTGTTAAGAATCTTTGATTTAATAAAGCTATAAAGAAAGTAATTGGAATTTAGTTAAATTATTTTTGAAGTATTCAAAATATCCAATAAATGAGAGGGTTAGAAAAATTATCCTGAAGAACTTCAAATTATCCACAAATCGAAGAATTATCCGCAAATCGGCAGCACTGGTAGATAGTAGATCTAAAAGCAAGTGAAATATGGATAAATCACGATAAATCAAACGTTTACATTAAGGGTTGCCAGATTTATTAAAAAGCAATGCGCCAAACTGATATAAAAATCGCCAATAAATATAGATGGCGTTACAAAGCAACAAAAGTCAAAATCTACTAAGGGTCCATCTTTCCATCTCCGTAAACTTTATCTGACACTTGGCCGGTTTCACAAAGCTTGATTAAGTTCTGATTAACTTAATTGTCATTAAATTCAAAATTCAGACATTTTATTGGCTGAAATTTAACAGACCTTGAATTTTATCCAATTATATTTCTAGATTTCAAATTTAATCACAATTAAGTTAATCACAGTTTAATCAAGCTTTGTGAAACCGGGCAACTGACAGTTAATTGTTGAGTAAGTTTCGGAAAGGGAAAATAATGGGCTTTCCAACTGTGAAAAATATACAAGGTGATCTATTTGAAATCACAAAGCTGCCCTATTCCCGAGAATACGTACGTCATTTCTGGATAAATCGGAAGTGGAAAAGAAAGACGAATACTAAAAAAAAAAACTAAGAAGAAGACTGGCAAACATCGCATTCTATTATCTCAATTACTTCAAAAGTTATTTACGATTATAAAGGGTCAAAATATAATGAGACACCCTGTATAATTTCACATGAATAAAAAAAATTACCTGCGTTAATCAAAACAAAAACAAAAAATATACCTAAAAAATGACATTACCGAGGTTGTACGTGTTAAAAATCCATATAGGTATCGAAGTATGAATTTTTCCTGCTTTCTGTGCTCTGTAACTCCAAAACTGTTAATTTTAGAGCTTCGTATCCCTGGAGACTTTCCATCAGGATAATGTAAACTACAACATATCACAGTTTCAGCCAATTTGAATGGTATCCAATTTCCGTAAGAAATGTGCGGAGTCCTTTGCACGAGGGCACTCATTAGATTTGGTGGGGCCCTGTACATAATTTCCCATTATATTCACATTACACTAACATTCATAATGCTAGTTGTCAGATTAATTCTTATGTATTTTTTGTTACATATTTATTAAAAATAATTATTAAGATTGTTTGGCTAAAAAAGTAAAAATTCTAATAAAACGAACAAATAGGTAAAAATAATAAAATCTTACTATTATAACAACTTTATTCCTCATCAGAAATATGAAATCGTGTATTAGGATAGCAGAAAATGCTGAGGATGGTTTTGCTGGAATCCTGGTAGCTACATTGACATATTGAAGAGCCCCCGTATGTAGCCACACGAGTTGTAATATCATCATTAGTAGTGCTACTGGCTACCAGATGGCGTCCAGTTTTACAAATTTTCAAGAATGTTTCAAATTTAACTTTGTTAAAAGTTAAAAAATATTTTGAGTTATTTTATAACAATTTTTAATAAGTACATAACAGAAAATGCGTAAAACATAACGTAACAATTAGCATTAAGAACATTAATAAAAAATAATGGAAGCAGGAGTGTTTCCAGGAAATTAAACAACAATTACCACGAGACCTTAATAGTAGCAAACGATTCCATACAATGCGCATGCGCTGACATCAATCGAATTAAAATTTACTTACCATTAAACGTTTGAAAGTCCAATTCGTCAACAAGAAATTCTACACCGTGTTTTTGCCCTAAATGGTGCACCAAATCTTCGTTTATCCGAAAAGAAGAATTATGAGTGAGTATGTGCTTTTGCAAACTTACTTTTTGTGAACACAAATAATACACTCCAACAGTTTCTCACCACTATGAGTGAGAATGTGCTTTTGCAATCCTCCTTTTATCGAGCATTTATAACTACAAACATTACACTCAAATGGCTTCTCACCACTATGAGTCAGCATGTGCTTTTGCAAATTTATTTTTTGCGACCCCTTGTAACTGCAAATATTACACTCAAATGGTTTCTCACCACTATGAGTCAGCAAGTGCTTTTGCAAATTTGATTTCTGTGCGCATTTATAACTACAAATATTACACTCAAATGGCTTCTCACCAGTATGAGTGAGCATGTGCATTTGCAAATTTATTTTTTGCGACCCCTTGTAACTGCAAATATTACACTCAAATGGCTTCTCCCCACTATGAATCAGCAAGTGCTTTTGCAAATATGATTTCTGTGCGCATTTGATTGTGATACGTTTTAGTTTACATTATTCTGATCAAAAGTCTCTTTGGCTACAATGCTCTATAATTAACAGTTTTGGAGTTACATAGTAAGGAAAGCAGAAAAAATGCATTCTTCGGTATATAGATTTTTAACACGTACAGCCTACACCCTTGGTAACGTCATTTTTTGTGTATATTTTTTGTTTTTGTTTTGGTTAACATAAGTAATAATGTTGTGTTGTATTCATGTGGAATTATACCGAGTGTCCCGTTATATTTCGACTCTTTATATACCTATATAGCTTTTGAACTAACTGAGATAATGTAATGCGATGTTCGCCAGTCTGCTTCTTAGTTTTTTAAGTTTTTTCTGAGTAGCCGTTTGTTGCCCACTTCCGGTTTATCCGGAAATGATATAGCGTATTTTCGGAGATTTAAATAACATGCAGTATTCACATTAAGAGCTGATAAAACCATACCCTGTATAATAACCATGATAGTATGGTCCTTTTGGAAAGGAGAACCAATGGACTTTCCAACGTGTTTGGTTAACGCTCATTATCTCTTCGAGCTCACCACCTACAGGCGGTGGCTTTTAGGAGGTTATTTAACAGCCCTCAAGGAAGACTTATGTAAAAGTCCAATGACTTCAACTGAACTTTCCTACGCTATTTTTTTAATTTGACTGCACTGGGTGTAATGTTTTTCAATATTTATGTTGCAATTAAAACCAATATTTCTATAATATTTATGCAATATTAAAAAAATTGTGCAATATTACTGCGATATTACAAAATATCTCATTAACATACCTCAACAATGGGTGTGTAAAAATCTTTTTTTTTTCGTTACAGATCTCCTCTTTCACATGCCTTACATGATGGCTGTTAGAGGCCCCCTTAAGTCATTGAGGTGTATTTGGGTTATTTATGTAGTATTTTATTTTATTTAGCAGGTTATAAATAGTCAAAAATAAAATAAATTGATTTGTCAAAATGGTTTGTTTAAAATACATATCGTTACAAGAGAAACGCTTGTAAACGCGGTGATGACGTAGTTACTACCAGTCAGTAATGTATTAGACAGAACATCGCCACTCCGACGCCGACGCCCCGGTTGTATTGGTAGAAACGTCGTTATTAAGAATTTTCTAAATGCTCATATCTCCCTTATTTAGCATGATAAAAAGTGCGGTTTTTAATCCGAAAGTATAGGTGCGTCCCAATTGTTTAGCCCTTAGGTTTATCCACTCTCGATAGATTAATAGTTTGCATGATTACTACATAATTCAAGGCTCGTAAGTTCATGGTAGTACTTCATAGCTATGAAAATTGTTTTTTCTCGTCTTTTATATTAATGAACATTGTCGAAGGGTATCTTATAAGAACATAACAGTAACATCTCAAATGCCAAATTGGCACAAAAGCGTCATATCTGATAATCTTTTTTTCGTTAAATAGTTGCATACTCAACTGAACAGCGTTGCGAGATGAGTCCAAGAGCAAAATCCAAGAGGCTAGAGATGTCAAACAAAACGCTGTCAATAGAGTTTACCAAACACGACAACAGACATACACATTGCTGTTTAATAAATTGCAGAATTTCTGCGTACATTGCATCTAACTTTTTAGTAAATATAAATTGAAATAAGTTACCTTATCATTTACTTTTGGATCCAAAATGGCGGTTGGATTGGAAACAAATCATGTTAGTTGTAGTACATGTTAAACCATTTTGATAAAAGATTTAGATTCGTTTCCTTAGAAAGCACAACTTTATCACGAATTGCTACCACAAGATTACAACTGTACCTAGATCCGAGACAATCTGGAAGATAATGTTTTGAATTTGATGTTCTTCTCAGACGAATCATGGTATTATCTTTGTAGATATATTAATTCGCAAGTGATAAGAATGTGGAGTACCGATAATCCCAATTTCATTAAAGGAAAAACCGATTGCATTGTTCGAAAAACCAGTATTTGACTAGCTCTTTCGCGAAGGATATTGGTCGGTCTCATTTTTTTGAAGAGGCTATCACTACCAAAAGATACTAGAACACCATTCTGAATTGGTTCATCGATCAACTCGATGACAAGGAACTGCAATACGGTTACTTTCAGCACTTCGGTTACTTCTATGTGGCTCACGGTTAAACACCATTCTTAAGACACCGCTGCATATACTCGAGAAGATTTACAACAAAAGTTGTGAAAGAATGTGATAACGTTACACCTCACCTTTTACAGAAAGTGTTTGATAACATGAACAGACGTGTTGAACTGTGCATTGAAGAAGGCAAACATTTAACCATCTTTTGAAGTTTAAAATAAGATTAGTTAGTAAATAAACGTAATGTTATGTCAGCATGATTTTAAGTGATTGATTTATTTTGATTTTTGTAATAATTGTTAGTTGAAATCGCAAGAGCGCATATCTGACAGTAAAAAACAGGTTTGCCACTACATAATTATAAAGTTACTCTCCAAAAATACAAGTTTTATGGCGTTACTGTAAACATAGGACTGGATGCGCATGATCACTTATTAATCTATAATTGTATAAACCGACAAGATTTTCTTAGTTGTCACTTATTAATTGTTAGTTGTTAATCCTTAGTTGTTAATTGCTGTAGAAACTAGGCATTTACATTACTTACTAATAGAATAGATAAATAGAATATTTAATAATAAAATTTGACAGTAAATATAAGTAAATATGCAGTCTGTTTGATTTAATGCGCCCCGCTTTGTAGCAACTTTATTTTCGATCAGAAATGGTATAAACTGTATATATTATTAAATGGCATAGAATTCTATATGTTTAGAAAATTCTGTGTTTACTAAATCAGCGTGAGCGTGATGACGTCATAGAACTTTTTTAATTACATTTTTACATTTTTAAATTACATGCTAGGTATTTTTTTACTGAAATCGATAGAGTATTGTGTTCTCTTTTCAACCATAACAAATATTCATCCTCTTACATAAGAAAATTCTCAAGAAAAACGTGAAAAATGATTTACGAATAGTAGGCTTTGATTTTTGGTTCTCCAATTATTAAAACACAGTTATTTAGCAAGCTTAGGTAAATAATGAAGCTTCAGTTCTTACAGTGACGTATTTAATTTTTTTTTCGAGGGGAAGGAAGGTATAATATTGTTTCAGCAGCTATTTTATTATTATAATATTACCTTTGCTAATGACAACTTAGCTGTCGAAACAATATTGTCAGGTTATAATTTAATCAATACTGTGAAACTTTTTTTAATCTTTATTTATTTCAATCAATAGAATAAATTGAAAAACTTATTTTAGAATTTTCCTAATAGCATACGAATAGAAAATGATTGATGTATTTATTACCAAGCCAGAAAATTAATCTTATCATATCGAACATGAAGAACAAGAATATGGCCATGCTAAATCTGCATTTTAGCCGCACTGCAGAGGGCGCTGGTTAAAATCTTTTGGGCGGTCTGTCACCCACGAGCAACTTTCCAAAGTTTCTGGCAATTATGATTTGGTATCTTTTGCATTATAAGGAATACCAAGATACCACTGCCAGAATCATTAGACAGTCGGGTGTGGGTATTATAGTGGGTATTTAATTATAGGTAGGTATCTGTTAAATTCGCAATTTTCAGGAAAATGACAAAAACCTACAAGAAACAGATCAACAAATTATTTGCCTTAATTGCGAAAATCAGAATACCACATGTGTTTTCAATGGAATAGGTATGTCGAGATGTTCTTGCAAATGTCTCCCTCCTAATGACTAATCACTAAAACAATGGATTTACAGAAATACTTGAAATACGCCATGTCAAAGTTGACAGGTGAAATTATAGGTAGGTATCTGTTAAATTCGCAATTTTCTAAATCACGAAAAATGACCTTATGTGTTAAAATATGGAAAATATTTTATTAATAATAATGATAATAATAATTGCTACAACCCATAGCCTGGAAACCAAACCCCAGAAGCTAGAAGCTTGTGCGGGAGGGAGGGGGGCGATTATTATTATTACGTAGGCCGTAAGAAAAAATGTTTCTAAAGACATTTTACGTTCACATATCTAGTTTGAACAAGATATCCCAACATAAGGAAAATGTTTGTTAACATTTCTACACCCCATAACCACTGGCGGATCTGAGGGGGGGGCCATGAGGGCCATGGCCCCCCCTAGAGGAGTTCTAAATAGTTGACATTGGTTCAACGACCAGAGTCATGTAAGTAAACCTTTGATTGGTTTTCAAACAAGAAGAAAACACACCTTATACTTTATACAAACCAAAATTATTCGTTCTATTTGGATGTTTTTCCAAACAACCCAAATCCACAGATTTCTATATTTCATTGGAGTCGTTCATCATACAATAAACTATGAAACAGAAATATTCTTCTATGCAGTGCGAATGTGTGCAATAAATACAGGCGGCCGGTCGGGCCGGCGGCTAAATCAAAGGCGGCAAAACTGATAACGATAGAGGAAAAATAATTGTTATTGGGGACTGTGTTCTTAGTAAAAAGCATCTTAGCGGTAAACCGTGAGCGGTGAGCGGTAAGAATCAAAAACAAAGGAGCATTAAGTAGAAAATAGTTGTTTTTTGTCGGAAACCACATTTGTTCTTCAAACAAGATTAGTGGGGTTCAGCTATAGATCTTTTCATTAAATTAGAATATTAGAAATAGTGATAAGTGAAATTGAATTTATCGTAAAAAATGGTAAGTACCTATATGCAACACTGACATTATTAACGAATTTGATTTTTGCATATTTTCGAAACCGATAAACAGTGTATAAAATTTATAATCACTTGTATGAATAAAACTATTTAGAACCAAAGTAAATTCTTCAATGCATTCTCGAGAATCATTTAATTTCTACATTCCCATGGTCATGGTGAAAAAACATTGAAACTTTCTATTTGATCTGGAGAACTGAGCTGAGTTATTTAATTTTTCAGATGAATAAAAGGAAGATTGATTCTTACTTTTTGTCAGTACAAAAACAACAAAATTGAACAACCAAGACAACCAACTGAAAGTATTCAAAGCGAGGCAGCACCGTCATCATCTCAAGAAAACTCTTTTCTACCAGAGGAAAATATAGAAAATGAAAATATTTTCGATATAGGTAAAGCAGTTGGTCGAACAATGAATGACTATGAGAAATACAATTTCATAAAAAATACTTGGTATCCGCCTCGTAACCATGTGTTGCCGTTTTCGGAACACAATAAAAATAATCGAATCGTGAAACGTTATTTGAATCATGCTCATTTATCAAAATATGAATGGTTATCGTATTCACTCATCCATAAAGGACTATATTGTAAATACTGTGTTGTCTTTGCCCAAGTTAGTGGCAGAAATAAGTCAGAGTGTCTCAAGAGTCTGGTTCAAACGCCTGTGACAAAATTTGCCAAACTTTTTGGTAAAGATGGTGCCTTGGATGTTCACGATTCCAATAAATATCATAAAGAAGCAATCTTGCGTTCAAATAGTTTCTTTAATTGTTATGAGAATCCAACTTTTGATATACGGAATGTATTATCGGAAGACAGAAAAAGACAAGTAGAAGAAAATAGAAAAAGGTTGGTACCAATGACTCGAAGTGTTATTTTCTTAGCAAGGCAAAATATTCCATTTCGAGGACATAGGGATGATGGAGAATTATTCAACACCAGCCGAATCAACGAAGGAAATTTCAGAGAACTACTGCGATTTCGAATTGAAGCTGGAGACCGAATGTTAGAAGAGCATTTGAGATCGACTTCATCCAATGCAACTTATATCAGCAAAACTATCCAGAATCAATTGATACATTTTTGCAGTGAAGAAATTATTTCTACTATAATATCAAAAATCAAGTCTGCGAAGTTTTACAGTATAATGTTTGACGAAACCACAGATATATCTCACGTTTCTCAAATGTCACTAGTAATCAGATACCTTGAAGGAAGTGAAATGAAGGAAGACTTCGTAGGATTTGTAGACTGCCATACCGAAAAATATAAACTAGACCCAGATACAATGGAGCCTGTTCTTACAGGTAAAATTCTGGGACAATTAGTCGTAAGCCAAGTGAAGAAACTCAATTTGCCATTCATGGATTGTGTTGGAATTTGCACGGATGGTTGTAGCGTCATGACTTCTAAGCAGAATGGTGCTGTTCAAGAGGCTCAAAAAATGCTGATCTCGTCCGTCCGTTGTCCCTGTTTAAGTCATGCATTGAATCTCAGCCTTTCTAAATCATCGTCTGTGCAATCCGTTCGTAATGATATGGGAGTAATGAAGGATGTTGTATCATTTTTCACCGGGTCTTCCAAGAGAAATTATGTCCTGAAACATATTCTTCAGGGCCAACTTCATTCCCTTTGTGAGACACGATGGGTGGAGCGACATGACTCAGTCCTGCAATTCCGAGTATTTTTGCCAAAAATTGTTCAATCACTCGATATAATATCGTCTTGGGAAGAAAGAGACTCTTCGAGTAAGGCACAAAACTATGCTTCTGCTCTAAAAAATAGTTCGTTCATTGTAAGTCTTTTTTGTATGTCTTACGTTTTTTCTGTAACGATGACGCTCAGCAAGTTGCTCCAAAAAAAAAACTTGGACTTAGGTGCCGCCAATGATGCAGTTTTGAGTACACTGGTAGTTCTAAAAGAAAACCGACAAGGAGCTGAAAAACATTTCAACACAATTTTCATGAATATTGAAAAATCGCTAGATGAACTGGGGGCAACTTTGAGCAAACCCAGAACCACTGGAATCATGAGACATCGACCAAATCCAAGTTGCGAATCACTGGAACAATACTATAGGCAGATTATATATATATATATACCCTTGCTCCACAGTATAATTACAGATTTGGAGGGTCGATTCACTGCTGATACAACCAGTTTGTTCAATTTGAACATTATAACACCCACGGTAATTAGGGAAGTTGGTATGACATCTCTGGATTCAATAGCACGGACCTTGGTGGAAAGATTTAAGAAACTTTTTCATCAGAATCTGGAGGTTTTGTTCACAGAATTCAAAAGCGAACTGAGGTTGTGGAAGACGAAGTGGGTAAAAGCCTCCGAAGAAAAACTTCCTATTCCTGACGAGGCTTTAGGAGCCCTTGCTCAATGCGATGAAATAATGTTTCCTTTGATAACATCATTTTTAAAAATTCTCATTACACTTCCGATCAGTGTTGCCTCATCGGAAAGGAGTTTTTCTTCGTTGAGGCGAATAAAAAGTTGGCTCCGATCTACTGTTTCAGAAGAAAGGCTATCTGGCTTAGCCATTATTAACGCAAATCCGGACATTGCGATCAATGAACAATTTGTTATTAATAGATTTGCCAACAGTGGCCAAAGAAATATGGATTTTATTTTATAAACAATAATTTGATAAGTTTTTGTTTAATATGTTTTATTTTTGGAAGTTTATTATTAGAATTGTGGATTTGTGTTTTTGTTTGTTTCGTTACATTTTTATCCATCTTATTTACAAATTTCCATGCCCCCCCCCCCTGAAAAACTCCCTAGATCCGCCAGTACCCATAACTGACTATTTTGAAATCATTAAATAATAGTTTATGATAGAAAAGTGTCAAAAGTGAATGTTTATTTTGCGAAAAGAGAAGTTTGGCCCAAGACGTGCCAGCAGAGTTAGTAATCTCTTCGAACAAACTAAATTCACTTTTAACACGTATATCATACATTATTTTTTCTACAAACCCTATTAAAGGGGTTAAAAAAAGATAAAAATACAAAATTGTAATGCAAAGATCGAATGGCTTATAATTACGAACGAACATCTATCAGAACAACCATTGCTGTTATTACCACAATATCAATTGTGGTTATGGTAATTTATTTATTGAATTTACTTATTACACTCGTGTCTAAAGTGTTACTCTAGATATCACTTTATGCATAAAATGACATTTTCGACTCACGACAATACAAAAAAGTCAAAAGTTCTGCTTTTAATAGGGTTTGTAACACTTTAAAGGAGTGGTAAAGCAACAATTGCATAGCAGATTTTGCTAATAATATCAAAATATGAAATGAAACTTTCTGGACGATTTTCCAATTTAGAAGAAAATAACGGATAATTTTAATCCTTTTTTTATTAAGTCAGTTTGAATAATACTAGATAATACCTTCCTATGTGAAAAATCCATATCAACTCTCGCATAAATAAAAGTATTCAAGCACTGAAATTAATCTATCCCCATAGACAAATATTAACTACTGAAACAACAAAGACCTTGCATTGTTATTCATTTATTTTATCTAATTTTTTATGCTGTAGCGAAATTTACGATGGATAAATAAATCCATTTATTTAATATTATACTGTATATTTATTTTTGTTGTATTTTTTAACTATTTACTAATTGTGAAATAAATAAGGATTAATAAAAAGTTTCAATAAATTGTTTTAAATAAGTTTTACTATTTGCTAATTAAAACTTACTTCTTACAAAATACGTTACGCATGTGCTCAAAAGGATATTTATTAATTAAAATTCCCATTCTCTATTCCATAGAAATATTTTAAATTTATTTCTAAGAAGGCAAACAATGAACGAAATATTATACACTTATAAATAGGGTCTAATAAAACATGTATATTTATCTCCAATATTTTTTTTCTGTCAGAATTTCTTGATATAAACATCACAACTGCTCGAATTACAAATACGAATGAAGTTCCTCTAGTGGGAAAATACCTTAACTTCTTATCTCCGCTTGGATATCTTTTTTACAGCCATTGTCAGTTGGGTAGCCTAAAATTAGGAGTAACGGTATAAATCGCTGTCAGGAACATTGCGCACTTTGTTAGAGTTCATCACAAAATTCAGAGGTGTTAGCGACATGCAGTTTTCATAAACACATTCTCCATTGAATTTCCAAGGGGATGACATATTTCTAATTTTCTAAGAATTTCTAAACTTGTAGAAAATAACAATCTAAAGTTGCCGAAGTTTGAAAGGCTCTCTATCAATTATTACAAAATATCCACCCTTGAAAAATATGTCAAACCCTAGGTATATCCTTTATCTACAATTTAAGACCTCGAGCAAATCTTCATCTCATTCCTGAAGGTGTGTGAACTCTAACGAAAATTGGTCGGAAACGACACTTTCAGCACGTAATGAAGCGAACCCTTAATTGAAATCTCTTTAATAAAAGTATTTTAGTTTCGGTATTTAAATCGTGTTCAGTATTCTTTGCCTGTTAATAGTCATTTTAATCTACTTGAAATTTAGTTTGTCAGATGATTATTTCATTTTGGGTTTTAAATATGTAAACCGTCTATTATTTATTCTAAGAGGGATTATTTGTTTATTTTGATCTTGAAATTTTAGGTATTCCATTAGTTGGTGGTTATTTCTTTTCAGCCAAGCCTTGTTAATACGACTTGAATTTTTGTTGGATTTCATATTTTTCTTCGTTTTGCGTAAACTATTGTTATATTTTCTAGCATGTATTTTCCTTTTCGTTTTACGGAAACTGTTTTTGAGTGGTTTATTTATTGGGGTCTGTATGCTTTTAATCCGTTTTGACTTTGGGTCAAGTTTCGCTTCATAAGATTTGCGTTTTTGGGTCTATTTCGTAAATTTTGATTTTTATAGCTGTCAAGGTTATTGATTTTGACTCGAATAGGTTTTGAAATAAAGATTTCTGTATCATTTAAATTTGATTGATCCTTCGGATTTGATTCTTGAGTTACCGTCGGGACAATGTTTTCTCTATTTGGTTGAGTTACAAAATTTTGGAAAATATTTTCAAAGTCGTTATAATAAGCATTGTTTGAAGTTGATTTTTCTTGAACATTTTTATGTTGTTCCGACAGATTTTGTGAAGGAAAATTATTTTCACGTTGATTAAAACTAATATATGTTGGGTCAAATTGCGGAGTGAAGTTGTTTGAAGTATTTAAAATTTTGGGTTTCTTTGAAGCGGGATTTTCGAAATAGGATGGTTGTATTAATATAGTTTCTTTAAGAGATGGTTCGTTGAAAAAGAATGGTACTACGGTTTTTCCGTTTCGTTGGATATAATTTCCACGAAAATTGATTCTTGCTCCTAATTTCTTCAACAAGTCATTTCCAAGAATGCCAATGTAATTGGAATGAAAATTAAGAAGGTATACTAAATGTTTTCTTTCTATTTTATCGAGTAAAAGGGAAATAGGAACTGTTGCTACTTGATTGTGATACGTTGTACCGTGAGAGGTTGTAATTTCAAAAGGATATTCAAAAATGGATTCGGGGTAATGTTTATAAACAAATTCGGGTGAAAGGATAGTTTTGCTACTCCCTGTGTCTAGTAAGAGTTTTTCATTTGTTTGGGGTGTAATTATAAAGGGTGTAGATGATTTAGGGTTAAATGTAAAAGATTTTAATTGTTTTCCGAGGCTTCTTCGCGAAAATTTTCGTTAATTTCTTCTCCGTGGGTCTCATCGTAGTGGTCGTATTCAAAGTCAGTGTTAATTTGATAAACAGGTGGGATTTCTTCTTGAAATTCTGTTGAATATAATTCTTCAGAAAGAAAATTTCGTGGTTGGGGACTTGGTCGAATAAAATTAGGTTGATTTATATTTCGATTGAAATTTGGATTAAAAGGTCTCATTGATGCATTAGGATGTACCGGTCGTGGTTTAATGGTACTAGCTTGCATTGATTCTGGCCGATTTTGTGGTTGAAAATCTCTTTTGGGTGCAAAAACATTAGGTCGGGAATTATTTCCAAACTGCTGAGTTACTGGATTAAATTTAAATTGATTTGTATTATTAACATTTGGTTTGAATTGATGAGTGGGATTAAAATTAGGCTTAAATTGTGGCAATACGTTCTGGTATGATCGTGGTTTAAACTGAGGGGGTTGTAAAGTTGGTTGGGGTTTATTGAAATTGCTTAGGGGAACTGGTTGTGGTAAAAACTTAGGTTGTGAGTTATTTTGTTGTGTATTTTGAAAATATCGTATGTCCAGTTCTTCTTTTATATAAGTTAAGGCTACTTCGAGCGATGTTGGTGCTCTACTACGAAGGAAGCTTCCAAAAGGTTCGGAAAGTCCTCCTAAATAGGTCTTGAGAGCTAAATCTTTAGCATCTCGGGCTTGGTACTCTTTTATTTCTCGTATTTCCGAGCCTAGTGCAATTTTAGAATTTAGTATGGCTAATAAGGATCTAATTCGATTATAGAATTCTACGGGAGATTCTCGTGATAATTGTCTCATACGAGACAGATCGATCCGGATGTTCAGTTCCGATCGTTGGTCTCCAAAATTACTAAGAAGGGTGTCTTTTAAAGAATACCATGAATCAAATACCTGTCCAGTTACGACCTCTAAGGCTTTTAAGCGGTTGCGTGCTGAGGCAAGTAAAAGTCTGTTGATATAAGCCACTGGATCGTGTGGTTGCCAAAATTGGCAGAAAATGTCTTCTACAGCTCGAATACATTCAGATAATTCGACGGGGTTTCCGTCATAGGTTGGAATTTCATTTAAAAGGCTTGTATGAAAGCCAGGTGGGTAGCCTACACATTGTTGGACAATAGGGGCTGGTGTTACTTGGGGTTGTGCTTGAGGTTGATTACCTTGTGCCATTGTAGTATGGCTTTGCTTGCTGATCGATAATTTAGATGGACGTAAACTTATCGGTCGTGGTGCAGATCTTACAAAAGTTTTGTTAATCGGTAATTCAGTTTCACTAGCTGATAACGTATCAGTATTAATCATGAAAACGATTAGTAAATCGTTTGCACTTTAAAAATAAATACTTAAAAATTCTATAAAGTTGTTAACAAAGTTTGAAATATTCAAAAATGATTTTTATGTTAGTAAGGGCCTATTCAAGGTGCCTACCCATTGCTTGCAAGTGGTCTGGAAATTAAGTATCACTAGTTGATACACCAATCCGTCTCGCTTACTACAAGCAACGTGATCTTAAATCTAAAGGTGCCTACCCATTGCTTGCAAGTGGGCTGGAAATTAAGTATCACTAGTTGATACACCAATCCGTCTCGCTTACTACAAGCAACGTGATCTTAAGTCTAAAGGGTTTAGTATGTATTAAACTTAAAATTAATAAATTGTTAATCTTGTTTGATATTTGTTTGCGCAATGCGCCTTTAACAATAATAATTGATAGTTAGTTTCTTACTCTATCTTCATTGTTGGCTTGAATTTTGCCGTTAAGATGACTCCAATAGTCAGGAATGACTCCAATAGTCAGGCTTCTGCAGCAGCTGTGCGTTCTTTGGGCGATGCTTGTCCCTTGGAAACGGCGATGCTACGTACAGGTGATGCTCTGGAAACGGCTACGGTCTCAGGCGATGTTTGTCCTTTGAATCGCTGGTTCCCAGATGCTGATTCGATAGGCAAATGAAGACTTAAAAGCCAAGGAACTCGACGGTGATTTTAATTTTCGAAAAACGGTGTCTTGAGCCCTTTTGCCTATCCTACCGACTGCGCCAATTAACGTTTCTTGTCGTTGAAGGGCGTTTTTTAAAAATGGTACTTTATTTTAAAAACGCAAAAGACGGAGCCCAAGTTACAAAATAAACACAGTTTATTGTTAAGTACAATAGGATATTTATTCGTAGTGAATTTATACAATATGCACTTGCATAATCACTTAAATACTATTATACAATTATAACTAAAGCTGGGAGTATTGCTTGAAAGAAGGTAAACATCAATTAACGTTTCTATCTTCCAAGCTTCGTTGTAACTCAGTCTGAACTGTCCCATCAAGTGCTGGTCTTTATATACCCTTTCTGTGGGTGTGAAGTCCTCCAAGTGACCACACGTGGCCGTGGGCTGTGCCTACGTGATGATAGCATTCTACTTCCTCTAGGAATTCATAGAAAATGCATTAGATACAGTTCTGAGTATTGCAGCTGCTTGCTATGCACACACGTGGCCGTGGGTGTGATACTGCACCTGATTCGTGGGCGCTCCGCTGCAAGGCGTTTATCTCGCATACATTTAATTAGGTCACACTTGGCTTGAATAATGATTAAATGTTAACTCTCGAAGAATTTTTTTAAATAGGAACCTGTTAATTTTTGCTACCATTCGATAGAACATTTTTTTCTCTTTACAATAGGATTAAACTTTTTTTAAATTTTATTTCATTTTAATAACATTTTTTTCCAATAAACGCCGGTTGAAATATTTACGAATAGTTGGCACATCTAAAATTAAACTCGCCATTGCTAATATTAACAACAAAAAATTGCATACAATAATACTTTTCGTAAATACTTGAACCGGCGTTTCCTTGAAAAAATGTTATTAAAATAAATAAAAATAAAGTTTTCTTAGTACTATTGTAAAGAGAAAAGAATGTTCTATCGAATGGTAGCATAGAATTAACAGGTTCCCATTAAAAAAAAATTCGGAAAGGCGTAACTCAAAAACAATAGAAGAAAAAAATTTTCATGTATTCTCAAATGTAGATAAAAATTTCCTAAGAAACTTTTGTATAGAACATTATTTCCTAAAATGAATATTAACGATAATAAATCACCGTCTCCATACTTTTAACTAACCCTGTATATTAAATTTCCTTCAAGACCGTTTTTTGACGTCACGTGACGGCAAGTATACTAATTTTATAATTTAATTATTTTTAAAATTTTAGAATATCTTTAGAACGTTTTTTTATGGCTTTATAGGAAATCAAAATTAATTTTAAATATGTTTTTTACATATTTGGGCGTAAAATCTTCCAACTTATTTCGGTTTGTTCCTTAAAGAATAGGTTCTGAACTTGTTATAAATCATATTTCGAACAAAAGAATTCGACAATAAAAAAATTGATTTTTTTCCGCCTATCGCCAGTTACAAACCACAGTGGCGACAATACGTAAATGCGTTGTTACTGAATAACAATTAATAGCTGCGTTCGAGTTTATGTTCCAGCAACACTTTTAACGCCAATCGGTTCGTTTATTAGAATTGGAGCGAAGAGTACATGAACTCTCTTAGAATTAGAATAAATTCAATAAGCAAAACTTTTATGACAGTTTTTATATAATTTAAATTATTAATTCAACTAATAACATCAACATGCTAGATAACTAAACGATTAATTTTTCTTGTTCTCCAACACTCTCCCTCAAGAAGAATTTAATCAAGAGAAATATCTTCCATAAATCTGTTATTAAATGAGAGAAAAATTTCTCTTGTAAGCGGTTTTGTAAACAAATCTGCTATATTATCTTTTGAAGGGACATACTTGATTGAAACTTCTTCATTCATCACTTTTTCTCTGACAAAATGATAATGCACATCAATATGTTTGCTTCTTTGATGTGTTACAGGATTTTCTGATAAATGAATTGAGGCTTGATTATCACACAGCAGCTGTGGACTAAGTTGTTCACCCAAATCATTTAATAAATATGATATCCAAATAACTTGTCTACAAGATGATGATAGTGCCATGTATTCTGCTTCTGTAGTTGAAACAGCAACAGTTTGTTGTTTCTTAGAGGACCAACATACAGCTGCATTTCCATAAAAACCAATCCATCCTGAATATGACTTGCGATCACTTAAACAGCTAGCATACGAAGCATCACTATAGATGCTAATAAGTGATTCATTTGTTCTTTTATAAATGAGTTTCCTATGAATGGTACTCTTCACATATCTGAATACATGATTTACTAGATTACCATGTGTTGTTCCTGGATCTACACAAAACTGAGACAGAACATTAACTGCATAACATAAATCTGGTCTTGTTCCATTAGCTAAGAAAAGCAAGCTTCCAATTTTAGATTGATAAACAGTTTTGTCAATTCTATTTTCATCCGAACGACATTTTTCAGGTTTTGCTCCATTATCCATTGGTGTCGAACATGGTCTACATTCCATCATTTCATATCTATTCAAAATTTTCAAAATATATTGTTCTTGAGAAAGCGTTAAGTAATCTTCGTACCAAGTTATTTGAAATGATAAAAGATAACTTGGTTTTCCTAACACAGTTACTTCAAAATTTTCTTTTAAAGTATTTTCAATAATTATAACATCATCTTTGGTTGCACCAATAACTAGTAAATCATCTACATATATGGCAACTATTCTATTACCATCTGTAGAGTAAAATACACATGAATCTGCAGTTGATTGTTTCAAGAAAATCGTTTTCAGAATGGAAATAAGTTTATGATTCCATTGACGAGGAGCTTGTTTAAGACCATAAATACTTTTTCTTAAACAACAGGCTCTCCCTGGTTCTGCATTCAGTCCTTCTGGAATTTTCATGAAAACATTGAAGTCTAAATCTCCATTCAAAAATGCAGTTTTTATATCCAATTGTCTAAGAACCATGTTCTTATGTAAAGCATGAGCAAGAAGAATTCTGATAGTCTCAAACCGTACAACAGGTGCAAAAGTCTCATCAAAGTCAATTCCTGGAATCTGACTGAACCCTTGAGCCACAAGTCTTGCTTTGTACCTGACTATCTCTCCCTTATCAGAATATTTCTTTCTAAATATCCATCGACAACCAATAATCTTCTGTTGATTTGATACTTCAACTATATGCCAGACATTATTTTTCTTCATTGATTCTAATTCCTCTTCAATAGCCAGTTTCCAATGTTCATTTTCAGGACATGTTGTTGCTTCTTTATATGACGCTGGTTCATCACTACCTATGTGACAAAATTCTTCACTATATCGGACTGGTGGTCTGCTTACTCGAGTACTTCTTCTTATACAAGTGTCTGATAAAATATCAAGATGATTATGTTTTGGTAAAGTTTCCAAATTTGATTCATTTTCTGATATGATGCCATCATTATTTTCTCTCACTTCTGGAGAAATGAAATCTTTTTCTACGATTTTCTTATCTTTTATGTTTTCACAATTATTATTATCATAATTGTTATCTTTATTTTGATTTTTTGAAACAATGGGATTAACAATTATTAAATCTTCATTTTGGGGGATTAATTTGAAATCTCTTGAAACTACCACTCTAGAACCCGTCCAAAATCTGTACCATCCATCTTTTTCTGCGTATCCTACCACAATTGCTTCTATTGCCCTTGGTTTCATTTTACTACCTGTGCCTCTATCATCAACTGATATATGAATGTAAGCTTTTTGACCAAATATTTTGAGATGTCCAATATTTGGTTTAACTCCATAAAACAATTCATATGGTGTTGAATTTGTGAATGAATGCGGAAGTCTATTTTTTACATAAACACTGAAGGCAATTGCTTCTGCCCACAAAGCAGGAGGTGAAACGGAATCTAACATACAAGTACGTGCCATGGTAATTATGGTCCTATTGTATCTCTCAGCTAGACCATTTGTTTCATGAATTCTGGGAATGGAACATTCAAATTTAATTCCTAATGATCTGAAGAAAGCATGCAACGAATTTGACTTATATTCACCACCACCATCAGACTTGAAGACTTTTACACGATTACCAGTTTGACGTTCTATTTTTTTAACAAATTCTTTTACTGCGTTTTCAACGTCGCTTTTGTGTTGTATGAATTTTACTTCAGCGTATCTTGAATACTCATCAATAAAGGAAACATAATAATATTTCCCTCCCAGAGACTTAGTAGCAAATGGCCCAGCTACATCGGAATGAATTTTTTCCAAGATTGTAGAACAAGTGGATCCAGGTTCTCTTGAAATTTTACGCACCATTTTTGATTTTTCACATGCTTGACAGTCAATTGTAATTTGACCATTTGGAATCATTTCAGAATCTAACACACATTTCTTTATTTGAAGAAAAGATTTTATAGGGCTATGTCCCAATTTTCTGTGCCAAGTTACAACATGATTATTTGCATTTTCTAGAACTTGCTTTCTTTCTTGAAAAATATTTTCTTTATTTTCTAGTCGTACCCATCCAACTATGACTCCATTTTTCTTTAACACGATACCATCTCCTCCTTCCATAGTAAATCCTTTTGAACTTAAAGCAGTCCAAGACATTAAAGAACATTTCAGTTGTGGAGCATATAATACATCATGCATTACGATTTTTATCGTTGATTTATCTGGTAATAGCGCATTGAGACACACTTTTCCAATATGAGTTACACAAATTTTTCTATCATTGCCCAATCGAATTAAACCAGAATATGGACGTAAGTAACAGAATGCCTTCTTATTTCCACTCATATGCGAAGTAGCACCAGTGTCAAATATCCATTTTTTGTTGTAGTTACCATTATTCTTTATTGGATAAGCTGTATGCTCTTCAAAATCTTCAGTATTACCCATATAGATAGCATCCTGTCCTTGTTTCTTATTTCGACAATTCTGAAAGGTGTGTCCTTTGAACCAACGACCATTCTTTTTGCAAAAAGAACATTCACGGACTACAAACTTTTTTCTTTGACTACCAACGAAACCTTCATTACTAGTGACAGAGTTCTGCTCTACACATGACAACTCAAGTAATCTTGAGCATATATCATCATACGTCAGATTTGATTTCGTTTTCAAATTGTCTATGACATTTTCTAATTCATCTGGTAATGTTGTAAGAAATAATGAAGCTTTAGCCTTAAATGAACTAGCTAAAGGTCTAAAGGCACCCTCCAAAGAGTCGACTTCTTCATTAGCAGTTTCGGATGTGCGTTCGATTAATCTTTGCCAGAGTTCATTATATTTTGCAATATGATCTGGAATTTCACTTTTTGATACACACTTGAGTCCAACTAAAGACTTTATCAATGAATGTAAAGAATATTCATTTCGTTTGTCAAATAAATTATTCAATGCCTTCCATATGTCACATGCATTTAAGAAACTTGTTATCTGAGTAGCA
Source organism: Agrypnus murinus (assembly GCA_929113105.1). NCBI lineage: Eukaryota > Metazoa > Arthropoda > Insecta > Coleoptera > Elateridae > Agrypnus > Agrypnus murinus. The sequence continues at coordinate 134,031,636 of OV816029.1, read as the reverse complement.
ATTGATGCATCCACATTGAACAAAAGAAATGCTCTAGCTAGAGCATGTCTGTATCTAAAATCTTCACACTCGTCATTATATTTTCGGAACAGTTCCGCATATTTTTCATTTTTTGAATCAACATTGAACTTATTATGCTTCGGATTCTTTTCTTCACCAGTAACAATTTTGTATAAATTATATACATCCATATAAGCAAAGACCATACTTTTCCATGAGTGGAAATTTGATGATCCATGTAGTTTTTCAAATTTCGGAAACTTGTCCATTTCTTCTTCTTTTTTTTTTTATATTTCTGTCTTGAGTTAATCTGGGCGCATAACCTCTTAGAATTAGAATAAATTCAATAAGCAAAACTTTTATGACAGTTTTTATATAATTTAAATTATTAATTCAACTAATAACATCAACATGCTAGATAACTAAACGATTAATTTTTCTTGTTCTCCAACAAACTCATCGGTTCGTTTATAATAGTGACGAACATAAAGAGTATACTCTTTTAACTCCACTATAGATGGTGGTGTAAAGGGAGCAAATATAATGACACGGTAACATAACCTATGGCCCTCCGTGGTCGAGTGGTAGAGATCCTACCTCTCGTTCAGAGGGGCAGGGGTTCAAACCTCGGTTGCGACTGACATAAAAATTTAGTACGATCGTGCTTGAGCTTCTTAGCTCCTTAGTTTAAGGTATGAAAGTTGTATGAGTGATAAAGTATGGGGGAGCGTAATGTACTTGCTACAATAGCTCCATTACCTCTGTTGCACTCCCATAAAAGTTTGTGTGGAACCCCGACATTGCGAAATGCGGTATAAGGGGAATGGATTATGTATGTATGTATGTAACATAACCTAAAAATTTATGATTTATGTGGTAATTCGGGACTATTATTACTCGGCATCCATAAAAGCAACATAATGTTAAAAGTAGATTAATATTTGTAATTATAATTCTTTATAGTTATTATATAGAAATTTAAAAATTAATTTTGAGTTGTCATTCATTGATCGTACTATTTCTTCGCTAAAATTTAGAATTGTATTATCAATGTCGTCATTATCACTCTGTGATATAAAAAATGTTTAATGGCCAACATATACAACGACGACAGCAGTCTTTCTTTAAGGCTATTCATGACTTCTACGCTTGATATTTTCTGTGCTCTATATCGTTCTAGAAAACATTTTGCACTCGATATACTCGTTGGTCACGTGACTAAATGATCTACTCTTTTTACTCTGCTCTTGAAACGTAAAACCGAACGCAGCTATATCTTGTAAAAATAGGGAGAAGAAGTGCATACGTCATACCGTGCCTGACGTGAGGCCATACTTTGTGAGGTTAAAATAATAGATAGGTACTATCACAAATAAAATATTGAAACAACAATGGGTGAAAGCCATTGGGTAAGTGTTTTTATAGCTTGTAAACATCCTTTTTAACACTATCAATAATCAGAAATGAAAATATAATGTGCCTTATTGAAGTACATGCGCGTTGCGAGGAAAGAATTATGACGTCAGGCACGGTATGACGTATGCACTTCTTCTCCCTATTGTTTAGAGATTACTATATTTACGGCAGATTCGTAGGGTACTTAATTTATATATACCCGTTTACAGTGATCATAGACACTTCCAGTAAACAAAACTTAAATTTCTAACCTCAGCTGTTCAAATGTTTTTGTATGCTTTAAACGATTGAAATTTGACGGTTAGCATTTTTTCATTTTTAACTTCTAAAATGAACTCTAGAAAGTTTCCTGTTCGTTCAAATGCGAATATAAATGTAAAGTCTAGACCTGGAACGCCAAAGCAACTCTTAAATGCGACAACATCGTCGGCAAATTCAAATAGCACGTTGAATATAACAAATGTAAATTGTCTTGTGCCGAAACAAGCTGCAACAGACTGGACTTTACAGTGCGATTTTGCGAATAGTGCCTACGTCCGTGCAATAATATCAAAAGACGTTACACAGGTTGCTGTGAGGGACTTTGAAGAAAGTATCGACTCCCAGTTAACCGAACAGTTTGAATTATTAAATAGAATCAAGAAGGAAAAGATTAGATTAGAAAATGAAATTAACAATTTAGATGCCTTATCAGAAATGAACAAGCAGTGTGTGGAATTGGAACAGGTCTATAAGAAATTTGAAGAAATCATTGTAGCCTATAAAGTGAAGCAAAATTTAAAAAATTATATTACATACTTGGAGCAAGCGTGTAACAGATTACGTTTAAAGAATATTAAGCCGTTTGAGAAGCAAGAGGACTACAATAAATTTGAAGATTTAGTAAAGAATTGTAATGAATCGATGGAAAAATTTAAAGTTATTATTGGAAACGCTGAAAATGTGTTGACACTCAGTAATAAAATTCAAACATTCATGGTGTTACAAGATGATGTGTTAAAAAAGTCTAAAATATTGGATGATTTACATGTAGTTGTTAGTTTAAACCTTTTCAAAAATATTTCTGATAGATTTGCAGCTGCACATGATTATGATGAATAATATTGAAAAAAGGGGCAAAGTATTGAATGAGCCATGTAGTACATGTAAATCACAAATATTTTTAAAATGATTTAGTATATAAATACCAAATGTTATTCCTTTTGTCCTGTTAAATTCCTTTTGTCCCTTTGTCAGATTACTAGCGATATTTTACTCTTGAAGGTCAAGGCCTTTTTAAAAATATTTATGATGTTGCAGCCATACATAGTTATGTTGAAAACTATTATTATATAATTATGTATCTTGTATTTATTCAGTCTTTAATGTAAATAAGAGTCTCATATATTGTTGCTATTTTTCTAAATAAAACTTTAAAACTTAACATATTTCTATCAGGGTATACAATCTTTAGCTCTAATATGAACCTAGTCTTTACTTTATTATTATTATTACTTTTTTTATATTCCATGTTATTTATTTACCATACAATATACAGGGTGTATTATCGATTTTGTAACAGGGGAATAGCATCTAAAAACACAATTTCTCAAATATTGGCCCCCCTAATTATTTTAGAGGAAAAGTCACTATAGTAAAGTTTTAGATCTTTTTGGGTACTGTTCAAAACACCCCACTTTATCATTCTGTGTTAAATAACTTCCAAGATACAAGCAATGTTTTGGTATAGGAAATTAACATTGTAAATGGGAAATTCGTTAATAACAATTACCGGGTTAAATTTAGACATTAGATGTAAATACAAGAATTATTAAGCACAGTTTAACGGAACAGAATCACTCATCAGTATGTTATAATTACTACCAGTGTGGAAGAAATACATGAGAATTCTCCAAGAAATTTATTTTTATAAAATCTTATTAGCAATGACGATAGCTGTCAAATTAATCTTCAGAATCACTGAGAGGTTATGGCAAGCTTTTGTATTATAAATTTAAAATATGTTATAAGAATGATACTAATATAAGAAAAAAAAATTTTAATCTTATTATGGGGTTACACCATTATTATTATTTAACAATTATAGTAACAAACATACAACATTAATTATACAATATAACATAACAAAATTAAATAACAAACAATAAACAAAGCAAAAACAAGAATAAATTTATAAAAGATGTTCAAAGCGATCACCATTTGTAGCTAAGCAGTAGCCCAATCTGTTATAAAATTGTCGCCAAGTATTCGCCAGTTGATACACAGATATTTCAGCACACCTGGCTCTGATAGCCTCTTTCAGCTCACTAATACCAGCATATGAATGCCCAGCATATGAATGCCCAGCATCATACAGCTTGCCTGCCAGACGACCACAGAGAAAAAAATCATTCAGTGACATATCCCGTGAACGTGGTGGCCAACGAATTGCCCGACCACGACCAATCCAGTGCTCTGGAAAATTGTCTTCCAAATATTCCCGAATCTTTCTTGCGTAATAGGCTTCACAGCTATCATGCTGGTACCATATAACTGTATCTTCAGGAACAATATCTTGTATGGCAGGTTCCACCTTTTCTTGTAATAAATGTAAGTACCGTGAGATCATTTAAATTTAAAATTAAAGTAGGCGGGAATTTTTTTATAAGTTTGGCGATCCTGCCAATTGACTCGCTGTGTAAATTAGAGGTTATGCAATTTTATGTTCTAGATTAAACATTTTGGAGCGTCACTTAGACAATTCAAATCAAACTGTGAAGTGAACAGTTAGTGTTGCCAATCTAATTTAAAAATCACAGCCAACTTTAATTATAAATTTAAATGATCTCGTGGTATTTTTCTGCATTCAAGGCACCGCCAATAAAAAAGGGCCCAATTATACCATGTCCTAAAATGCCCACCTACACGTTTACACTTTTTCGATATTGGGTATAACTTACATTCGTTAAGTGTAGGTTTTCCGTACTCCAATATCGGTGGTTTTGACTATTAAGCTAAGATCACACACGGCTACTTTTGCTGCAGTGCAGCATAAAAAACAGCGCAGCACAAGTGAAGCCTAGTGTGAACTCCCCTGCAACCTTAAAAGTAGCGCATGCAAGTCGGTTGCATGCAGTATTTGTTTACTGCGCGCAGTCCAAAAAGTAGCAGTGTGTGAATGGAGTTTTTAAGAGTTGCAATGGCTGCAAAAAATATATATTTGGTTGAAACTTTTGCAGCGGCTGCGCCTGCAGTATCAATCTACTTCTGATGTGGAGTGTGTGTTTTGTTTTTTATTAAAGGTGTCACCTTTCTCAATAATGCAAAAATTATTTTGTTATGCATTTTTCTAAACGTAATTACGTTGTAAAGATGTTATCCTTTTAGCATGTGGATCTTGAAATTTCATTTTTATAATAAATAGTATAGCGAAATATTTTAATGCAAAGTGGAATCATTTTAATCAGATTTACTTTCATTTATTTAAAGAATTAAATAAAATTTCAAAAACAAACACCCTCGTTCAATAAATAGGTATAAAGATAATATTTTTGAGGTGTTGGTGTAATGCATGTTAATAGAAGAAGAATATATATTTTTGGCACATTTTGTTTTATGTACTTAATTGCCTCATATACTATTTCTGCATTATAATTATAAGCACTAATTTAATCAAAAATAAAATTAATAAAATTAACATAAAATTTTACTAAACACATTAGTAACAAAATAAAACCTGCACAGTTATTAAAAACAAATTGAATTCATGGTTAGCCTCTCGCAACTAGTAATGCAGCTGAGATAAGAAACGCCCATCTCTCGTTTTTCAGTAAAAATAAATTATTAACAATTTCAACCAACTATCTTTTAGTTTATGAGAATGATTTTGTTTTGCCAGAGGTTTGTCATTATATGAAGTCGTTCTGTTTATATAAAAGCAACAATATTAGCAAAAGCAAATAAGAGATATTGCCTGGAAGTATTAAATTTTAATCTTGTTGCATATTTTTTAAGCACGTGGTGTTAAAAGAGATGCTGCATATATTCTAAAAATTTATAAATCCATATATTTACACACATCTTTTCAATTATTATAACGAAATTTATAATTCGCCTTGTATAAAGTATTTTTATATTTTACACTATTTAATAAACGCTAATTAAGGCTTCAGATTCAGAGGCTAAAAAGTGCAGATATGTGATATTCTACATACAGTTACCAATACGCCATAGTTTCAGTTTTAAATCTTTTAGGAATTGTCATAATTATTTCCAAGTTGAGATATTATACATTCACCTTAGATTATAAAACTTTTGATGCTGTCATAGTTTTAGACTCAAAAACTTAAAGCTTCGTAACTTTTAGTTTAGTAGTTTATTTATCATTTTATAAATTAATTTATTATCTGTAGCAGTTTTTAATATAGAAGAAAACAATGGCGTCCTGGGTATATCAGACCTGGCCAGAAAAAAGCTTTACGTTCAGGCCACTTTAATTGCTATTTTCAGTAAAATTATTATTAGTATTATTTTACACCCAAAAGTAACGCCAAAATCTATTTTGAAATTGATTAGTCGTTTTAGACGTTAACACACACACGTTTAGCAACACGTTATGCCGAACTTGAATTAAAGACGCATTGCAATATGAACTTTGTGCATATCCAACATCTCTTTTCGAGTCCCCAGCAATTCTCAGAAAGGGCGAAAGTCGAAACTCGCACATTGCATCAACAAACACATTAAGAACATGACTGATGGATCACAGAGTTAGCAGACGTCAAGTGTATCTACAGAAGTATCGCAAGGGCCAACTAAGTATGTCTTAGATGGAGGATCATTACTTCATCGAATGCCTTGGAAGATTGGAATCACATTCGACTTTATCGAAAGATCTTATGCAAACATCACAGTGAAAAAGAATGACTCAGTCACAGTTGTTTTTGATGGATACAGTGTGAATATCCCAACCATCAAAGAATGCGCACATAGGAGACGAGGTATGAACTCAAAACTATCACCCACAGTGAACTTCTCTCCAGACACTATTTTTATTGGCAAGAACAAATAACTTTTGCATAATGCCGTGAACAAGACCAGGATGATACATCTCATTGGTAATCTCCTCGGTAGACAAGGATGCCATATTATTTATGCTTGACAATGTGCTAGGACAAGGTGTTACATCGTCTAAGTGTATAGATACAGTTGTGTTGGGAGAAAATGCTAACTTACTCATTCTGCTGTTGTTCCATTCTTCGGGCAGTGGTTTCCCTTTACATTTGAAAAGTGATATTTAAGTATTCGAGTCATTTTCGACAGTGTATGACATCCCTGCTATAAGAAATATTTTAGGAGTTGATATGTGCAAGTATTTGCTTTTCCTGCATGATTTTATGGGCTGTGATAGCACATCACACATACATGGAACCGGCAAGACCACTGCATTTAAAAAACTTCTTGTAGTAGTGACCTAAAACTACTAGCAGAGCTCTTCTGCTCAGAGAACAAGCCTAAGGACGAAATTGAAGAAACTGGGAAGAAATCCATGTCATTACTTTATGGAGACAAGAAAGATGAAACATTACATGTGCTACGTGTCATGAAGTGGATAGGAAAGCAAGAAATGGTTGATGCCTGCTCTTGGGGATGGTTTGTGCGGAACAATGAGTATTTTCCAAAATTAAGTGATTTTCCTCCAGCTCCATGGGATCTCCTAACTATTATCCGCTGCAAGTGTACAAAGGAATGTGGAACAATACGATGTAGCTGCAGAGAAAATGGTCTACCTTCTAGAGATGCTTGTGGACAGTGTCAGGAATCTAGCTACGTTAACTTCATACACGACCAATATCTTGATTCAGAAGACTCCGATATTGATGGATGAGTGTTCATATTACAGACTTAACACAATTCTTTGTTGCTCATTTTACTTCATTTTGTCCTTTTTGTCATTTTGGAAAATATAAATAAAAGTTCGCTATTACAGGAGATTTGTCGTTAGCATGGAAAAGTAGACTAGAAACATATGTGTCACGTTCATTTACTTGTTGAATAATTAAAGTAAATTTTAAGTAATTTCCCGTAGATGAATTCTGGCGGATTTTCGATAGATATTGTAGCACATATTATTGAGACTAACCACGAAGAATTTGCTTCTGTTACAATTTTTTCAAGGTTAGCTCTATTTTTTCATAGTTTGACCTGACTAATATAATAAAATAACCTTTAGAACTGCTGTGCACCATTTTAATTTAAGATATAGAGTAAGCATAACCCCACCTGCTCATCGCACTGCACTTTTTGAACGTGCATTTTCTTTTAACATTTATATATAAACTATACTCAAACTCATGTCTGTCTGATTGATACCTTCAAGAATTATTCTGTGAATTCCTTCACGCAGCATCTGCGTAAGATCTTTTTTTAAATGCAATCAAAGTAAAAATAGAATGACTTTCTTTTCTTTTCCTATAATCTCGCCTTATTTATGCCTTTTGTATAAAAATATTAATTTTTAAATTTCTTGTAATAACATGCTCATCATAATCAACATCATGTTCTTTTATTTAATAAAATTACTAGTAAATTGATTACAAAGTACATTAATAGTACAATTTTCCTTCAATTTGTGTTTTAATCTCAACGCATTTCTTATATATAAGATTAACTGCAGAGCTTATTATTTATCAAAAATAGAAATATTTTTAAAACTATAAAATAAAAAATTTAAATCACTTTAGAAAAATGTTTCACATTAAAGGAAATTCAAAAAAACACGTTGCGATATTTCGGAGACAACAACACTTTGGTAACAGGATCACATACGCTGCTGAAGGTTCATACTATTAGAAATCATTTTTAATTCAAAAAAAGTCGATATTGCAATACGTTCGCCATCTGCTGTTCACTAGATAAATTCATACTTCTTCTACTGCAACTGTGAAACTAAGATGATTGTGGATCCAAACCCCCCTACATTTATTTGTATTAGTTTGGCTAGTTAACAGCAGATGGCCACCGTATTGAAAATCAAAGTTTTTTTTTATTAAAAATTATTTCTGTAGTTTAAATCTTCCGTAGCTTATGTGTTTCTGTTACGAAAATATTGTTCTGTCTCCAACATAGCGCAACGTATTTTTGTATTCGCTCTAATGTGATTTAACTTTTAAAAAAGTAATTTTTAAATAAATTGCATCTGCGTCATCTCCAACTGCAACTGTGAACTAGAATAATTGTAGATACAAACCCCCCTACATTTCCATGTATAAATTTATTTAACAAACAGCAGATGGCGACCGTATTGCAAAATCAAAGTTTTATTTAATAAAAATGATTTCTAGTAGTTTAAACCTTCAGCAGCTTATGTGATCCTGTTAGCAAAGAGTTGTTGTCTCGGAAATATCGCAACTTGTTTTTGAATATTTCTTTAATGTGATTTTTTTAACTTTTAAAAAATTTTCGCTAGGATTTCAATCTTTTATGTTATAGTTTTCAAAATACTTCTATTTTTGATAAATAATAACAAGCTGTGCAGGGACGTTAAAATTAACGTAGCCCAGGCACCAGAGCTCAAGATTTTGCAACCACCATCATATAAAGATTTCTTATTGGGAATCGCAGGGTCATAATTCAACTACATCAGTATTTGTAAAAAATAAAATATATAAAAATGATCATTTTCTTTCAGAAAAACGTCAGTATTTGTTTTTAATTTAAGTCTGTATTTTAATGCATCCCCTTAATAAGAGAACAGCTAATAAACTGTTGCAGTTAGCTTTGTCTTGTTATTATAATTACACCCATATTGGACACAAATTAATGTTTCTTAATTCACACTTGTTAAAAACCAATAAGCACAAGACGAAACACCAAGGAATCATAAAATATAATAATCATAGAATACTGCACCTATGCTGCAGCTGTTGGTTGCACACTGGAAAAGCGTGTTGTGTGTGAACACTATTGCAGCCTTTTATTAGGCTTGCAGTTTTAAAGGGTAGCTGCAGTAGAAAAACTTGCATGTTGCGTGCTGCTTTTAGGATATGTGTGAACACCACGCGAAACTTTTGCAGCCGCAACTCTAAAACTGTGCTGCAAAAGTAGCCGTGTGTGATCTTAGCTTTAGGAATGCTAACACAGGAAAACCTACTTTCATCGCTAAATAAAACAGTGCTCAAAAAGTTTCTGTCCTTGTTACACCTTTCCAACATGACTTCAGAGAATTCGATGCGCAGAATTTCATCCCCTTGCAAACGCTGGTGATGGTTTTGGTATTTAAAGGATTTGACGTTATGTTTTTTTTTAAATTCTGTGAGCCGTTGTAAAATGAACGTCAACGTTTTGTGCAATTTGTCTTACACTAATATTTTTATTATCCAATACCTTGGCAATTACATTAAGATCATTATTGTTTTCTTCGTTTTGCACTATTTGATTACATTTACAAACATTAACATTTCCATGTTCCTCAAAATAATTTATTATTCTTCCAATAGTTGTGGGACTCGGAATCTGCCTTTGTGGATAAAGGGCAGAAAATAGATCTCTAATTTGTCGCAGACTGTTGCCTGTCCAATACCATTTAACAAAATTTATTTTTACTTTTGTGGTATAGTAGTTCATTTTAATTAAATTATTCTACCACGTTTTAATAATCAATAAAGTTAATAACTGAATATGTAGTTTAAAGGACAAATCTGGCAGCAATTTTGTAAAATAATTTGACAACTGTTGTGATGGCTAATAAGATTTTATAAAAATAAATTTCGAGAATTATCATCTATTTCTTTCAAACCGGTAGGAATTGTAACATACTGATGAGTAATTTTGCTCCATGAAACTATGCTTAATAATTCTTGTATTTACACCTACTGCCTAGATTTAATGTGGTAAATGTTATTAGCGAATTTTCCATTTACAATGTTAATTTCTTATACCAGAAAATCGCTTATATCTTGGAAACTACTTAACACATAATGCTAAAGAGGGTTGTTTTGAACAGTATTCAAAAAGATCTAAAACTTTGCTATAGTGACTATTTCCCTATGTTAAAAAATTCGATAATGCACCCTGTATGTAAATAGTACAAAAGAGCATGCTGTATAATGGGTTGCCTATGTGTGCATAATGCTTTGATTCGATTAATTTCAAATGCAACTTAGCGGAAATTCTACATATTGCAATTTAATTTAATACCGGATGTCCCAAAATGCTCTTTACACGCAATATCCCCCTTATTTGAAAAGATAAAGAAATCAACCAAAAACTATTGTGAATGACTCAAAATAGTCCTTCTGAAAACATCCTTTAATGCTAGTTTCATAGCAACAGTTAAGAGATCATGCCAAGTTGATTAATTTTTCAAATTGCACTCTGGTTTTTTTTCACGGAAATGTATTCTTCACTTCATTCTGTATATAGTAGTATGCCGTACTGAATTATCTAATGTGCATTTAGGGCTAGTAAATAATTATCATAAATTGTACAAACTTATCTTAAACTTAAAGCAAATGTTCGACTCTACACTGTGTACTCTACACAGGCTTCAAAGTGCCTCAGTAGTTCCCTTGTAGACGCAGCTCTAGGGTCATTCAATACCACTTCACCAAAACAGTGGTTGCACTTATGTCTCAGATTTTGCTGCCAATTTTTTTTTCTTGAAATAACTGACCATGGAAAAGAAAATCCCAAAGGGACTTCGTAAAATTTTGAAAATTACATAATTTATGAATTTTTAAAGATGGTGACCGAGCCTATTTTTAGCTAAAATAGACCATTCTTTTATAATTTATTGTGAATAACCTATAATATTTATAACAAATCTGAAGACTAAGAAAGTAACGAGTGATTATAAACTGTCGACATCTTGGTTGCTGTGAAAAATATAACGTAGGTACTCTATATAGTATGACATTGACAATTGACAGTATATACTGACATTCACAATTAATATATGAAATAAATAAAGATTAGTAAAAGTTTCACAGTTTTATTAAAATACAACCTAACAATATTGTTTCGACAGCTATGCTGTCATTATCAAAGGTAATATAATTATAAACAAACACGTCGCTAAGGTAGATACAAAAATAGGTAACTAGATAAAATAATAATAATAATCAGAATTAAATATCTAATACTTCCAGTAACGGAGAATTACTGAGCTCAAGTTGTTCATGTAGCTCAAGTGTTCAACAGTCACTACATGTAAATCTGATTAACTGTGAACCACCTCAGCAATTATGGAATAAGATTAATTCACTTTACGGCGAGTAGGTATTGGGCTACCTGAGACCAGCCCTACTCCTTTTTTTTAGTCACGCCTACTGCGCTCTGATTGGCTACCTCCATTCCTGTAGACACGCCTCCTGCTCTCTGATTGGTTACCCCCCACTCCTGTAGCTTCTCCCCCCACTCCTGTAGCTTCTCCCCTTACTTCTGATTGGTCGTTAGCGGCCATTTTGGAACGTCGGGCGCCATCTTACCACGGCCGCCATTACGGGATTTTGTATTACCGACAACCAGTGCATCGTCAATAGAGGGCGTCATGAAGGAATCTGTATTACAGGCAAACTGTGTACTACTACTAGAGGGCGTCATGAAGATATCTGTATTACCGATATGTAGAGGTCACGTAAAAAAGAGAACTGTATTAGAGACCCTTTAATTAGAGTCTGGTCAAGGCAGCCATTTTATATCACAACATGTGGCGCTAAATTTGAAACTGTCAAATTACTGAATCTGTAATTTTTGCATCTGTCATTTTAAATCTGTCAATTTTGAATCTGTCAATTTTGAATCTGTCATTTTAAATCTGTCAATTTTGTATCTGTCATTTTGAAAATATGAACTGCCAACAGAAGGCGTCATGAAGAAATCTGTATTAACCGCATGTAGAGGACGCAAAGAAGAAATCTGTGTTATCGATGCTAGTAGAGGTCATGATTGTAAAAAGAAATCTGTATTATTACTTAACAATTTACGGATATTTGGTAGTGTAATGTCTAACAACAGCCTTGGTAGTTTAATGTCTGCCGTGCCGGACTTTCACCCAAGCGGCCCGCGATCGACTCCCGGCGCCGGCAGATCTGGTTAAGGTTTTCTGCAGTTTTCCTTAGCTGTGACACAAATGATGGATTTGCGCTGTTCCATCTGTAAGTAGGCTGCAGCCGCACATTGGGTCTACATAATAATAATAATAATCGCCCCCTCCCTCCCGCACAAGCTTATAGCTTCTGGGGCCTTGGTATAGGTTATGGATTGTAGTAGTTATTATTATTATTTGCTAATAGATGTCGAGTTTGTATGAATACTGCTACATTAGATCATAACGCAACTATGTACCCTACGAATATATAAAAGTTCCTATTTTATGATACTGTATAATTTATGAAACAGGTTCTGGTTGATTCGGCCATCTTTTATCACGACTATTACTCGGCGACCATCTTTTATCCTTACCTTTAGCGTTTAATGTCTTGCGTACCTAGCTATCTCTCGCTCTCTCTCGCTACTATTACCTACAAGATCTGCTACCTTTCTCTCTCACGCACACACTGTACTCTTTCTACCTTTTCTAGAAGAAATTACCCTTTGCGTCACATATCACTTTAAATTAAAACGGGTAACAACACCTTAACCACCTCTCACCAAGAAGGAATATACACTAATTATCTTTTAAATTTAAAACCGGTTATTGTTATTATTAAACTTTAAACCAATTGTTACAACAAAAAATATAATACAACTATACTGTATGACGTACCAAAATAAACTGAACATATTTTCAAATATCTGGATCTCGACGACAAAAAGGGAAACACCCTGAGGCAATATACATTCTTTTAAAAAAACACGATTCGACCTCCAAATCACTAGAAATATGTGGAATTCTACCTGCTTCGAATCCCAAAACAGGTAATTTTGAATGTTCCTTTCTGTAAAAAATTATCCCTTTTAACATAATTGTTCCAAGGCTCGCCGTCGTCAATATAATCTTTTTCAAATTTTTTAAAGACGGTTTTTGTAAACTTGACAAAAATAAATATAAAAATGCTTGTTTTAAATGTATTTTTGAGTTATTATTTTTTACATGTAGATTTTACTGTAATCAATATTATCTTAAAACTTTGTCTACCTGAGAAAACCTTTTAAACAACAAGAATGTACAGTTTACCTAAAGAATCGTTTCTCGAATTTGGAGAGTCTAATTAGTATAGATTCTTTTATTATTATAATGCGATCATTGTTCGGAGTTTCTAAATTCACATAGAAAAAATAAACAAATATGAAAACTGAAAGCTGCAATCGAGACAATTATCAGATTAAAATGCATCACTATACCCCAAAACGGTCGGGCGGACTACCTGAGGCACGATAGCAGGTACTACTCCTCGAACATTTAAAATGTACAGGAAAAATAAAAGATTCCCTTAAATAATAATAAAAATTACGATATCTCGTATAATTCATATTTTCGGACATCTTTAATCCTACCCCAGACGGCTTTGTTATTTAAAATTATAAGCATTTACTATATATTGCGGTGATCTTTGAAGATAAAATAAAATACAATATGTCCACCGTTCCAAATATAAACATAAATTATATACGGTGGATTGAAATGAGAATACACCACAGATATTTTTCTTTATTCCTCTCAGCTAGCTCAGGCTTGCTCAGTAAAGCATAAATTATTTGAATTAAGAGACTCTTATTTACTTTTATGCCTGGAAAGGAAGAAAAACTTATATCGTAAGCACTAAAGCTCCTGCAAGCTGGACAACTGCTACTAAACTCTGAGTTCAAAAGAAAAGAACGCTGGATGCTTGTATTAACATCAATTAAACACATATGTAATATTGAAAAACATAAACTTTATTTAACGAACAAAATAAAAATTCAAATGGAAAGTCAAAGTAAAGAAAAATGTTATTGAAAATAATACAATTGAAAATTGAAAATAAATTCTCAGGTTTGCTCAAACGTTAGAAATAGTTGTAGTGACCTGACATAGGATCAGTACGGTCATTCGTTTGAACAGACCAACACAAATGAAATTTATTTATAAATAAAAATATTCATCAAATGAAAATAAATTTTATATAAAAGAAATTTAGTTGTTTTATTTACTTCAAATTAAATAAATTCTCAAAAGGAGTTAATGAACTAAACCAAATAGTTTTATATTTGAGGATGAACTTTACAAGTTAATTATTATTCATGAAATTAACAAGAATCATTCATTATAACCAACCTTGTATATTACGATATATTTTCCCCTTTTTAAAAGTTAATCCTTTTTATTGGTAACACTGCGACAGAACCTATCAGCTGACTTCTTGTTTATAAAGTATCGTCGATACGTAGATCGATGTCAAAAAATAAATTCAATCAGAATTTATTAAAACAATCACATTCACTTTGTATTGTTGCACAATTATTAAATCTTCTTTTAATCCTTTTAAACAAACGTTCAGGTAACACTTTAATTTATTTTAACTTTGTTTCATATATGACATATGCGTCATAAACATATGGTTGAATATCTAACCTCAAATTAATTACAGATTTTATCCGAAGCCGGGCATAGATTCTGCCTTCTACGTTTTATCGACTGACTTTGTTACAATTTGCCCCAGCTTATATAGTTTATGCCAGAACAAAAGAAATCTATGACATTTTTTCAAAACAATGAAACATCGAGTAAGCTCATGACGTCACTAATCCAGCACAGCTGTTATTTTTTATCACTAATCCTAATTCTGTTATTACAGAATTGCAGCCCTTGAAACGAAGATCAAAAAAGTATAATACATTCATTGTCCCAAAATGTATCGTAACGAAGATATTCAAGAAAAACGATTGATAATGTACATATCTCGTTACAATCTAATTACATATAAAGTTCAACAAATCAAGGTTCATCCTTTACAAACTAGTTACATGAATACATGACACAGGTAACACAAATAATTTCTCCATAGAAACATCTTTACAATTTACTATAAACATAATTTTTTTAGAGTACGAACACCAATTAATGCATATACAAGTGCCAGCTTAAATATTAAGTCAATGTTTATCAATTTATGCTCAAAATGTCCAGCATACAATGCTCTAAGCATTTACATCAAAACAATGGTGAGGAAAAACAGGATAAGAGTCTATAAGAGTCATATCAACACGAACGACAGGATTTAATACCTTCATTAATTGAAGTGATTAGAAATCTTATAAACAAATGAAAAAATTAATTGTATTGTATAAGTCACAACAACATTAACCTAATTAATCTATTTTCAGCTAATTAACAACATAAACTTGAGCTGGCCTCCTGGAAAATAGAAAAATTTACCTAACGCTAAACATCGTAATCTGTAAATTTAAATATGGAAATTACTTCCTCCTAACAAGTGGGAAACCGTCCCAAAGTGTAACTTGGGTTGCATAAACGTATTTATGATCAAGCAATCTAACTAATTGATATCCTTTTTCTAAAATGAAACCTATTTATTTATACTACCAATTCTTCGAAAATTAATTTTGATATCTTTAATTCGAATTTTATCAATACCAGGGGATTTTTTGGTATCCATATGACTAATGATCTCCTCAAGTTCAGAAATAGTCATTTCAGGAAAGTATACAGATTGAGATGCGCTTACAGACTGTTGTTGCAGGTCCAGAATTTCTGGAACCGCAGTCACCTGTTGTTTCAAAGCAATAACCCTAGTCACAAAAGATTCATTGAACTTGTTTGATAACTGATCATTTATAGCTTGAAAATTTCTTTCAACTACTTCAACTGGATTTGATTTACGTTTCTTATTTAACATTTCATTTATTAATGACCAAGTTTGGCGCATACTACCTTTTGCCTTTTCGAATTCCCCGTGAATAAATGTGTTTTTTAAAGATTTTGATAATTTAGAGACTTTATTACGAATTGCACGAAACAAGCAAACAGAATCCAGTGTTCTAGCTGTGTCAAAACTTTTTCACGTCGTGACCACTTAAAAAGACATAGGTAAAGCGTCCACGAATCAATCAAAGTCCGGTGTTCTAACTGCTTCAAATGTTTTTCACGCACTGACAACTTAAAAAGGCATATGGAAAGCGTTCATGAATCAATCAAAGTCCGGTATTCTAGTTGTGTCAAAACTTTTCACACACTGACAACTTAAAAAGGCATTTGAAAATCCTACACCATAACGCAGCTGCTGTGAAGACAGGAACGGGTGCAAATACTGATATCATTGAGACAGAAGATATGACCGCAACTACGCAGCCGGATAATAATGATTATCGTACCAACTATGAAAGTAACGAACAATTAGGAAAGGTTACAGTGTCAACGAGTCATTCCACGGACTTTATACGTATTAGTATTTCTGCGATGGCATACGACGACTCAGAGACCCGTAGAACTACAACAGTCGTCATAGAAAACAACCTATGATCTATATACCTGTATTATGTTATGTATATTAAATAAATGTTTGTAAACTAGCTTTATATGTTTTATTTATCACGCCCATACTCTGATTTCTTGTCTAACCATCTAACAGGGTGGACTCTGCCATTTTTGTTTCAAGACTGTTTCTAGCCTAAGGATGTATAGCCCGGGTTTAATTAATTAATTGAGGTTAACCTGTAGAACATATTATGTTAGCGTTCAGTTAGTTTGGCCTTGATATCCTTGATTGTTATCGAAAAAGGATAAAGGGTCAATAACCTGTAGGCATATGTTAATTAGGCAGAATGAAGATATTAATCAATTTTAAGATAGCATCCAAAATAAGACTCTTTTTGATAATGCTATAGTGTTACATCTGATTTAATGGGCGACATCTTCATGTATATTAAAATCGATGAAAATTCAAATCGTTCAAGTTCATACAATTTTATATTCGCATGGAATATCTATCAATAAGAAATAAATCACTATTCATTTAGAGAAAAGTTAAATAACGCATGATAGTATCCTATTCAGTGGCGTGCAGTCCTAGTTCATTATGAAACCTGACAACTTCTAAAGGATAGTGTCGGAAAGTAAGAAATAGTGAATATTGTTTATTTGAAGCATACAACTGTTTAGTTTAAAGTTTTAATGGCTTCTCTTTTGTATTGTAAAGCAATTGAAGACATCCTAAGAACCACCATTGACGTGCTTTAATTAATATTTGAAATTACATACGCATTTCGACATGTTTATGGGTTAGTACTTTACGTGTTTGATGAAATCAATAAACTGCCTACACAGGAATAATAATAATAAGACAAAGCATAGAGTTAAATTAAATTGTATTACGCTCAATGCATAACACCATCCGTCTTTAGTCTGTATATACAGGTAGCAATTAGGATTTTTAGCATAATTTTAACCTGAACAGCTAATTATACTTTCTTAATTATCCATAGTAGAAGTTCTTGCTGAATTATTTTTTATTATATGCTTTAACTGTGTGTTTTTAAATTGACCGACAAATTCAGAATATATGTTAAATTCTTTCTATATTGTGCTAAAACGGTTTTGTTAAAATGAAAAAAGTGTTTGTTTAAAATGTAGTATTTTTCTCAGGTAGAAAGGTCCCTTCATCAGCACTACATGCAGTGTTGTTTCTAATGAATATAGCTTAAGGCTAATATTATGAAGATATTTCAATACGTTATGAGCTTTATAAGGAGAAAACTCGACTGCAATCGGCAACTATATTGTACAATGGCAAATGATAAACAAAGCAGGAAATAATATGACTTCGATCTTTTTAATTTATACATTTTATTACTACACTTTACACTAATTATCGAATATATTTTCGTATTTTGTATATATTGCGGTGTTGTCATATCACCGTATTGAAAATCTTATTAACAACGGAACGGAAACGTTAAAACAAATATTTTTATATCAGATTTAAATTAAAAGAGGGACATGCTATGTCATGGGCATAATTAATATAAAGGCTATACATAGGACCATAGTTAGGTTCATTAATACTTAAATTAAAAACTAAGAATAAAAATTCCATGCAAACATAACCTAGCTTTCTTATGCGAATTCTTAACCGAAATTGGAATCTAGGATTGGATCAACATAAGGTGACATACGCTGCCAATAGTATTGTATTGGAGAAGACCAACTTTATAATAAAGGTAGGAAGTTATTTCCTTCTGTATTGGTATCTGCTGAAGGAAAGACTATCGTTTGTGAGGTGTAATTAAGTGATTTGAACAATTTAGCTATAATTAAACTTGGTTAAGATTATCAGTTTTAAAACTGATTTAAATTTCAATTTATTTGTATATTTTCAAAACCACATGAATCCACACTCGCCCTGAGATGAGTCTTTCTTAAATTTAATTCTGTTATTTAAGTTATATAACTGGCGCCCTACTCTCTTACGTAAACTTGAGTTAGTCAAGAACTAACGTAACATTAATTTTATATAACTATTGTATTATTAAAACTATTAAAAGGTATTTTCTAATCATATAAGAATTTATAAAAGTTGGAAGTTGAAAAGCATTTCCAAAGTTTACAGTCATTTTAAAAATCAATTTAATTATAAAATAATTATCTACGATCTAACGGCAATTACCCGCAATTTTAAAATATGTAGTAAAGTTTTTAAAAATAATTTATTATTTTTAATTAACCAATATCACTGCAATATATATATAGTATATAGCAAGAAAAAATATATTACTAAGGAAAGATATAGCACATAAGCACTCTGAAGGAGCCCTAGTATTGCGCCTAGCTGCCTTAACTGTTGCAAATGTAAAAATACTTGCCCAAATATAATTATTATCTTAAAGTAAATGTAACTATTGCGGTGA
This sequence comes from Agrypnus murinus, assembly GCA_929113105.1. Lineage (NCBI taxonomy): Eukaryota > Metazoa > Arthropoda > Insecta > Coleoptera > Elateridae > Agrypnus > Agrypnus murinus. Next base: position 134,012,394 of record OV816029.1, on the reverse strand, counting down.
TATTGGCTAATTAAAAATAATAAAATTATTTTATTAAATTTTATAGTTTACTTAAAATTACTAATAATTGCCGTTAGATCGTAGATATTTTTAATAATTAATTTGATATTTAGAATGACAGTGAACTTTGGTCATCTCAGGGCGATGTGGATTCCCGTGGTTAAAACAATAAAATACAAATTGGAATTGAAATGACTAATAAAGTGAAATCTCAATACAGTTTAATTATAAAGTAAATGTTTAAATCACTTCATTAATACTTCACAAAAATTGTCTTCTCTTTAGCAGGTTCCAGTTACAAAAAGGAAATAACTTTCCTACCTTTTTATAGAGTTGGTTTTTTCCATTTACTATATTCGTCACAACTTTCTTCACCATATCCTTTCCCAAACCGTTGGTAGCATATATCACTTTATGCTGTTCCAATGCTGGTTTCCAATTCCGGTTTAATGGTCTTTGCATGGACTGCCCATATATCACCATCCACACACTTTCCACCAAGGACTAACAATCTTTATAACTCACTTTTGTTTTAATTCCGTAGCGGGTAAATTTCCCTTATTCGTAGAATATTTGTTGTATTTGTTTTATTTGATTATTTAAAATAAAACACCGATTTATGGTTTTTACGAAGATTTATTTACTGGCTTTACTTCAGTAAGTAATTTTAAATTAATAATCGCAGGCGATTCTTGAGAACCATATACACCTTTACAAATTTATAACGACTCTACACTCTCGCCGTTTATCATCAACTAACCAACCAACTTGACTGTCTATGCAAGACTAAATTATTTACATTTTTACTATATTAGTTTTCACGACTTTACTCTGTCGCCGTATTTAATGAAGTGCCCTACATGATTGTCTATGTAAGACTAACTATTTACAAATTTACTATATTCTTTTTAACGACCGTACTCTGTCGCTTTATTTACTGTATTGATTAAAAGCAATAATGTTCCTTTCGCCTAAATATCAGTGGCGGTCGCTGCATACGTAAACCCGAGGTACTCGCAACACATGATGATATACTGCTTTAATGTGTACGTACGAGCATGATAGCGATATACCAGTTTGTCGTGTGCCCCGAGTTTGACGTATGCAGCAACCTCCACTGTTAAATACTAATATTTACATCATCACATTACTCAATTTTACGTCACCTTACGACCTAATAAAATGACTAGACACTTATATACAATACATAACAGCAGATTAACATAATTATAATAGTGACACATATCTATTATAGTTTATTATACAACACTTTATGCAATATTAATGATTTATTTATATACACTAAAACCTTAAGAGAATGTCATTACCCGTCGATATTACTCATTTGAAATTAATCATAAAGGAATTACATAATAACAATAACTTATATAACTTACATAATATAATAACTGGATGTTACGTATTCTTAAGAACTTGGTGAGTAAAACGTTTAATAATATAATAAATAAAGAAACATGGATTGTTTAACCTTATTAAAAAGTACACATTTATTCCGTAATCATTGACACACAATTAAATAACTTATTTTCAATTTTTAATAGAAAAGTTGATAAATTATTTCAAAAGTATTAATTTCAAAACAAATATTTTAGCATTTTACACAATTTACAAAAATTTACAAAATTTTGAAACTACCATCCACAGCACTATATATCCTAAAGTATTGATTACATAATTCGCGTCATTGCTTCCATTTATATTATTTACTCATCCAGTGATTGAAGTGTTGAAGCACGTAACGTGTTAAGAAAATAAATAACGTTACCTGTACTACCACAGCTGGCTCTTTACTTTATTGCGTTATTTAAATAACGTTTGTCCTTTATCATACCATGCGGCTGTTGTTGTTTATAGGATCATATAGCCTACTATAATCGCCTTTTTATCCAATAGTTGCACATCATGTTAATGATCTGCAAAAGTTTATCATGTATCATCATCATGTTTCCAGAAAAGACGTTATAGTTATTGCTTTAGTTGTGTAGTGACGACTTTTATTTATAATTTCAGTTTTAATGGTGAAATACGCAAAAACGAAAAAGATATTAAAAAAATAATTGATTGAGAATTAGGAGAATTAATAATCGAAACTTAAAAAGAAACTCAGAACTATAAAACGGAAATTTCGAATGGTTAATTAATGATCTTTTTGTAGTAAAGAAACTGATAGGTAATGTATTGTTTCAATTTATTAATTTATTATTTATTAAAAAAAAAACGTTCTAAATATATTTATATATAAAATTCTTCGGTAGATATTTATTTTGCATCAAGAAAAATTCATTCATTTGTGAGGATCTTGAAACATTAGGTGTCAAGTAGTTTAAAGAAATAGTTACACTATTGACGCAATTACTCGGGTTGTAGTGGCTAAAAAGACGTGGTACTAACTGTGACGTAACAAAGTGAATAATCGTAATTAGTTATTGCAAATTGTCTTTTCTCATTAATCTTAACACCCATTTTGTACTTTCTGCATCATTAGAACGAGAAACCCTCACGACAGCCTTTATAATAATAATTGCTATTATTCATTAAATAACCAGTAATATCATATAAAAATAATAGTTGTAATATTTGTATACTATCTAAATAAGATGTAAATATGTAAATCCTACATTCAGTAGACATCCTTCTTTTGGGAAGGAGTTTCAAAAAATAGATACCAACTGATTATTTATTAGATATTTTTTTGAATTGTGGAAGAATTGCTAAAAAGTTGCATGTTCAGTATGTCCAGAAAAGTTCATAAAAATTACTACGATGTACTGATCCAAATTTTGATAAATTTAATGCGTTTTCGGTTGTAGGTTTTGTCAGGTAGGAGTTTGATATAATAATCTATGAACAGGCATATAACAAGTATGACTTTTAAAAAATAGATGAACTCGTTGCTTAAACCGAAAAGTTGACACAGAAAACTTATCATGAAAAATGCAAATGAGCATTTTGACATTTTAAAGAAAAATTAAACACGAACCTAATTAAGAAATATATACCGCAAGATGAATTGTATAATGCGGAACAATAATAACTAACTAAAAGAAAAAATCTAAGTCGATGAAATCAGGTGCAGTTGTCGCACTTCAAAATCCAATGCCGTGGTAGTATCTACCGTCGCCGTTGCGCCTGCCAGTCGGCGCTGGCATAGTTTTCGATTTTCCGTTTTCCACACCAGCTTTTCTTTACAGTCGACTATACTCGGCGAACCGGTAAAGTGGTTTTTTCTGTTACTAATGCTTATTACACCGGTATGTGTACATTGTTATCGGTTAACCTTCTATACAGAGGAACTTTAATGCATAATCTAAAGTGTAGTGTGGGCGTAGTGTAAAAATCGTAAGAAAATTTTAAAAGAAAACCGGATACATACTTATAAACCGCTTTTTATTAACTAACAATACGTATAATAGGTATAATTACTAAAACAAATATTTGTTTATATTTAGATGTGCTTCGTTAACAGTTTGTTTCAATTAAAAAGATGAATATAATTAATTATGTACGTTCCGACGTGAGTTTTATTCAAGATATGCGTCTTCGAAGTTTTGCGTGTCCAATTACTGATAAATAATTAACAACATGCCAAATAAATTGCGGCACATCGATTCAGGTTAAATCGAAATAGAACTTAATGATGATTGATAATGTTAAACGTTTTGTATAGACTTATAATAAAAATGATAACATGGTTAAGATGACAGGCAACTTAACTTCTGGGCCTAATTCTTAAATTTTAATACAAAATGCCTGGTGGACGAAGGGGCCTTGTCGCCCCCCAAAACACCTTCCTTGAAAATATAATAAGAAGATCAAATTCACAACGTAAGTATAATAAAATATTATTTAGTAACAAAAAATGTATTTATACAATTTTATGTGAATGCTTCGTCTAAGAAAATTTCCCTAAGGTCCTGCTGGATACGACCTTATTTTTCTTTGGTGTTAAATAATATCAAAGTTACACGCCTTTATGCGGTTTCTGCAGGTAGTCGTGATAATGAGAAGATTATTACGTAAAAAGTATATGCTCAATACAATACAACACTGGTTATTGACAGTATATACTAGAAGAAACCTTAGAAACTAAAGTACCTAACGGGGTTTGTAAATCAACAAAGGATTATAATTTAAACCATTCTGCAGTGGAGGGAACTTCCAATCCAAATAATTTTATATTAAAAAAAATATATAATTAAGAAATTCAAAAGTGAAAATATTAATTTTCATAAAAGGAAATTCATTTAAAGCTTTTTAGTAATTTGGATCAAGGTTTTTTTACTGACATTGATTTATCATTTACTAACTGCAGTAATAATAAAGCCCCCCCTGAAAAATACAAAAATACCGCTTTTGTATCCAACAACCACAACCAGAATCGATCTTTGTAAATTTAGCAAAACTCTCTGACACCTGATAAATGGCTTTCATGACCTAGTACTGCATGTGGCCCATATGCAAATTTAGTATTTGCTTCTTTGCCAAGGTTATCAGTGCAATAGTGTAAAGTCTAGACAATGTGGAATATAAAGATAACGGATCAAGCAATTTACATTTTCAACACCCACAAGACCATTAACCCACTTGTTCTAAGTGCACGTATTGATCTTCTGGTGCATGTGTAAGTCCTAATAAGAAAAAGACAATGTGAGGATTTTATATTTTTAGTAAACTTTCTGCAATGAAGACGCACGTTTTTTAGAGGGTTTGGTGATTTTAGCTGTCGTCGATATTCTAGATAAAGTATCAATATCTTTGTAGGGTAGGCGAAAAAATCTATTGCTTCAAAGGTATCTTCAACTATAAATTATAGATTATCAGTTAAACTTACATTTTACTGTACATTAACAAATTCTGGGAATTACTAGGCAATGCTTGTCCACTTGTTCGTTGGCAAAAAATCCAACTTTTTGAACAAATTGAACAGCATGTTTCTTTCATTCAAAACATCTACCTATCTACTATTTAGAACATACGATATTTTTGGCTTTGGCTACTATTTTAAAGATAGTTGTACGATTCCATAGGTTATTTATATTTAGGCGGATGGTGTCTTATCTTAAAGAGAAGAACATAAACATAATCTACTCAATAGTGTAAAACATAGTAAGCATTTTAAGAAGCAATTATAGCGCAGAGAACTTAAATGTGAAAGACGTAGAGAAGCAAAACAAGCAAACAGAATCCATTAAGACGATTATACAGCCAAGAATTGTGGTTAATGGGAAATACGTATTTTATCTCAATCAAAATATTTGCACAATCCACTTGACATCGATTTTTTTAGATATTTTAAAGAAATAATATTTTGAATAAACATATATTTATCAAAATTTTCTGCAATATAACTATTTATAGCAATAAATGATTTTTTTTCATTTTTTTTGTGTTTTATGCAATATATTACAAGACTGTAGTACAGAGAAGTTCACAGAACTAGCAGGAAGATAGCACGGTAGTGTTGGCTAAATGTGTCTACACACCTGGCGCGACCGCTGGAATATATATACTCCCTAGTTGGATGAAACGAGCGGTATGTCCTTTTTATGAATAAATAATATCTAATACCAGTTAAGCATTAGTTTTAAGGTCATCAATCGGTACTCACTATTCTTAAGCACTTATTATTTTTAATAATCCCCGCTTTTATCCAAATTGTGTCAAAAATCTATGTTTTAACCTAAAGCTTAAACATAAATTTAATTTAAGTAACAAGATGTTAGCTTGTAAAGACATTAGCAAAAAGAGTTATAGAACATTTGTAACAAAACATAGGGCAACCTTGATTTTTACACATTTTTACTGTTATTTTCTCTTCAATAGATACGAGCAAAATAGTAAATCACAAAACTACATTCACTATGGAGCGTAAAGAATGAAGTATGAACTTCGAATTGAAACCGCTTTAAAATGTGACGTCTCGATTAGATTTCCGCTATAAACTAAATGTAATTCGATATTTTTTAATGGTTTTTAAAGATGCAACATTTTTTAGGACTACCTGCGTTTAAAAAAAATATATTCAGTGGCGTGCCTACGATTTTAATGAATTGAATTCAATATTATCATATTAAATTTTATCTTATCGAAATCCACTAGAAGTGTTAAAGCAGCGCCAATGAAAATGACTTCAAAAAAGGGTTTCCGTTGCAAGTCCAACTATTTTGCTCGTCTCTCCATGCACTTGATAACATGTCGACACGAGGATTGCGTAGAAAACTCAAATAAAACAATAAATTTGCCAAGTTTCACAAAATAAATGTTAATACTACCCAAAACACAAAAACTGTGATTCCAATGTTCATGTATCTACTATTACATAATTATACAGGGTGTCATGAGTTAGAACGCATTAATTTCAAGGAGTGATAGAAGACATCAAAAGGAACAAAAAAGTCTTAATAAATTTTTTCTATGTTAATAAGCTTTCGAGTAATTTAGAAAAAACCATTGCCATATCTGGCAACCTTGCTTAAGTATAATCGCAGCTGGGTCTTGACCTTCTTTTAGAAAATCAAACAAACAAACTGATGATGACAGCCGTTGTTTAGCCGTGAGACTAATTCTACGAAAATTGTAATTGGCACTATTCTTCCGTAAACAAAATTTGTACGTTGTACGTTAAAATCACGCTGATTCATAACAAACCAACTGTAAAAATTAGACAATAATTGATCTACATTTTTTATTTATTAATTTCCGGAATATTTTAAAAATTTCTTGACGTATTTGTTTTTTTAAATAAAAAATACTATCTTATGTGAAAAAAATTGATTAAGGCACCTAATTACCATAAAATTAAAGATTTTTTAATGTAGCCAAAACGAGGTGTCAACAAAATCCCTTAACCTAATTATCTAATTTAAATTAGATAAATCTCCTCTTTAAAAGATATTCTCCTATAAAATCATTAAAAACTGTTATTAGATAACCAAAGTGCTTTATTGAAAAATTATTATTTCAAAGTTCAATAAACTACCAACTCAGTATTATCTCACTCTAATAATAAAAGGGTATTATCTACATAGTTGCGATCAGGCATTGACCCAAATATTCTTCATTAAATTGCAAAGTTCTAAACAAAACGTGCTTTATTTCAATGTCAACAAACTTCCACATCAACATTTTGTGAGAATGTGGACCAAATTTTATTACAAACTTTATAGGTTTGTCACATTCCTTAATTGAGTAAAATGAATTTGTAATTGTAAAAGGAATTCAATTTTACGCGGAAACGACATACGATAGGATAAAACGTTATTAAGGTTTGTTGTTGTGATAGATGATATGCATCTGCCGACAAAGCCCCATACTTAAAGTACTATTATTAACGCGGCAAAATGATGTTAAAGTTTCCAACTTTCTCACTTTTTTTCTGAAAAAGTAGTACGTTCTAGAACAAAGTTGTACAAGACTTTTTTGTTCCTTTTGGTGCCTTCTATCACCCCTTAAAATTAATGCGTTCTAACTCATGACACCCTGTATATGAATTAGGCTGCTATGTGCAATATCCGTATTCATATGTCAGTGGGAAGGCTCGAACATTGAAAATGACTATAACATATTTAAGTTCTTGCTTCTCCATAACATAGTTGGTTACTGAAGAAATATGATTACAGCTATAGCAGCAGTAGAATATTTTCCCACTGAAATAGCTAAACATACCAGAATTCTTTCGAACATTCATTTACTTACACCTTTATTTATTAGAAGTTGCTTAACTCTTTTTCTGTAAATTTCCTTACAACCAATGAAACTAATTTTTACAAGTGATATTAAGTAGCCGCAACTCCTATTTTACATAAAATTAAACAGTATTACGTATCTAAGAGGATAGGATACTTCAGGAAACTCATGAAAAAGTGGTTTCGGTACAATTCGTATATCAGCAAGCATTTAGAATAATATACAGGGACAGTAAAAAAACCTTGTTGAATTATATGAGTAGCAGTCAAACAATAATTAAAACGTGATTACTTGTGGCGTGAACACATCACCATCGTGATTGACCGAATAACAAATAGTACTTATATGTAGTATGTATATTCGAGTATACCGGGTGAACATTAGTGTGTGCATAAGCTTCTGTAGGGTTATTACGTAAGACATTTATTTAGCCCTTGTATAAATATCATTAAAAGACACAGTTTAAAAATATCTTTAGGTACCTATGCAGCGATTGTATGTATAGAATGACGATAAAATGTATGATTTGTTTGTATACATACATACATTTGTTTGGTTATATAGAGCAAGCAATTTCTAGGAGCGTAGCTTGCTTTTTAATATATTCTTAGAATCTTTTGTAGAACCCAAAATTCTAATAATATACGGAACGTTAAATTTAAAAATACAACTTTTTGTTATCATTTTATACATACTCTAACTGTACACCCAAAAATATTTTAAAAATATGTTTACAATAGTACTATGTACGAGCCCAAAATCGTACTAGATCATTTGCTTTTAATTTTGTTAAAGGTCATCTTTACTTCGAAGCTTTATGTTTCCGTCTACGAAGGGATTGTTTCATTTACTATACTTACTTCATACCAAGTAGGTATCATGAAATTCTATTTGGAGGTTCACTCATAACTCCCCTTCACGTCTGTAAATTGACAAAAGCACCAAGAAACTTTGCAAGAAACGGTGTAACTCACAAATTAAATGCAGACGAATGAATATGATTCTGGGCTCCTATATAAATCTCAAATAAATATTGTAACTAATAAACCTACAGAAGTACACACCTAATGGTTCATCCTTTATACTTTCCAAATATATATGATCTATTAACATCACACACTGTGGTGATGTGTGCGCCTCTCAATTAATCACGTTTATAGTATTGTTTATTTTTTACTGACCCTCTGTATGTTTGTGAGAAACTATCATATGAACCCAATCAAGGGTACCTTTCGGTTTATGACCACGGATGATATGCCACGAATTGACATACACTCAATTAGCGCACATATGCTAACGCGAATGCTACCAGTACATACTGGATGGAGCTAGGTTACTATTCATCCTCTACTAGCTCTTCAGACTAGCACCGGAGCAATTACAGTCCTCTGCCAATGGGTTCCTTCTCTGAAGAAATGGCCCTTTAGTCCAGCTTCGGACTTTCTCCACAACGTAGTAGGACCACTGCCTTGCCGAATCCAACCTCAATGTGGCTGGGCCCCGGTCTACCGAATTATTGAGCCTAGTGAACCCTTGTCAGTGCTTCGATTAATTCTACCTAAGTCGAATCTCGCTATGTACCCGTTAAGGTGAAGATGTCTTGAGCGTGAGAGGCTGTATATTCGTGTCAAATAAGTAAGTGGCGTAGTGGCTCTAGACAGTTTCTGTGGATGATACGACTTGAACTGCACAGTCATTGCATGATCACCATACAATCCCATTAGATTCTCCTTCATCAGACTGAATCTGTGGTAAGAATCAATCCACCCACACCGGTAATCATGTTTAAGGAGTCTCTTCCTCACAGTTAATGAGTATTTCGTCGGGAAACACGTTCGTGTATCTCTACCATAGATTACTTTCTGACTATAGCGTTCGTTACTCACGTTTAGGCAGGTACCCCCTCAGATCTCGTCTCGGATTTTAGCGAGTCGATTTATCCGACACCTTGAACGACAGTCTGGGTGACCACTCCAGATCTCGTCTCGGATTCTAGTGTAAACCGATCTCTGACGCCTCTAGCGACGGCCTGTGATCCGTATCCATTCGTAACCTGGGTTTGGATAGACCACAGTCAGTTCTAGGGGCGAACGCAGTGTGGTATGCTTCCGGGCTAGTCTTGGATACTAGCCGACACCTTAAACGACTGTCGGACCGTCCACCTCAGACCCTGTGTATTCTAAATAAATTCTTTTAAATGCATTTAGTTAATGTTCTTTAATGCCAAGTTTTAACATGCGTGTCTCTTTGCTGATATGGGTTTCTTCCACCGAAATGATGACCTTTGACAGTCCGTAGAACAAAAGCGCTTGGAAGCGAATCGAACGATTTTATTAGGCCAATGCTAACTATTGTTAAGAACATCAGGCACTACATGATATCTTAGATTTTCTGAAGTTTTCTGAGGGAATCTTTGTGGAAGTACGAAAAATTTACTGACTGTACTACTTTAAAGATAAGCCTATCAAACCATAATGCGCACATGCAATATCAATCTATCTATGTATTCATCCGCATGTATTTGAGGATGATCTTTCGTGATCTTGTTCTAAAATTAAAATGTCATAAGTCGCGAATAATAGCTAATAGTAACTAGCAAACAAACTTTGTGTAAAGTGCGCCATCACCGTTTTTGTATTTGCATAAGTGGGATAAGGATTCTGAAGCATCTGAATAAGTAGATATAGTAAATATCAGGTACTATAGTCATCGTTGTAGATGTCCATACATTGACTCTAACTAATAAATAATTCGGTTATGTAAACTCTAACTCTGATAAAAGTAAAGTAACAGCTAGTCTTTAACCGCGAATTCTGCCGATTAGAAACGTGTAAAACAGGAAATCCTGAAATAACCTAGAATGATACTTGATGCATTCAGCTATCAGTACGTTACAGTCACAAGATTAGAGATTACATAAATTAGAAGAAACATTTAAAACTGCGATTTCATTATATTTCTGATGCAAACCATGCTTAAAAAATCTTTTGTTAATGTATTATTCGTCTGCGGTTGATTACTGATCCAATGCCAGAGAATACTCTATCAGGAATTGGTAGGTTGCACCAAAAAGTAAAATTTAAGCCTGGATCTAGAATAAATCCCAAGAAACTATCTTTTAAAACTACGAGAGTCTATAATTTTATTTGTTGACAATCAAAAAAAAATAAATTGAATAAAGTTAAGATTTTACTATAAAAAAGTGATTGTTAATGAAATAATGACCAAACATATTCTGTCAGAAAGCATTACAATTATGAATTTCTGAATATATGAAAATTTACAATTTAAATTTCAACTTTGAAAATTTTAAATATGTGTCAGTTAACGTGACGTATCTTATTGCAGAATCTGCTTCCTTCTAGTGTCTGTGACATCCAAATGTAAGACTTGTGAATATTAATTTTAAAAATTTTGGAACTTTGATATTCATAGCCACCAGAAACTACAAAAATCGGAACTAAAAAGGCTTTAAGATTGAGTTTTGTATAGTTCAAGAATATAGTATGTATAAATGTTTTAGTCTTAAAGACTTTTGAAGGCTTGAAACTGTAAGATTTTAAAGTTTTAAACAAGGAGGCTGTAAGATTTAATCATCTTGATGTATTAAAATTTTGAAACTTTGAATGCTAAGTGTTAAAATGTGTTGTTGTTGTTTGTATTCTAAAACGGCAAATATCTAAATTGCTGAAAATTTACCTTTATAAGTTCTTAGAATTAATAGACTGAACTAATAGTACTTGTTGAAATGTTCATTCCATTCTAAATTAAACAAGTTTTAGTTAAGTCTTTCGACAAAACGGCAAGTGCTAAAGGTGTAGTAGACGTTACTAAACTCCGTAACTAAAAAAACTTCAAAACCAAAGAATGCCACTTGGTTCTGAGGTCACAATATAACAACTTTAGAACTTGCAATCACAAAATGCAGAACTTACTTCTAAATAATATTTCCAAGACTCGAACTTGTGAAGTCTGAAACCACTTTTAATCTTCGAAACAGGAAAATTACGAATATTTGGAACATAATCTTCAATTTCGGCATTCTCAACAAACCTTTAACATTGAAACAACTGGATTCCAAAACTTAAAGACTTATCTTTAATGAAAACATATGTTTATTATCTATATGCTTATCTTTATTTGTACATCGCCATTTTTTTATAAAATAACATTCAATTTACAAACAGAAGTGATTGACATTCAATATCCAACAATATCCAATCTGAAAATCGGCAAAGTTGATGGATATGTTTACATTTTACTTCTCTAATAACATGATTTATTATAAATGACGGTGACGAACATATCGACAGTTTTAAACCCTTTTACTACTCTTTTTTAATTAGATTTGATGTTTTGTGGGTAACACGTTAACCAGAAAATACAATCAGGTTTATATTAGCGGTGTCATAATAGCATATGAAAGTTTATTAATATTGGTACAAAAAGCTGCGTTGCCAAAAAAAACTGTTTTTTTGGTTGATGTCATTATTTAGATAGTTAGATCTAATAACTAGCGAACACTGCTGGTTCTTCGGACCTTTAATAGTATATTACATGTTGAGTTGGTAAAGGATATCTTTACAAGCCAAGCGATAATTGTTTGACCGAGACTGTACGTCGAGGTCAAACAATATCGCGAGGCGTGGAAACTTTACCAACGAAACATGTATACTATTTTATTCACAATAATATTAGACTTAAGACGTAATCAAAATAAAAAGTAATTTTAAATTTTAAAATAAATTTTTTATAAACTGTGATAACACGGCCTACTAGATTCATATATATATATATTAATCTAGTAGGCCGTGGTCGTAATTTCAATCAGAGCCATCTATCGACCAAAAGAAATTTTAAGTAAGGTTTCATTCTTCGCCGCTAAATGGCAATGTATGTGCTCAGCATTTTAAAATTAGAAATTAATTATTTCCATTATAATTATTAAATATAAAATACGGAAAAATAAAAATAAAACTAATATTAAATAAAAAATATGTTTTTAGCATTAAATATGTTTATAAAAACTTAAATTTAAATCGGATAAAACATCCTGTTTTAAATTATTCAGAAAAAAAAGTTGGCCATAACTTTACATGTCAGTTTTACAGACATGTAAAGGAAATTGTTAACCACTTTGGTGGTGCTATAGCAGTAGCTTACTTTCCAAGGTTTTTACAACATATGAAATGTACATATTGCAATATGATTGCGAATACAAATTAAATTCACTTAATTAATATAATAATAAGGAGGGTACGAACCTTGGAATTGTTTTCATAGCAAAAGAAAGCTGCTTTTATGTTAGGCTTTGTCTTCGCTTAAACTAACAATTTGCAACGCGTAGTGGCGCTAGCTGACAGGATCACTCTGTATGATATAAACCCCGATCAAGCTCGTTATATTAACGTACCATCACATGAATATCTCATGACAGATTTTTATGCAGGGTGTCCCTATAAAATGCCGACAAACTTTGGTAGTAGATTTTTGGACTAAAGAAAGATAGTAACATTCTACAAAAAATACCTATATAACATAACCTACCTTACGAAAGCCTTTAGGTATAACATCTTTATTAAGTTCTACTAAAAAAAATAATGTTATATAAAAAAGGGGGACAGGAAAAAATAAAAAACTATTGCCGTGCTCCTTATCACAGATCGACAACTGATCTGGCTTTTTTTACATTAATATTTCATAAACACCTAATGTGGATGTTGCAAGATGGCAACCTATATTTATAAATAAATATTGACAGTTAATATTGATACTAAAAGCGGAAATTTAGGACACGGAGTTACAGAATCTTGATAGAGAAGCATTTTATTACTTAGGTAAGTTTGGTTAAATCATTTTATCTTTGACCCAGGAGATGAGCACGTTATTACCGCCTAATCACCACCTAACATGAAATAACGTTAAAAAGGGTACCGATCTTTGTCCCTTCAGGAAACATGAGTGAGTCTTACAAAACCGTAATCTCTAGTAACACAGAAAGTAATTATTAATTTATAAAGGAGGGGACATTTTTAACATTTTTTTAAAGTAATTTTTAACATTTTCTCACATGTTTGGAAGTAATGTAGTTTCTGGCCACTATATAAAGAATACAATGTTGGCAAGTTGGGTTGATGGTACATATGCATGTAAGTAAAAAGCAAATACCAATTTAATATAAGAATTCCCGAGAATCCCCGATAGTAATTTTACATAGGCACCTAACACAAAAATCCAAATATTTGTTTTTAAAATTGCTTTAATAATTAATCCTCTAATCACTTTCTCTCAGAAGTTCCTATTGAAAAATGATTGCAATTATTTAATAAAAAGCACAGCAGTACATAAATTCTCCGATCATAAAATTATTTTTCTCTCTTTTATGCCAAAACCTTTCTTGTTTAGTGTTTTATTGTTTACCGGTAAGTTTTAAGTTACTCCTAGCTTTTATAAAACATTTTTCATGAATATAAACATGATAAATATTATTAGCAATAGATCGCATTGATATTCCATCTTCTGCGACCTATTGAGATAGATACATTTTACTCAAATCCCTTGTTTTGCAAAATTTTAAAATTGATTGTTAATTTTTAATTTTTTGAGGCACAAGGTAAGGTATCTTCTTCAATATTTTTTTAATGCAATCGTGCATACATTCTAAATGCCGCATAAGCCCGTTAGAATTCAAACCTTCCGCGAAATTTGTTTGGGGTAATAATTGCATTGGGCCGTTTCTACATTTTTTAAAACGATTTGAAACTACGATTGGTTTTATTTTCATCTTGAAGCTAAACAGAAAACATTTTATTTATAAATGTAATAGGTAAATAAAAGCTAGATGAAACAAATTTATAAGCACACTACTATAAGCAATTAATTATACTATTATCATTACAAAAATTATCAAAATCTTCTTGGAATCCTTGACCTATTGAAAACGACCGGTTGTTAAAAAGATTAAGACTATACTTCAATATGAATTTTTAAGTAAAAACATTCTGTTTAGGTCTTTAAGAATACTACCTTACCTGTTTATAAATAAGAGAGGAAATTCTACCCTTTTTGAATATAATTGAATAGAAACTGCAAGTATATTTATAAAGAATGCTGTGGCGAGGCACACCATACCTAACGGTACTCTCTTACTGAAACTAATCCCTTTACCTTTATTGATTGTTTATAGACAGGTTGTAAATAATTTGTATGTGTTTGCAAAGACTAAAAAGGAAGGAATACTTCTAATCGTTTGCAAAGACTGTTTAGTATTAAAAAACTTGTTAAAAAACCATCTGTACAAAGCCACACATAAATAAAACCTTAATTCTAAAATAAGAATTTTAATTAAGTACCTTGTAAACAAAAGTACCGTGTCTCGAGTTATTTTTCCCAGGACTCGAGGCAACAGAAAATAAAGTAATTCCCGGTACTTGGGTCCCGAGAACTTCCCGGGTCAGAAACCCTAATTGAGATCAAGTCTATTGTCACTTGCATATGAACTAAATGCAATACCATGCATCAAGCACATGGAGATGTACATATGCCGCTATAGTGTGGGCAGCGGAATGGCCATGATATATTCTTGGAAGCATATTAATCATACTAAAGCAACTTCGGATACAGTGATGACAATAAGAGACAATTTCTCATTTATGATGATATCATTGGGTCCTTCAAAAAAGTGATAAAGATTCATTGACGTCACTAACTATAAATTCTGAGATATAAAAACATGAAATTTAAATAAAACAACTGCAGAATAAAGCTCAAATTATTGAATTATAATGCTCAAAATATGATCCCTTGCTCACAAGGTAAACATTAAATATTGATTAATTATTTGAAAAACACAAAATCAAGAAGCATAACCTCAAAAACATCACACGATGTCAAAACAAGCGACGTGCGGCACCGGTTTATTCAGTGTAGCCAATATAAAATTATTCGAATTATTTGATGTAGGAAATTAAAAAACATCTGCTGCCATGTACGCGTACGCGTACGCGTCATCAAAAAGAAAACTATACCTAAACCATAAATACAAGAAATCAGTCATTACAAATCACCTGGGCAACAGCGGGGACTCTCAACACTTTAGTGCATTCCATCTCTCAAATAGGCAATAAAAATAAGCGTTTTTATTTAGCGAGTTGGTGGAAAAATTCGAACGTAAATATGTGGGAAAGGTGCATTTTTCACAGTAGAAAACAAGAACCGCAGAGGTTATAAAAATAAACCAGGTTTTTTCGGGTGTCTAAAGGGTAGTTTTGCGGGTTTTTACTGATTATCTCAAAAAGTAAACCCTAAATCGAAGTATAACAAAAATCCAAACTTATAGAGCACAAAAAAAATTATTTTTCTTGTCCAAAAAGGTTAGAAATTGGTTGAGGTAATAGCACTTTAAAATTTTCGGAAAAATCGCTAGCCAAATACGATGGGTTTTCAGTTTTTCTCAATTTCAGGGCGGTAAAACGCATTTTAGACCCTTACACAAGCGGAAAGAATTTGTAGAGCAGGAAAACTTCGATTACGGTCCTGGCGAACTTATTTTTCATGGAATTTCACCGAGTTAAAGGTGAAATGACGATGGTTAAAAAAATAAGTAAGGGGAGAAATGAAGGAGTTAACCTTCCTTACGGGATCTAGATGGTTTTGCTACAAAAGTTACTTACTTATTTTTTTTAGCTATTTTGCTCACTAAAATTACAAACTGGTCAAGTTAATTCAACAAATAATATTTTTTCATACAAAACAGTTTTTATGCAATGATTATTTCTTATCATTTTAGTCGACTTTTAGCTATTTTGGCCATTTTCAATGAGCTTTAACTCGGTCAAACTCGCTGAAAAATAAGTTCGCCAGGAGAGAAATTGATGTAATGTTTCCTCTTCTACAAATCGCTTTTGCCTGATAGGGGGTCTATAAAATGCGTTTTACTCCCCTGAAATTGAGAAAAACTAAAAACCCCGGTTTTGGGTAAAATTTGCGATTTTTTCGCAAGTTTCAAATATTTTTTGTTCTCTACAAATTTAAACTCTTGTTATATTTCGGTTTAGGGCTTACTTTTCCTGATAATGAGCAAAAATCCCCAAAATTGCCCTTTAGACCCCCGAAAACGGGGATAACGATTGGTTTATTTTTACAACTTCATCGATTCCTGTTTTCTATTGCCAATATCCACCTTTTTCACATATTAGCATTTATGTACGAATTTTTCCATGTCAAAAGTCTATTTATACTGTACTAGTGGGGTTTTCAATAAATCGGACAAAAATAGCTAGGTACATTTCAGTTTGTTCTGTTTTTTATAATTTAACTTGTTATAGAACCTAAAAGACAACTCGACCAGAATTTCAATCAGAATTCCATGATGCTAATTTTGAGTAGTACCTACTTCAGAATTCATTATTCTATGTCTGTCGCCGATAAATGCAACACTTGAGAACTAAAAATATCGAAATAAGGTCAAATACAGTTTTACAGTTCCGTTTGTTGCAGAAACTTTCAGAATTTTTTCAATTAAATTATCTTCTTTTGATAGATAAAATATTTAATGTACCGGATGCGTATCGCTTTTCTTATTTTTAGATTTGACGTGATGTTAATCTTACAGTCTTATGCTCTAAAAATCCCATTGCACCTAGTAGCTGAAGAAGTTTCCATCGTTTTGGCTATCGCTAGAGGGGAAATTTGGTCTCAGTTTACTACAATTAAACTAAAACGCACTTTAGTGATATTTTCCAGGTTATTAATAATTTACTACTTAAAAGGGTTGCTAGTTAAGTCAATTAACAAGGTAACGTTCCTAATATGTTAGAAGATGATTTTGATTAGATTTTAATAATTTACCTATTAAGCTTGGTAGATTATATTACTGATAGATATATACACTATTAACTGTTATTTTATTTTACTAGAAGTATTATGTACA
This sequence comes from Agrypnus murinus, assembly GCA_929113105.1. Lineage (NCBI taxonomy): Eukaryota > Metazoa > Arthropoda > Insecta > Coleoptera > Elateridae > Agrypnus > Agrypnus murinus. The sequence goes on along the minus strand of OV816029.1, from coordinate 133,994,756 downwards.
AGCTTTCATAATTTTTTTATAGCAAAAATCCATCTAAATCAAGTTTATTTGATTACTTAATTATAATGAAATAAATAAAGATTAATAAATAGTTTCACAATATTTATTAAATTATGACCTGACAATTGTTTCGACGGCTAAGCTGTTATTATCAAAGATAATATGAGTATAAACAAACACGTTGCTAAGGTAAATACAAAAAATAGATAACTAGATAAAAAGAAAAAATAATAAGAATTAAATATCTAACACTTCCAGTAACGGAGAATTACTGGGCTCAATCTGTTCATAAAATGTGTAATTTGAATTTGTTATTACAAAAATGTAGGAATTTGATATTCTTTTGGGGAGTCATTGTATGATTCCGCTCTAAAAGGTGTTTGGCGTAATTAGATTGTTCGGGATGTTTATTTTTATGACAACGCAATGCTCTTTATATCTTCTGTCAAAATTTCGAAGTGTTTGTTCAATATATACCGAACTACAAAAAGAACAATTCAAACGGTAAATGCCTGATTTCATGATATCGTGTATTGAGCATTAATTAAAAATTAAAAGGTATTCATGTGGTTTTAAAGGTTATTTTGTAATTGTTGGCTTTTTCGTAGCATATGTGCAAATTTTTCTAATATTTTGCCAAAATATGGTATAGATATGTAATTTACGTCTTTTGTTGAATTGTCAATGGAATGTATTCTTTTGATAGCTAACCTATAATCTTTTTGTTTAACTAAAGTGTTAACCATGTTTGAATTATGATTTGCATGTGCTATATGTTTAATGGTTGAAATCTCTTTGTTAAAATCTAGCTGTGTGAGTGGAATACTTAAAGCTCTGTGTACTAAGGATCTGTAAGCATCTGCGTTGTTACAGAAATAAACATTCCAAAAAATCTAATTACGTCAAACACCTTTTAGAACAGAATCACACAAAGATTCCCCAAAATAATATAAAATTCCTACATATTAGACATTTTAGAAGCATTCGAGATATACTAACACAAACTCAGGTACATCTAATAAATGAACAGATTGAACCCAGTAATTCTACGTTGCTGGAAGTGTTAGATATTTAATTCTTATTATTTTTTCTTTTTATCTGGTTACCTATTTTTTTGTATTTACCTTAATGACGTCATTGTTTATATTCATATTACCTCTGATAATGACAGATTAGCTGTCGAAATAATTGTCAGGTTACAATTTAATAAATATTGTGAAAATTTTTATTAATCTATGTATTTAAAACACAAGGCTTATTTTTGTTGCAGTTCGTTTGAGAGTTCTACTGTGCCGATCTAGGTGATTTATTTTTTTATATTGAAGCTTTCGTTTTGTATATTAGTCAACACTACTTAATATCTGTATTTGATTTAATTTTATATTTTAAATAAATCTAAGTCATTTATTATGATACGCAAGAGAACAACTATCTACTTGCAGCGCCCTCTCAGTCCCCAGTGTTGGTAGCTTTTGGAACTATTTTTGATTATAAAAGTTTGAACCAAACCCGCATTAGTTGAAACCCGTATTTTTTCCTATTAAACTGCATATGTATTAATAACAAAATGCCATAATAATAATATTATATATTAGTATATTTTTATAATTAATGAAAATCCTACTACTTAAATGTCCATTCACTTAGCTTTTAGTTAGTTACATATACTGCGTGTTCATAAATAAGTATGTGTTCTTGGTATTTATTCCTGTAAATACTTTATATTAAATAAATTGATATATTTAAAACACAAGGCTGATTTTTGTTCCAGTTTGTTTAAGAGTTCCACTGGGTCGATTTCCGTGATTCTTTTTTGTAATGAAGCTTTCGCTGTGTAACATCCAGTTTATTGCAATACTTTATATTTATTGCGATAGTTTTTATATTTCACATAAATATGTGGTAGCAAACGGCACCAACAAATAAAATAGTAATTAGGCCGTTATTGTAGGAAAGTTTAAAGCTTTGCAAGTGGTATCCGTTTGTTATATTACAGGACTTACAACTGGTTGTATTTGGCTGCGTTTATTTAAATAATCACTCACGAAAAAGATTGTAATCACACAACGAATGTTGTATATAGGGAAATCCTACAATCCCATTGACCGTCATGTCTTGACGATGTTTCCCTATCTTTATTTATTTCATGATTATGGAGTTCCACAAAGTAATGCTTGTGACAGTAAAGTTAAATATAAGTCTGCATAAAATTTATTTACATTTAAAGTTAAGTTGATCTTATTTATTCACAATATTCATATTGTGATTTAAGCAACTTAAGTGGTAAAATGGCTTGAGAATGATCCATTTAATAAGAATAAAGATTATAGTCTCCCATACGAGAGAAAATATTTATTACGGATCATCCTGCTTATAGTAGAATCTACTAAACTTTAAAAAAGGCACGTGTATGTTGACAAATATTATCAATTTCTCAAACGTTATATCACACAACAGAGAAAATTGAAGCTTCCATTTTCCTTTCTCTCTCACACCTCTTGCTAAAATTCCTGATCCGCCCTCGGAATATATCTAGTAAATAAACGCAATGTTCAAGGAATTTCACCACTACCACTATGTTGCTTATTTACATGTGTCGGTTTTCATGTCCGCTACATCAGGAACCTGCAAACATGTCAGAAAGTTTTCCTTTGGTAAAGCTGCTAGTCATCCAATAATAGAGTGTCAGTTACTGACAATTTATAAAAAAATTTCTTTTGTATCAGGAATGCATAAATTTCTTATTTTTACTAAACACATTGAATACTTAAAAATTAAAAAAAAGGAAATGGTGCATAATTGATGAAAAACAAGAATTCAATATCTTTTGTAAAACTTAAATTAATTTTATTTTAAGGCAACAAACTTTTAAACGTTTCAAATCTTCCTTTTGTTCATTGCGTTTAATTGCACTTTTTGATATGAGTAACACCTCGACCTCTATCATCAAATGTACGTATTTCCATTAAATTGTTTTCTGTCATTTCCTGAACTTCTTTGGAACTTGCCTTCTCATCTAAAAGCTGTTTTCGTTTTATTTTATATGCTTCTTTTTCTTTTGTAATTCACAGTTCAGCCAAATTGAAGTGTGTTTATAATCTTATTACATCTTTAAGAGAAGATTTAATGAAAACATCCAAAGCTTTGAAATAATAATTTAATTAATAACGTTTCTTTAAAACTGAATAAAAAATACACAACAACTAAAACAAATAAACTATCACTAGACTATTTACAATATTTATTTGTAATATACTCTACAATATTTATGTCATTATTTAGTATTCCATCGTTTTCGCTTGGGGTATTTATTTATATTTAGGCATCCAGCACATTTTGTAGAAAGAGAATGGCGATTACCGTTGTTCCGATTTTGTGCCAACAGATTTGATTTGATTCGTGAACGTGAGATCTGTGCTGACGCTAGCGGCTGATGTTATCACCTTCTGCGATTTATCCCCACGATATGATGCCCTCAGCTATTTAGATTCAATTGCAATTTCCAAACAGTTTTATTATAATCTAATAATCCAATCGGGTAATTTCAATCAAAAAATTATAAGAAAGCATAATACAGTTTTCTAAACGATAAATCATGATACAGAAAATCTGACTATCCAGGGATATTAACGGATCTATTATTAACATATATCTGCGGATGTATATTAACATGTATCTGCTATTTACTCGTAAAAGAGTAGTTGTTATACTTAGAATTATAAAAAAAATTCGGAACCCAAAAGCTAATGTGTTTTCATTTTACGAAGCTCACACACAGTTCATACAGAACAGGTACAGTTCATTTTAATAGAGCTAACATAAGATCAGAAAAATAATACTTTCTCTTTTAATGGCAAAAGAACTGTTAAAGAACCTGTTTCTTGATATATACTACTCGTATACAGAGTGTTATGTGTTTCTTTTTCATTAGCATTTGAATTTTGAGTTATTGCAAATCTTTCGCCTGTAGATTAGGTTACACTTTATACTTTGAATACTCCAGGTCTAATTATTACCTTCAAAACCTTGTATTGGTTATACTGCATTTCTCTGGTGGAATGTTGATAAGAAGGTGATTAGTCGTTCTTGTTTCCGGCGTGTTTTGATAAAATTTGTGTGGTTAATATAATATAAGGCAGTTTTAGTGCTTTTAAGAGGGAAACTTTTTTCTGAAATATTTTAGTGATGAAAATATTTTAATTGCTCTGATAGAGGATATTTTGGTTCCCTGTAAACATTTCCATTGAAGACCTAGGAGACGTCTTACAAGTAAAGGTTTGGAAGTGACCCCCGAGAAAATCGACGACAAGTATATCAAGAGATAGTAATAGTAAGTAGTAGTCTATATATATAAAAAATTAGCCGCCGAATCCATTAGGGACAAAATCTATGGCCATTTTGGCCATAATGGGAAAAAATTAAAAATGGTCTAAGAAAGTTGAAAGTTGGTATAGACGTAGATAGTATTATTCTAAACTATGTTTAAATTGGGAAAAAACATCTACACCCACTCGTTTCATCGCCACAGGCCAAGAAAGTTTATACAAATAAATCTTCAATATCGATAAATTCGATAACTTTGACCTTTTCTTTTAAACCTTTTGACCTTTCATTTATATAACGGGAAATCTACATAAAACTAATTCTAAAAATAACTAATGAATTCACAAACGATGCTCTAGAACAGACCTGTTTCGAGTTTTTGTACTCTCATAATCTAAAGCTAACCGTCTCTAAATCGCATGCATACCATCCAGGCTTGTATACAAGCCGTGAAATAACATTCGTCTCGAGAGGTGACTAATCTACAGTGATATTCTATAAAGCGTCAAACACAGAAAGCGGTAAAACACAGTATCTCTAAGATTTCAATTTGGTTGTCGATCGTTTAAATATCAAAATATAAATAAACAACTCGTATTGGGAGCTAAAGTACAACTTTGAAAATAGTGAATTAAAATAAATAAAAATAATCTTTGACAAATTTACAAAATAATCAAATGTGTGTAATTCACAAACCGTACCCCAGGACAGACCTGTTCTCATCAGCTGCAGTTGATCATCTATAAATCCCATACACACCATCCAGGCTTATATACAAGCCGTTAAATAACATTAGTTAGTTTCACAAAGTAATGCTGGATTACTGGACACAATAAATTTTACTAATTTTCTATTATTAAACATTTATTTTAAATGTTAAAAAAAGTCAACCTAAGAAAAGAATAATTATCGTATATTAGTTTTATATAAAAATGTAACATTATTTTCCTCAGAATACTGATTTGGTTACATAATGTTATGATATTGAAGGTCAATAAGAAAAAAGAAATATTTATTGTTGTGAATAATAAACCCTCCAACACTTGATGAAAGATGAAAGGTTGTAAATTGCAAAATGAACTTGTTATTGTTGTAATTCACAAACACAAAATCATAGTAAAACAGTCTGAAAATATACACAACTAAATATTACTTACCTGCATAAAAAAATTCTCTGACTAATTTCTAAACTGGAAAACAAGTTCCATAAATGCATGAGACGAAATCAGGCGGGTCGCTAATTAATTAGGAAGCTATTGTAATTATATCTGTAAAACTTTGTTAATGGACCAGACACAAATAAATACACAAATAAATTTCTTTTTAAAAATTTAAATGGATAATTTTATTTATTAACACAGAAAAGAAATAAAAATTTAAAATTCCATGAAGAGAAAAGAAAACAACTATTAAAATTCAAAATTAAAATTAAAGAAAATCAAATTAAATCTCGGTGCCAAATAGATTTAATAAAATAAAAATTAAAAGACATTTGTTGATAAGATGTTCACATTCCATGCCATCCTTCAAATGGATTTTAATTGTGATTGTTGAAGATAGTTATAATTATAAAGTTGCAACACGTATCTTCCATGACGTGAGTACATAAGATCATTCGGTTATTTGCAACAAGACTCCATCACCTTCCTTTAATTCGTTCCATACAAAATAAATCTCCAGCATTTCTCCAAATAATAACAGTCTGAACACCAAATTAAAAAAAACTGCACTTTTGTTAAGTTCACTGTGATTGTTCATTTTAATTATTATTAATTAAATTAGTAAGAACTTATAAAAAAATTAAAAACAAGATAACATTTGTCATAACCTCACTTGACCTAACAACCTAACCTGTTGACATTTAAGTGACATAAAATTCACCAACATAACCTCGAAATTTTATTAAAATAACGTACAAACTGACATGACTTCTGCTCTGTATGAAAATTCAAGAAAGAGTAACCAAATTTTCGTACTGTTTTTATAATAATTGTGATTATGTTATAGTTATTTTCCTAGTTCGGAACTAGATTAGTCTGGTTTGTAACTAGAAACAAAACAACATCTTTCCCACCAAAAACCTTTCTAACCAAATTGTTGATAAAAAATTAAATTAATTGTTTAAATAAATGTTATAAAATGAAAGAGGAGATCTTTTCCTTCATTTTGGTACCTAACTTGTAACTTGTAACCTATTAAAATGCAGATTTAGAGTTTTGAATTTTCTGACAAACATTACTTCACAAAAATTCAAATAAAAACATTTTAGCATTTTGCTACATCCTTTTCTTATCACAAAATTAATCCTAAGATCCTATCAAACAAAAAATACATCAGTTTTGACACTAAAATTATGAATATAAACTAAATTTGAACATTCTAGCAGGCTCTGCTGAAACGTTATAATTTTGGGATTTCAAAGGCTTAAACCACTCTATACAAAGTTCCCCACTTTAACATTCTAGTGTCAAATGCACCCCAGAACTTGGTTAATAATATTGCAGTAAAATATTTTACTTAGAAATTCAAATAACATTGAAGAATATTCATTTACTATGGAAAATTATGAATCGTCAAAAAATAAAATACTTTCTTGAAATTCAATAATAAAAACTGTAAGTAAAGTAATAAATACTTGTGTATACCTTCTCACATATGCCTTTAATTATTTTCAGGTGAAAACATGCCATAAAATGGCTTCAAAATATCTAAATGTCAAAATATCAACCAACGACATAGGATCGTCCATCATGAAATTGATGAAATTGTGAAATTCAAGTGAAGAATCCGTTTAAAACTTATCCCTTATCACCTCACAGTGTTGTAGTGTGTATCTTCAACATATTTAATGCAAAATTTTATGGTTTTTAAAATGCAAAAATTATAAAATTCTTTCGCCTGGAAGATAGGCAACACATCGTGCATACATGTTATGCGGGATGCCTATATCACAACAATAAGTATGTGTAAATTAGTAAGATTTCATAAAATCCAGATTTGTTAACAACCACAATAATAATATTGTTATTATTATTCATTAAAATAAACCCAAAATACAGTTGTAAATTTATAAAATCGTAACTGGCTCAAGTTCCCAAAATACTCAGCAAAGTCTACCGAATAATATGCCACTGAAAAATAAAAACCAGTTCTGTCGACTTATGGTACCTTTCTGCACCACATCATGCAAATATTCAATACATTTGCTAAACTAAATCATTTAAAGTATGTTATATTTATCTTTATTTTTAGTGCTGTATACTTTTAAAGTCATTGAGAACTTTCTTCTTGAGTCATTGAGAACGAACCAATCACACTGCACTTGCTTTGAATGAACCATTCATATAAGTTAGCAACGCCTCAAAATGATCATGCAATTAACAATAAGATATGCACAAAAATGATACTATGAACAAAATTTGAATCATTTTTTTAAATTAAAGAAAATTAAGGAGTAACAAAAAATATTGATAATAAATACCAAAGTTCGTTAGAGATGTGGAAATCGTACTCTTATAATAAAAGCTCGTAGGATTCTTGGGTGCTATTTGAAATTCTGTAAGTAAATCCAACGTCGATAGTATGAATATAAAAATATTTCTTTGTACCTTTTTTATATTCTGCGTGATGTCTAATATGATAGTAAGTCATACCTACTAGATATAATATTATAGGTATTTCCATGTAATAAAAGTTTACAATTTAATGTAATGTAATGTAAATATATTCATTTTTTATAATACGTGGCAACGTAATACAGAATCGAGCAAGATAATGCCAAGATAAAGTAATATTTTTATTACAAACTGTGCAGAACTTATGACAGCAAACGCCTTTTATTTTAAAATTGCTCACGTCGTCAGTTTGATCAATACAAACACCATTGCATTGTATATCAGCACAGTGGCTTTTATGAAGACTGTTTAAAATATGGAAGTTTAAGTAAACAATTTGTTGTTTAAATAAATATTCTGTAGTTTTTATTATTTCCCATAAATCTTAAACTTCGTATATAGTAAAACAACCAAACTATATTATCATTTTATGGGAGTCAGTATTAAACATATAAATTCATGCTTGGATTGAGAATAGAAAGCTTATTGCATTTCTACTTTAAAGTCTTATGCGTTAGGTTTTTCTAAATTTTAAACTAAAATTCAGATACTAGAACGTGGTTGTCTATAAATTAGTCCTCGTATAATAAAATCTCACATAATAAAACATCTTTACAGGATATCTAGTACGTTTTAATGTATTTCATTGATATACTATTCTAGTTCTTGTAGTTGACTTCTTAGCAAGTAATTTATTTTATTTTTATTCTTTTTTGGGCGAGAAATCGGGATGGCGGAGCATCCTTCGTACCTCATGGCACCGATTACTGTTCGTATATCTGTATTATTTAAAGCTTGCTGGGTTGGGTATACCTACTAAAATACTTTTTGTATTCGTTTTGTCAGATACATAACCGAAAAAGTTGTATATAATTAAATAAATAAACTTTTTTACTTATGTGCCTAATTTGGCATTTGTTAAAGTTAATCTCCAAAGTAGGTATGGCGTGACTTGAGTCCACTCCCACCCTTCCTACTTTTAGCCACGCCCCTTTCCCCTTCTCCCTTCTGTTAGCTCCTCCCCTTCGCTCTGATTGGTCGACGCCATCTTGGATGACACGCCTACTTCTCTCTGATTGGTCGACGCCATCTTGGATGACACGCCTACTGCTCTCTGATTGGTCAACGAAATCCCACCCACTGTGCTCTCAAGGGGGTCAATTAAGTCTCCCCTATGGTCAATTAAGTCACCCCTACTGCTCTCTGATTGGTCAATTAAATCACCCCCTATAGCTCTCTAATTGGTCAATTAAAAATAAGTGCGTTGTCCGGATTATTGATTGAGTTGATCGGCATCGCCCCTATAGCTCTCTGATTGGTCAATTAAAAATAAGGGCGTTGTCCTGATTATTGATTGAGTTGATCGTCCAATAGAAACCTTTTAGCAGATATTGATTAAAAATAATAATTGAATAGGAAGCACTGAGGGGTCCACAATATTGATTTTCGCCTACGGCTTTGTGATTGGACGGTCGTCATTTTTCCTAGCTGCTGTCACGTCCCTAAGATTACGGAATACTGTATTACCGATAACGTACTTACTGCTGATAGATTGCGTCCTTTGTAAAAGGAATCTATATTACCGATTACGTACTGCTGCACTGTTAACAGAGGGCGTATTTGTGCTAATTGTAAAAGGAATCAGTAGTAGCGATAGTAATGGATATTATTGATTAGAAGAAAAGCAAGCAATTAATATTCATAGAGGTAGAAAAACCTCGATTTACATATAAACAACAAACCCTCTATCGAAAAAACGTGGTCACCATCGTCATCATCATCCACTCAATGAAAGATAAAATCTATGTTAACTTATTAACGCAGTTAGATCAAAACATTCGAGCTAAAATGAAAATATATTTTATCATCTATATTATAGTAGTATTTACTTATTACTTTATGCATCTTTGCAACTATAATAATAATAATAAGCGTATATTCAAAGCATGAAATATTCTTGTTTGAAATTGAGATATTGATTTTTGCAAATGAATAAAAGGATGTGAAATGAACCGTGATTGGGGTGTTGATTAAATTACTACAAGAGTACGATTTGTCTGGATATTGATTTTTCGAATGAAAGGGGGAGTTAGGGTAGATATGTATAACGTCAAATTAAATGAAAAATAGTGTTTTATAGAGTGTTAAAGGAAGGAAGTAATAGTAATAGTAATTGATATTATTGATTCGATGAAAAAGCAAGCAATTAATATTCGTAGGGGTAGTGGAATAATAATACTATGAGTGTTTTAGACGGATGAATCATTCGTTCGTTCCTTATAATTCTGTCAGCTCTAAACGAATAAAGAAGTGATAACATGTCATAACCTGTGTTTGGATCACTCTCTAATCTAGTGACTTTTTGTCTCGTTAGGTGGTACGGAACCAGCAGATATTGATTATTCGCTGCTGCTCTCTGATTGGTCAATTAAAAATAAGGGAGTTGTCCGGGTTATTGATTGAGTTGATCGTCCAATAGAAACCTACTAGCCGGTATTGATTAAACATAATAATAATTGGATGGAAGCACTGAGGGGTCCAAAATATTGATTTTCCCTACTTGTAACACCCCTACTATGCGTCCTTTGTAAAAGGAATCTGTATTACCGATTACGTACTATACTGTTAACAGAAGGCGTATTTGTGCCAATTGTAGAAGGAATCAGTAGTAGTAGAAGTAGCAATGAATATTATTGATTCGATGAAAGCAAGCAATTAATATTCATAGCGGTAGCAAATCCTCGATTTACATATCAACAGCAATAGCAATACTAAATAAAGATGTAAGACAATATTAATACTTATCTGAATTATTTTTTCTCCTCACATGTTTTATGACCTAATAATAATAATAATGATAATAATAATAATAATAATAAAACTCGATAAATAATTTTTTATTGGTTTTATTTCATACTTTTACTTAATATAAATTACATATGCATGAGATTATATGAGTATATCATTTTATAAACTAACTTAAATCAACTTATATGCTAACAGTTTTTCTTTTACTTAAAATAAACTACACACACAGAGACACATACACATTAAACTATATGAGTATACCATTGTCTAAATTACTTAGATTAACTTTAACTTAGTAATATAGAAGTATAATCCTTTTACTAAATATAACTTACATATGCATGAAACTATATGAGAGTATATCATTTATAAATGAACTTAGATGTTATGTGAGAACATCTTCAGCCATTATCCAGGACTTTTCGTTTAAACCAAGCCATTTGACGTAAATGTCACCATTGCTGCGGTGTTTAAGTACTTTTTCAACTAAGTAAACGTCTGGCTGTTTGGTTTTCTGCAACTCGAACTCGTAGAAAGCTCCTCGAACAGCAACCCCATGAAGATCTTCCAGCAGATATGTGACAGGTTTTGTAAATTGAACTTTAACTATTTTGAATAATTCAGTTGACCAGTTGGGCGTGTATCCCTTAGAAAAGGCCCCTTTGAACTTACTAATACGTACGAGGTCATTCAAGTCTAGTTTACGTTTACTTCCTGCCGCGACATCAGCTTTTACATTAGTGTCATAAACGGCTAGTTGGGTCGTAGGTGTAACAGTAGCAGGAGCTCGGCCTATCGTTCTATGTCTGGTGTTGTTATAGCTGTCAACTACCCTCTGTAATATATCTATCCATTTAAATGATCCACGGTAGCTAAACTCTTTATACAGTTTTTGCTTAATTGTACGGATAACGCGTTCAACTATTGAAGCCTTAATTACGGAATATGTAGAGTAATGATTTATACTGTGTTCTTTCATTAATCGTTTAAAATGTTTATTGTAAAACTCTTTCCCGAGATCCGTCTGAAGATTCTTAGGTATGACTGCATTAGCACTCTTGAAGATGCTGCGGACCTGCTTTGTCACCTCTTCTCCGGATTTAGTTTTCAACGGTCGTGCATACAGATATTTCGAAAAACAGTTTATCATCAGCAGTATGTAACGATACCCCTTATTTACTTTAGCATAGGGAATAAACTCGGCTAAGTCAGCCTGGAACAAATCCTGGAAATTTTTTATTATAGTGCGACGTCTTTGAAAGTTTTTTCTAGCAGCCCTATGTATTTCATCAACAACGGTTTGTTTAGCACTCATCATCATCATAGAGTAATACAATTAATCTCAACGACGCTGAGAGAGCAACGTCTCAAATAATTATATTAGCGGCTGCCGTGTTTGATGAATACTGAATACTGTTAAAAGCAATATATCATTATATACTCGAAATATTTTATTCTATGATGCCTTCCTCCTTAAGTTCACTTATAATTGATATTATTTCGTTTTCATTCTGCGGGCTACTGTTGCCGGCACTCTTTACAGCATATAACAAACGAAGCCTGTCGACTAGCTCGTTAGCCTTATTCCAGTAGACGTATTCGACTTTGCAATCGCTTAATTTTTTAAAATTAGACGACGATGATGATGATAGTCTAATACCTAAACCTTTGATTCTGGATAAGTTGGGCTTAATTATATAATCATACTTCCAATGTTTAACAGCTGTTAGTTTACCATGTGGTCTATAGGATTTCTTATGCGCGTTAGTAAGGGCTATTATCTGCATATAATTATTGATATCAGCTTGCGATGGTATAGACTCTAATTCTCTAAACGTGAGTAAGTCAAACAGACCGGGTGTTGCTTCGAAAACGTTGTTTTTAATTATGATGTTTGTATCACGCATAGTCACAGGGGAAGATGCAAATGTCCAAGCGTCTCGATCAATTTTATATCTAATACCGAATCTAGTTCTATCGATATTTTTGTTTCCGACAGCGTTAGCTATTAACATACCGTAACGAGTAGAGACATCGTGAGTTTTATTAGATTCTTCTTCTTCTTCTTCTTCTTCATCTGCTTCCGATGATGATGATGATGATGATGCTGATGCAGCAGATTGTTTTTTAACTTTCAACAGGGGAGTGTAACTAGCAGTAGTAGTAGTAGTAGCAGCAGATGGTTGTGTTTTGACTTTCAATAGAGGTACGTTAGAGATGTTTACTGATTTAGCAATGGTTTCCAACGGCGATATAACTGGATTGTGCGTGACGCGATACATACGTTCTGCTTCTGCTCTATCACGACGAAAGTATGCAAATTTCTTACGTATAGCGTTACGAGCGTGTATTATTTTACGCTTTAAACTCAGATCATACGTGTTGGACATGTCGGCGATGCAGAGACTACTAAACGACTCGACTCTAATTATAAACTTATATATGAATCAAAACCCTTCCGATATCTGCCCCTGTCTAGAGAGCAGTCTTTATTAATTACCAGGAAATCATGCGGCTCCTTCCAACACAGAAAGCAAATGTTTTTAAACTGATCATAGCTAATACCGTCTCCGACAACATGATCGCTAAACACGTGTTTTAAGTTCAACTCGTCTTGTCTAAAGAGAATAATTAGGTTTGCATTGTCCCTAATCAGATGTTTCGGTATCTTGGCGTACGTTTGACCTAGATAAAAACAGTCGACGCCGTTATGCCTACCCATGCTAAAATATTCTCTAATCTTTTCCTGCTTGCTGCAAATTATATCATCAAAAATGAACACAGAATTAGGTTTAACATCACCGGGGTTGATTACGTCATCGTTTTCGCTAAATTCATGATATCCCATACCTGTAAGCGGTTTCATAACACGTCTTAAGAATTCATATTTAGGCTGAAATAAAGACTTGGCGTATAGGTAGATATTTTCAAATTTTAATCCGTTTTCGCTAATAAGTAAACCTAACATAGCATTAGTTTTACCGCAGCAAGATGGACCGCTCAATATTGCTCTACATGATACAGGTAACAGGTCGCCATGTTTCCTAACATCCTCGCCTGATCGTCGTCGTAAAGATGTATCATCGCAGTCGTCTAGGTTACATATGTTTAGTGACTTATTTTGTTTAACAACCTTCATCATTACGGTATGCGTACGTGTCTAGTCACGGTCTCGTTAAACGGATTATACTCGATTAATGCGTCGTGAAGGATCAAACAATACGCCTTAGTTGTGTTCGTAAATGCGGCTGAAGACTCGAGCTCTAGTCTAATATCGACAGTGGAATCCTTAAAACTCTCTAACTGTCTTGAACAGTCAATAACAAAAATGGGATACGTTTCAAACGATTTGTAGCTGAGTAAACAGCTCTCAGCCGCACCTCTACCTATACCGTCATAGTAGTTCTCGCGAAAACGAGTATAATTCAGATACGCAGGAATGTAGTCCTTACGGTCGAAATCGAGATTTAAACGCTGATGCGGGAACACTTGCGAATTTAAATACAACTTAACGTCGACCAAGTTCGAATGAGTAAATGTAGTCGGGTTACCCGTTCTTATACCCAGCTGGCGCTCGTCTTGTAAAACTACAAAGACCCAGCGCGGTTTCTCTAGATCATTGGAGTTCTTTACACGCCAAACCTGGTTTTTAGTAGTTCCCAACGAGGGTAACTCATGTAATTCCCAACGTCTAAACGGAGCGATAATAGAAGAATTATCTCTTAAACTCTCCACCAGGTTCACTTTGCTTTCATCTGATAACAGTATATGTGGAACCTCCCACGAGAGCTTATCAATCTTGATATCTATATCAGTACCTGCATCACCTGCGTCGCTTTTATAGCAATTAAAATCGTTCTTGGAGCGAATTAAAACTAGCTGACAACTCATATGAGGTATTATTTTTTTATAATCGTCTGCAAATCCAAAGATATCTTTTAATGGTATTCTACACGTGAAATGAAAGACGTTATTACCCTGGTTATGTAACAAATCATTATCGCTAGTAATCCCTAAGTTCCATGCTGAGCTGGTTAAAGCTCTATCCTCGGCGCCATGTGAAACGAGACCTTTTATAGTGCTTGTAATGCCGGGCTGTTTACAGACATCTATGAGCTGGTTTGTGCCTAATATTAGTTGAATTTCATCAAACAGAAAGTGGGCAAAATTGTTTACCAGAAGGAATTGCTTGTTTTCTGCACGCGTTATGCTACCTTTAACAAGTACATAGCTGTCATACAAAGCTAAAACGTTATCGGAATTTTGTATGCTGATTCTAATGGTGTCGGAATGATTGGCATTTAGCGTAAACGGCAGATAGGTATAAAAATCCTCTTTTATTATATCTGTATCGACGCGAGGCTTCCCAAATATGTTTAATTTATCAATGGTAAAGGTGTCGGTGTTAATATGCATTTTACTTCGTTTTGACATGCTGCTGTTATCGTACTTTAAAGCCTAAAGATTCAAGAAAAAGGCGACGAGCTTTAGTTAGTTTTAATCGAAGGTCTGCACGTGCTGACGTTCGACGGTGAATGACCTTTGATGGACATATGCTGATGTTTTTATAGCTAAAGTTTATTCCCATTTTTCACGTTTAAGTTCTAGCCTGATGCTCGTGAAAGTGTCTTCAGACAAATTTATCAACTCTCCTCTCGCGTCTACCAGTCTATTGGTAATGTTGTCGATCTCGGTGACAGTGATGGGAAAGTAAATCACATGCGATGGCTCCTTTTCAATCAGATAACCGGGTGGTACGCAAACACCAAATTCGAAGATTGTATGACCTGCTTGATTGTTTCTATATGAGCCGCCTGTAATATTCGTGTCTACAAAGATGTTTGGAGTTGAAAGTATATCGACAACTCGATCTGATACGTGTCTACTACCGGGTTCTAGCACGCGCTTCTTAAATCCTAGTAGTGATCCTATGTTATCGGGTTTGGTAAAATCAATCAACTCGGTAGCTGATTCAATCTCACACTTTCCCGTATTAGTGTTAGCTTTGATTTGTAGTAGTAGATCTCCCTCTTCGGGATCGCCACTAATTTGATTCTTTATATAGTTAACGATTTCAGACAACTCGTAGCTACCCGGTTCAATAGTTATAGCCTTTTCTCCGTAATAAAATTTATTTTTGCCTGGGTATATATTCCGTATCGTGTGACTTGTATATAAGCCGACTAAACCTAGTGAGTATTCGTAACGCACGTGATCTAGTGTTATAGGTGGATAAATACGATCCGTAGAAAGCCTGTTTCCTGTACCGTACACCGTGATGGTCCTAGCCATACTTAACCGATTTACACTTTCACCTCTCTTTTATACAAAAATCGTAGACACAGATGTCCGCAGTTGTATGTATTGAACTTTTGTTCTTGGGCTACGTTGTAGTATACGGCGCAGCGAGGCCCTAAATATTTCACAAGTTCAGATGGTGGTCTCAGGTCTCCGAAGGGGTCATAGTACAAAACCACGTTTCGATCCTTTCTATAGGCAACCCAATGAGTACCCGGTCCTCCAGCGTAGTCAAGATTAACAATAGCTCTTTCGAATTGCAAAGGTTTCGTTGCAGGTAGACTTGTTCTCATATAGACACCTCTAAAATAGGGAATGTCTTTAGCATGTTTTATTATATCTAGGTCTGTAAGTGGTCTCCGAGGCAAGTTATTCAGTTTTTTGACCGCCTGACATATGGTTTTAAGTACAATGCAGCTCCGCCAGCTCTATACGGCTTCAGGTAAAGGGCGTTCCCGTTCTTACCGCCTAAAGCGATAGCTTCCATACTTTTATTATGCCGTGTAGTTTCTTCTAGCTGTCTCTTATTACTATTAGCAGTGTTAACAGCTTTTGCTACCCCTGAGGCGCCTCCTATAATTGCACCGAGAGCCGAGAGGCCAGCAAAAATTGGTATGAGTGGTAAAATACCCCCTGTAGCTGTAGGCACTGGAATTATTCGGGGTACTTTAACGTTTTTTCGACCGCCTACGTTTTGAATGATTCTTCTGGCAGCGCTCAGGGCATGATGTATTAAATCTTTACCCGTGAGTCTCTTGCTTGCACGATTCACTACACCAACAAGCTTCTTTAAAACGCCACCTTTGAAAGTGACAGTTTTCTTCATCATCTTTTTAGCGAGACCCTTTTTCGCCGACAGTTTGTTTGTCTTTACGCCCATTCCCAACTTTCTTTTAGCCTTCATTATACCGGTTACAAACAGAGCTGATGCTTTTTCCCCTAATTTAGAGTCTTTAGCCTTAACACGCTTCCAAGCGGCTTCTTCTAATACACGATCTGCCTGGTGTCTACTGTTCAAATCGGAGCTTTGAGCGTACGAGATGTCGTGCTGCATACACGCCTGGTCCAAAGGATTTATACCTTTATCGCCACGTTGTAATCTTTTAGATAATTTAGTACCAGGTCCACAGTACTGATATGAAGGAAGATGTAGTTCAATAGGCAGCTTGTCTATGAGCTTGTTAACAAAGCCGTTACCTTCGTGAACTAACATCTGGTACTGAGAGAAGAGACTGCTTGTACCTGTATTTATACTCGGTCACCACTGCAGCCGGACTAATCTGTGTTCTGAAATCTCTGCGTATAGATAAAGTCTCTATGATCAGCTTGTAGAATTTCACACAGATGCTTTTCAACATTATGTATTCTTGTTTGAAAACGGTATCTGTCCAGAGCTAATGTTTGCCAGTTTCCCTTTCTTGCCTGTCTGTATGCATACTCCCATACTATCATATGATGTATATTATTCATGCTTGCGTCGGCGAAACTTACTTTCTTTACCATATCGATGTGTTGCTGCTGCTGCTGTTGCTACAAATCGCTATGTTTGGAGAGTTATTGACATTAGTAAAACTAAAAACTTTGTTTAAATACATTTTTATTTCTTCAACGATACATTTAGGCTAAGATAGAAAAAAATAACTGATTAGCGTAGATATAAGCAAACTAAGCATTTGCGCAGCATTCCCGTAAGGCTCACCACGTTTCCTATCTGCTCTAATCAGGCATTTGATATAATACACTTAAAACTAGAATAAAAAATGGTGTCAATATGATTAGGTCAACCGATAGTAGTAGTAAATTCCGTTATTAGTCGGTATTGTACACTCTCTTTATGTTGTAAGAGTTCGTACGTGTTGCAGATTCGGCTATTAGGGCATCAAACGATGATCGCATAACTTTTTGAGTATCCTCGAGCACTTGTACTTTATCTAATAATTTTTTATAATTACTATCTAGGGTATTATTCGTTTCTTCTATCTTTGTCAGCACACTCGAATGATTAGTTTCCATCTCATCATTCGCTATTAGGTGATTTCTCTTTGTTTCTTTTTCCAACGTTGTTAGCAAACTGTTAAGTTTGCTAGTTTCAATGTCAACCTTTGTTACCTTTTGCTTTAGATCTTTAATAGTGTTCTGAGTGTCGGTAGTCATTGTAATGAAGGTTTGTACAGCAGAGTCGAATTGAGCATCTACATAAGCTTTAGAAGTGACATCCGTGCCATCTATAGGGTAACTTACTGAAACAATACGTTTACCATCTGCATTAAACTGCATTTGATCGTTTGTATGCATAGCCCGATTGTTAAAATACTGCCTAGAAATTACATCTTTATCCTCTAGAGGCTCCCCTATATTACAAATTCTTCCATCTTTAGCATCATAGTACGACCCCTGTCCTTTATCCTCTCGTCGTCGTCTCAAACAATTAGAGAGTAATTTTCTTTCAACATCGTCCACCAGCTCGTCGGTATACTTTTTCGTACAAACATCGTGGTTGTCAAGCGGTTCTTTAACGTGTACTAACCTTCTTTTCTTAACATCAATTACACCTTCATCGTTATCTGATAACATTAGTACAGAACGCTTCGTGACAAGATCGTTATCGTTGATAGGAGCGCCTACATTAGTTATACGACGGTTCTCAACATCGAAATTACCCTCTGGTGTTAATTTGAAACCATAACCTCTCGGTCCACGTTTTGTTGCAGCCATTGCTTCATCTGTCATACTCATCATAGCTCTACCGAAGAGATCTATTGTGTTCATGATGACGTATGACAAATAACTGTCACGCATGAACAGAATACACAGTATTTATAGCTGAGATCTTCATAGCGCAATGATGTACATATTTCAATACGTCATGAGATTTATACAGTTCGTCGGATGTTCTCGGACATAATCGTAGACGGTACTGAGACTTCTCGTAATCAGCCCGCATTTAATTTAGTAAACATCGTATGCTTTTACGCTTTTTGAATAATTATCGTCCGAACCAATCCCAGAACAGTAGACCTAACGGTTACCTCTATCCAATGCTGTTTCATTTACTAGCATTAGGATGAAGGGAGAGAGCGTGAGAGTGAGAGAGGGAGAGAAGGTTCTTTAATGCGTCCTCTCTAATAGATGATAAGGAGAGAGTGAGAAGAAGAGAGCGAGAGAGAGAGAGAGAGAGAGAGAGAGAGAGAGAGAGAGAGAGAGAGGGGTAAATAAATGTTCCATTGTTACCGGCCCTCATATGTATCTAAGTTATTATATGGGGACTATAATATGCTGTAATGCCAAAAGTGTGGCTTTCTATTTTTACAGGTTAAGTTTAACAACACTGATTCTAGAATTTCTATTTTACTGACATTAGCGTCTACTTTATTATTTATATAAAATGTGCATATATGTAGCTTAAGTCATTAGCAATCGAACCCAATTTGTAAAATTCGATTGCGTTTATTTTTGCAATTTTGGTGACGTTTTACATCTCTTCATAGTTTTGCTACTTGTTTTCTTTACATTTAGTAATAATAATCTAATACAATATAAACACCTAAGGATTTGAAAGACTTGATATCTAGGATAATACATTTCTAAGTATTTTGCATACGTTTTTATGGTAAATATGCTCATTCGCCTTCAAAACATAAAGATAAATAAATATCGTATACCTATAAGCATGTACAGTGACACCCGACAAGAGAAAGCAATAACATAATTGTTAATAAAAATGAATTATTATTAATAATAATAAAAACAATGGTAGCTATGTATTATTACGTAAGTAATTGACGTTTCAATCACGGATACATCATAATATAACCTATGCATTTACCCCTTGTTACGGTTCATTTCACACCCTTTATTATAACTAATCAATATCTTTACACTTTGTATTTACATTTAAAATATATCTCGTTTATAGTTAGTTAGTACTAGTGATCTTTCCATATGTTAACCCTTTCAACTGGTATTTCGGTAATTTCAAACAAGAATTTTTTCATGCTTTTGAATATACTCTTATTATTATTATTATAATAGTTGAAAACATGCATAAAGTACGTAACTATCCTTTTTACAATTGGCATAAATACGTTTTCTGTAATATCGATTCCTTTTACAAATGGCTCCGTCTGTCGGTAGTTCAGTACGTTGTCGGTAATACAGATTTCCGTAATCGTAGGGACGTGACAACAGTTAGGGAAAATCAATATTGTGAATCCCTGCTTCCTATTGGGCTAATCTACAAATCAATACTCAGGGTAACGCGCGCGCACAACCCTTCAATTATTATTATGTTTAATTAATACCTTCTAGAGGTTTCTATTGGACAATCAACTCAATCAATAATCAGGACAACGCCTTTATTTTTAATTGACCAATCAGAGAGCTATAGGGGCGAAGCCGATCAACTCAATCAATAATCCGGACAACTCTCTTATTTTAATTGACCAATCAGAGAGCTATAGGGGTGGTGTAATTGACCAATCAGAGAGCAGTAAGGGTGACTTAATTGACCAATGAGAGAGCAGTAAGGGTGACTTAATTGACCAATCAGAGAGCAGTAGGCGTGTCATCCAAGATGGCGTCGACCAATCAGAGAGAAGTAGGCGTGTCATCCAAGATGGCGTCGACCAATCAGAGCGAAGGGGAGGAGCTAACAGAAGGGAGAAGGGGAAAGGGGCGTGGCTAAAAGTAGGAAGGGTGGGAGTGGACTCAAGTCACGCCATACCTACTCTCCAAATTTATAATAAATTCATACTTTTTACAATTCTGTGTAAACAAATACAAAAAAATATTGTTCGATACGCGTGCACTGTCAATTTCCAGGGTCTTGCCCTCTTTTATAAATCTCGGCCTCGAACCTAAAAGTTGACGTGACAACGCACTTGTAACGAAAATAACTATTTCTACTTTTTGTTTGATATTTTAGCTTTTGATTTGCTTTTGGATTATTATAGGTCTTATTTTCTTTAGGAATATTAATCCGTAGATATTTCATGTTGCTTTCTTTCTTGGGAAAGTTAAGTTCAACCAATGTTAACTACTGCGTCACCAATCGTGTTTTTACTAATTGAACGGTAACTAATTATTTTGTCCAGCAAACAATTTTTTGTTGAATCATAATGCCATAATATGTTTCACGTGCATATGAATTTCATCTTTTCAAGTAATATTACAGGTAGTTATTAACTTAGTAGCTAGTCCAATATAATATTGTAGACAAATATAATTAAGCTTTTATAGAATTCTTAAAAATTACATTATGTACAGAGCCAGGTAAGATGAAATAATAAGGATTAATATTGTCAAAAAGCTCTTGAATAAATCATAAGCGTCCGGTATTCAACAATGATACCGGACTTCTTTAAAAGGTACACACACACACACACACACACTTATTGTTAGAAGAAGTTGTAATTGTAGATATGAATGGCATAGCTCTCATACTTATGCGAAATTATAGGTCCACCTTGCTCAACTGTTACAATGTTACGCCACTATTATCATACGTGTCAATTTGCAGACATATAGAATGGTATTTTAAATACTAACACTGCTCATGCATGTTGGACCAAGTAAGTAGTAAATAAATTGCTTTTGGTATTTATATTAAAATGATTTCTTGTAATGGACAGCTGTGAAGATGTAATATTACATAAACAACTTACTTCAATTTACAATCTGTGACGCGGGATGTACAAAACTAAATATTTTGTGCGAATTACATATAAGTACGTATGTACGAATCAACTATAAAAAAATTTGACACATTTTCTTATCATTTCATCTTACGTACGGCTCTGCGAGTTATGTTAATCTATCCTGAACAATGGCAAGAATCTATTATAATACCACTTTTAAAACCTGGCAAGGACCCCAAAGTAGCATCTAACTATCGCCCAATATCCTTAACAAGTTGCCTTAGTAAGACCCTAGAAAACATGGCCAGTTTTCGACTAATGTGGGTCTTAGAAAAATATAATTTATTATCCAAATTCCAAATGGGCTTTAGAAAATTCCGATCAACAACCGATCAACTGGTTTACATCGAAAATGCGATACAGACAAGCTTCTTAAATAGACATCATCTTACAGCAGTATTCTTCGACCTGGAAAAAGCCTACGACATGACGTGGCGATATGGCGTATTGCAAACTCTACATGAGTGGGGACTGAGAGGCTGTTTGCCAAATTTCATTTCCAGTTTTCTCTCTGATAGAAGAATCAGAACTCGAGTCGGAAATGCTGAATCCAACGCCTACACTGTCGAGAATGGCATTCCCCAAGGATCCACACTTAGCGTGGTTTTGTTTGCAGTAGCCGTAAATGTCTTATTGTCGGGTATAGACCATAGAGTCGGGAGAAGCTTGTATGTAGATGATCTTTGCATTTTCTATGCAGGAGACAATTTTGATCATATCCATTCAGTCCTGCAAGAAGCTATAAATTCGGTGGTAGATCGTGCAGAAAATCGAGGATTTCGTTTCTCTACGTTGAAAACACAATGTTTTCATTTCTGCAGGTTGAGATCATGTCATCAAAATCCTCAACTTACAATAAAAGGTCTTCCTATAACAAATAAACCAGAAGTAAAATTCTTAGGAGTAACGTTTGACAAAAAGCTACTTTGGGACCCTAATATTCAAAACTTAGCAGCTAGTTGCAAGAAGCGACTAAATATTGTTAGATGTTTATCTAGCATGAAATGGGGTGCAGATACAAATATACTTTTAAACGTGTACAAAACTTTAATTTTATCAAAACTAGATTATGGATCAATAGTGTACGGCGCAGCCCCAAACACATGTGAAAGCATTGGATCAGATTCATTCGACGGGCATAAGACTTGCTTTAGGGGCTTTTAGGACTAGTCCTAGTGTATCTCTGTATTGCGAATCGGGTATTCCACCGCTAAAGTATCGAAGATACAGCTTGCTTATTAACTATGGAATAAACATATGGGCTCAACCGCGTCATCCCAATCATAGGTTGCTATTCAATGAGGAGCAAGTTGCGCAATATAGGGCTAGACCTACTAGAACACGTCCAGCAGGAGTTCGATTACATGCTACGCTGCAGGAACTCAAACATTACAACCCGTCTATCAGATTGGAAATTACGAAGTGCCTCCTTGGCGAATTTAGGTACCAAGAGTCGATCTTTCTTGTTTACAAGGTGCAAAAAGGGACGTTAACCATAAACTATTTTTTAATAACTTTCAAGATATATTAGACCACAATCCTAGTGCCGAAGTAATATATACGGACGGGTCGAAAACAGACGTGGGAGTTGGTTGTGCTTTTATTCATCTTAACGACTCGTATCACTGGAAAATACACCAAGCCGGTAGTTCATTTACAGCTGAACTATATGCATTATGGCAAGCACTACGCAGTGTAGAGTTCTCTAATAAATCAATCTTTTTAATTTGCACCGATTCATTGAGTTCTATGCAGGCAATACCAAATAAATTTGCACTTGACCCTCTAGTTCAAAAAATTCAAGCATTACTTGATTGGCTTCATCGTATACATAAAGACATAACTCTTGTTTGGACACCTGGACATGTAGGTATCCAGGGAAACGAAAAAGCCGATCAAGCAGCTAAGTTAGCTGTAGAACAGGATGAACTAGAAGATATATGTATACGACCAAACGATCTAAAAAGCTATTTGAAAGAGAAAATTCTGAACTTATGGCAAATTAGGTGGAACGAAATAAACACTCACCTAAAAGCAATAAAACCACTAATAAACCCTAGGAAGAATAGAAGTCGGTTAACACGGCACGAACAAACGGTTATAACTCGTTTACGGATAGGCCCTACAAGACTAACATCCTCCCATCTTTTACAAGGAGTCGAACCTCCTGTCTGCGTTGAATGTCAAAGTCAGCTTACCGTAAGACATATTGTCACGTGGTGTTTTCGTGACTGGAGGACGTAGTCAGAGGTAGAATGAAATCAAACACAAGTTGTAACAAGATTCGGAAACAAATAGTGTAAACAATTTGTAACAATAAGTTAAAAATGTAAATTAAATAACAATACAGGGTTGTACCGTGCCGATTTATTCGAAGTGAATTTCAGTTGACAGATGAAGTTTTGTCACTGAATAAGAGTCAATTTCCGTGGTCACAACGGGTATGACTGCTAGGTAGCTGCTAGGAAAATCTGTAAAAAGAAAAACAGAATTAAACATTGTAATACATAAAAGTAGGTTACCAGGTTGCCTTGTGTGTTGCCAACGGGAGGAAAACTAAATACCACCCATAGTATATATAAATAAAAAAGTTAAACCACTTATACTCCATAAAGTGTCGGCTCTGGCTTGGAAGCCCTTCACTCAAGGTCGCAGATGCTTCTCCGGTACGTGTTACAATGGGCGCCCGTTCCACGTACATATCCCGGAGGAGAGAGGCACCTCCACCACAATGTCACGTGGGGTTTTCGTGACTGGAGGACGTAGTCAGAGGTAGAATGAGATCAAACACAAGTTGTAAAAAACAACTATATACTAAAGACAATAAAGAGAGTACAAAAGGTTAACATACATGTTGAGTACATATTGTGAGGACGTACATGTCCTCCTAAACTAATACAATACAGGGGAGGTCGGAACCAACCCTGTTCTAGCACTAAATCTACTAACTAAGCGTAGGAGCTAGTCTCCTAGCCTAGTAATTATAACTAAGCCGGGAAGCCTGGACACAACTCCCCATAATTCGCATAGAGTGGGCGATTAAGCGCCGCCCACTCAACTAAGCATAAAATAATTAAAAGAGTACTCACCAGCTTGCTTGTTGTGTTCGAGCCATGGACACTGACTGGTTTGAATAGCTCAAGCAAGCTGGTTATATACTGCTGGACGAGGAAGTAATTAGTATCGTAGTGGGAATCAGTAGGCAGAAGTTCTCAGTAAGCAACTAAGGAAGTTCATGCTTCCTGGCAGCAGGCTTGTGGGTAGATTGCATGCGCGCTGCCGGTGCCTGGCACGAATCTGCAGCTGTGCGGAAGTGTTGGTAAATTCTCTCGAAGGAATGTGCACCTGCTTGCAAATCGTGTAGGTTGCCTCGCGTGTACGGAGTAAGTAGGCGACCAAGTTGCATGCCAACGAATACAATGGTGGGCGAAGCGAGCGCGCTTCGGAGAAGACCTCGCAGGTGTCCGCGCACATGTCGGTTGCGAGACTGCAGCTGCTAACTAGCGTGGGTAACTGAATGTGGCCTTGCACGCTATATTGTACAAACGGAAGAGAAGTTGCGTTTTGTATAAAATATTTAATTGTAAATATTTCCGTTTGTGACAATATCTTAGTGGAATGTCCTACATATAACGAAGCCCGACTAAGAACCACTGTTCCAAATAATATCACTGATATTCTATCAGTTGAAAATGAAAGCAATGTTTTAGAATTCATAAAATCCATAGATGTATTAAACAAATTATGATACAATCTTGTTAAGAGTTACTTAATACGTACTATTTATTACTTTATTTCATATACACCATTACTATTAATTTATGATTTACTTCTATCTATTTTATTTCTACACTTTTATATTTACAAATTTTTACAAATCTATTTATTTACAATTTTATATATACAATAATTTTATAGTGCACTAGTCTCATATCCCTTGTTTTGTTCTACTCTGTACGTCTATTTATATGTATATTTTATCTATAATGTTTTATGTAATGTATATCCGTTTTATTCGTTATTGAACACGGAGATTATTAGTCATCTCTAACACTGATCGTTGAAAACATCCTTCTGCAAAGATATCTAACTTTGATAGGCGGCTAATAACCATAGACGTTGATGCCGCTAACAAAAAAAACTAATACTACTAATAATAATAATACTAATACTACTAATAATAATAATACTAATACTACTACTAATAATAATAATAATAATTGCTACAACCCATAGCTGTGTTGTTATGTTTAAAAACTTGATGATAAAAAAAAGATCCAGGGAAAGAAACAGTATTGTTCTTAAAACTGGATCTGGAAAAATTGGTCGAGAGAAACTCTTATGGTTTTGGTAGAGTTTTAAGAATCAACTAACGAGAATAGCTGCTGGTACAGAGGTACTGACCCTTGGAGCCGCTTCTACATGTTCGACAAGATAAGTAGTTCTTATCTATTCTTTAACATTTTTCAAACGTAGTTGAGTGTGCTTATTTTAATGTTGGTTTCTTTATATTTAATCATATTTGCATCAATATCGAGACAACTATTTGTATGATAGTTAATCAATACGCATTAGTTAAGCGATATTTAATTTAATATTAATTCATTATATTCAGCAGTACTCATTAGATAGGTAGAATCTAGGTAGCTAGGTTTCTTAATTATACTTTTAGTTTATAATTAACTCATACTAGATTAACATTTGTTTAGTGATTTGGGAATCTTATCTGTAACATAATATTAGCATTTACTTTATTTTATGTAAACAATCTTCAAATCACTTGGCGTCCATTAATAAATGAATTATTTTGTTTTATCTCTAATTATTGTTATCTTTCGCCGTGCACTGCATTTTTGGTATGTTGAAACCCAACCCAAATGAGCTAGCGGAGCTGAGGAATTAGTAAGTATTTAGTTTGATTATTTTATTGTACGTAGGGAATTTGTTGGTAATAAACTTCTTATCTAATAAAATATAAAAATGCTTTTTACAAATATATTCTTTCAGACTATCGAATCCCATCACATGCTAATTTCTTGATGTTCCTTATAAGGACTAGCTGCCACCTGGCTAGACTTGGCTAGCCTACCACTATATTAAATCGATATTAAATTGATTGCACTATAGGTAAGGCTTAATTAATAAAAATACAGTGGAGACTACGTAGGTTTTTAAACAATACTCCTTCCACCGTCGACCTTGTTTTTTAAACACACAAAATAAATACGTTAATTCTATCGATAGTAAAATAATCAAATGTAAAGCAAAGGTTCAATAAATGATCACCGTATATAGGAATCTACAATTAACTTTGGATTAACAAAAAAAATTGTAAATATTAAATACTACTATTAAAATTGATAAAGCGGACGTATAAATGTTCTATAATCACCAAATAAAAGTAAACCATAGGACGAGCGTTTAATAGGGTCGTTGCATGGAATTTAAATTTTGATATAATTTGTATATTTTATTAGTATAACTGTTATCTAATGTATAGGTCCACATAAAATCGATAAATGCATTACGATAACTTAATAAAACGAATTTAAAGTTTAAATATTTTCCGTCCTTTTCTACACCATTGACGTAATAATACTTTCGTCTTACATATTTGTTTCAACACAGCGTATACTAGGACTATGACGTTGTACTAGAAAAAGGACAGAAAAATTTAAAATTGTGAATTGCATATCTCGCTAACGGCTGCGTTAAAAATTTTGAAAAAAATACGTCAAGTTATTACTAACTCTATAGAATATAAAAACGTTAAGTTTCAAAATTGTGAAATAAAAAATTGATAAACTATGTTTCTTTACAAATGACAGCAAGTTCTTTCTAGAAAATCTTCATCCTTTTAAATTAAATTCAGTTTTTGAACTTATGAACTCAAACAAAAAGAACAATATGAACTCAAAATAATTTTACAAACTACTAATAATAAAAAAATGTCTAGTTGCTGTTTTTAAACGTCTATTACAAAACAAATAAAGTTAAACTAGCTGATCTTTAAGTGTACGAAGTAAATAAACCTTAAAGATATTTTTATCCACTTCTCCCAATTCAGAGGTTGTCGGTGGGCAAATCCAGGGTGAACCCGGCCTTGAGAATAAAGTTGTGGATCTTGCTCTAGAACCCTAAAGAAGAAACGAAAGTCTTGGAAAAGAAACATTGTGAGAGACAACTTACCAAAAGATACCGAGGTTTCCAAAGCAGGTAGCGAGATAAATTAGCACGACCCCTCTAAAAGAGAATGGACTAGAGTAATAAAAGAACAATATTAATTATCAATCTAATTATTTCTTACCAATCGAAAGAAGCCCAGTGAGCTAAACTGATTCTTCCGATCCGTAACAATCTTGAAAAAATTGCTTATCGTACAGTTTATACACCACAATATACAAGTTTAGAGGTTAACAATTAGATTTAATAGAGGTTTAACAATCCGTTCACACAAAACTTCGATCTTTAAAACATCATTCTCTTATACTATTACATTTTATTATAATAAAATCCAAGTCAATAACATAATTTAACATAACATTTAACGTAACATTATTTTAATAGTTATTAACAATTCATGTTTTCGTAGTTACTTATTTTCAAATTTTTGTTGTTATTATTATTATTATTTATATTGTATTCTTTAAAATAGATAAAAGACATTTATTTATTAATCTCTATATATATATAAAAGGGAAAGATTGTCTGTCTGTCTGTCTGTCTGTATATATATGTATGTATGTATGTATGTATGCGATTTTCTCCGCAACCACTGGACCGATTTGGATGAAATTGGTATCATTGGAAAGGTCTTGGCCCAGAATAGAAAATAAGATTGGACTCTGATCGGCCATCGTGGTCCGAAATAACAGCGAAAAACCCATATATGGAAGTTAAAAATGGGTACTGAGATTGATGTGACAAGAAAATATATATAGATATGTTGTCAATTGTCAAATTTGGTAATTTTTGAAATTTTTGAAAAGCGCAGCAAAGCGCGCCGGGTATTTGCTAGTATTATTATAAATACAGGTGTGATTGAAATAAAAATGTAAAAGCTTGTATTAAACATACCTTAACCGATATAATCGACCATCTCAGCACCCAGAATATACAGGGTGATTATTTTCATTTTTCAGAAAACTTCTCCAACGAATTCTACTGACCAAACTAATAAAAAAGTATGTGTTTGTACTTTTACGAGTTCAGGGCCACAATTTTATAATGGACTAAGTAGAATCTTCGTTAAGTAACGTAAGAGTTTTTGAGTATTAACTAATTAAAATCTGTATTGGAATTGAAACAGGAGTAAACGACAGTTATAAAGTAATTAATAATTTACTTTCATCTTTAATAACTTGGTGAAAACTAAAAACATATCGTGCTGTTAGTCTGTAGTAAAATATAAATATACATGTTCAACAGTTTATAACTAGTTAACTTTTGTGTTTCTTATTAACACATACAATGTCATTACTAAAAATACCTTTATAAAAACGATTCCTTTTTGGTGGTTTATTAGCTTAAGTTACTTTCTCGTATTGCTGTTGTGAACTGTTTCACGCCATTACATCTTAATAATGTTTATTATAAACGTTTATAAATGTTTTCAGATAAACCTGATAGTGTGTTGTAAGATTTACAAACAGAAACGCACAGTACCTTTAATGAATGAACAAACTGAGCTTAGTAATGCTCCTTTATTAGAAGTGTTAGATATTTAGTTTTTGTATGTATTGTATCTAGTTACCTATTTTCTGTATGTATTTATCCTTAGCAACGTGTCCGTTTATCAATCTTATCTACCTTTGATAATGACATTTAATGTCGAAACAATATTGTCAGGTTAAGATACTAATAAAACTTGTGAAACTTTGAATTAATCTTTTAATTTGATTGTTACCTATTTTTTTGTAACTGTGTGTGAATACTTAAAGATTGTATTACACGATCCACGGTTTCGCTCTAGCTGGGCGTGGGTCTCAGTACGAGAAATTATGAAAAGATAAATAATTTGAGCACTGATAAAAATTTTGAAATAAGGGCGCCAGATCCTACTGAACACGATATAGCCGTTGGCCGGATCTTCCAACGGAAGCAGTATTTAAGCAGTCACACTAAAGGATTATTAAATAAAAAGACAGTTTGTTGACAGCGAAACCCCCGTGTTTAATTAGATTTAATAAACAGTAAAACAACGATGAGAAAATAAATAAGAAGTATAATAATATTAGAAAGGCTAGTGGTTAATAAGATTAAATAATTTACAAAAAAATACAACTGAGTAAGTTACAAAAGATAAACTAGATTAATCATAATACTCACCAACAGGCAAGCCTGAATAAATAACATTTTCAGTGAATAAAAAAATAACAAAGCGGCTGACACACCAAAAAAATTCTCAATCGTGGTTAACCAGAGGGATCCCTACAGTATACCGATAACTGCCACTCAATTCGAAAATTGATAATAGAATCGTACCATAAATAAGTACGCTGAATAAAAATGTCAAACACCCTGTACATAACAACAATCTTACAAAATATTAACTATTAATCTACTGTTACACCAAAAGGTTGATATTATTGACCATAATACAGATAACGCACTAAGCAAAAAGCACAAAAAAAATATGACAGGTGTCATAAAATTCAAAGGCTTAATTAAAGTTTTTACTTAAATAATGAAATAAGAAACACAAATTTATAAATCCTTTATAACTTAAATAAACTGTCCACTAACCTTTACACAACTAATACTACTTGGGGTCCATTTCAAAAATTCGGACACTGCAATAACAAAGAAAAGTTCAAGGGCCTCTTCTCGACAATCCAGTCGATATCTTCAAAATTTGAAGTTCATTAAAGAAATCCAAGGGCTTCCATTTAAAATTAATAACCATTGGACATGTCGACAGAATACAAAAAGGAAAAGTAACTTCATACTAAACCACCATTCCAAATTTAATTAAATTTACCATAATAGTGTGAACAAAAAAGGTACTTCTTTACGACATGGAGCAACCACATAAAAGGTTCCCATTTAACGTATTATTAAATCTTCGCACCCATTCTAAAAAGCCGTTGAGTATCGACTTCGAGAGGAAATTTAAAAGACCGACACCGGGTCCACCAAAACAATCCGGTACGGGAAGAATTTTCCTAATCCTCACAACAGAAGTCTTTTCGCTAGCACCGCAAAACCTGCTCTCCCCTCCAGTCACCTCGAGAAGCGTTCCGACAACCAAGCTCCCCTTGCTCGAGAATCAATCGACCGGCCCACCTAATCTTAAAACTTCCAACACGGAATTTCGAAAAATAAAAAAATCGTATGCGTATACGGGGTGTTTCAAAAGAAACAACTCACGGTGCTCAAACGGTGGAAATTTAAATGTTACATGATTATATTTCATGTTTATCATTGTACCAAAGATTATTTTACCAGAAATTCTCGAAAACACGGCAAATATTTGTGTAGGTAATTAATCTTTTCTAAAATATAAACATAACTATGTGTTAAAAAAAATAAAATCTTAATTCATACCCTGTGAAGACCTTCAATAAGTACTCCTATTACAGTTTTTCTTTAAGTTGCAACCTTTGTATTGTTATTGTTTGGTCCAGTTTCACAAACATCTGTTGGTGTGTTAGTTTACATTAATAATCTAGTACAAAACTTATTGTAATATTAAGTAACCAGACTGCTCGAGCCGCCTTAAGTTTGGCGAATTATTTGGGAGCCCCAATAATTTAAATGAAATTTTTTTATATAGAAATTCTTGGTTTGCATTTTTGTGATCTATCCACCTTCATGTTGCGTCCTATAAATCCATGTGCATCGTATAAGAATCTTCCTGCATATCTCACAATATAAGCATAAGTATCGAATCGTACAAGTCAAGAGGCTGTGCAAAAGGGTGCTGGTACTTACATTTAAGGTATGAGTAAAAGAGTAATTGGTTTCTCTATTTATAAATCTGTTGTAAAACGTTGCATACACCGTATTTATTGAAATATCAGGAAGTGTATTTCTGGCACTTACCTTCTTAATTAGTATTTGCATTAATTATTTTTTATTTAAGTTATGAATTAAGTATATCATTTCTTTCAATCTTTTAACTTTCTAGGATTTTATAATCCAACCTCCTTCCTAGTTTAACATTTTTTCGTAATTTTGATTAAAGATATTAATTATTATTATTATTATACTTATTATTGTTTTGTACATTTCTGTAATTTTTTGTGTTCCTATTTTTCTTACAGCTGCTTAGGTAATTTGTATATCATTAGTTACTTTTTTGACTAGTTGTTGTAGCAGAAGTCGTAAATTCACTTCAACTATTCGAATACCGTTTTGTTGTAATAAATTTAAACAAAACTTTCTATTACACATGAAAAGTCATTTATGTAACAATTTTGTCAAATATTATTGCATTTGCATTTACGTTCATCTTGAAAACATAAAAGAGTCGGAGAAAGCATTACAGTTATTTCTGAACATGCATTGAATGATTCTATTATTTCTAGTTTTATGTTCTAAATGTTTGTTACATGACACTACTAAGAAAAGTACCACGTTGTTGAAATAATTGAATTTCCCCTGATTCCATTTAGTAATGTCTCTGTTGTTCCTTGGATATGCTTTCTTTTAAAAAAGCCCGACTTTTCTTACAACCTAAAAAGAAATGTAACCATATCTTGAAGAATTTAAACATCACAAACCATCACAGTTCTTGTTTTAAACTAATTAAAGTGAAATAATATAGGACATTAGGGTGCCCGTTAATTCCCAAATCGTGAATTTTTATGCGAGTACTGGCTAAATCACTTATTTTGATGACAAAAAAGATGTTTGTAATTTTTAAACTTTTTTCAACGTGGATTTTCACGTGTCTCTGGACGAGTCAAGTTTCCCGTTTAAATAACATGGGAAAATCGTTTTTCAAGACTTATCATTTTTTAAATAATTGTCTAGATTATTCTAGTTGTGCGCACCGTTGAAAATCATTAAAAGTAGTGTATAAAATGTGAAAAAACTTTTTGCGACCCGAAAATGTCGTTTTTACTATGTCACAGCAGCTCCAGTTTCGATTTTTAAATTTTTTATCATAATTTTTCATTGGATTAAGAAGAAGTGTCAAAAGTTTATTCCTTTTTTGAGGGAACATGAAATATCGAAAAATTTTTGTTTTTTTCGGATGAATTTATATTCAGAAAAATGAACAACATGTTTTTAATTAATTTTCATGAAATACTGAACAACTTTTTACAGTATTCTCTCACTCAGAAAATAAAATATGAAAATATGTAATAGAGCATAGCGGCGTACACAGAGCTGAAACCCGATTCTAGCCGGTCAAAATTATTTTATAGGCTTTACTGAAAGCAAATGACTGGAACAGTATAAAAATAAAATAATCAAAAAATAAATTAAAAAAATTTTTTTAGCCACTAGAACTGGATCAGTTTGATACTTATACTTTTCCCAAGAAAAAGTCATTTACATAATTGTTATTAAAAAATAAGGTAAAGACGTAAAATAAATAGCATCCACACGAATTCTTCTTTAGTTTAACAATTATTACACAACTTAAAATGCTTCTTTAATATTTAAATGAAATAATGTGCAAAAATTGTATTGCTAATAGTTTATTACTATTCCTTTTCATTTCAGTTGTATATCAGTTTATGAGTCATTATGCATGTTTATTTTTAAATATGTTATTCTTTATACTATAGCAAAAAAATATTAAAAATACAAACGCAAGCTCTTGCAAACTTCGTAAGTTATAAACCACAAAATAAAAAAGTTATTATCCGGAAAGCACTTTAATTATGTTTTTATAAATTATTGAAATCAATGAAAAACACACTTCCATAAAAAAAACTTTTAAGTTAACGAACAAACTACAAATACATCTACATCAGGTTGGTGCCTTCGGAAGGGTTAACAATGAACTGCACTTGACCGGAATTGTCGGGTTTTTTTTGGTTATTGTTTGCCGAAACGCTAAACGGCAGGTAGTTACGAGTTCACTAAGCTTTCTACTAAAATACTATTTCTTGGAATACCTTTGATTTTAACAATGGTTTTTGGAGTTTTGACCAGCTAGAATCAGGTTTCAGCCCTGTGTGTGGCGAGTGGGTGCGAGTGAGACAGAAACCAAAATAGAAGCAGCTGTTTTTCTGTTATTATATCTGTATTTTTTCTCTCAAAGTTTTTCAAAAATGCTGGTAATTGTATGTTGCAAAAAGTGCCAAAAAAGTATTGAAGGTAAAGGCCATGTTATTCCTGCGAATGAAGAACTCAAAAAAGTTGTATAAGGCCATAGGATGAAGAAGTAACCTCGGAACCGTTTGTTGACAATTTTGAAAATAAAAGTTTCGAATTTTGGACATTAAAAATAAAGTGCTATCACAGATCAAAATAAAAACACGTTTATGCTAGCAATGTTTCTGTCTCTCTCGCACCAACGTCTATTGCGTATTTTTTACACAATTCACCAAAAAATTAATTTAAAGAAAAAACATAAACTACTATTTTCAATGAAAAATAGTGCCAGCAGTCGTTGTCGCACTAATTGACTGATAGCAGAATTCGCGCCAGAGCAGCTGTTTTTTTACCGTGTACGGATTTTTTTTAATCTTATCTAGTTTACATCAAATAATGTGTGGATTCAACAACTGGCAAAATGAATATTTTTTTATTTTGTGACTACCGTACAGGTTTGAGATAAAAACGGATAATTTTGGGATTCTATAAAAATTTTCGATCGACCACACGTAACTCGGTTTTCATAAGCAGAATGCAAAATTTTACGGTTGAATTTCAAAAATGACAAAAAATATTTGAAATTCTCTAAAGGGGCTCTTTAGCGTCATAAACCGACAAAAGGATTCGCAATAAGTTATAGAGACGTAGACAGAAACCTGAAAAGTTTCCCGACCCCACCCCTTGGTCATTGTCCATGAAATGAAATTGTCGATGAAATAAAGAAGTCAAGGAGACTTTATCGTATTTACAGCTACGATAATTTCACACAAAATTATAATGATCATCAGTCTTTGCGGGGTTCTATCATAGAATTCTTGACATTTTATTTTGATTTAACGAAGAATTAAAGCTCGAAAATAAAATATCGAAACTGGAGCGCTGTGGCATGGTAAAAAACGAGATTTTTGGGTCCGCCAAAACTCTTTTTTTTGTCATCAAAATAAGTGATTTAATCAGTACTCGCATAAAATTCACGATTTGGGAATTAACAGACTCCCTAATAGGACATTAAGTTTATAAGTAGGTAGCAAGATTGCAGACATAATGAATTCATACTAAAATAAACCCTTTTTAGAGTGATTATTTAAGATTAGCTGTACATGTCAAGGTTTTCGTTTATTACAAGCATAAAAGCTATAAGAGGTTTATGAACAAACTAAGGACATTTTATGCATTAGATATCGTATATTCCATCTTAAAACTAAAAAAGTATGTGTGCGAAGGACATATTATCAAGTGTCATTTACTTTTGCTTGAAATTCTTTAAGGAAAAGAGAAGGAAAGTACAGCAATAACTGTACTTTTGGTAAATTTACACATGTTATTTAATTTAAAGATGAAGTTCATTATGTTAGTATTTGTCATATTGCACTCATAGCCTTACTTATACCTAAATATTTGAATCTAAAATACTTTCAATATCTGGACTTCAGAATATAGAATTCTTAACACTGGTTGATCTATAAAGGCTCCTAATTTAATTCAAAAAAATTGTTGTAATTTACTTATCATTTTGCACAACAAGATTTTGCTCTAGCCCTACACTGCGCATTGTATCATAAATGATACATCTCTCTTAAAATCCATTTAAAATACGTTGTCGTATCTTGGGCAGCTTAAATGGTTTTGTATCAGATATGCTACGCTTCTATGTTCACTTTCATAAGGTCTAGAATCGTAATTCTCGAGTTTTGGCGCGAAATATGCGCTTTACTTCATTGCATCACACTTGTAACTGTGGGTGGTTTGGTTGTGCTCTGAAGATTTGTTTCTGGTTTTCACTACTGTTCTTGTTCCTGCATATTGTAATAGCATACTGCAAGGTAAAAATTATCGATCTATATTTATAATAGCCGATTTTATTAGTTTACAATCTTGCAGCTCGCCTCGAAATTCAGTTGTAGCAAATCTGCTACATAGCGGTGTTTAGTAGTTTTGTAAAGCAAAAGACCTAGGTGAACTATGGACCCCAACAAACCTTTATCTAACAAAGAACTTGACGAAATAGCAGCAAATTTAGGGAATAGTGATGATGAATTTGACTGTATAGCGATGATGAATTTTCAGACTATGAAAATTTCGAAACTAACAACGTGGATATAGAGTCGCTACCACTGGAATTTGAGGATGGTGTTATCATAACAAACTAAACTGCTTCTGAGGACCTTTTGCTTGAAAACGAAGCTACTGAATCAGAAGAAACGGTCGAAGTTTTTATGGAACCTGTTATTCCTTTAACTAAAAACATAATATGGAGAAAGAAAAACTTAGTATTGGATGATGCAGCTAAGGAGTTTCGGGGAAATTCCGATCTTCCAAACGAGATACTAATTTGGAAACCCCTCTATCTTTTTTTAGGTTTTTTTTGATAAAACAATAATGGAAAAGATAGTAACAGAATCCAACTTGTACGCTACGCAGATAGATCCTAATAAAACAGCCAACTTTTCTATAACAGATATAAATAGATATCTCGGAATTTGTCTCTATATGTCAATTGTCCATATGCCAAATACTCGTTCTTATTGGAGTAACACAATGGGATATCCTCAGATAGAGTGTTATGAGTGAGAAAAGATTTGAATTCATCCGGAAAAATCTACATTTTAATGACAATTCGCAAGCTCCAGCGGCCGACGATCCGCAAAATGACCGCCTATATAAACTGCGTCCAATTGTAGACCACCTGAACAATAAATATCAAAGCATTCCATTAGAGAAGAACCTGGCTGTAGACGAACAGTTATGTGCGTCGAAAGGTAGACATCATTTGAAACAATACATGCCTGCGAAGACCACAAGTGGGGCTACAAGCTATTCATTTTATCAGGCGTCAGTGGGTTTTCGTACAATTTCGAAATTTACACAGGCACAGAAAATGAGAAGCAATTTCGCCCCGCAGATGAACCAGATCTTGGTGCAAGTTCCAATGTAGTGGTGAGATTATCGAGAATTATCCCAAATGGTCAAAATTTTACAGTGTATTTTGACAATTACTATACCTCCTTGCCTTTGTTGCATTATCTGGCAAACAGAGGAATACACTGTTTGGGCACTGTTCGAAGAAACCGTATTGCCAATTGTAAACTGCCCACTGAAAACTTTATGAAAAAAGTGGATCGTGGTTCCTCATTTGAGTATGTTTGCGAATATGATGGGGTTGAAGTGTCGTCTGTTGCATGGAAGGACAACAAAACGGTCTGTTTGCTGTCGAGGTACTGGTGAGGTACCAAAAACAACAATTGAACGGTATGACCGAAAAACAAAAAGAAAAATCACAGTAGATGTCCAAATGTGATTGGGATCTACAATAAGCATATGGGCGGAGTAGACCTCCTAGACAGTCTCATAGGAGGTTATAAGATAATTATGAGAACTAAAAGATGGTATATGAGAATTTTTTACCATCTGCTAGATATGACAGTAGTCAACGCATGGTTACTATATAGGCGTTGTCAAACTAATCAGAAAAAATGTCTGAAACTCGCAGAATTCAGGGCAGAGATTGCATATTGCCTTTGCAATGTCGGAAATGAACGGGCATCTAAGAGAGGCAGGCCATCAGAATTAGAAAAAGAAATTGTAGAAAAAAAGAAGAGATCTGCAACCACATCATATATTCCTCCAAAGGATGTTCGTACACAAGGACAATCGCATTGGCCCATATATAATGATGTACGGAAAAGATGCAAAATGCCAGGCTGAAAGTCATTCTCTTTTATTAAATGCTCTAAATGTTCAACGTTTCTTTGTCTAAACAAAAATAATAATTGTTTCCATAAATTTCATACATCTTAGATTAGGTTGCATTTACCTCTATGTATCAGATATGATACAACCAATTTTTGTTTAATAAAGTCATTATTTTTTAAATACGATTTTTTTAAATATTTTTCCCAGTGCTAGTTATTCTATCGTCAATATAACTTTTACCTTTTTATTTTTAAAAGTTTTCCTTAAACACTACAGTTTAATTTATTATTTCTTTGTTAATTGTTTAAATTAGTTAAAGATCCATGAAGATCCATTAAAGATTAGTCCATGTAGATATTTTCTTATTTAGCAAGTACGTTTATGAAAGCTGTATAATAAATTAATTATTTTATTCCTTTTTGTACAGGTATCATTTTCTCAAGTTCGTTTACATGCACCCTTTTCGAACTCAATATTTTTATTAATTTTAGTTATGTTATTGATTACATCGTTGCTTTGCTTTATTGAGTATTAGAATGTCATTGCTGCATTATGGCGGAAATTTTCTGACTTCTAATCTCGCGGTGTTAATAGAGGGAGTCCTGCTATGTATAACTATACCGCCGCCGTTCAACTCAGCATAAGTGAAATAGAAACAAAACCCAATAGTTCAAAAAGAAACAGAAAATTAGAGGTTTATTTATATAAAACACAGAATAATGAAACAACGTGAACACAAGAATGATAAATTAATCAAGACAGAGGAGAAGATCGGAATAATAAGACAAGGTGTTCAAATCTTTTTTCTGTTGGTATCCATATATGAATAATTAATTATTTAAATTTTGTATATCCCTGTTAAAGTACGAGTTTGTTTTGAAAATAATTCAGTGTAATTGATACCTTTACAGTCGTACACTCAAATAGCGTATTTCAACTTAATGTAAACATAAATAACAATTAATGCTGTCAACTGGATTTGATAAGCTAATACAAGAGTGTATACTTTTACAATATTCTAACTGAACGTAGAATGCTGGGGGTCGGTGGATGCATGCGGGGGGAACGGAGGGATCTTTACTTTTTAAGTCGAATATGACATGAAATTTAAAGTAGGTATAGTTATACATTATTTTTATTTTATAACAATTTTCATAAAAACAAACATAAGGAGTACCATAAATAATGAAAAAAATTATGAATTTATTATTTTAAAATAATATTTCAAATTTTGTTTTTAATTTGCTTAAAACTTATACTGTTCGCCTTTGGTTTTCAACGTTTTTCATCCTTATCATTCCGATCTTCTCCTCACTATTAATTAATCAATAAATCAAAGTCAATAATATATTAGTTTGTTTTACAGTCAGAAATAAAATGTTATATTTATAAACTATTCCTTATAATAAATCATGAACATTAACTACCAATCAGTTCATAAATTACCAAAAAGAAAGCTATTTTTAAAATAAACAGAAAAAAGCAATAGCACTTTTTTCAATAGTAGAAATACTCTTTCTACAGAAAAGGGTAACATTAAATTAAATCGCGCGACAATGTAAATATTCTATGGTAGCTTAAAAGTTTTGTTTATTAATCACATAACCTAGAAAGCAGAGTTTGTCAGCTTACAGTTATTATTGTTACAGTAGGTAAAAAAAGGTAAAGTAATGAGAAGCAAAAAGTGCTGTCTATCTGCCTAGAGTTAATGAAGCTCGTCACCACTCAGGGTTACACAACAACCTTGAATTGGTTAAAATGTTTTGTTTTCTAGAAGCAACTAGAAGCAGTTAAAATGTTTTCTTGTTCACAACGGAAAGAAAAGTACAGTCCAAAAATTTAGGGCAAGAAAAAATTCTATGGAAATTCTACTAACCAAGAAATTCGAACTTGGTATAATGAAAGTCCTCTATGGTCGATTTGGCCTCTTGGATTTAGTAAGCAATGATATCCTATAAAATAAAGGAATTGAGTAAAATAAATCTTATGAGTAATTAT
Organism: Agrypnus murinus; assembly: GCA_929113105.1. Taxonomy (NCBI): domain Eukaryota; kingdom Metazoa; phylum Arthropoda; class Insecta; order Coleoptera; family Elateridae; genus Agrypnus; species Agrypnus murinus. Next base: position 133,955,050 of record OV816029.1, on the reverse strand, counting down.
TTGTAGTTTAGAAATATACCTGGAATTAGTGATGATTATTTAAAATTACTACAGTAAACATGGTATTTATAAAGAGGTGTTGGATAATAGTTATTTATTTTACTAGTGGGATAAAGGCATTATTAACATACGAATGCGTTGAGTTGGACGACGAGGGCGAGGGCCCGAGTCTCTCTAAGAGTATGAGTATGTTAGTAGGCCTTATCACACGTGTTAAGATAAACTTTCTCTACGACTGCCCATAATTGAGGAAAACGCGTTATTTAATAAGCTGAAACAGTTTTTGGACGTACATCATAAAATTTTTTATTTAAGATCAGAGCAGCTTAGAATTCGAAGCCATAGCAACCAGGCAATTATGATCAAGATTTACTTATCCCACTAATAGTACGAGAGCTAGTAGACAAGAAAGTAAACGATAATAATCAAGGTTTTCACTGATGGGAATTATTTTATTGGTGTTTGGGTATGCCAAAATCAATCGTCTGCCGTCTCAAAGTGGTGGCATTAACTTACAGAGTGCATTAAAATAGGAGTGGTTTTAAGGATTTGGTGTACGACATTTATCAAAAAAAACTTTGCGTCTTTCGATTCATCTACTTATACTACAACTAAAAACGTATTAGCAGACGAAAAAATCGGTAGCAACTTCGGAGCAGATGCTGCCAAAATAGCAAGTCCAGTCAAACGATTTGCTGGTAGATTTCTATGTGGCAGACTGCAATGGATGTTGTTATTGTTTTGTTGTTGTATTTAGTGGTGTTTATTACCCAGAAACATTCATCTTCTGTTGCAGATCTTCCTCGTATGTAATTCTTACTACAGGATCTTCGTTGTTCTTTCTAATCAAAATCTTACCATTTTTTACCCAAACATACTGAAATCCTTTGATGCGAGCCTGTTCCTTGGATTTTCTTAGAAGTTGTTTATTCTCGAAAGTTAAATGTTCATTAATATAAATTTCTTCACCTAATGCTTGCCCTGGTATTTTGTTGTTGGTGATTATCAATGCTCTTTTCTCAACCAGCATATCTCTTTTGATACGAGTAAAAAACTGCGCAACAATGGACGGATAAGCATTATTCTTATTCTTTGGTAAACGATGTGCAATTTCAATATCACCTTCTGTCACGTTGACTTGTAATTGTTCTGCGATTTTTACTATAAGGGATTTGCAATTTTCCCCTTGGCTTTCCTTTACACCAAAAATCTCAATCTTACGGTTTCGTGAGTATTGCTCAAGATTTCGTAACCTGATATGTAGATTAGAGATAATGCCATCTTTTTGCTTGTTTATATCTTTTAGTAGTGTTACTTCATGCTTGATAGTTTTAATATCTTCATTACATCATCATATTGATGCGAAATAAAATCAACAGAATTCTTTAGCTCCCGAACTTCGCATTCAATGCCTTCTATTTTTCCGTTTATTTGTAGTAGTACGTCCATAACTTCTTTTAATGATAGTTGATCTTTTTTTGCAAAATCATTTACATCTTGTGGGACCTCGCTAACTTGTGAGGATTCCCCTACGTTGGAATTAATCTTACTCCTTGTTCCTATGCATTGAGAGCACTTCCAGTATTTTTTATTCTTTCCCATCTTATTAAAGCTATTTTCACTTATCGAACAGTCAAAGTGATAATATTTTAAACACCCGCTACATGTCGCAAACTCTTCCGAATTAAGCGGCATTGAACATCGACCGCACGTTGATATGAACGACATATAGCACTTATTTACTGCAACTCTGAAAGGAGAATTATTATTTACACTTTTAATGTTTAACAAAAGACTGTTTTATACTGTTAATAAGCAAAACACTGACACAAAATCTACGCAATTATAATTATAATACTTTACTACTCGCGTTAAGAGTAATTTAATCTATTATTTGAAAATTAAAACTATTAAAATTCAGTACATAAACGGAACAAATTTCTACGCGTGCTAACCACTTGGCTAGGTAAAGTTGATAAATTTATTTATTTCATACTGTGTCACATTTGTCAGTTTTACGTCAACCTTTTTAGTCCAGAACATGCGATTTTACGGTCTAGTATGCCTGTAATAGTATATTACGTTATAAGTCCGGTAAACCCAAGTTTACAGTAGCGAGTTGAAAACGTTTCGGGACGAGGCGACGAAGGAGCCGAGTCTCGAATGTTGAAACGAGCTACTGTAATGGTTTACCGGAAGTATGACGTAAGGCGTTTTATTTCATACTGCCTCACATTGTTCATTTAAAAAAAAATGTATTTAAAATTTTCAGTCCGGTAAAATTTTTTACCGGACTCAAATTAGATTTTCAGTCCGGTAAAATTTTTTACCGGACTCAAATTGGATTTTCAGTCCGGTAAAATTTTTTACCGGCCTTGTAACGTAATAATTCATTTACCGGACTCAAATGAGTCCGGTAAATACCCTTTTACCGGACAGTATGAAATAAAATTTTTTACCGGACTCAAATTGGATTTTCAGTCCGGTAAAATTTTTTACCGGCCTTGTAACGTAATAATTCATTTACCGGACTCAAATGAGTCCGGTAAATACCCTTTTACCGGACAGTATGAAATAAAAAAAATTACAGTCACTTGTGACTGTAATAGTTATTTACGTGCCAAGCTTTACGGGTGAGCTGGAAAGTTTGTGAGGCGAGAGACGAAGGAGCGAGCCTCCATAATCCAGCGAGCCCAGTAACGATTAATTGCAAAGTGTGTCGCGTACAAACTTTTATTTCCACCTTCACCAGCATTTTTTTATGAATTGCATATTTTTTATAAAAAAGACATTTTGGAATCAAAGGCGGTAGCACAATTTATAGCTAGGTGTTGCCATGGTGTTGTGGTTATGCAACACATTAGCCATAGCATTTTGTTGATGAGCATTGTAAAATTTTACAGGTCTCTTTTAGGAGCCCGTAAAGTTTTACAGGGCTGTGGCTGTAATTACTCATTTACTTAGTTACATAAAGGCCTGTAAAGTGTTATTTACATAGAAGGGGGAAATAAAATTTTACCGGACGCAAATAAAATCAATCAACTGGACAATGTTTTAGTACGTAATCAGTTACCATGGAAACTCGTTCTTCATAGATGTCCATATTTTGCATTCGGAAATTTATTTTATATAATTTTTTTTAAATTAAACCAAAATTCCAATATTTGCAGTATGAAATAAAACACATTACGTCATACGTCCTGGAAATGCTCCTTCGTCGCCTTGTCCGTAACATCTTACTCGACTGTAAAATTCCATTTCCAGGACTTATAACGTAAATTACTATAAAGAATCGGGTTGTATAGATGTTTTAGTAAAGTGGGACGTTTTGCAGTAGTCTCAGCAACAGACAATAAATAAATAGATTAAGATAGAGTTAAAGTCTTCACCCGCTTTTTTCAACGACCCTTAAAATTCTTCACTTAACTTAAAGCTTAACGAAACGCTATCTTGAAGCTGCCATTTTGACAGCGTCTGCCTCGAAGTTGCTACCGGTTTTTCGTCTGCCAATCCGTTTTTAGTGATAGCATAGGTAGACGAATCGAGAAACGCAAAAAAAGATGTTTTGGTCAATATGATTTACTAAAAAGTGGATGTTGCCATATTGACAGGAGTCTGCTATACATAAAGCAACCAAAAAAATCGTTTGCCTAGGTAGAAATGCCATATCTAAACTACTAATTATTAATCTAAACTACTAAATTCCCCACATATTTTTTTTTGATAAATGTGGTTCACCATATTCTTAAAACCACCGTTAATAAAAAACGCTCCTCAACTTAATACTAGCACATTAAAACGGCAGACGATTGATTTTGGCAACACCAATAAAATAATTTCCATTAGTGAAAATTTTGTTCATTATCGTTCGGTTTCTTGTCTGCTAGCTCTCGTATTATCAGTGTGATAATAAACTTCATTATATCACTCAAATGAATGACATGAGTTCTTATCCAAGCAGACGTAGATAAAATAAATTATTGTGGTATCGTATAATTTAAGAAATAACAGAAGGTAAGCTAGTCGATTTCCTGGAGACGAATAAAGAGCAATACCTCGGAATACGCCTTTTGGGCACCGATTTTGATGATTTTTTTTTAAATTGTAGGTAATCGACTATATTTCAAATTAATTAACTAATTAATAACTAATAATTGCAACAATCTTAAAATTGTATTAACTACTATTTTACTCCATCTTAAACAAACATGACGGGGAGATTAAACATTTTGAATTTTAATCATATTTAGTTTCGGTGGCCATTTTGTGACCGGCATTTTGCATTTGAGTCATTTTTTAGCTTAACATCACAATTTGCGACTTTAAAAACCCCCTGGTACGATTTTTCAAATATTTCAAATATTAAAGTTTTGACACCGGCGGCCATTTTGTAGCTGCCATTTTGCACGTTGGACTCCGGATTCGTAATATACGGCCTTGAAAACCTCTAAGTACCCAATTTTATTCAACTATAATAAAAATTTGATGAAATTATTTAATTATTAATTAGCCCCTTATGGAAAAGTAATAATTTATTAATAACAATTAAACAGGCCATTAGCGGACAAATCTAACATTTAGACCTTGAAATATAGTCGATTACCTACAATTTAAAGAAAATCATCAAAATGGGTGCCCAAAAGGCGAATTCCGAGGTATTTTCCTGTAGGAAACCGACTAAGCGTATTTCGTCTTTATTGTCTTAACATATCTTCAACACGTAAAGGCGAGCATAGCTCTACTACTAGCCAACAGACCTACTGCACCTTAAGTTTTAACTTCTCACCCCGCACTAATAACTTCACATTCCGCCTTACTATTTGATTACTAAATATAATAAACTTGATTATATTATTTATTTATTACTCAAACAATTGAAAACTCTGGGGCTCTGTTATTTCTTATTTTGATTATTATTTGCGTTTTGAATACATTCAAACGTGTGTAGATTTATTTTATAGTACCAGGTTAATTAAATACCTGCTCATTTATGTTAAAGTAGACTAGACTTAAAGCTACTAGAACCTAATTGACTATTAAAGCTAACGATTAGGAATCTGTGTGACGTCACAAGGATGAATAATAGGAATTCGTCATCAGATGAGTTTAGTAGTCATCATAAGGAGCTGTACATGAGCAAACTCATGCCAGCAGAGTTCTAGATCAACGTCTAGCTTTAAAAGCTCAGGGATGTTAACACGTAAGTGGTAATAATAGAGTAATAAGTGGGAAGATGTTAGGTAAGAGTAAATGTAACTCGTGATTACACTTTCTGCATAGAAATGAATCAATAGTGAATCTTAAAACAAATAAATAGAATAGTAGAGATACTAGTAATTCATTATATCTTATTTATTAATTCCTCTTCTGCATTTATTTTCCTAAAAGTGATTAGATTCAATGACTTTATCAGTAGATAAGTGACTCCATTACTATGAGCTTTTGTTGAGTTTAGCTCAAATATGAATTTTGTATCAATCGTCTTGCTGCATTTATTTCTGATTATTAAATGTCTCCTGTTAAAGAGACTCTCTAGACTTTTCCACAAGCAAAACTGTGAAATTCAAACCCCTACGGCATTTTCTCGGGAATTTCTATTCATTACAAAAAATGTTATCAATTTAATTAATTTACATTTTGATTTTTATAGAATTTATTTACGATTTCTCAACGTTTTGAATTATAGTTTGTAATCTTTTAACAAGGTCATTTTCAGAATTTCTAGTAAGGCATAAAATCTGAAGACTCCTGTTTATCGTATACCAAAGCTATAGTGATGGACAACACTTTCTTTCTAACTTTAACCCAAATTAATTCCGACAGTCCTCGACTTTACATTTTGTTAGGAAAGAAAAATGATTTGGGAGAAAATCCATGCATGTCTATAATATTAAATCAATCTTATTTTAACCTCATACCTTACTTAACATTTCATTATTTTATTATGTATAAAGATACTTGTGTTAAACATATGCGAACTCGTATAGATTGATATTTAGCTACTGTATCATAACGTAGATATAGTATTTGTTATATGTCGTTGAATTATATCTTTTGTATTTTCTATATTCCTTTTATAATGGACTTTTTTTAACTATTGCAAATAATACAACATTCTGGTTAATTAATTGTAATCCACATTGAAATGTTTATAAAATGCCTTTTTCAGAACTTTTTTGCTATTACATAAAGGTGTTCCGTATTATTATGTTCAAACTTTGGAAGTGTAAAGTAGTTTCAATTCTGAGAGTAAAACACCCAAAAGTGGTAAGTGGAATTTTATTTATTTCGGAGATACAGGGCTATGCAACTCTTTTGCAAAGTAACAATTTGTGTTCTGAACAGCTTCAAACAAAATGAATGAATGAGTGACTAACTTAAATTTAATGCTTAATTAATTTTTAAAATGCCTTCCCCCTTGCCAGTCTACAAGCTTGTGCTCGCTTGCCAGTAAATACAGTGACGCTTTCTAGTTCGCGCTTGTTTTCGCGTATTTCTTGGGCAACCAGCTGAATGCGCTTCAATGATTCTTCTCGGTTGTTTCAAACTTGACGCACTACACATGTAACTTCAGAAATAAATATGAAAGGGATTATGATCCGGAGATCTAGCTGGCCATGCGACCGGTTCACCACGACCAATCCGCCTTAATTGGATAATTGATATTTATGAAATTCTGGACGGCAATTCCGAATTGTGGTGCGCACCGCACTATCCATTTAAGCCACATGTTCCTTCATATTAGTAACGTTGCATATTCGAAATAGGTGCCAATGAGTTTGTTGGTTTGATTGAGAAAGATATACATAGGTTGTGGTTCTAGGTAGGTTTTTCTTGAATCATGGATACAAAAAACTAATAACCCTAATTATCTTCGAAACGAATAAAAATATACTTAACACTTTTGTGTTTTTTACACTCAGAATCTAACCTAGTTTATACTCTCGAAGTTTGAACGTAACGATACGGAACACCTTGTATTTTGAAATGGCGGATGTTGCAAGTCTACAGTCGGCAACCGCAATCGGTGCCCCGACTTCGGGGGCACCAACCCGATATCTCGTTCACAATCAAACATTTCCATTAGGGTGTCGAAGAGACACATATGTAAGCTGACGGTACGGGGTAACTGTTTTATAAATATACACAACCAATTTTTATTCTTGTTATTAAGATTGTTAAGATTTAACAATTAGAATTAATAATTCGGCAAAGATGATTTATAAATAAACGAGTCTAATAAAGCAACTAGTAAACCAATATCGACCCGATTACCCCAGGGCGAACAACTGAAATTAATTAAAAACAGGAAATGTAAGTAGTATGTTTTATTTTCTCTCTAATATTCATATTTCATTTATTGAGTGTATACTAATGAAAATTAAATAAAAAACTATCAAAAATCAATCAGTCATGCAGACAAATCCTAGTTGGCTTACAAAGACATATTTTTGAAATATTTTCGTATATTTTTCAATATTTTTAAATCTATGAACACCTACAACGATGCTGTAAACAAAATTCTATATTAGAGCACATTATTCATTTATGAATAATTTAGTTGAGTGCGCGATTATAAAAAATAATGAAATTCCATTAATTTTAACTGAACTTCACCCGTCTGTAAAATAAGCCAGTGGCCCGGCCCCATTTGTCAATAATTTCAAATTATTCCAAAAACGTGCTTTGCATTTACAATTTAATAAATTAAATTAACAGCTGCAAATGTAAATGGAAATAATATAAGTTATATATTGTTCTTGTTGATAGTATAAGGGGCTTCTCAAACATTTAAAAAAAATACCCGCCACGTCATATAACACAGTATTTATTGGGTAATTAAAATAATTTTAAAATTAGAAAAAGAAGGTTTATATCTTGATTGAAACATAGTTACATTGAAATATACAGGGTGTTGGCTAAAAGCACATGAAATATTATTCTAAATAAATATAAATATTCTTGTTTATTGTTTCCAGCCTTACTTTGTGGAACTCCATAATCATGAAATAAATAAAGATTAGTAAAAGTTTCACAAATTTATTAAAATATAACCTGACAATATTGTTTCGACGGCTATGCTGTCATTACCAAAGGTAATATAAATATAAACAAACACGTCGCTAAGGTAGATACAAAAATAGGTAACTAAATAAAATAATAATAATCAGAAATAAATATCTAACACTTCCAGTAACGGAGAATTACTGAGCTCAAGTTGTTCATTCATTAATTAACACCGACAAGAAATCAAAATATAAATATATCGTTTATTACAATAACCTCGAATAAAACTAAATATCTGGGGTAATATTAAATAACAGTACAAAATGAAATAAGATTTTGAACACCAAGTGAATTAGGCAATTTTATGAAATGCTTTGATATATCTGAATAGATATAGATTCTACAACTCATTGTTGACCAAAAGCCAGATACTTCAACCGACATCCAACGAATTATTTTGATTTTTCTACAAAATTAGAAAGTAACAGGGAAACTGATGCAAAACAGTGGGAATAAGTGCAAAAGTACAAAAAATTTGTTTTTTTGTCCAAACTATAACAATGTCTCGTGAAGCATGAATTATGGTTTTAAAAGTGGTTTATTCCTTTGTGAACATTTAAATATTGCAGAGATCTGACAGACAAATCACCGAGAAACTTTATAAGGTTGTAGGTAAAAGTAGTTTGTGCTCATTTTCCAGAAACTTTTATTGGAAATGTGCTTTTAGGTCGGATTCTGAAGATGCTGGAAATTACCATGTACTCCGTTGAAACGGTGAAGACTAACACTATAATTAGCTACCAACAGATTATTGCCAACGAAGTCAACCATGAAGCTTCTTACAGTAGATTTTTAATAAGGTGCACCGAATAGTGGCATTACCAGTAGCATATTTTACGGAAATGGGTCCAAAATGAATAGGTCAGCGTGTGGCCACATTATCCAATGATCAGATGATTATTGTCAAACACGATGTCGATTGTCGATATTACCAAATATTTAAAATTACGCGTTTATTTAAAGAAGCAAAGTGAAGGTTCTAAGACCAAAAAAGTAAGAGTGATATAATGAGAAATCAGTTATACACGGTGGCAGCAGATACGATGCGTTAATTCTAAGGGGCGATAGAAGACATCAAACGAAACAAATAAGTCTTGGACAACTTTATTCTAGAACGTACTACTTTTTCATAAAAAAATAATAAAATTGGTACTTTAGTTATGGGGTTTTGTCGGCAGCTGCATCCCATCTATCAACCAAACCTTATTAACATTTTATCCTATCGTATGTCGTTTCTGCGTAAAATTGAACTCTTTTTACAATTAGAAATTCATTTTACTCAATTAAGAAACGTGACAACCCTGTAAAGTTTGTAATAAAATCTGGTCGACATTCGCACAAAATGCTGATGTAGGAAGTTTGTTGAACTTGGAATAAAGCACGTCAATACATGCTTTATTCCAAGTTCAAAAAACGAATTAAATTGTAAGTAAATTGTAAAACAATTTTAAAACCTTACAATTTACTGAAGAATATTTGGGTCAATGCCTGATCACAGCTGTGTAAATAATACACTTTTAGAGTGAGATAATGCTGAGTTTGTAGTTTGTTGAACTGAAAATAATTTGTCAATAAAGCACGAGTTTGTTTATTTAATAACAGTTTTTAATGATTTTATAAGAGAATATATTTTAAGAAGATTTATCTAATTTAAATTAGGCAATTAAGTTAAGGGATTTTGATGACTCCTTATGTTGGCTACATTAATACAATCTTTAATTTTATGGTAACTAGGTGCCTTAATAAATAAATGCGATAATAAACTTTTTAACAAAAACACAAATACGTTAAGAAATTTTAAAAATATTCCGAAAATTAATAAATATAAAATGTAAGTCAATTATTGTCTTAGCCTTACAGTTGGTTTGTTACGAATCATCGTGTTTTTAAGCGCGTACAAATTCTGTTTATGGAAGAACAGTGCAGATTACAATTTTCGTAGAATTAGTCACCCGAATAATCTGCTTCGGACGTTTATTATTGCTAAATAACGGTTGTCGTCGTCAGTTTGTTTGTTTGATTTTCTAAAACAAGGTCAAGATCCAGCTGTAGAATGCGATTATACTTAAGCAAGGTTGGCAGATATGGCAATGTTTTTTTCTAAATTACTCGAAAGCTAACTAACATAAAAAAATGATTAAGACTTTTTATTCCTTTTGATGTCTTTTATCACTCCTTAAAATTAACGCGTCCTAACTACTTCCACCCTGTTTGTTTCCGGTTGATGGCCTGGTATAAGCTTATTTTGACTTTTTGTGTTTCCAGAGCATGTAGATCAAGTGAGATGGTAAATGTAAATACTGCAGATATGAAAGACTTTGAATCATTAATTTTTTAGAGGTTCCTTACAGTGAAACTCATGAAACAAGATCTTTTACCGTTGTAGGGTATGAGTACCTAGCCACAAATAGAAACTTCTGCTGAAGACCACCTCTTCCAGGCGTCCACCAGACTTTTGCTTTAACATCCGCATGGAGTATGATACCGAATGGTAATGGAAATTAATACAATTGGAAATACGGCAAAGGAGATTTAAATAAGGTTCAATCTCGTGTAACTTTAAAATTGGAAAAAGTACTGGTCATTGCCTACTGAAGTAAGTAATCGATGAGTACCTATCGATCTCTGTTAGTCTTAAAAAGTTGGAAAAGTCTTTAATGATAATAAATCAAGTAATAAACGAACCATCCTCAGAGCAATTGATTTCAAATGTATCCAATTGTAATATTGTGGAAGATGCCAAGTCTTATGATAACGAATCGGTTTAATATAGACGTTGGCATTGGTGTTGGTACTAGAAAGTCTTTCGCTAATTTTAATAATTATTTTGGTAGGTATGGCACACTGCTACTTAAAAACAGTTACATTTTAGATGTTTAGAAGTAGTAGAAATCACGTACTTAATTTAGATTTACTTGGTATAGTTGTTACAATGGTACGGCTTAGTGGCCCTCCGTAGCACGGCCGGCTGCAACGTCAGCACTATGGGAGTCACCAATCCAACTTCTGACTCGGGCTAACGTTGCGTAACTCTGAATCTTGCTTGCCAAGTACTCACAGCGCTTCGCCATGCAACCGATACTTACACGATGAATATTGATTAATGATTTGAAGAATACAGTTTGACACGACATTAAAACGTTTCGTAAAACGCCTCATTTAATACGTTGTTTCAACGTTAGAGCTAAACTAAACACAATCTAAACTTTCACGTCAAACTTTCAACATCAATGGCATGTGATAGATTATTAATTATACCTAATTTCAACGTGATTTTGACCCCTATGAGATGAATTCGACGTTTAAAAGGGGCATATTGTGTCTACTGGGGTTTAACTTTAAATACTGGTTAAAAAACAGCTATTTTTTGTCTTCAACGACATAATAACGTCATGTAGTCATCGTAAAAGATTTGTAGATTAGTTAAGAAAATTAAGTCAACGACATATCAGCGTAATATAGACACATTTAGGAAACGTTGTAGTCAACCGTCTATCGAACGACATATCATGTAAGTACACGAAAAGATCACCAAAACTTAACGTTTATGTTGTGAAAATGATGCTAATATTTCAACTAAAATTCAATGTTTTCCTTACTACACGTCTACATCCATGTTGGATAAATAAGTCTTGACAGTTTTCTAATAACAATAAACATTCTTATCCCTATATGTCGTACGCGTACGATTTGACAGCCTACCCAGCACTTATCCGTTTCAGTGACCTGGGATTTGGACGAGTGTTGGATTTCGACTTCTCGTGGAAGAAACACGCTCATATATATGTAGGAACTAACATAAAACATGGAACTTATGTTTAAGTTAACTTTTGCTAAATTCTACTGATTTAAAATACGCAAACGACTCAAGAGTTAGAGTTTCATAGTTTTAATGTCAAGAAAAGTTTGAATATTTCTGTATTAGCAGTGAGATTAATCTGTGCCAGGGGATTAATTTTCGCTCGTATATAAAACAAATACAACTTTTATTTGCCAATGAAATATATAACTTTATTTATGGGAACTGGCGTAAATTTTTATGATTATTATAGCTATATATATTGTTATTTTCTAAAAACGCTTTGTCGAGCTTTTATTTTTTGGTACGTTTGCAGCTGATATATCTATCGAAAATATCGACGATATTTTTAGATGGCTTTTTCGGGAAATGAACTCATAATTTGATGCATACATACAAAGTGCGTGCTAAACTAGGTAGGCTTTCCAAATTGAGTTGAATAAAATCAACTTTTACAGTTATAATTGTACGGAACGTACTAACTAACACCGACAAGCAAATCAATAGGCAATACAAATTACTCGTTACATTTAACCTCATTTTAGTAGAAAGATTTGCAGGTTTAGAATGTTTTATTATACTTACCTGCATTAATATATCTTTCCTAATTTTTTACGAATGCTACTAAGGAACGGTTTTACAGTTTCCTAACTTACTAGTTACACAGCTTTCTTGTTCTGCAACAACAACAACAACAAACACCAAACAAATAAATCATAATACCTATCTTATACTTACGCAAATTATGCTCCCGACAGAATGATTGAGCAATATAGACGGCGCCACCCAAATTGTTTGTTGTTATTGTTTAAAAGTAGCAATGGGGTTTTACAACTCGAGAAAGGCCTCCTATTTGTGTTACGCTAAGTTATTTGTTACTTATTGTTATGCTTTATTTTTGTTAAATGGACTACAAACAATTTATCATGTCCAGTGACATGAGATAGTGACAGTGATTGTAAATTTTATTTGTTAATTGAAATTCATAAAAATCCGTTAGCAACACGATATTGTACAATTCTTCTTATAAAACATAAACAACATTTAATTATTATATGAAGCAGATGAGCATTATGAGATTCTCCTCTTTAACTTGTTGCGTATCCCATTCTAAATACATCTTTACTATTTTCTAAATTGAGAACCAATTTACTTTATTGTTGTCGTGAATGAATCTCAAGACATTTAATTACAAGGGAACTTGCTGAAAAAGCGTTTTGGCAATAATAATTTTATCCTAGTACGTATATCACTATCAACTTGAATCCCCTTGGGTACTAACACAGGTAAAAACTAATACTCACAATAAATCAAAAAACGAATACCTTCTAAATTAAAGATGCTGTAACGTAACAGATGTACTTGAACCGTGAACGCCTTTTATAAAAACTGAATCTTCGGACTTGCAATTTTAGACTTTTAGACTTGTTAATTTTATTATTATTTAGTTTCAAATATTTGGTTACTACGGTATTAAGGTAGAAACTGATATCAAGAAAAGAATCGAATCCATATTTATTAATAACTCTTCTCGGAAAATTATAGAGGTTAACTATTCATCATTACTAAAACACCAGAGTTTTAAAGTCTAAGTTTATTTGCGAAACTTTCCACTTTAACTTCAAACTTTAATCAGTAACTATCAACGAAGGTGATAGCCACACTGCTGGGCCGAAGCAAATTCTCTCGTTTCTGGAAGACGGCTATATTACACCATTCATTCTTGTACGTTCTATTCCTGCTAATTATCAAACGAAACGCACAACGTATGCTGAACTTTCTTCTCACACGAGCGTTTTTTAAACAATAAACACAAAGACATGATAGGGTAACCGGAACTTTCTTTAAAACCGACTTGAATATATCAAGGTAATAGGAATTACCCCCTCACGCAAGAGCTCACGTCTAGCCACATGCGATGGCGTATTTGTAAATCTTAACACCACACCCCAAGAAGCGAAAAATGTGTCTCTTTAAAGTTTAAGAGGGGCAATCAAATTTCAGAATTGTTCGACCAGTTACACATTAAACATGACATTCTTGTCACCAATAACAAATTTAGATAAAAATCTCTTTTGCGTGATTATAAAGAATGAAGACACTCTAAAAATTCTGAGACTCTAAATCGTTCATCAAAATAAAACTTTACTTTGCTATAATGATGACTCATGAATTTATACTTCTAAAAGCGTTTTGTTCCTTTATGAACATTTTAATATTGAAGAAATTTTGCCTCAGACTACACTCTGTCTAGAAATGGATAATAAAAATGCGATATATTTTTGTTAAACAAAGCAGCCATAGAGTGGGGGGCTACTATACAGTAAACACGCCAATAAGCCCTTTGTATTAACAGCCCAATTCTTCTTTTTATCTACTTAGTCATCATATTCTTTGCTTAATCGTTCAGCTTTGTATAATATACTTAAAATTGAAAAAGCATAGTAGTTTCGATCTATCGCATAAGCTCACCATCTGTGCTCACCTCATCATAACGTCTTCTTCAATCGATATTTCCATCCAAAGGCAAGTCAGAATCTGTTTCAGTATCAGGGATGCAGCTCAAGGGCTCTCATTTTCCCACCAGACAAATACAACGAAGTTGTATTCTCTATCAGATTACAAGCACGAAGAAACCAAATGAAATAGGTGATACTCAGTTATTTTTCCTTGCTTGATGTAGTTAATTGACAGAAATCCAATATGATCTTAACTCCTATTTGGTATTTCCTAAAGTTACTTCTTTCGCGATATTATCTAAAGTTATAAGTTTTTCAATTGGCAAAGATCCAAAAAAGATAATCGGTTTTACCATAGTAAATAATTACTATGGCAATAATAACCGGCTATAATAACCAGTAGGTGCGCTTTTGCAAATATTTTCAGCCGGCCGGGTGCGACCTTGATGTATTCTCGGGTTGTTGACGGATTACGGAACAACAGTTATGCTGTGTTATCCACTGTTCGTTATGACCAGCATACAATGACGGTGACGATCGGCAAGTCTCGGCAAACTGATAGTAGTTCTGCGATATTCGAAGCTAGCTGCAGTGCTGACAATCGAGTGTACCTGATGTATATTCTTATACTGTGGTTTTACAGCATGAGTTTGGACATCATGATTAGTAGTAGTAGTAGCAGTAGCGGTGGGTGCATACGCCAAACCCGGGGCACTCGCAGTGTAACACATGATATACTGCTTTAATGTGTGCGTACGAGCATGATAGCGATATACCAGTTTGTCGTGTGCCCCGAGTTTGACGTATGCACCCACCGCCACTGAGTAGTAGTAGTAGTAGTAGTAAATAAACCTAGTAATAATATTTGTATCTTTAGAAAAATATTTAAAGTAATCATAATAAAATCCATTAACAGCAGAGATGTCGATACCGAAACAAAATTACTTTGGAATTGTTGAAGCAACCGTAAAAAGTAAACTATTCTATTCTAGAGTTATCTAATGACGAAAATATTAAAAACTCGTCCCCTAATGTAAATAAGCAAACGCAGACTGACAAATTAAGTTGCCCTGCTTAGGCAAACTTATGCAATTATTATTATTATTTATTATTATTATTATTATGAACAACTTGAGCTCAGTAATTCTCCGTTACTGGAAGTATTAGATGTTTAATTATGATTTTTAATATTAATTTTTATTATTATTATTATTATTTTATCTAGTTACCTATTTTGTATCTACCTTAGCGACGTGTTTGTTTATAATTATATTACCTTTGATAATGACAGCATAGCTGTCGAAACAATATTGTCAGGTATATTTTAATAAAACTGTGAAACTTTTAATAATCTTTATTTATTTCATGATTATGGAGTTCCACAAAATAAGGCTGGAAACAATAAACAAAAAAAAAAAAAAAGTTATAAAAAGACCGTTACATTTTTTAACAAAAAATTTTTGTTTTTCAAAATAATATCCATTCAGACTAATACACTTGTGCATTCTTTGAAACCACTTTTTAAAACATTCGGAAAATTCATTTTCTGAAAGGTCCTCAAAAATTCTTTGAAATGCTGTAACTGGTGCATCTGCACTGGAAAATCTTTTACCTCGCATAATTTTTTTAACAGTTGGAAACAAAAAAAAGTCGCACGGCGCCAGATCTGGGCTATACGGAGGATGAGTTACCAATTGAACTCCCGTAATTTTGCGAACATCTGTGGTAAAGCCACTTTGCAGTACCATTCAGAATTAACAGTTCTGCGATCCTCAAGTGTAATAACAGCAACAGGACCACTTCGGCGAAAACAGCAATCATTTTCTTATTGACGCTTCTGCCACGAATTACTTTTGTGGGCAAGTCTTCATCTTCGAATACCCAAACACTAGACTGCTGTTTAGTTTCAGGGTCGTAACTGTATACCCAAGATTCGTCACCAGTTACAATGTATGCCACTTGCTTGGAAGCTCCTCCGTCAACTTTTTGCAACATAAATTTACACCAGTCTACTCGAGCCTGTTTTTGACTTTCTGAGAGCAAATGCGGTATCCAACGGCTTGCTAGCTTTCTTACCCCAAGATGTTTATGCAAAATGGTATTTACCGCAGAGGTTCCAATCTTTACTTCCTCCTGAATCTCCCTATAAGTAATATTTCGATTGAACAGAATCAAGCTTGCCACACGACCAACAGTTTCTGAACAGGCAGCTTCCGCAGGCCTTCCAGGTCTTGCTTCGTTTTCTAGCAGCTCTCGCCCTCGTCGAAATTCGCGGAACCAATGACTAACAGCGGATAATGAAGGTGCAGCATCGCCAAAAGCTGCTATCAAATTTTCATGGCTCTGCTGGTATCCTAACTGTCTTTTATAGTCGTAGAAAGTCATAGCTCTAAAAGCAGTTCGCGGAATGCTCATCTTGACTGAATTAAAAATGCACAACTACTTATCTTACAAAATTAACTACGTTTCACAAGGAAATCGGAACGTTTGACAATTGTGGGTAACGAATGTCAACTAATGCGACATTCAATTATTGCAATTGTTTCTAGCCAATTGAGCTTCCATGGTCTGCTACTAACTGTTAACAGAGCATCTCTCGTATGTTCTTCGCGGCGTGTAGGGAATTTCTACATTCGTTACAATATTAATCTTTCTCGACACAAAAAATGCGTTTCGTGAAAAATTTATTTAGTAGGATAGGTCATTTATGTACCGAAATCGTGCTTTCCCGTAAAAAACCCGGAAATTTAGTAGTAGCCCCCGTAAATTAAAATTCGTAAATAGGCCACTGTCTTCACTTAATCTAAGCTTTATTTTTCAGAAATATAATTTTATCCAACACCTCTAAATAAAAAAGATCGCTATGATTATGTTTTTAAGCAATTAAAGTTGGAGTTTACTCACTGGTGGGTAGAAAAACGTTTTACCGACTGTATAATTAGCTGCTATTATAGGTAGCAACCAATCGCCAGCTTATATTGCATAATATTATTAAAATCCAGCCATGCTATACTCCAGTAAAATAAGGATTCAACCTCGGAATGAAAGTAAGAAAGCTGTATTTTTGCATGAACCTTTGTTTTGACGTTATGAAGACTGGCGTAATAGTCTCCTATAATCTCATGTCCGTGTCACAAGATATTAAAGGTCACAGGTCACGAAAGTCGGTTTTTCGCAATTATCTCGTTTTCTATGTGTCATATGTCATTTAAGGTTAGTATAAAACTTGTAGATCATAAAATTATCTACAATTCTTATTTCATGGATTTTGTCGTATGGTCAACCGTTCTCGAGATATAGTGAGGAGAGTGATACGCGCGCATCCGCATATAGTTTACTATACAAAGATAATTATTGAATAAAATGACACAATATTGAAATTATTTTTTTATTCGATGTTAACAGTTTTTAATTAATAATAAAAGGATAAAAAATAATAATTTCAATATTGTGCCAGTTTATTCAATAATTAACTTTGTATAGAGAACTATATACCTGGTTCAGTAGTTTACACAGCGTTATCATAATATACGGATGCGCGCGTGCCACTGTCCGCGCTGTATCTCGAGAACGGTTCATCATACGATAAAATGTATGAAATAAAAATTAAAGATAACTGTATGATCTGCAAGGTTTATAATAACCTATAACGCATAAAAAATAAATAATAATAAACAAGGGTCAATCGTGGACTGAAAACCAAGCATAGCAGCCTTAGTGGGTAATTAAATTAGAATAAACAAAAATAAAATACATATTTCTAATTTGAAGAACTTTTCTGGATAGTCTTCAATGTTTCTGAAACAGATGTCAGAAAAGATATGGGATTTTCTCGAGAATTAAATCCAGGTAATAACTGATGTCCAAACCAATAGTTTATAGTTGTTCTCAGAATCAGAACTATGCAAGAGTTAATCAATATTAAATTATGCCAAATTAATTGAAACTATTGGTATAAGTTTAGCATTTCGGCATCAGTGATATATTATCCAATTTATCTATTTTGCAAGTGCAACCAATTTCAATTACACATTTGTTAAAGTTATGTTACATGCCCTGATATTGTTATTGCTGAAAGTTATATTATGTAAAAATTGTCAAAGAAGTCATAACAGTAAGTACCTATACCATACTTGAAATATGATAATATCAAAAAAAAACTTAGTTGCATTCGACACAATGAAATATAAAATAATCATTCATTAAGTCAAAAAGACAGCAAATGTGTAGAACGTAAAAGCCCATTTTATATTCTATTATCGCCCGCTTAACTGTCTAGCAGAAATGATCAATTCATTTTCCTAGAACACTGAACTTAACTAAATAGTCCGTTATCTTAAGCTGCTTAGCAGGAGGTTTTCCTATAACCACGATAAAACCGTAACGCCATTTAACTACTCCACAAGATGGTGATTTCAAAAGCGTTGGAGGAACGCTCTAAGGTAATAAAGTGCGTCTTGTGTAAGTAATCTGAGAATGTAATTATAGGGAAAAGGAATTAATATAACAGTACTACTCCATAATCAATTTACATATTTAAAGCTATAGCGTTTGAACGTTTCTTCTTGCGTTTCGTAAACTGTTTTAATCAGATAAATTACGAGAAGTCTAGGAGGATCGTTGGGAATAGGTCTCGGATTTCAGCAAGTTCGAATTTCCTCTTAATTAATATTTAGTGCCGGCAATGGTTCTGATTTAAATTTGCATACTGAAAATGCGTCTTTCATTGGAAGCTTACTGGAATTGGGATTGACCTAATAAATTTGAAATTTCTATATCTATTCTATCTATGTAAGTAGACAAACTCATTAACTTTTCTATTTAGGTAATCTACAAATATATAATTAATAAGTAGTTCTTTGATGTACGGTTCTAGTAACGAATAGAGAAGGTATATACATATTTACATACCTACATTCTCCAAAATCTTCTAAACCTCCAGCATTAACACCTACACAGTCCATTAGATAGCAACTAATTCGGTCTTAAAAATAACTTTTATGCGTCACTTGAGCGTGACGTAACCCGTTCCTACAAATAAACTAACTTTTAAAACTTTGCAAGCACAAAAGTTTGTCTTTTACTCAATTTACATGGTTAACGCAATTGAATGAATATTAAAACAAAAATTCAAAGTCAGTTTATATTTTATCGAACAAAGAAAAGATGATTACAAGATTACAAAACTGATTAAAAAAATTAATTGAAAAGTTTAAATATTGAAGATTTTAGAACCACCTTCTTTTAAGATTCGTCAATCGCACCTTCCCAGAAAATAAGTTGCAGTTATCCCATAATTTCTCCTCGCCAGTTATATTTATCTATCAAAAACCAGAATCTTAAAAGTATTTTATTTATAAAATACAATTTGTCAGTTTAACAAATATTATATCTACACTTGGCAAGATGCTGTTTCTACACTTCGATGTATTTTGTATGCTCTTCGCTTCATAACTCTAGCGTCGGTTGGATTTCAGCTTGTTTTATTATTAATATATCCCGTTACTTGTTTTTTTCCTTTACTTTGGATTGTCTTTGCGTAAGCGAGTAAATACGCTGAAGGTGATTCTCAACACTTGTCGCACTTGTTGCACAAAATTATCGCGTCGGCAGCAATGAATTTAAATCAGCTGGTATCTTGTCATGCATACAATATTCATACAAAAGGATATTTTAACTTGTTGAGATTTTCTTTTATTAATCTAATTTTATTGTTGAAATGACCATCCAAAACATCCAAATTCATATGCTATAACAGAGAAAATCTTTGTTAATATAAGCATCATTACACACCACCACCTGCATTAAGGGAAAATATCGTAACACAAGGTTTACTATAGTGAACAATAAAAATAAAGGTTTCTAAGCATAGACAATTAAAATAATAATTTATTATCTATTGATAACAGGAAGAGATTAATACAGAACAACCTAGATACATAATAATGAAAATAATTAACATAAAAAGAAAAAATAAAATTGAAAATTTTTGAAAATGTAAAACTTGTTAAAATTAGTATAAAATTTGGATAAAAACTGTTAGAAATTACGTTATAAAACCTTCTCCTAGTGAAACTGTAAAATTCACAATATAAAATATAAAACCTAATGCAAGTAACTAGTCCCAGTGTTTCATTATACTATAGATTAAAGGAAGAATAAGGAGGAAGTAAATTTAATTAGCCAGGAATGGAAATATCGTGTCCAGGTGACAATATGTCTTCATGACATGATTTGGATTGTGATGTCTGTCTATCGAGAGAGCTGATATGGCGTACTAAGGTTCTGGTTTGTCTGAAACATACAAAGAAGAGAGGTGAATAGTTAATTGTGATTGTGTGCTTATTTCGCACCGCAAAACGAATATCCCATATAACAGGTCAGTAAAGATGTGGTATAATAAACCTGAATACAAAATAGTTATTGCCAAGCGCATGCAATTTGGTAAATGCAAATTGTCTTTAGTTTTCACCATTAAATATTGTCGGATGCAATTAATCATTCCTACTTCATTCAACATAAAATAAGAATATTCAGACAGTGGAATCCGACATCGGTAAATTAAAGTTTATTCATATGCTAAAATAATATGTCAGTTGTCACAATTTAAGGTTATTAAATAAAAAAGAGACTTTGAATAATAAACCAGTAGATGACGTCAGTAACAATATAAGTTCAAATATAAATAAACCGGAAATAAAATATTTTCATATATCATATTTCAGAACCTTATTGAAAATTTTACATAATCAACAATTATATTTATAAATAAATCTAAGGAGTCTCACAGCAATATTGGATAAAATTTAATATCTAACCATCATAGTATATATCCTAAAGTATTGAATACATATCTTGCTTCTAAAAATTGAAGTCAATTACAAGTTATGACACTGACACATTACTGCAGCAACGTGAAGGAGTGAATCTTTAGTAAAAGCTAACTCAACCGCTTCTTAAACACGAGTGAGGGCAGTTATACTTATAATTTATATTAATGAAACGGGACTTGAAAGACTATATTTAGAGTTCAGTTAAAACAATAACCAGTACAAAATCAGAAATCTAGTACCATAATACTACACATTACTCATACACAACGCATTCAAAATGACGTAAAAAGACTATTAGGAGTGAGCTCAAGTAAAAAAGCTCAAGCCTATCAGAAGCACAATAAAATTGTAATAATCACAATAAGTCAGCATTAGCTGTGTAACATACAGGGTGTAGAATGGCTTCACGCACAATACGCTTTGATGTGCGTTTTTTCAAATCTTAATGTAATTATCTACTCTAATTATTTTACGGTAAATATATTTCGGGCTGCTGTAAAAGAAAAAATTACGGATCGAATGGTACCCTTGTTTACTTCTTTGCTTACCCTTGTTAAATAACAGACAAAAATTATAACCAAGTGCTAGGCAGACATTTGTATTTATAATTATTAGTTTACTGGCGAAATTGTAAGATTCTTTAACAATAAAAGTTCTTAAATTAAAGTATTAGAGAAATTTTATCATTCGATTCGTAATCCTGTTCTTTACAGTATTCCCTATTATCATTACCTACTATAAAATAATTAGGAAGGACAATAATAAGGTTTGAAAAAAAATGAACATGAAACGGTATTGTGCCTGAAACGATTCTATACCTTGCATAATAATCAACGTAATCAAAGTTAAGGAAATAATTTAAAGGAATTCAAAGTAATCATTAAAAAGCTTAATAAAGGTTTATAATAATAATAATAAATCTTTATTTATTCTACTTTCTAATTTACATATTTGGAATACATATTTCAATTGTAGAATGGGATAGGATTCAGCTTTGCTGATCTTCCATCCTACCCCAGCCGAGCAGGTAGATCCAAGCTGGAACGGGCCACCCATCTAATTTCTGACCGCGTCCGGCTATAGTTTACCCACACGATCATCGTGTGGTCGATAGCTACATTACACTACCTGCTCGGATGAGGTTACAGTGGGAATAAACCAATTAACTCTAATTAAACATAAATAATTCTAAGCTTAAGGTTAGCGTTTTGTAGAGAAGGGGGGCCTACTAAAAGAAACGGAAAAAATCAATCTTCATTACCAGTCATCACTACAGTTGTTTAATTTAAAACTAAAAAAAAAATATGAATACAAATTAGAAATAACCCTTAGTGTAAATAAAAGAAAGGAACAAAATAGGTATTATTTATTTACTGAATTATTATTGATAAAATTATAATTGTGTTATCCAATGACAATTATTATTTCTTCTTTATCTTATCTGTTGCTTTTTAGTGGCCTTTTCTTTTTTTCAATGCGAAACATTTATTTTAAATTAGTATAAATAGTTATTTCGAAATTTGTCTCTTACTGAACTACTAATACGACAATAGTTATACAGTTTGTAAGAAATATCTTTGCAATTGGAATAAGTATTTTAGGCAACTTAAAATGTCAATACTTGGCGGTCAATAGGCGGCTTTCACATTGAAGCAATAAGCTTGGGTTGTTTACATTGAATTTAATCAGAAGTCTCACACCGGAGCAACTTGTTATCGCTTCTACAAAAATGCTGCCAAGTTGCTTCTGTGTGAGACTTCTGTCTATAGACCAATTATTGCTCATCTTTTAATGTGTATAAACAAATTTTCTCTTCTCCTTTTAGGTTATGTATTAAATATGCAAACATGTTGTTATTGTATTTGACTTGCAAATATTTGTTGCGTTTACACAGTTGCAAGATTTAATCTAAAACTACCGTTTCTGCAGAAATCATATATGTGAGTAATATAATTGTTTGTTTAGCTTTAAAACAGGTGATTGATCGATATTAGTTTGTTTGATATTACTATTTAAGAACTGCTTACTTATTGTCATAAAATACTGTTTTATTTGATTTCAATTTAATTGATCTTAAAAGATTGATTTTATAATAATAAGAACTAATAATTAACGTTTATATTGAATTATTGTTTATAATGATGGAGATTATTTGTAAATTAATTGCAACGTTTTTTTGTACTATTATCATTTTTAACTGGATTCTTTGATTTTGATATTTACCTTTTTTACTGTTTCTTTTATTAGTGGATAAATCTTTTCTGTGTTTGTGTGTGTGTTTTTTATTCCTATGATTGCTTATGATCAGTTTAAACGGCGGCTGTTATCTTGTAGCAGGCAGACCCAAAAATTTAGTATAGTTTCAGGTTAATGTTTTCAGTTTTAGATTTTAATAAGCGGAACTTATTATTAACACAACGCACCACAACTCAACTTGGAATATCCCAGAAACTGCAGATGTTAAACAAAGTCATTTTGGTTAACATTTTTATTAACGTGACTTTAAATAAATATTAATGTATGAAAATATATAAATAAAGACATGATACACGCAGCACTCAAATTTATTTTCGTACTCTTTCAAGATGAAATCCATACCAAAACAAATAAAAGAACAATTCTTGTGTATTTTGGAGATTTACGAGTTTAACGTAAAGAATTATACAAAGAGCACTGAAAATGAGTGAGAATATTTACACCAAGTGAATCTAAGTATACCAAAAACTAAACAAAAATTCTAAACCCTCTTTGTTCTTCTAGCTTGTTTTGACTATCTTCCTAATTTTGGTAATTTGTGAGCTTGTTGTAGTCGAAAATAGTTAATCCTGCTGCTCTAATATTGTCTAAAACTACTTTGGTGAAATATTTCTTATCGCTAGTCGAAATTGCTTTTTACATACAGGTCTAATTTGATGCAACAATAAAAACTTTAATCCATAATTAAAGATGCTTTTAGTATTTATTATATAACTAAACCAGTATAAAAATATTCAAAATGAGCTTCTGCAACTTCACGGAACTTACTAAATCGCTTTCTAAACTATTCCGTCTAGTTGAATTGGAAAACACAATCGGCTTCAAAGTTCCACAAAAGAAAAAAATAAACAATTTAAGTACGTACTTGTTGGAGGTCATGCCATCAAGCAACTACGCCCATTCATTTCTGTGGAAATGCATTCTATCATTGCGATCTATGCATTCCTGGGCAGATGCCTCATTGATTTAACACCACAGTTTATATGGTAAGATTAGCGAAATATCCTCCAATAAATTAAAAAAATGGTTAACCAGAAAGCCTATTGAATTGTCTATATCCAAACGAAGTGGGAAAATTGGCGGTTCCAATAACATGCTGCAGATACCCCAGATGGCACGTTTTAACTCTAAACAGAACCTGTTGTAGGGGCAGTAACTGTCCTTAAAAGTTTGGTCTGAACTGGTGGTCTTACAACAGCAACTCGTTTTGAAGATTGTAGAGATGTAAACCAACAGGCAATGAACAGTACTGTGAGTTACATGGAATCTTCGTTAAATGGTACTATTCCTTTATTCAGATTCGTTTTCAAACGTAGTTATTGATTCCATTGCTTGGAATACCAGCCCAAAATCATATTAGTGAAGTTTTTTGTCACGGCGTGTTGCTTGTTGCTAGAAGCGAAGTACTGCATCTGCGCTTATTCCATGCGATGTTTCATGAGATTCCATCAGGCGGTTTCTTTCCACTGCTTCTTGAAAAGTTTTCGAGTATCAAAACTGAGCGATTCGAAAGCTCGCGGCCTGTTGGAGTGCTAAGTAGATGTGTTGTATGCGACAATGCATAGGTCTGGGCCCTAAGTCTGAAACAACTGCTAGTGAGAAATATGTTAGAATCTTGAAACTTAATTCTCAATATTACAGAAAATATGTCACAGAAGATGTACACGATAATCACATAATGAAATAAGGGTGGATTGAACATCTAAAATTAGAAAACTTTTGTTGTTATACAGTCTGCATTTCCTTTTTGCAACTATAAAATTTATGTTACGGTAGAAACTAGATTATTATTAAGTTAAACTTTTCTTCAAATTTTATTTATTCCTTTTATACACTTAAATTTACATAGAATTCCATTAAAACAGCTAGCCGTTTAGCAAAGCACCTAATGAAAATTTATATTTGCTTATCCATCCACGTTCAAATATTTTCAGGTTCAGTTATTAACATTTTAATTCTTAATCAAACTTGAGAGTACTTTTAAGTGTTTTAAATGAAATAAAGTTTTAATTAGACTCACAGACAAAAAACTATTTAAAAGATCGAAATTCTAAATGGAAGCATCTCAGGCATGGTAAAAAAAACGTCACAATAATATTTCATCCCTGTAAAATTCCTAAATAATTTTATTTTGCTTGTAATAGCTACATTTGCATAAAATAATGTTTAAACTTTTATACGGCAAGTAGGTAGGTAAGTATATAGCAAATATATTTTTGTAAAAATGATTGATGTGTTTTTTGATGAAATTGTAGCAAAGAAATTGTAGGGTATTATTAAGAGAGAAATTTCCCTTTTCAAGTATGATATGTTAGTAGTATATAAAATGAGAAAAGCTGCCAGAACTGTTGTTAAAAACAAAATATGTTTCGAAAATTCCACGTTTGGGAAAGACCTTTGCCGGAGCTGAAGTAAGTGAAATAAAGTTAGAAGTTAAATTTAGATGTATTTAACTTTATTCAACCGCAGTGCTGAAAACTGCAGTGGAATTTCCTCGAATATTTTAACGAAGGTGCCTAGACCAAAAAAAGGAAAGTGTTATCAAAATATATTATACCTGTTGAATGTAGGTGCTGAGAAACAATAACTCGGAACCAGTGATTATCATTGCAGAAAATTAACAATTTCTGTGCTATTTCCTTGAGCTACGACCTATAAGTCGACTTTTATTTTTTTGCGTTTAAAAAGTGCTTATATAACTTTATTCGTTTAGAAGAGATTAATTAAGATTAAGTTAAAATTTATTAGATTATAAATATAGCGATGATATGGATCATCTATTTGAAAATTTCAGTAGTTTACGACATATTAAAAATAATCAATAGGCTACGATAGGTATCGGGTTTAGCCAGATAGCATTTATATAATTATTCATGCAACAAATGAAAGGATGTACATGCTAGGACAGTAGTTTTATTCATGCTAAAGACTACATGCTTGATTATAGATAGTTTTATCAAGTAAAATTAGTAAAAATAGGACCATGATAGGTGTCGATAATATTTAACCTAATTTTATTAAAAAGGATATTTTATAAAAAGGAATATAATTTAATTGAATTGTTTAGTACTAAAATATGATGTATGTAACCCATGTTACATGTTTAGGATAGCTTGTCCATTTCTTTAGAAGATTCTTATCTTTTCTTAAATTTGATGTGCCGATGATGGGACCGCAGATAGTATTTTCATTATCCTAGTAAGCTGAACCAGTTTAGGAATTATATTCCACTGGAAATATGTAAAATAGGTCATTATTATGATGTCTATAATAGTACATTTAACTTGCTAATTCCTGTAATTAAAGGATTTGTATTAATTATTAATGTTTTGGATATGTTAGAGGCTTTTCGAATTTTGATTTTAATAGAACATTTTTCACCGTTGTTGGAACACAAGCACTTGGAGGACTGTATGCTAGGCAAGTTTGAGTATAATTTGATTTCATTTATGTTGATATTTGTCCAGGATCTTGTATAGCATCGTTGAACTCCTAAAACGTGTAAACAGATTTTTCATTTGAGTTTTTCTTTTATTGTAAATATTTTCCTATGTAAATTTTATATGTATGAGTTACCGAGTGTAGTTATGTGTTCATTTCTTGTAAACATATAGTTGGAGAAAATGTGTTTCTATTGTAATTTGAGTTTTAATGAAGTATTCATCGTTAATCGTTTTTGTTAATTTTCTAAGTTGATGTTGATTTTAGACTATAAGTATCTTATGTTGTTTTAATCGTTATTTTACCAGCTACATTTCTGTCTTTTTAGATTTAAGTATAGTGCTAATTATGAACACATGTTTTTCGTTTGTGACGTCACGAATTTGGCGATTCGTTTTTATTTGTAAAAATTTGATGGTTTATCAATTGTTTTTTGTAAAACATATAAAAGGGCCAGGAAAAATGAACAAATTCAGTCAACAAAACGTATTTGAAAAGTCCACGTCGACTCGTATAAGATTTTCTAAAAAAATAAAGTAAGTTTAAGTTATAACATACGTCGAATGTAAACAAAGTATTTATGGAATAGTTACCTGTTTATAAAATAAAGAAGAAATATTTCCACATTTAGAACAATTATTTGGAATTGTAAATATTATTATAAACAATATAAAGAAGAGTTATTTATTGGTTTGAAAAATCTATTTATTTGGAAGATCGATCAGCTGACTATTGGAAGCAGTCTGTATTACCAACAATGCAATTGGAGTAATTTAATATAAATAATAGTCCCCTTTCACAGGCCATGAAGGCCCATTGGGGTATAGCAGGGTAGGCTACTATTCTTGAGCCGTTCGGTACTCAAAGGGTGGTAAAGTGGCTAGCTTTACGCACCGACCGCCTATTATTACCCCAGGAAATGATTTCCCAGGTACTCATTTTCACAGGCTGAGTCGACCTGGAAGCCTTAGATATTTTTAAAATTCCAATGTATTATTCCTGGGATTCGAACCCAAGACCTTAAGATTGGTAGTCAAGTGCCATACCCACTGAGCTACCATGGCTCCATGGAGTAATTTAATAAAAGATTTTAAAAGGATCCGGACGATTATATACAAGGTATTTCGAAAGTGAAAGATTTTGTTCACATAAAGAACTATTGACTGATAAATTTATTTTATGTTACTTTGTTGAAGTGGATACCTGTTTCAACCCCCATTGTCAGGTTGTAATTAAGACCTAAAACACTTGAGCAAACTCTAGGAAGATTTTCCTAATTTTGAATTTCTTTGGTTAAACACTTGTGTTTATTTTGGATTTTGATTTCCGTTTTAACCACAATAAAAATAAAAATCTGTGTTTGAATTTATTCATGTTTTTATTTGATGTTCATACAAGTATCCATTGTTCTTATCTTCATACAGAGTTTATGTTCCTGTTGTTTAGCTGCAGAAGTCCAAATGCTTTGGTAGTAAGTCTCGTTCCAGGTACAGGAATTTTTCTCATGCTCTATTAATATAAACCTGAATCAGCTTAAAAGGATAAACGAAATTTACTGTGTAATTTTTAATTTTTCATTATTGTTGTCATCGCAATATACAGGGTGTAAATATGCACAGACGGCTTCTACAACCAAGAATAAGGAAACAAGTTTGGATATAACATTATGTCCTAAAATGGTTCATTGCTGAGTTGCAGCTACTTGAGGTTTTTGAGATTTTTATTCAGAAAGATAACAGAATAATAAAAGTTTCAAAATGACTTCCACGAGCAGCAACACACTGCTGAGCTCGTCGGATCATAGCCTGCCTCACGCGCTCAAAAATTCCTGGTCTGTTCCAAATATACAGGTATCCGCTTTTCACTCTCAGTCGAAGATTCTCAATGGTTTGAACTGGAGTAAAATACACCATAGATTTTAGATGTCTCCATACGTAGAAATTGAGAGGGTTTAGATCGGGAGAGCATGCAGACCACGTTACAGATCCATTACAGCAAATCCATCTTTCAGAATATACTGCGTCTAAAAATTCGCGTGCTGTGTGACCTGGTAAGTCATTTTCTAAAAAATACCAATAATTCTGGACAGAAAGTGAAGAAAGTCGTTCGGGTACTACAAAAGGACCATCGAGAAGTCGTTCATAATTCCTACCCACACATTTAGTGAAGACTGCTGTTGATGCCTGGACTGAATAATGGCATGAGGGTTCTCATCTTGGCACTGATGTCAATTGTAAAAATTGACGATGTCATCTCTTGTAAAGCCAGCTTCATCGTTTACTGATGGCACAGATGGTAAAAAGCGAAAATCGTCGGCGCATGTTTCTAACAACCATGCACAATAAACTTCTCGTGGTGGTGTGTTCCACGGTGTCTGTAGCTAAAGAATTAAATATTTCTAAATCAAGTGTGATGAGGGTTATGAAAAAATAATAACAAGCAATACCACATACCACGTGCTTTCTGTGCAACATTTGACAGAAAATGATTTTCGAAACAGAAGATTATTCTGTGAAGAAATTATTCTGTGAACAGAATTCACAAAACCTACATGTCGTGGTCCAAGTGAAAAAGAAAGGGTGCAGAACTGTGAACTGTTGATGTAGAATTCATAAATCTAAGATTATTAATCCTTTTTTAGTGGTGAAAGATTCAGATATTCTACAAACCAATGTTGAAGATTATTTAGATGTGAGTTACGACTATTGAATATGATTCGGATGGTGCTTCACCCCATAGTATTCGAGAAGTGACAGACTTAAATGATAAATATCGCCTCTGGATAGGAAAAAATGATTCCATTCGCAGGCCCGCACGGAGTCCAGACTTGAATCCTGTCGATTTTTTTATGGGGATCGTTCAAAAACATTTACAGTAAACCCATGTTAAAATATTAAAAAATTAAATTAAAGAGAACGTAAATTTGTTAAATTTGGATGTAGCACTTTTTCAAAAACATTCGTTCGAACTTTATAAAACGTTATTTAAAATGTATGTTGAAAATATCATGTAATTTATTTTAATAATACAGAAGAAAAACGATATGAGAACAGTTTTAAAATTTTTTGTATCGGTTAAAAATTAAAATGATAAACGGGGGTTTCCATTAATAAAACTAACCCTCTACTACACTTTTTCGCGAATACGTCACTAATATGAGTGCATGTTTGTTTAAACAGTTTTCATTAGGCAGAGCAGAGAAACCTGAAAGCATTTTTTGTTCCACTTTATAATATAATATTCAACGGTATCCATTTCAAACTTTGCACGCGTAAACTCGAATGAATTTTATATTTAAAAAAAACTCATTTCATGAATCTAATCGGGAAATTGACGTCAGCTTTGCCGTTTAAGGGCGTTGAAATGTAGTATTGGTTATTAACTAATAATAATAATTAATAATGAAAAGCACACACATAAAAAATTGCTTCTAATGGAATAAATATTATTTGTTACAAGTAAATTAAATATTTGTATATACTCGAATAAATATTTACACAAAATGAAGAAATAATATTTTCGGGTATCTAACTCGAGGTAAATAAACCCAAAATTCGTTTAAAGTAAGTAACATTCCTCTGGCCAGCAATTCGATTTGTTCCAACAGAGAAAATCAAATCAACTTATGGAGAACAGTAAATGCTTTGTCTGTGAAAATGAATGTTTATTTTGAATGAAGAAGATTTTGAATACCAAGTGAATTAGGTAATTTTATGAAATGCTTGATATATCTGAATAGATATAGGTTCTACAACTCATTGTTGACCAAAGGCCAGACAATTCAACCTACATTCAACGAATTATTTTGTTTTTTCTTAAATAAAGTAACAGGAAAATGATGCAAAACTGGGAATAAGTATAAAAGGGTACAAACTTCTTTTTTGTTTGTTTGTCCAAACTATAACAATGTTTCGTGAAGCATGAATTATGGTTTTAAAAGTGGTTTATACCTTTGTGAACATTTAAATATTGCAGAAATTTGACAAAGAAATCACTGAGAACTTTTATAAGTTTGTAGGTAAAAGTTAAAAGTGTAGTAAAAGAAGTTTTTGAAACTATCACTATCGGTGAAGCCTATCACTATAAATAGCTACCAATAGATTATTGCCAACGAAGTCCACCATGAAGCTTCCTATAGTAGATTTTGAATAAGATTTTTAATAAAATGTAAAGAGATACTCTGAAAACGTGCTACTAGTAGCATATTCTTCGGAAATGGGTCTAAAATGAATAGGTCAGTGTGTGGCCACATTATCCAATAATCAGATGATTATTGTTAAACACAATGTCGATATTAACAAATATTTGAAATTACCCGCTTATTTAAAGAAGTAAAGTAAAGGTTGTAAGACCAAGGAAGCAAGAGTAATATAATGAGAAATCAGTTATACATTTCCGTTGGTGCCCTTGTATAAGGTTATTTTCAATTTTCTTAATTCGGAGCATATGTAGATCTAGTGAGATGGTAAATGTAAATGCTGCAGATATGAAAGACCTTGAATCCTTACTTTTAGTAAAGGTAAAGATAAGGACTAGCGAATTTTTGCTTAAACATCAGTATGCAGTATGCTACCGAATGGTAATGGAAATTAATACAATTGTGAATGCTGCAAAGAAGATTTAAATAAGGCGCAATCCCGTGTAACTTTCAAATTGGAAAAAGTACACTGGTCATTGCTTACTGAAGTAAGTAATCGATGAGTACCTATTGATCTGTGTTAGTCTTAAAAAGCTGGGGGAGTCTTTAATGATAACGAATCAACTAATAAACAAATCAGTACTAACGTCGATTTCACGTTGAAATTGCTTCTTAAAAAACCGTTACATTTTAGATGTTTAAAATTAGTAGAAATCACATAATTTTACTTTACTTGGTACAATTGTTACAATGGTACGGCTTAGTGCGCTCTTTGAAGTACGGTCGGCTGTAACGTCAGCACTATGGGAGTCACCAATTCAACTTTTGTCCCGGGCTAACGTTGCGTATCTCTGAGTCCTGCTTGAATCTTCAAAGACATAATGACGTCATGTAGTCGACGTAAAAGATTATTTACTAAGTGTTACAGTTTTCATTGAAGAAAACTCAATGTTGTGTTTGTGAAATTTTTGTTTCTCCTGATATTTACAGAGTTTCAGGTAGAGGAAAATAAACACTTCATGGGAATAAATGAATATTTCTTTGAAATATGTGTTGTTTTCTGTTTGAATATTTTACAGCCCACATATGCTCCGACTGAATGTATTACTTGTTTGATTCATGAAACACGTATATTCAATTGGAACACTGAGTTACTCTTTCTGAGGTTCAGGGATGATAAAAATAAATCAACCATACTCTTTTAGAAAAGATCTTTGTGTGTTCAAGGAAAGAGACCCAACGGTAATCACCTGGCATAACACGACAGGATAATGAGCTCTAAAAGTAGGATTCTCCACTATTACTACTAACTACGCAAAAATCTGAGGCATGGTTCTGGGTGGACCACGCTAGCCAAGCCACTACAACCTGATCGGTCTCGCAGAAGCGAGTCGTCGCCATCTTAAAAGAAGTACCGCTCCAGCAAAATGAATTAATGTTTATTGTTAAAATAAATACCTATCATGTTTATGTACTCACCAACAAATTAGCTTATAACGTCTTTAGAACACCCATATGTTTTCAACAGTTCACTTACGTCCATAACCATCTTTGCAGCAGTGTTTTTCGGACCTTCTTTGCTGCCGGTTGACTTTGGAATATAAACTGTACTAAACTTGTTAGAATTCGGCGTGGCACTAAGTTAGAAAAAGGGAAGGGGCAAAGCGAAATAAATCTTTGCGGTCTTGAGGCTAACACTATCATATTTTTTCAACGGAAATAAAATTTGCAATAATAATTTGTTCCGTACAAGAGTAACTCTTTTTCTTAACAACACTCCTAGATAATCAAGAAGAAAATAAATAAGCTCAGTATGAATTTTCATTGAATTATATACTATAGACAATTAGTGTAAGCCAGGGTTGCCAGACGTCCCAGATCCTGCGGGATTGTCCCGCGTTTAATGTTTCTGTTTCGCGTCCCGCGATATATTCAAATTGTCCCGCAAGGGAGTTTTTCTTATACTTTTTTTAGATTGGACTTAACTACAGTATATAATAATACTTAATAGTACTAAATAACAATATTTAACACTGACGGTTAATACAATAATAGGAGGAAGATATTAGGCGTTTACGAAAATTGTATTGTACGGTATTCAATAGTAGTTTGTACAACGTGAGTGGAAATAATGCCCACATTGCAAGAGTTTGAGGCACGGCGGGGAAAGTAGAGTGCCTCAATCGTTCGAGGGTGATATGGGCATTCCACTCAAGTTGTACAGTATATCTTTTCCTCGATTTAACAATTACAAATATTGTTTTTGCATTTTTCTTCTGTAAAAAGATATAAGAAGTTATCTCGCAGCTGGTATCGAACCTACGGCGACAACGACTTTAGTTTACTAAGTAGCCTCTCGCGTCTACTGACTGATCTATGAAAACACAGCAGCAAGTGTCTATACTACTATACACTTACGATTTAGTATTTATTTTTTAATTGTAAAAGTACAATCAATTACTAAATCTATAATCTCACAAATTGTGGTATTTGTCAAATGCTTTAGGTATTATTAAAATGAGCAAACTTGAATTCTACTCAGTACTTACTTCTATTTTTATGACAAGAGTTGTCAATAGATAAATTACGAATGAGCAAATGAAGTTCACTTGAATCTTTATCTTTGATTGATTGTTTTCCTATCCACACATGTGTCAATATGAAATTATATACGTATAGCTTTCTGGAATTGGCTACTTTTCAGTTGAGTCAAACGTGAAAAAACAGATGATTTACTTATAGGAGTAGAAATAGTATATTGTGTTCCAAGTGAATAAAAGTGCCAATTTCTTACATGTGTGAAGTTGCAGCATGAGACGAAGTCGAAAACCGCAATTACAGGAGTGTGAAATTGGCGTTTCTTGCACGTGTTGCACATTATACTTTATCTACGACCACAAAAAAAAGTAATAACACACCAAAAGCTAAAAAAATATTTAATCTAGAATTTATACTCGCATTCATATTTTTACGTGAAATCTCTGATAATAAATTAAGAGATGTAATGTGTGTTTTTTTATAAACAATCACCATTCAATTGTCAATGTTATTTTTTAAAGCAAAGTTTAAAAATAATTTTTTTATAATTAAAATTATAAAACAAAATAAGGCTATAACCAATATGTTATGCTAGACGTGCCATCTTTTTCTGTCACCTACATCTGCATAGCGCTATCTTTTATCTAACCCCTTTTCCTGGAATGAAATGTTGCGTATTATAAAAGTTTTCATTGTTTTTATTGTTAATTAGCAATACTGAATATTATTGTAACAAGAGAGAAAAGGAACGAACCTCTTTTCGAGCGACAGGTGGTGTGTTCTGCCGCCTTCGAGAGAATGACGCATCGTACAAGCATGTAAATTAGACGCGGTTTATTCTAGCATTTTCTAGAATACATAGAAGGTTCCAGCGATTTCTGGTGCGTTTATATGAGGATATAAAAGCGGATTGCGGATAAAAGAGAGGCAGTCAACAGCAAGTCATTAACTGCGTATTACAAAATAAATAGTGAATATAAATGTTGTATTAGAAATTCATAGTCTGTAAATAATAGTTTTTAATGGTTTATAATCATAGCGTTAATTTATAGTGTATTAATTAGTGTATAGAAATAAATATTTGTTTGTGAATAGACGATTTAAACAGCACTTGTATTATTATTTGAAAAAGATCGTTACAGTGATGTCAGGTGTGGTGTTTTAAAATAAATAAAATCGCGTAATAATTAATTAAAGTGCTGTGAGAATAAAATTTTTGGTGTTAAAACATAATTTCAACAAACAATTAAAATGGTGATGAAACTATTAAAGGATCTCTTAGTAATAGATTTGAAGCGGGAGTTGGACGAGAGGGACTTGGATAGTAATGGAAAAAAAGAAGTTTTGATAAATCGGCTAAGAGAATGGCTTTTAGAACAGAAGGAAGATCCTGAAAATTACCGCTTCGAAATACCTGGACCCGCAATTGATACTAGTTTGTTGTTAAGTAAAATGGAAGAAAGTTCTAGAAAAGCCGAAGAAAATTCTAGAAAGTCCGAAGAGAATTCTAGAATTTTAAAAGAAGAATTACTGCAAAAGTCCGAAGAGAATTTTAGAAAGTCTGAAGAGAATTCTAGAATGTTAAAAGAGGAATTACTGGAAAAGTCAGAAGAGAATTCCAGAATGTTAAAAGAAGAATTACTGCAAAAGTCCGAAGAGAATTCTAGAAAGTCCGAAGAAAATGTTAGAATGCTTAAACAAGAATTACTTGAAAATACTAAAGCACTGGAAGAAAATGTTAAAATGATGAAAGGAGAATTGTTGGAAAATGTCAAAGCGTTGGAAGATAAAGTTTTCGAAGAATTTTTGGAGAATGCCAGTGCGTTAGGACTATTGGAAAGTAGATTGGCGGAACAAGATAGGGTAATAAAGATGGTAGAAGAGAAAATAGCCCAAATGCAATTACCACCAACAACTAAGAAAGACGATATGATCGAAATGCTGGAAGATAGAATGAGGCAACTACGGTTTCCCTCAACTTCTGAGTGGCCGTTTAATGAAATAAAGAAACAATTTAAAGAAGAAAAGGTTCCTGCCGTAGGGATAAAAGTAAAACCACCCACGTTCGATGGAAAGATACCTTGGTCCACCTATTACAAACAATTTGAGGCGGCCGCTGGGGCCAACGGATGGACAGGCAAGGAAAAGGCCGTTTCTTTAACTGTGGCTTTGCGTGGAGACGCGTTGAACGTCCTGCAAACAATCCCAGCAGGACAGGAAAATGATTATCAATTGTTAGTGTCTAGATTGGAGATGAGATATGGAGACGCACATCTTCAACAAGTGTATCACGCGCAAGTGAAGAATCGTATCCAGAAGAATGGAGAAAGCCTGCAGGAGTTTGAAGCCGATGTTGCGCGGCTTGTCCGATTGGCGTACCCTACGGCACCCGATTCATTTTTGGGATAGCTCGCTGTGCAGACCTTCATTGATGGGTTAAGAGACGGGGAAACACAACAATCATTGAGGTTAGCACGACCAAGAACAACTGATGATGCGCTTGCTCACGCTTTAGAATTTGAAGCTGCAAAACAAGCGTCCCGAGGTCACGGGCGTGTTCGGGCCGTTGTGGAGGAAGAAGAAGGTTCTAAAGATCACCTAGAGGAGTTAGTACTGAGAGTTCTTCGGAAGGAAGAAAGCCGTAAGAAGAATCATCAAGAAGTTCGAGGGCCCCGTTGCTGGAACTGCGGCGAACAAGGACATGTAGAACGGCGTTGTCCCAAAATAACAAAAGTACAACCGTCGGAAAAGTTAAAAGGGGTTGGCAAGAGAGGGCGAACGTTGACTGTTAGTAAAGATGCCCCAGAGATCATCGTCCATGCCGTAACATCAGGGAATAGTACCAGCAGTTTGTTCATAGATGGGAAAATTGCGAATCGAATTGTTCCACTGCTCATTGATACGGGGGCGACAAATCCATCATACGCCCTAACGTTCTACGAACAAGTATGAAGCTGTTACATACAACTACTCAACTCCGTACAGCGACGGGAGAAGTAATACCAACACGCGGAGTGGTGAAGATGAAGATTGGCATTGGAAGTGAAGAACGTGATCATGAGGTGCTGGTAGCCGACATCATTGACGAATTCATCTTGGGAATGGACCTCCTGAGAAAATTTGGTTTTACATTGGACTTGAAGGAGGGTGTTTTGAAGGTTGGTAACGAAGAACTTCCGTTGCACCCACGAGAAGATCCTGTCGTAAGGGTTTTGCTGACAGAAGGTGTGATATTGCCTGGTCAAAGCGAGATGGTTGTCGAGGCAGGTTTGGATGGAGATCTTCGGGTAGGATGTGTGCGAATGATGGAGCCTGTTTGTGATAAGAAGATCCATAGTGGCATACTGGTGGGAAAAGCGCTGATCAAGGTTGGAAAGAGAGTACCGGTGAGAATTATGAACGTTAATGTGGATCCGGTGACATTGAAGAAGAGTACCCTTGTGGGACAGTGTGTGCCAGTATTCCGAGTAGCCAGGTGTATGGCTGATGTTCCAAAACCAGTGCCCAAAGACCATGGTGGAAAATTAGTGGGTATGGTTACTAGTTCGTGCGAAGACCTTAACAGAACGGAAGTGAAAGAGGTACAGGGTTTGGTTCACCGATACCAAGATATCTTCGCTCTTGACGATAGCCAGAAGGGACGAACAAATATAGTAAAACATAAAATCAATACAGGCAACTCTATGCCTGTCCGTCAGCAGCCGAGGCGTCTACCTCTAGCAAGGCGAGCAGAAGCCGAAAAGATTATTGCTGATATGGAAGAACAAGGGGTCATCGAGCCATCCAGCAGTCCATGGGCATCACCGGTGGTCCTGGTCAGTAAGAAGGACGGGTCAACGAGATTTTGTGTGGACTATCGGCAGCTTAATGACGTGACCAAGAAAGACAGCTATCCCTTACCACGCATCGACGACACGTTAGATACCCTGTCTGGTTCACGATGGTTTTCGACTTTGGACTTGAAGAGTGGTTATTGGCAAGTTGAAATGGAACCTGAAGACCGGGAGAAGACCGCGTTCACTATTGGTTCCGGACTATGGCAGTTTACGGTTATGCCTTTTGGTCTATGTAACGCTCCGGCCACCTTTGAGCGTCTAATGGAGACCATCCTGAGAGGGCTGTCGTGGAAGACCTGCCTGGTATACCTGGATGATGTGATTGTAGTCGGAAAATCATTCAACGAACATTTGAACAATCTAGAGGAAGTGTTCCGAAGACTACGTGGAGCCAATCTGAAACTGAGTCCGAAAAAGTGCCACATATTCAGAAAGGAAGTGAAATATCTCGGGCACGTCGTATCACAAAATGGAGTGGCAGCCGACCCCGATAAGATTCGTGCAGTTCAAGAGTGGCCAACACCGAAAGATAAACACCAAGTTCGTAGTTTTCTTGGGTTATGTACCTACTACAGGCGTTTCGTTCCTGGGTTTGCCAATATAGCGAAACCTCTGACAAGGTTAACTGAAGATGGGCGCGAGTATGTTTGGAGCGGAGAGTGTGAAACAGCTTTCCAACAGCTGAAGCGTGCCCTGACAACAGCACCAATATTGAGCTATCCACGGACAGAAGGGCAATTCATACTTGACACAGATGCAAGTAATCTGGCCATTGGGGGGGTACTTTCTCAGATACAGGATGGACAAGAAAAGGTCATCGGCTATTTTAGTAAGGTTTTGTCGAAAGCCGAAAGGAATTATTGTGTGACCAGAAAAGAACTATTGGCCGTCGTGAAGTCCGTTGAGCACTTCTACAAATACTTGTACGGACGGAAGTTTTTATTGAGGACGGACCATGCAGCGTTGAAATGGCTTCTACAATTCCGTAATCCTGAAGGCCAGGTCGCAAGGTGGATCGAACGATTACAAGGATACGACTTTGACACCGAACATCGAGCGGGCACTAGTCATCGAAATGCCGATGCTCTTTCAAGAAGACCCTGTCCAACGGATTGCCGTCATTGCTCTCGTCTGGAGGAGAGGGTTTGCCAAGTATTAAGGACTACCATCGTCAACGACAATTGGTTGCCGGAAGAATTGCAACGACAGCAGGAGGCTGATCCCGAACTAAAAATGGTACTGGAATGGAAGCGCGTGGGAGAAAGGCCTGTCTGGGAGGCCGTCAGCCCTTTCAACAGAACGCTCAAAGCATATTGGGCCCAATGGGAGTCCTTGAAGGTGGAAGACGATCTCCTGAAGCGAGTACTGGAGAGTGAAGATGGCACCACCATTAGGTCTCAGTTCGTGGTTCCAAGAAGCCGAGTGGCTACAGTATTGCGACATCTCCATGACGGTGCCTCAGGAGGACACTTCGGTGTGAAAAAGACTTTGGAGAAAGTTAGGGAGCGTTTTTATTGGGTCAATTGTAAAGAAGACGTGAAGGAGTGGTACCGGAAATGTGAATTATGTGCCACTGGCAACGGACCCTTGGGGAAGCGAAGAGCACCTATGAGGCAGTACAATGTGGGTAGTCCTCTGGAGAGAATAGCTATAGACATTGCCGGACCATTTCCCGAAACCGACGATGGGAATAAATACATCTTAGTGGCAATGGACTATTTTACCAAATGGCCAGAAGCATATGCCCTACCAAACCAGGAAGCTGCGACTGTTGCTGACGTACTAGTCAAAGAGTTCTTCAGTCGTTTCGGAGTGCCCATGGAGCTGCATTCGGATCAAGGCCGCAATTTCGAGTCTGTACTCTTTGGAGAAGTCTGTCGATTGTTGGGCATTCGTAAGACTCGGACCACACCGTTACATCCGCAGTCCGATGGAATGGTAGAACGCATGAATCGGACAATGGGCAAATATTTGGCCAAGGTCGTCTCCGATCATCAACGAGACTGGGACCAATACCTGCATCTGTTCCTGATGGCTTATCGTGCATCGGTCCACGAAACAACCGGTCAGTCACCAGCGTCTGTAATGTTTGGACGTGAGTTACGGTTACCGTGTGATCTGGAATTTGGGTGTCCACCTATAGAGCAGGAGGTAGCCGGGAATGATTATGTCATCAACTTAAAGAAGAAGTTGGAGGATATTCACGACCGAACCCGAAATAATAGTCGAATCGCGAGTGACCGGATGAAGGCTACGTACGATGTGAGAGCCCAAGAAGGAGGGTTTCAACCTGGAGAGCTTGTCTGGTTATACAACCCGCAAAGGCGTCGTGGCTATTCTCCAAAGTTACAGCGAAATTGGGAGGGTCCATACCAGGTGAAGAAACGAATAAATGACTTGATTTATCGCATCCAGAAGTTGCCAAGGGGGAAACCAAAAGTGGTACACTCCAATCGTCTGGCGCACTATGAGGGAAATAATGACGCAGTCCCGGATCGGAAAGATGAGGCTGAGGTGGCTATCAATACCGTAAGGCCTGAAGATGATCAGCCAACCTTTAGAGAATTTATGGCTGCGTTCTCTGGAACTAGAAAAGCGCGATTCGGAGTCACGACTGAGATGCAACAAGATCTCTTCCGGGTCCCTGGTGATTATTCCATTGCCCACTGTGTCTCCGAGGATCTCCGTATGTCCAGGGGGATCGCAGTGGTGTTTAGAAATAAATTTGGACGGCTGAATGAACTTCGAGAACAAAATCCCTCTGTTGGTAAATCCTTACGCTTGCCTGATCATGACCGATCCATTTACTACTTGGTAACCAAGCAGTTTTACTACCAGAAACCGAGTTACGCCGACTTGTGGAGGGCACTATGGAATTTGAGGATCGAGTTGCTTACCAGGGGAATTAACAAATTGGCAGTTCCCAAACTCGGCTGTGGGCGGGACCAGCTGGATTGGAGAATCGTTAGAAACATGCTGGAAGTTGTCTTTAGAGGTACGGACGTCAAGATCTTCGTCTGCAATTTTGACCCACAACCCGCATTAAGGCCAACGAAGAGTGTAGACTGTTATTTCTACCGTAATGGAACGTGTAGTCGAGGTGAAGACTGTCGATATCGTCATGACCCGTTCTACAGGAACCGGAGCATAAAACTTGTTCTGGGACAGAACAGACTTGAAGAGGGGGGCAGTGTAACAAGAGAGAAAAGGAACGAACCTCTTTTCGAGCGACAGGTGGTGTGTTCTGCCGCCTTCGAGAGAATGACGCATCGTACAAGCATGTAAATTAGACGCGGTTTATTCTAGCATTTTCTAGAATACATAGAAGGTTCCAGCGATTTCTGGTGCGTTTATATGAGGATATAAAAGCGGATTGCGGATAAAAGAGAGGCAGTCAACAGCAAGTCATTAACTGCGTATTACAAAATAAATAGTGAATATAAATGTTGTATTAGAAATTCATAGTCTGTAAATAATAGTTTTTAATGGTTTATAATCATAGCGTTAATTTATAGTGTATTAATTAGTGTATAGAAATAAATATTTGTTTGTGAATAGACGATTTAAACAGCACTTGTATTATTATTTGAAAAAGATCGTTACATTATTAATAGATATTAACAATTATATAATGTTAAGAATAAATCAATTTTACGTTACAGTTCAACAAAAATTTTATAATAAATTTATATAGTAATAATAAATAAATTATGGTAAGTCGCCTCCATAGGTCAGCGGTTACAGACCTCGCTTAGCAAGCGAACGACCCAGGGTTCGATTCCCCCCTGGAGTGATAATATTTCTATATGGATTTGCATTCAAAATGTAATTTAATGTAAGACATTAATTAAACAAAAATAAATTAACCTTTATTAAAAATTTCTAACTTTTATATTTTAATAATTAATAATAATATTGCATGTGCTGACATCTATGGCGTTTTAATAGCACTACTGATCATGCGATATCGTATCCCACGGTCATTTCCGTTCAGTTTAGAGATTGTGAGCAATGAGTCATTTTCATGGTTAGTACTAGATTGTGCGAAATATG
This sequence comes from Agrypnus murinus, assembly GCA_929113105.1. Lineage (NCBI taxonomy): Eukaryota > Metazoa > Arthropoda > Insecta > Coleoptera > Elateridae > Agrypnus > Agrypnus murinus. The sequence goes on along the minus strand of OV816029.1, from coordinate 133,913,630 downwards.
TAATTTTTTATAATGGTCGTAGATAAAATGTTTTTCGGTAGTGTTTAAACCTCTTTGTATATAACAGCCAGAACATATCCCTAACAAGTTAGTCATATTCGTGGAGGAGAATGCAAAACGTACGTAAAAAACTGCACACACCTATGAACAATTTCAATTTTAGGTTATGTTTACCGGTAATTTTTATTTACAGGCTACAAATTGCAGATTTCATTTCGAATAATGATTTAGGTTTGTTTCAAAACTATAATATTCACAACAAGAATGTACACATGTACAGTAACAACCATATCTTTACTTTGAAAAGTTTTTTATTTTCAGTTCTAGAATTCAATACTTTCCACATGAATATTTTCTTTTTTTATGATGAATATTGTTGCTTGGACTGAAAAGTTCTCGAAAATATATTTTTCTGTTTCCAAAAAACACAGGTTATTTAATTTGAATTAAATTTTTCAATCTGAATATTTACTTGTTCAATACGAATAAACTTTTATAAATAAATATAAATACTATATTTGAGAAATTAATTTTATGTGTGCGTTATTAAAAATTTAAACGATTACTCTATATCATTTAAATCAGAAAAAGGTAAACCATTTCAAATTCTATTTCAGCTAATTTCAAAGAAAGAAGCTGTGTTCAGATTTCAACTGCAAAATGTCATCTAAAATGGTATAACAATTTACGAAGGTATTGTTCGTATCTTGAAATTACATTGCCTTTTCCTGACGCACAACATCAAGGATATCTTGCTCCTTTGAGTTTTGCTTTATTAGGCGGGGGTTGATATGCAAGATGGGTTGGAATAAGATAAACACGAACGAGCTGCTTTCAATTAAATATCATAATTTAGTTAACTAAATGTAAATTGTCTCTTTAAAATTCTCAATTAATTTGCTAAAAAATATATAAACTTATTTATTTATCTTAATTACCAAAGGAAATTATACGCCTGTTCTGTTACTACCGCATTTATGTAGCACATGAACTTATCGACTTTTTAAGAACATGGGTCTGTCAACAATGAGGCTCTTAAAGTAGAGCTTGTTTTCTTTTAAGCTTCTACCATACCATACAATAGAATACGGAACTACTTATTATTAAGGTTATGTTAACATAATACAATTGTTTTCGAATACCTTTAAAACTAGGTTAAGGGGCATTACAAATTTGTTAATAAAATCAATGATTTAGACGTAGGCAGCCTCTGACTGCACGGCAATCGAGAATCCTCTTCATAAATATATTATTACAGGTTTGAAAATCGACTTACCAAAATTATTTATTTATTAGTTTCCGGCGGGGTTATGTAGTTCATACACATACATTCAACGTAATTGGAAATATCGACCAAAGGCTGTTGAATTTATGAGTTTTTTTATACATAATCTAACAATACCAATTTTCTATAAAAACGGGAGATAAGGGTCTGCTCTAATTTTACTAGGATTCAACTAATTATGATTATTTAATGCATAGAAAAAACATCTAATTAATTAGAGGAAACCAACTTAATAGTTAACAACTAACCTATAGCACCCATCATATAGGCACGCGGGCACTCTACCTCTACCTTTGAATCAAACTAACGCTCAAAGTAGAAAGTCGGAAAGTGGTTTGAATTCTTCTTCGCGACTATTAGGTGGTACGGTAAGTTACTAGGTTGGTTCCTCAAATTCATTAGATTTATTGATTTGATTAATTAATTAACTAATCACAATTAGTCGATTCCCATTGGAATTAAACCTGACCCTTATAGGGGCACCTTTATCAACTGTTAGCTGACAAGCTTTTGTTAAGTCTAATCTAACAGCAATGTTGTAGGTTTTTAACAAAAAAGTCAATAATTAATTTTATACTTAGCATCTACAACTAATAAAGTAATTAACTTTATTTGTATGTAGTATGTGGGTATGTATGATACATACCTTAATGCGAGAGATACGGAACTTCATTACAATAATTGGTACAAAAAATGTATTCATGTATTCAGAATTACATCGCGTGTTTTTGACTGTTGTCAAAACGAACACATAAAAAGTTTTTATGAAATTTTAACTTCTTTCCTCGTAAAATCATCTAGACTTCATCGCTATAAACATCAAAAGCAGCCACGTAAAAATAATTTGAACGTTTTTCGGGCATAAAAATACACGGTTAATAATAAATTACAATTTGTCATAAATTAAAGTGAGAGTTTTTGATGTGATTTACAAAGAACATTTAAATAAATTGATTTAAAAGTTCACTTTATGTTTTACAGTAAAAGAAATAAGGCAGTTACAATAATGAATAAAGTATAACGCGATAAAAGGAGCTACAGAAACTAGTAGTGATCTTATCAAGTAAATAAATAAGCTAATTAGCTATAAATTAATATAATTTAACAATAATTAATTAATATAGGGTAATAGCTAATTAATATAATTAGCTTAATTAATAAGCTAAACTTCCAAAATCCCAAATTAAACTAAATAATTAGTTTTAATTAAAATTTTTATATAATTAATTACATAATTCGACAATTGCAGCTTATAGGAACTATTTGAACACCCCATATTCAAATTTTGGAATTAGTTTCCACGGGAAATGGGAACACGTCATTGGACCGTCCACAAAACCTTACGTGAACAGCTCCTCTACCGATTTCGATTGAACAGCAAAACAAGAACTGCATCATTTAACAATTGTACTACAAAATAAACAAAGCTGATCGGTTTGTTTATACTAAACGATTTGAATTCAGAAACAAGACCAGGTGCTTTAACTGTCAAATGCGATTCTTTTTTAAGCAAGGTTGCTAGATATGGCAATGGCTTTCTCTAAATTACTCCAAAGCTAATTAGGGTAGAAAAATATTATTAAGACTAACTTAATTAACTTCTATTACCCTTTAAAATTAATGCGTAATAACTCCTAAGTAGCTCTGTATAGTATAGAACTTTGCGAGGAAGATTACAAATGTAAAAAAGGTATGTCAAAAATCTTGATTTCTTCACATACAAAAAATAATCTAGGTTAGGTTGTGCAAATTAGAGGTAACGTTTAATTCCAAATTATACAAACAAAATTACAAAAAAAGGTCTAACATTAGCAAGTAATAATTAAAGCAAATACTTTTCTAGTTTTCCTAACGTACTTTTAAATCAATAGAAGTTAAAGTTTTATGACAGTTATTATACTACCCCGTTGCTGCTAACTAAATACTCCGTGCTAACTAAATAAGTAAATAAAAGAAATTAACTGTAACAAAGGGATCATTACACAATAACGATAAAAAGATGACTTGCAGCCATCTACACTTGCTTTGCACTTATTAGTGTTCATTAGGACGGCATAGCAAATAAAATTGTTGTGTGTCTCTACGCACATTAATACTTCTAAGTAATTGAAATTAACTATAATTGTTTTTGTTGTAAAAGTGATCTACTAATTAGTGATTAGGCCTAAACTAAATTGTATACAGGGCCCGTTAAAATGCTTTTTTTTGTTTATTCTATGTCTTTAATAAGAGAAAACTAATCATGTCTTCGCTATAGTAGCATTAGTTTATGAAAAAGTAAAGTTAGGAAATCTTTTTCTTTTTGTCAGTTTAAAAATAGAAAATGTAGTCCTGTGAGAAAATCTATCCAATAAAATGCAATAATTGATGTACTAAGATATTTTCGATAAAGATAGTCGGCCAGTAAATGGAGATAACGAATTGAAGGTAAAAAATCAAGTGTAGACGTGTTCGTAAAGAAGAAGGAAAGTCATTCAAGCGATTACTGATAGACAATCGATTAGTCAACAGCCTGTGGTCCTAAATTTGTCATATCGAAGCAAGCAAAGAATGTTAAAAACAGTTCTACCGTACAAAGTCCATGTTGTTGAGGAGTTAAACGCTCAAGATAAGTTTATTAGACTTTAGTTTTGTCTCACTTTTATAAGTCTTTGTAACAATCATAATACATGAATAACACACTTTTATCTTCATGGTACTGTAAATAAGCAAAAAATGGCCGTTATTGCGATTAAAATAATCTCCGCCAAATTCACCAAGAATTACATAGACCTAAGGCAACATTTGGCGTACCATTCCATTGTATTGGACAGTATCTTTTAAGAAAATTCCCATGCGGTAACAATTCTTTTTACTACAAATTCAAAAAGAATTGGAAGAATATGATCAAGAAATGATATCGTTTCTTGGTTCCCAGCTCTTCAGATACTTCAGTCGCGGGTTCTCCCTCTCTTCTTCTTCTCTTCTCCATTCTTAGAAATCATCCCCCGAGTTTCCTTTTATTTTCAACCGTCTCAAGATCTTAGAGTGCTTTACCTTTTATCAAATATTCAAATATTTTTTATTTATTAGACATTTCAATTTTCTTTGTCTGATTTGGACATACAAACCTATTTTTAAAACCTAACATTAAACATTTTATCGTCGAACTTAAATGATAGGAAAACCAAATATGATACTGAAATAAAATAAAAATATTGAGTTTTACAAGATTTATTAACTTATAACCTGACAATTGTTTCAACATAAAATAAGATTGGTAAACGATTGAGAAAAGATTTTTCAAGGTGGTAAATGAATTTTAGAATTTTTATTTAGAAGAATTCGAATTTTTGATAAATAAGTTTTCAGGTCTTGAAAAATAAATAACAGGCAATAAAAGATCCCCTAAGGAAATATGTAAATAAAGTGGTTAGAAAAAACTGATTATTAAAAAAAGAAAAAATTGTGTTAATACTTTTGGCAAAATATTTTAGAAAAATTACAGTTTTAATGATTGTAAACTTAATATAATAATAATGAAATGAAGAGTCCCAAGCAGCATTTTTAGTCACCGCTACGTACCAGCAACCACCGGTGGAACTATAAAGTTTTTGCCGTTAGTCACAAGAACGTAATTGCTACGGTATTGTTACGTGCCTGGAACCAAAATGGGGAACAATTCTCGGGTAGCAGATTCGTTGCAGTAACCTCTCTGGAACTTGTCCAGCTACCTTTAGACTACGTAGCGGGAACGTGGCGGCGTAGTAATTGCTACTTTCGTGGAATTTTTTTTCTCTTTGACACATCGTGTCGCGTAGTTGCTCTCTCTTATTCTTGCAACTTAACAAATATTCTTTCACTTTCTCTACTAAGGCTGCGGTCGTGTCACAAAATGGATTACTATTTTATTTGTAATACGTACATAATACATAAAGAGATGAAATGTTTTGTTATTTTGTCAATCTAGCATACCAAAATTATAAACCGTCGCAACTTTTCTGTTAAATGCGATGATGATAGATCCAAAAATAACAACGCGCCTTCTTTAAATATATTTTTTAATAAAAAATGTCTTGAATAAAATATGACAAAAATACTTATAAATTGATAAACATGATCTAGAAACCATTTTATTTTATTCCTAAGGAACAATTTGGCATCGGTTTGTTATCTTTATTGAGAATTATAGTAAAACACTTTTTAACAATTGCAACAAATTGCAAATTGATTAATAGCCTTCAATATTTTACAAGTTAATATGGAGTAGTTTTGAAAAAGTCACCTTAAAGTAGTATTAACTGTAAAATGTGTGTCTAAAGTTTGTGTCACGCTATAAACAGTAACGGGAACTAAACAAATTCTACTTCTAGGTTGTTGTTACCACGAAGTATAAAATAAGATAAAAAATTCTGGAACTTTCAAGAGACTCTTACTATAAAACGACGTCAACGTTTCCGTAGCCACTTTCTAGCTCCTAATGTCACTGCAAAATTCCCATTGAAACTTAACCTCAAATTTAAACGTCAATCGTAAACAAACAACCAATATTCTTATACTGATTGCTACTTAATAACAATTATTATTTAATGATGGCTTATTTTAAAGTTGTAGCGACAAAAGAAAAAAGGGGAATATATTTCACCCTTGTTTACTACATGATGGTTTAGCAGTGATCTGATCCCTATTTTTTTCTATTTTGTATTGTAAACAGTTGATTTTGTTTCCACTGATTTCACCTAACTGCTGTTTTAATTTTCTATAAAAAGTGGACGTATATTTAAAATTCTTCTTTTTTCTTATAGCATTTGCCTTTGACATTTTTATTAAAAACTTGCAAAACTACTACCATTGCAAAAACACAATTAACCTCAAAATTCCAAACTAACCTACAGGGGATATACCTCTTTAGATGTTACTGTCACTTCATTGTAATTTTTTAATAGTAACTGGAACTTTCTAGTAATTCTGATGCAAAATAAGTAGTGAAAATAACTTTCAAGCGATTCTCCTGGGTAGCATAAACGTAAGTTTTACTTTCAATACTACTGTATAGTTCAGTTTCTTTAAAGGTTAAGCAATGGTTTCAGACCGGTGGCAGGAACTTTCGGTGGTACTTTAAAGTTTTAAAAACTTTAAAGTAGCTTCGGGCAAGTTACTGCTACAATCATAATATCACTTGAAGTTGCAACAACATTAAAGTAATTATACTAAGTAGCAATACCGTTCCACATACTTTAAAAAGCTACTTAGAAGTAATGGAACTACATAGTTCTAATAAATAGTAGAAGTAACTACATAATTACTAAAATATTCCAAATTGAAGTAATTAAACCTATAAAGTCATAAATTTAGTTGTAGTTACGTAACAGCCACTAAATCAAAGTTCCGATCTCAGTTACCGCTACTTAGGTGCTGCTTGGGGTGTGTCCTTGTTTTGTTTTCTTAAGCTGAAACAAAGCGCTTGTTTAATTGTTTAATGAAACTTGGTGATTAAAAAAACAATATCCTACCTGTTCCTTACTGAAGATTTATTTAAAAAATAAAATTATTTTAAATTGTGAAGTAAGTTGCAGTTTCATTTATAATTGAATCTTGCTAGCGGCCCGGGATCGACTCTCGGCGCTGGCAGATCTGGTTAAGGTTTTCTGCAGTTTTCCTTAGCTGTAACACAAATGTGGGATTTGCGCTGTTCCATCTATCTAAGTCGGCTGCAGCCGCACATTGGGCCTACATAATAATAATAATCGCCCCCTACCTCCCGCACAAGCTTATAGCTTCTGGGGCCTTGGTTTAGGTTATGGGTTGTAGTAATTATTATTATTATTATTTTAAACAAAATAAATTAAAACAGTCAATAAAATTTGTTTATAAAGTAACCCACATAACCAAAATTACCTAAAAGGTAACTAAAAGTTAATCTCTCAAAAATACAAAGTTACCATTTGTCAACCAAAAGTTGGTCTGTAGTTTAACTATGTCACAAATTATGTAACCATAGAGCAACACTAAGGCATCCTCAAAGTTGTTAAAATGTTAGTCAGAAAAGATATCCAAAAGCTAACCTTGAAAGTAATCTTTTGGGCACCCTCTCGACATACCCGAAAGTTAACAAACCAACAAACCAAAAAGTTAAGCCTTGTGGTTAACTTTTATATCATTCCAAGTGAGTATCCTTAAGTTATCTTATAATGATAAGCAAATGATAACCATATCGACTGTACAAAAGTTGACCTGAGAAACATAACTAAAAGTGAACTTCATTCTAACAAAAAAATAACCTTTGGGGTGTATAACTATAAGGCTTCTATCTATCCAAATAATGCTATTACGACTTCGATTAAGATCGATCATTTTATTTCTTTGAGAATGGATAATAATAGTAATAATACTAATAATAATAAATTGTCTTTATTTTAGAAATGTATTAAACATTTATAAATAAAAAAATTACATATACAAGTAATTGCTATTTACAAATATTTTACATGCGGCTTCTTTTACAGCGACTTCTTAATTCTTTCTGCAGACTTCCGGATCCATACTTTCGTGGATGACAGAATTTTCAGTTCAGTGGCACCGGGTATGATTTTTCGAACTGCAACTGAAAGTAAACATTAAAACCCTACCTAAAAAGATTTATCAACTTACCTTAATAATTATTGGAAATGATGCACACACACTAAATGACCACTGACTAATTGAACTAATACTCAATACTAATTGAGAACTGATGCTACTTCTTTGAGAAGACGATATCGAATGATCATTGATCAACCATCTTTGCAAATGCCAATGACTTAAATAATTCCGAGAGATACAGCGCATGACATGATGCACAACCCTCCACCCTTTTAATAATTTAAGTTGTGTAAATCTTTTACGACCGATATTTTAAACTTTATGTAGCAATACCAGCAATAAATTTACTTTTGGTCACAAAGTGAATAACTGAATACTTATTTATAACTATAACCGTGTTTCAATAACGTTAGAAAAGGGTGTTCTATAGTTCATTTTTTCCTGCTGTATGGTTGCGCGCGCAACATATTTTAAATTTTGAATCAAAATTTAAAATGCAGTGATTTCATTGGGAGGACTGGAAGTCCAGCGTACACCAGGGCGTACACCGCGTACACGATGGCAACGGCAGCAGGTATCCTGCTGGCGCGTGCGCGCGTGCGCCAGTGTCAAATGGCTGTCTGTAATTGGTCTGTACTCTGTAATGTCACATTTCTGAAAATGCGGCAGTGCACATGAGGCTTTTGTAATGCGCGCGCAACCATACAGCAGGAAAAAATAAACTATAGCACTAAAATATATACAAAAATATGAACCGTTAAGGAAATGACGTATCAGAAGCGTTAATCCCATGGATTAACTTTTAGATAACCCCAAGGAAAAACCAAAGGGTTGTCAAAAAGTTAACCAAGAAAGATAACAAAAGAATAGCAAAAATTATCTTGGCCGAGAACTTAAATAAACACATAATTGATTTATTGTGTTATGGGCAAACAAACAACTTTTTATCTGCTTTTGTTACTAATTACAACAGAGCAATAAAATATTTGCTCAGGAGCTAAAGTGACTTCAGTATTTTTATATATGTATAATTATTTTCGGTTAATATAACCGGGTTCGAATCCTGGTCAGAGATAATAATTTTTCATAATTCAAATTATGTCTTCATTATTTTTAACTGTTTATAATGGTTAATTTTAGCTAGACTTTACAAGTATCTTTTTGTTAACTTTTACAACCTGTTATTGAGCATGTAACTGAAAACTAACCACTATAAGTAGTTTTAAAGATATGACGCTATTAGGATGCACTAGAATGTTTGTCAAAGGTCAACCTTTTTGGTTACGATAAAGTTAACTATTTAGAATAACTGTTTCTCAAGTATAATTTGAACGTAACGGATACTGTAGCTTTGATAACCTTCATGGATGCACAAAGGGGATATACATATAAGATACCACGGGTAGATCAACTTTCCAGGTTAATAAATGATCAGGTTCTGGACAATCGAGGTTAACTTTGGTTATGTGGGTAAGGATATGTACATTTGCTTTGACAGTTGAATAATTCTCGTTTCATTTTTTATTTTGCAAATTAGAGGTCACGCATGTTTATACGACACTGTAATTATTTAAATACTTGAATTATCTTGTATTTGTAAAAGTATTTTAAAAATAGGAAACAAAATAGATGTCTGTGAATTCAACCAGCAACCAGAAAAATGTTTCGAAATTGATACACTTTAGCTGCCTCAATTAAAAACGACCTAATGATCTTCTAGCTCCAATCTCGATTATCTATAAGCTACTAATATTATTGACGAATTGATCAAAGCCTATTTCCCGTTCATATTATCTGCAGAACTTGTATAAAGTATGTATAACTTAATTTACTATCCCTTTTACATTACTACAATATCTACTCATGTATTCATGTCACAATCGCTGATTGTAGATGTGCATCAATTTTATATTTTTAAATCTAGATTTCATCGTATTTTATGTACTATTGATTTCATAATGATCTAGGACAGCAAGGCTAATATGATGCTATTATTATTTTACCCTATTCATTTACACTGGCAAAAAGGAATAAAATAACAACATATTAGCCTTGCTGTCCTAGATCATTATGAAATCAATGGTACAATTGTACATATGTTGCGAATAATGCAATTGTTGTAGGGCGTAACTAAATATATTTGTAAAATTCTAAAATATTTATATTGACTGTTGCTATTATTAATTCTCTGCTATTTTAAACGCAGTAAGTATAAATCAAACAGCTATTTGTAAAACAAAAGAGAAAAATTGAACTTTACTATCTTTAGAAAATTTGGAAAAAATTATAAAATTTTAATAAAAACGAGTATCTGAAATTTTTAATAATTGTTTAAGATTTTAGTTTAGTAACTTTTTCACCTCTGGGCTTTATAGCCCATAATGCTATACAATGCTAGACAATAGCCCAGTGTATATTCAATATTCAATAAAATCGGAGAGTATTCTTTGGGAGAAGATTATAATAATTCTTAAACTACATCTGAATTAAATTAGTTAAATAATTATGGACCTAATAATAACCTTGGAACTTATTTGCACTGAATACTCGGTCGAATTCATTTCAAATTATTTTAAATTATTTGATTTTATAATGAACAAGAAAAAGAAAAACTTGCAAACTTTAATTAATTTAATTAAGATAAAAGACAAATAATTAAATATACGTCTACGTTTATTCAATTATTTTAATACTACTACGTAAAGTTTATTTGAAGAAATTATTTGTTAATTTTTAGAAACCGACAAATGAATTGTAGACAATAAAAGAAAAGACGGAACTTATGAAAATGAGATTATAAACAAACTAAAAGATCTATAATGATCTTAAAATACTTTTAACAAAGGGAGGATTGCTATTCACTAAGTCCGTTCCGCTAATAAAAGACAAACTGCATGAGGCCATGTCTCAGCAAGCACTAACTCATGCACTAACTACCCTTTTGTTTATGTACGTAAACTTATATACAGGCATACAACTATGCGCTAAAAAACAAAAATGGTGTCTCACAAAACAACGACATTGGTCCTGCTTACAAAGAATCGTCACATACAAGTCAACACTTGCAAATTTATTTATTAAACAAAAAAAAATGAAGTCACATACTCACACATTCACTTATTTTGAACTTGTTGCGTTACTCTCGGAAACAACTGTGAATTATTAACCCAGCAACAAAACAACCAGCCTAAATAACCAAGTTCTTAAAAATTTGTCTTTCTCCGATTAGGGGTAAGAAGCACTAATCGTTTTCTTTTCATTACAAAAATGTATCTTTATATATCTTATTATTGGTTTTGTTAAAATGCAACGTAACACAATTGGAAATAAAACACTTCTCTTTCCTAGGGAGAAAAAGTGGATATTTTCCTCCCTAGAAAGACAAAGTGAAGAAAGAACTTTTTATTAAGGTAGTATACTTCCTTTTCACAGAATTCCATTTTTTATCGACTTTGGTATTAGGAATAAACTCTACATTTGTTTCTCCTAGTGAAACTTGGTTGTAACTAAAATAATAGTCAAAGTTATTGATTGCTAGTAGAGTAAACAAAATCAATGTGAAATCTGATCTTCACTGTTTCGGAAAGATGTTTCGGTTCTGGGAACGAACTAATGTAGCTCTTAGTATTACCTCAGTTGTACTTAGTTCACTTAATGAAATAAAAAAAGTAATCGTATGTTGAGTGTTTTACATAAAATTAAAATCAACGATATGCTCTAACAGCTTGTTACGTAAACAGCAGAATTGGGGTTAATATTACCGAGATATTAGAGATATTATGATGGCATCGTCGAAAATAGAAAATTAAGTTACGATCAATCACGTTTCGTCAATTTCTAATGCAACATAATGATAATATGTAGAAAGTCATGTAGAAAGTAAATTATATTGTCATTATTAGAGACGTGCATTTCAGGCGACCTCGCTGAAAAACCCTTGGTTGGCTCATTTTTCATAAGCGCCGTCGCTACAAGTTATAGCACATATACTTTACAAATACGAAAACTATTATATAAAACTTGCCACGCCACTGACAATTTCTTTAATACAAGTTGTTTATTTTAACTAGACCTCTTTTCACTTTTTATTTTTTCTACATGGTTAGTCCAAACGCACCATTTTCAAGCGTCTACTTGTATTACATTGTAGTACAGACTAAATTGATTCCAATCATTGTCATAGTGGTTTTATGCTTTACTAAAATGCACGTCTCTACTTATGAGAAAACTTATTGTTTAGACACGTACATTAATTTATCACAAAGTAATTCAGGATGAGTATAGATTCATTGACTTACGTGGATACCAAACATCATTGCATCCAAGGGTCGCAGGTTTGATCCCCGGCCGAGCTGGTAGCCAGCCATCCCGATTTTTCGCACAAAGAAATAAAACATAAATAAAATCTAATTCATAGAGCAGTATAATCTCAATACAGCCTAGACCACGGTTGCCATGATAAAATTTTACCATTAATTGTAAAAATAACAAGTAATATATAAATAATGCAAAAATTATTTTTTCCATAAAAGTTTGTTAGAAATCTGGAAAATAAATGTTAAACCAGAATATAAATATACAACAAGTTTTAATTAATGTCAAAGTACGAGTATAAGAGGAAAGTAAAATAAGAAGAAAATTACATACATTTTAAAAACTTACCAATGGTTGTGGAGTGTTGAAAGCGACACCTTAAGACAAGAAAACTGTGGGTCCATTGACGAGCCGTGAATATAATTTAAACTGAAAAGGAAAAATATAAATTTAATGTCAATAATACAAATTGACTAACGAAGGTAAAGTAAACTTTTCGACAAAGTTACCTACAGGTTTCAGCAACTCACAGACATCAAAACCGGTGCTCAGGTGCAGGGTATCGGCAATGACAGTTAAGAGGTCCAACTACACCACTCACCGCAGACAGAACCTGGATGAAGCGAAGGAACAAATCTAAGTTCATCAGGTTTGTGTTATGAAAAAAGTGTTTGAATAAATAATAAAGAAAGAAAAAGATTTAGTGCTTTTGTTCTATATAAAAGTATTAAAAATGTTGTTACACCTAAAGAAGGTCTATAATAAAAGTGGATACTTACCTTAAAGTCAGATACCTGTAAAGACCATAAGTGAATTACTATATGCTTTGAAAGAATAAATAAAATAAATAAAATTTATATACCAAAGAGACAAATCTAACACTTAGTTGATTATATAGTATTCATTTGTAGAGTTGATAGTTTAAGTAAAATCATCTGTCAAAATTGACAGATATTTCTGAACTATCACTATAAACTTTCACATAATAGAAATTTCATTAAAACAAAACTAGTGGCGATCCCATCGTATAAAACTGTTATTAAATAAGAAATGCGTCATTCAAAACTAAAAGTCTCAAGAAACTACCTAATTAAATAAAATCACTTATAGATTTATTCTATAATTATAAGACCCTGAGATCATTATTAAAAGAAAATAAAATCTTAGATAGCATAACAGTAGATAATAAGAAGGGAATAGCACGTTCTTATTATATCCTCAAATATCACTACAATATGTATACCTTGGTGGTTTCAGTTAAAAAGGTTCCTAAAAAATCAAATTAGTAATACATTTCCCGTAAACAAATAAAGTTTATTTGTTACCACTCTCCGTCGTTTTTAAAAATGAACGAAATACTTGATGAAAGTTAAAACTTGTAGTTTTTTTATACACAACACGAGCTTCTTCAAGTCCTCTGCTCTTCGAGCTCCTTGAATCTCTTAACTTGACGAGTTACACTAGAAACGGTACTCGAGCTATGCTCTTATTGTGTTTATGTACACAACTGACCAGCCACCTTATTTTCGATTATCTTAAAAGTTCTTGTATAACCAATGACAATTATAATTTAGGTGTACATGTACAGCTGATTCCAAATATATCTAGTACAGTCAGTACTCCATAGTGTAAATGTTGCTTTTTATTGTACTTGATATTTAATAAATTTTATGTAGTTAAGTATGAAAATATCATTTAGAGCCTGGTTCACCCGTTGTTAAAAACGCAAAAATCAGTGTCAAGACTTGTCCTCGAATTATTTGAAATCAGCTGTACTATCCAAATCATGAAAGAATAGATGCACATCAATAATATTCGTCTACTTGAAATAATCGCATTAGGTTAGTCAAGACTATTCCTTAATTCATATCTAAAACAGTCATGGACTTAATTCATTAACTTAAATATAAACGTAAAGACGTTTTATATTTTGTGAGACCTGTACTTATAGACATAAAAGTTTCCTTAGAACGAACGTGTGTAATGAATTATAACTCAAAACTCACTACTTTCTAACCTTAAACTAAAAAAAATTGCTCCAGCTAAATTAAATTTGTCGTGAAAAGTCAGACTCTCCACAAATTGACTCTTGCGGGTCGTTTCAATAGGGCACCAAATGAATATTTAAATCTAGGAACACAGTAATACACAACAAATATAAAGCAATATTTCAACACTACAATACTATTGTATTTAGTAAATTTAACAAACAACAAAATAAAGAAATACAAAGAAAATTTAAACTTGGATACCAAAATTTTATTTGATATCTATCCCAAAATAGTCTAATTCTCTTTATTTGGGAATTAATTTCCCAGTATCTGCTCTTTGCTTTCATATGGTCGAACAATGGAATGAAGAGGGTAGGTTGAATTCTAAATCCAATTGTTTGTCTAATAGTGGTAATTAAATTATTTTATAATTAGAGCTCACATCCACTTATCAAATACAGTCATAAAGAAAATTTGATAATTATATTTTTATTAACAAATAAAAAAATTCTATATCAAAATAAATTGTCACTTGAATAAATCGGCGCACTTGTTATTATTAAAAGAATCACTTGTATTTAATAATCTTCATTAAAGTTTTAGAACACTTGTTTGTTACAAAAATGGCCGGGTTTTTATACTTTTCTGGTAAACAATTCAACTCTACACTTAATTTTCATTAAAACAAAAGAATACTGGCGTTTGATTTTTAACATAACCAAATTATTGCTTATACATTTCAATTAATCTTAAAATTAATTAGATAAAGTTATAGATTATCAAATTCTCCAGGTCTCCTTTGTATGTCTATGAAACCTACTTTTAACATAACTATTTATTAACTTATTTACATAACAATACCACTTCATACCTTCCTATCTTCACAAATCTAAACCTTATATGTTAACAAACATTATTTACATAATTGCAGACATCAACAATATGATAATTTAATAGTTTAACTGATATCATTTATAAAAAGCAGCCTTTACATTAAAGATTGTTTCAATTATGTAGTAAAGAAGCAGCTTTGCAATCCTCCACCAAAATTATTTAACCAACAACTGTAAACTTTTGAAATCGAAAAAACTTTTAGAATAATTTCTTTGTAATTTTAATAAATCAAACTGATTCAATGGTCATATCTATATCAGCGGGCTGGCGTTTTTGAGGTCTTAACTTCTCTGGTGAAGATAAAACAGTGTTCTGAACATGTTGCTTCAGATAAATATTTAGTAACCAATATTGGGATTGTAAGAGTGCGATTACGCAAAACAATTTCCAATAACTAACCTCTGTAATTCCTGAGAATTTTTTTCATTTTCTGTCTCCAACATTCAGAATCGCTATAGTGCTTCGCGTATATAGCGCAGATGCGCGTGCAAATTACTTCAGGTTTAAAACGCAGGCTCATTGCGCACTTGATATTATTTTCTTCTCTATCATACTTATTACTAAGATAAAGAATAAAAATTATACGACTACGTTTTTCTAACGCATTGCTAAGATAAACAACGTGTGTCGAAAACGTAACAATATGTTCATGGCTTGCATTCATTCTCTCGTGAATTGGATTGTTTGCGATAAATAGGTAGGGAGGGCACAATTTTCATTTTTTTAAATTCATTGATTTAGAAACGGGGGTTGAGAGGTGTGTTACTGCTAGCAATCTGTTTCCCAATAGACAGAATCAACTTTATTTAGTAGATTTTTGTTCTTTTATTAATTACTTATAGTAACTGTTGTAGGTAGATTTTAATTTACCTGTCACTTTAGAACATGTACTAGTACTTGTATGTTAAGATTTTAATGTATTCAATTTTTTTTTGTAAATACTGTGTTTATTGAGTGTAACCTATGTTATGTGAATTCTTAGATGTCATTCTATTGAGATCGAACAAGAATTTGAACTGTAGGGTGGAACTATAAGAAATCTAGAAAGGTCTCTGGTCGCACTGGATTAAATGGAAATTAAAAGACAATTAAATCTAAGCGGAATGGTCCATGAGATACTTATAGGTACATCAATTATTAGTAGAAGAATCTTCTAGCAATTAGTTGAGCGACAATTCTACAGCATTTTTTTTTAATATTTGGTGTTGTGCGCATGACTATAAATGACAACTTTGTAGCTATATTTTTTTGTTTCAGATGAGAAAGGTGATTCTACCAGAATAAGGTTTTGAAATAAGACACTTAAAAATAAGCATGTACATAGTTACAATCGGTTCCTGCTTCCACCCCCCCTTGCATTTTCAATATTTAGTTAAAAGTGTTTCATTAACGTTAAAACTTGATTTTGAAAACCTTTATTAAGAACACCCGTCCCTATTATGTATCTAACTGTGTCACTTAAATCTGGTCCAGATGGAAAAAACTGATCCAGAAGTTTTAAAATGCACAGGTTTTATTATTCTTTATGATTGATTCAGGATATCAAGCACGCAGACCCCTTTTCAATTTATATAGAGCTTTGTTTTCCTTGTTCTTAATTGATTTTTGTATAAACATTAAAACCTGAAGATATTTTACTCAAGGATTATAACTGGATTCCTTGACCTTATTGAATTTTTGCATTTGTACCAGAATTCTACAACAAATCATCATCATATCTAATAATCAATCAATGAGCAAATTCCATGATAACAAAACTTTTAGAAAATATCTGTATAATTATAACGAAATATAATTGAGCGCAATGTGGTCAAGACCAAAATATCTGCAGGTTTTCTTTTATAAAATTTTACAGTGACAAAGTTATTTACCTCAAATGTTATGATGTATATATATTTTCTTAATAAACACGTTCGTACAATAAACAATCGGAAAGCAATTTAAAAAAAAGGAAAATGAAATACGGTCTACAACCTTTTTGAATTTTCCAATTTTACGCTTGATGTTAGAAACTCAGGCAAGCACGGCAATAAACACGATATCAAAGAGAAAAACTGCTTCATTTTACCTTACAAAAAGGGTCAATAAAAGTTTTTGTTGCTGGAAATTACACCTCCGTTTTGTGTTAAATGTTAAATAAAGAAATGTTTATTTTTCATTAAAGAGCATTTTTGGAGACCTAATTAATAGGGTGAGATAGGGGAAACCCAACAGCAAATCGCATTTTCTTTTCTTTTCTCATACTAGTTGACTTTCGACAGTAATGAAATAAATTATTACCACATTATATAACATTATTTTACACTGTTTCTTGAAACAGTTAGAAAAAAAATTAAATTAAAGTGTCAGGTTTCCTTCATTTGGATAATAAATAAATAAAATGCACTCAAGATGCTAACCAACAACATACAGGCCAAAACTCTTGAAACTGACATTGTATTGGAGAGAATCGTCTATTGTGTGTCACTGTTGTACAGAGTATATTTACAAATACCCTTTAATAAACAACTAGTACTCAACTATGTTCACTGTCTTACATAAATTGTGTTGAGCTTACCCTATTGTTGAATTTCTCCCATCTTACCCTACTAGTATTTTGTAAAAATAAAAAATCAGACATTTTTGAAAGTTAAAATTAAATACTAGCTGAATTGAATCGTGTCATTGATGCTAGCAGTTGGAGACTAAATAGTTGCTACTACCATCTTCCTAGCAACATTCTTTTGCAAAAATCAGAAAACGATTAGCACGATGACATGACATTTTCTAAAGTACTATTAGCCTTTCTCCGTCTCCTCCTGTGTGCAGCAAAAATATTTCATAATTAAAGCTTATACTGAATACATGAAATATACAAATATAATAGAGCTGCTTTGCGTTTTTCAACCTTATCCAAAAAGTATGCCCTGGAGAGCATATAATTCTTGTCTATGCTTATTCGTCTCATTTCTTTTGCATAGAACCAAAGCAACCAAATGTGTCTCTCGGTTTTAAATACCTCCACAGTTTGCAAACGGTATTCAAGAGTGTTTAAAAAAGAAATGTCTAGGTCTACAGCTCTATTGAGTATGTTCAAAAATGTCCATGAAATCTCAAAATAAAGATGAAGATTTAAGTCTAGTACTCTTATTGATGTTACAAGAAAGTTCTTTTGTTTTTGTTAAATAATTTTTATTTAAATAGATTCCTTTCTCCATAGATTACATGTCAATAGATGGCTTAGCATGTTAGAATATACTGTTTAGGTATATTCTAAAAACCCTGCTCTTGTCGAAGGAAAATGCATGCTCGATGTTAGTTTGGTAACACAACGTCAAACTTATTATATCGTATTTAAAAGGACTTCATCGTGTAGAATAGTAAGGTAGCGCAAGACAATACTAACCAGAAACTGTAACTGGTACTTTAGTACTTTTTAGTACCGCTGTAAACCAGGCAGTTTCAGAAGAAATTAGAGCGGGCGTTATTGTTACGATGTGTTTATGTATCTAAAATGTATCTAGTAATAAATACTAAAATGTGCTTTATAATATTCTTAATAATATTTAAGGACGTGCAACTCCACTGGTTGGTATTTGAAGCAAATACGGCACATGATAGGTGTTCCTCTATTTATTATTATTAAATGTAGAAAGCTTTTTCGAAATTTTTCCCGCTGATTGCTCATAAGTTTGGATAACATATACATAATATACAAGACAACTACAAGTATTCCTAAGTAAAAGTACATACTTAAAAATATGTAAATTTATGATTAGTTATTTTTTTGATACAGTGGTATCATTTGTATTAAACCAAACTACAAGTACAAGTTTTGTATAAGATTTTTCAGTAATCTCCAAAGCAAACAGTCAACTTTAACTTAAACTTAACTACAGTAAATATCAATTCCGTTGGCGGAAGATCTTAGGAACGAAACGTCATTTGTGACGTCGTGAAAGGTATCCCCAGAATGCCTTATGCTTTTCAGTGGATGCTGCTTCATACTTATAGTTAATAAACACGTTGGTACTTTATAAACATTTAGTATTCAAATTTATATTTACTACATAGTAGCTATAAGCTAACCCTCTAATTGTGGGAAACATTATGTATCTATGTACCCACGCATTCGTGCAAATTTTTTGTAAATAAATTGTATATAAATGATAAAACATACTCTCATTAGCTTTCAATAATTAAAACCAGCACGTATTTCAGCATGCCACTGCTACACTATGAACACGCCAAACAATAGTGTTCTACCTGTAGGCTCTAGGAATTCAAAATCCCCTGAACGCCAACGGAATTGGTACAGGCTGTAACAAAGTATAGTCTAGAATTGAGATAGGAATTGAACTAGAACAATAGATTTGATACAAAAATGACGTCATCTATTTATTTACTATATTCATGACGCAATTTAGATATGCTAATTGTTCTAAACACTACCTGCTGAAAACGGCACTGTTGCATGAGTGTTAGTTTTAAATTTTACACATGCCTTTTTTTAACGGATTGGCTATTCAAAAAATATATTGCTATATGTGCTGTTTTGAAAGAGTGTCTATAATACTGTAAAATTTTTTAGCACCTGTAATTACAATGTTCTGCAATCGAGGATACTACTACTAAAAGGATATTACAGAGCGTATCCCTTAAAATATCTGCTAGATTCTTTTAAAATATACATTTTAGAGATCCGCAATCTTCACTTGCAGTTATCAAAAATCGTTCCCTCAATGCATCATGGTATAAAAGTAAATTAATTAAAATAACTCTGAACAGAGTCTAGTTTAAAAAATGTGCTGCAATACATGCTACAAAATTTGCATTTTGGCCCAAGTCAATTATTTGCAAAACAGCAAACAGTGACGAAACTAAATAAGACTAAATGTCTTGCAGATATGAACAATCAACATTTGACAACCTACTAAAATTATTTCTATTTTACATTGATATTGAACTCGAAAAGATAAGACGTGTTTTTTAAGTAAGAATTTTAGACACTGGACTCGAATGTTCTACTGCGATACTCTTTAATTCATAAATCCAAGAATCAAAGTGTCAGTTATTTCCACATTCAGTTTTAAAATTATAGGTGTTCAAAGTTCCTCAATTATTTAACTTTAATAAGAGCTTTAAAGCACTATAAATACTGTTAAGTTAACAGTTTTAGAAACTCAGGGTCTAAAGAGATCCAACTTATTTGTAAAGTTCATATTTCTTTCTAGATAAAGGTGTCTTTGATCTCAAAGTCTGGACAATAGTAAACTTCCAAGTTTGAAACTGGAGCTTTCTGGAACCAAAATCATAATAAGTGTTTGTAATGAATTTAGAATTTTATAGTATCGGTACCTCAAGGTTACAAAACATCAAGTATTCAGTTTCACAGATTTTATTTTGGTAGTGGCATGGCTCCAGAATTTTAAAAGTTTTAGACTAGACTAGGACACTTCCCAAGTAAGTGGATGATTAGTCCTCAGCAGTGTATATTGACTTCAGCGCGGGATGTACATATGTATGCCTGATGTACTATTTCTCGCCACATCTTCTTATCCTTTGCTTTTTCTCAACTGTTATTTACCTTAAAAGTCTTTACATTTTTTATATTGTACTATTCTTCCAGCGTATTTTCCTTTTCTCCTACGCGTTTGCTGATTTCATTTTGGTATAATTTCCTCAGCTCTATTATTTTCAATCTATTGCAGCTGCATGTCGAATCGCTACCCTTTAATATATTTGACTATGTTATTACATATATTTCCGTAATTCAAACTCCATCATTTACTACTCTTCGTCTCCTTCATATACATATTCTGAACTTTTCAGATTGTTGTTAATATCTAGAAGTGTTACACGATAACTGTTTTATGCATCTTTATTTTACTCACAATACTTGGCAATTTATTTTTATAGTAGTATAGATCCAAAGTAATCTTAATCTATCTAAGTAAAGCTATCTACTTCTTCAAATTCATAATTTCCTATTTGTCTGTATGTTTGTATAATTGTATACTTTTAGTATGTATTAACTTTTCTATATTTGGCTTTCTTAAAATCAGTTTCAACACCAGGTCAAACAGTAAGAACGATAATACGCCACCTTAAGTAACGCCATCTTCCGTTCTTACTGCTCCTATGTTTCCAAATAACGTTGCTTTTACTAAATTGATAAATTTAATAGTGACTTCAACTCGTTCATAGCCTTCAGGCGGTATTACCTATAATGCGACCTTAGTTACAGTTTAAAACTGTCCCTAATAAATGCATACAAATTGCAGCAACTACGGACATAACGTTTGTGGGGCAGGAGCAGTACCCTTTTCACCAAAAAAGCACTCCTTACTGAAAAGTCGGTGCAACGATGAAAACTCTATAAAAATGCTTCTTTCATTTTGATCATGTTAAGTGGTTTTTGTTGGGGGAAAGGGTACCACACGTGCTCGACGTAAACCAATGGACAATTAAATAAAATGATCTCCGGTGTAAACTTTCCACTTAGACAGGGGAATATCCAAACCGATATGGGGATAACGTCCCGTATCCCCATATCCGTTTGGGTAGTTGCCATTAATTCGTTGCTAACAAGATTTACAAAATCTTTATTTTTATTTTCGAAATCTTTTTAGTATCCCTTTTAGCATTGCTATCCTATTCACTTTGTCAAAATAATTTATAAAATCCAAGAACAGTGTATGGAATGCTAAGTCATATTCACACGCTTTTTCTCAATATGAAAATGTCATCTATTATTCCTCTTTCCCCAAGGAAGTCATGTTATACTTCTATAAGTGGTAGTAATTATGTAAGCTTCTTCGGTCTGTGAGTTCGCACAGTCTAGTATCTTGTATCTCATATCTAGAAACGTTAGTCCTCTGTAATTTTTACACATATTCTTGTCTCTCCTTTTGGTTTTTGACAATCGTGCAATAATGTTCACGTTTCAATATAAATCCATATACACCACAAGAACGTACAGAAACTTGGTTCATTAACAGCAAGAAGTTGGTTACTTATTTCGGCGCATCGAGATAAACACCAAAATCCAGCCATCCAATTAGGAAGACAATACATCATCGTTTACGTGAGCAATGTCGGCTTCATTTTTTCCATTTAAGTGTATTTGCGAATAAGCAGTACTACCGCTATTGAGGAACAAAACACTCTCGTATTCGCCAGGAAAAACTGCTAGATCTTTCACGAGTCGCGGCATATTGCGACATTTTTGGGCAAGGTGTAAATTGGTTCCTATTCTTTTGAGGACAATTAAAGCATTGTTGTTAAAATCAATGACGAACAATAATGATAAAGAACTTTTTGTCACCTCAATTAGAACAGGTGGATTGTAAGATATGTGGTTGCAATAGGACGATACGACGAAAAACACATGCAGATAATGTGAAAAGTAGACTGCATCTGCTTGCTTAATTTCTCGATTTGATGATTTAGCGGGGCCTTTCAAAATTGTCCGCTACTGGTTTTTCTACACGGCTACCTCAAAAACAAAGCATAAGTCAATCACTTTCAAATGCTGCAGCAACGGAAAATTATCATCCGTCGAGAAGTATGGAAAATGCTCCCAAAAGAGCCTAATAGTGCATCGCAGTTAGATGCGACCATTTGATCGACGTCATCTTTAATTGATACCAGGAATAAGATTCAGATCTAAACGAATGTTCATATCAATCTGTTTGTGTTTTATTTGTTACGTTATTAATTGCTTCCACTTCAAATCAGCTACTGCATTATGGCCTTCCCTATATTGTATCGTCTCAAATCATATAATATAGTATCTGAACTTATTTTTTGCATTTCACTAATTTTTGTGCTTCATACTTTTTCTTTTGCCTACGCTGGTTCTTTAGTTGCATCATTTGGATTTTTTGTTATTTCAGTTCCGCTTGATCTGTTTTCAGTTAGTTTGGAAAACGCTCTTTCCGCAGTGTAAGTTGTGGTTTTTGGTAATATACCTTTTCGCCATATTTATTCCTTGTTACATTATACAGTAGTTTCCTCATTTTTTTATTTTGAACCTCTTTATAAAATTCTTTTATGCTTTTATTTCTGCTATGATTTTTTACGCCTTTCTTAAGCTGCTTTCTTGGTCACGACTGTAACCGTCCTCTGTAACCATATATTCCTAACTTCATTTTCCTTGTATACTGCTCGGAAACGTTCTTTATTGAACCATTCCTCTTTTTTTTGTTTTTTTATTAACTTAAATCTGGAACCTTCTAGTCAGAGCAAAATACTTCCGCTGCAGGAGAGAGTATTTTTTTCTATTTTTCTTTCTTTATGTCAAACTGTCAAATTTGATTTTAGTCAGTTTAAACACTAAGATTTAATTCTTGCGCCGTCAAATTTATAATTTTAACCAGTAGATCTCTCAAAAGCACCCGTAAAAAATATCCCTCTCTACCTCAACATCTCTTAATCTGCTAAGCTTCAGAAATCCCGTTAAACCTTTAATCGACGAAGCTGCGAATCTTTGAAGCTTTGACACTCTCTTATAATAATAACATGTTAAGAATATCTTACAGTTTTAAATAGCGTCTTTGATCCAAATCGGATTCGAGACCGATTGGGTGTCCGAGTACTCGGAAATTGTCTGATGTACAGTGTATCCGAAAGTTATCCGTTCATCTGAAGCTGCCGAAGTACGTAGTAAGAGTTATCTGAATATAATAAAACAAATTCAGAATTATAGTTTGAGTTTCAATATGCGAAACTTAAGAAGTTAGGTCTTTATGTATATATGACACTGTAATTACGTGCTGACTTTCGAACGTTTAACTTGAAAAGGTGAAGAAACCCTAGCAGTAAAACAATCCAGTTGTCTAAGCAAGTTAAAGATACCCAGAAACAAAAAAAGCGTTAACTAGGAGATTGCTCAAGATGACGCTAAATAAATCTTAAATATAGAGCCACTAAATCTAGTCACCTAGGCTGGTCGATCAGAGTACCGCAAAACTCCGCCATATTGGGGCAGAGAATGATGATTCTTAATAATGGACAAATTAAAACCACGTTTTACGTATTTACATATTAAAGGTTTGATCTTTCAGAATAAGAAAAACCTTTTAAAGTAAACATGGATTTGATTAACTGCAATTAGATACAAATAATCAACGATTTCGTGCTTCTTTTGCCCCAATATGGCGGCGTTTTTCGGTACTCTGATCGACCAGCGCGACCTAGGTGACTAGATGTAGTGACTCTACTTAGATACTATAGAAACCAGTAAAACGTCAATTCTAATAACCGTTGCCAAATCAGCCTGATAGATAGGCTGAAACTTATCAAATATAAATTCAAATTGGATAGATGCATTAGGAATACTTGTTAAATTTGGATGTAGGGTAAAATCAAACAACTCAGAGCAGTTAGAATTCCTAAGTATGTTAGGTAATACGAATGCTGTGTCTGGGTATGTCAAATAGGATTCGAATAATTATTTCTCTAAGTCAAATATAATGGTCACCTAACATAACGCCGAGGCTTTAAAACTAGAAATTCTATTTGAAATTTAACGCTTATGCAAATTTTGAAAACCTAAAGTTGTTAAAATTTAAATTTTGAAATCTCTGGCTGTATACGTTTTTTAGATATAAAATAATTTGGAGTTATGAGCCTTCAAAGCTAAGCACATTTGCATACAAGACGTACTAAACCCAAAATCGTATAAAAATGGTTTTAGTTGTCAAAAATTGTCATTGCTGGTAAGAATGACTCAGTTTGTCAGTACTTAGCAATTAATCTTTCAATTCCTACTAAACCTTGGATTTGCACATTTGTTGCAAAAATTTTTATTTATGTGCTCTTATTTAGCTATATAGCAATGATACGCAGAAGAGGACTTTATACTCCTCAAGTAGCCATAGTACATGAAAATTATGTAAATCCGCGTGCCGCAAATTACATTTTCAGAATTCCATGGAGAAAAGGTACGTGAAAAGAATAGAAGTTTGGTGCCGTTCTTGCAAGACTTTCTTGCATTTATTTTACATGCCAAAGTGATGTAAGAAGTTGATCAGAGAAGGATGTATTTATTATATGCCACTTATTACGTGGAATTCACGTGCCCCGGGCATGCTGATGTCATTATGTGTTTTTCGTTTTGAAATTAAAAGCAGTGCCTAAAAATGACTTTTTTTAGCTAATACAAACAAATATATTTCAGTAACAGTAAGGAGTAGAAAAAAAGTAATATAGCGGAAAATCAAATTTATGCCTTCTAAATAGCAACAATTCATTAATTTTATTGACATATTGAGGCGCGGGCTATATTTTGAATGTTTAATACCGACTTATCTCTTTTCAATAAAAATAAAATAAACTCATCACAAGTATTTGTTATAAATCTTTTATAATTTTACTAGTATTTGAAACGATTTGTAATGCAACGGCAACATGCAGCCGTCCGGCAACTAGACATCTTCTGACATTTCATATTATAATGTTCTTCAGAATTAATGGTTTGTGTGTTTTTTATAAGGAATTAACTTTATTTTCCCTCTATTATGTTATTATCTCGATGAAATTGTGCATTTTGATAACCAAATTCGGGGAGCTTCAAAAACTACTAATATAAGCATCAACAGTTAGATGTTCAAAGGCAGATATAGGGTTCATTTTTGTGGTAAGTGAATTAATGATTTAGAATTTTCAAATAATGTGCAAATATTAGCTCAAATTTACAATATTTACAATAGCGTATATACATTACGTATTTACATTAATAAATCATTAATAATAAACACAGTAAATAGACAGTAATAGACATAGTAAATAAATGGACGTTCTAGTTCCGAATTGTCACTGTTACACAAAAACCCTGAATTGGGGCACTAGAATTTGTAAAGTTTAAAACTTTCAAAGCTTCTTTGTGTCATTTATGTGTTGTGTTTATTTATAAATTAAATGTGTTGTTTAATTCACATACTCATCAAAAGCACCTAAATGTTATTCCATTGAGCATCACTTTGGAATATTAATTGTGGCATGCAAAAAGAATTAGAAGCACGTAATTTTCATATGAATTTTTATTCCAGCGCTACTAGGGTCCCTACTCTTGTCACTCCTGCATGTGTAAAAATTTAAAAATTGTTTGCAAATGTGCGTGTTTTCTCTTTTGTATTAACTTCAACCCTATTTAGTCATATAGTATGTAATATATGCATCTTTTATATGGTAGAAAAAAAATTAAACCTTTAACAACTGCGATACACCGAAAAAAAATTATACATTAAGTAAATGGTCATTCGGAACAACGTAGAAGGAGGATAACAAAAGAGGATATGGTTTTTGGGCCTCGTCCAAAATCAATGCTGAAGCTTGTATACATAAGTATATGAAAGTATATATAAATATTTCGAACTAAAAGGAAAGTTTCACTGTCTATATTCTCTTACGTTTTACTTTTACTTTTTGACATTATTTCAAGCATTAAAAACAAAATTACAGCCTACGATGATAGTTCCAACAAGCAAATCCGTTTAAATATAGACATTCTTTTGTTATTTGCTCACTTTCAACTTCAATTCTTCCATTTTACAATTTCCGCAAAATAAGACTACACGACTCATTATTTATTTAACAGATGGCTTGATGCAGAATAAATTTTAGAAACGAAGTGGTAATTTTAAGGGAGTGAGCCAAGATAAGAAACAAACAGTAGAAGCTTTTGAATGTATAAATAAGCTATAAGAGGGGTTGTTGTAACTTGCGTTCGGTAAATCGGGGTCAGGATGTCTGGAATAGAAGAACCATTCAATTCTTTTTCAAACCGTTGTAAAATATAAATAATCAAACGCCAACATTTTCATGTAGAATTCATAAAAACTCTTGAAATGTAAAAGGGTGGATTTGTGTTTCCATTCAGGGTAGGATAAAATTTTAAAATTCATATAACACATCCCTTGTAATACGTAATAACTAATCAAAAATTCCATCAACGTCCAAAATCATGAGGGTAGTACATTAGTATGATCATCATTAATAAGATACCTTTTTTGCGTTGTTGCAGAATTGCTGACGTCATATTTACAAAGCAAAACAAATAACTGGAACAAATCTAAAAATAGCTGTGCCCTTTGACCTGGGTGTTGCGAAGGGTGTCGGAAACGAGCGATAGTACGCGAAAGAGGTCATTTACTGTTTACCTGTACCAGAAATAGCCCTTCGTTCTATAAATAGTAACAGGTAAAGTTGCAACGATGTTAGAAGGCAGCACTAGAACGTGCATGCTCATCAATACTTGGCCATATTTAATATTTATGGTTATGAAACTAGATCACGGGGTTATTGCACCCTTGACGCACGTTCCCATAACCCGAGCCTCAGATTTTCTTACCCCTTTAAATGTAACATTGATTGAAAAGTTGTTTTCATAAATTTTACAACTTCGAAGAGATATAGGTCAATGCGCGGAGATTTGAGATAAGAAGGAAAAATCTAAAAACATAGAAATAATAGTAATCTCCATGGAAAGGGATAAGTTCACCCAACAAAATTTGATAAAATTAGTTTTGGCAGAACTGTATACTCGGCATTCTAACTTCATACCGGATTAGTTGTTCTCGCCGGAACTCGGAGCTTTTGTACGTGAATTGTAAACGTAATTTTAAGGTATTTACTTAAAAAGTTAGATCGTCTGCTTCGCTTGTCACAATGAAAACAAACTTGGAAAAATTCTTGGAGTTACTACAACAAAAAAACGGAAAATGGCTTTCTTAAAGACGTGTTTGTGTCTGGTAACAGGTTTATTGTCATCTCAGTGGTCTGGAGTGTTATCACGTTTTATTACGTTTCTAAGGCGCCCAAAAAAATGCCAAAAGCTTATTTAACAACTTTAGAAGCGTTGTGTATACATAAAATGTGTACAAGTTGAGATGAGACAAACTTAAATTAATCAAAATCAAAGGTAGTTTGGATTCTGGAGATTAACATAAGCCATCTGTAGTTTATGCATGAGCATGGTTAATCTACTTTCTTTTAGAAATGATAAATTTGAGAATTATTGAACCCGTGGAAAAAATTCAAACCTGCAATTGAACGAATTGATTAAATGATGGCCAACTTAATCAATATTTATATTTTATCAAAAACGCTATTATTAATCCCATGGGTGTCATTGTATTTATTGGGGTTACCTGATGTGATTTAGGCCGGCTAATGCTATCGAATTGGTAATTTCGAAAACTCATTTTAGTCGTTTATTTCAACGAATAAGGTCATATATTGACGTTAATTACAATATACAATTTGAGAACAAGATAATTTAGGTAAATTGAGAATTATTGACATACCTAAATATAATATGGCATTTATTGAATACCTTAGTATTATTTATACCTTTTTGAACTATGAGTTGATATTGACAAATTCTCTCACAACTATAATTCAATATTTAAATCTTAAAATTATATTCATACATGAATTTGATACATAACCTATTTCCTTAATTTGTTAATTTCGATTATACTGATGTACAATGATTATAGATTGCCATTCGTATTGTCTGTAGCATTTAGCAAAATGACACACAGGCAGCGATTACGTCAAGCCTGAAGATATTGTCCTACACCAATAAAATCGATTATATGACACGGAGTTCACAATCACCGTTACATATAATTTTTGATATTTAATTGTACACTAATTAAGTACGGAAATACCATTTCATAATGTCAGGTCGATGATGACGATGAGGATGCATATATTTTCTTTATTTTATCTTTTCTTTGGATATCTGGGAACACCCCTCTTATTGACATGACATCGTTTTTTATCAATGAAAGACTGAGTTGTACCAAAAGTCTTGGGTAGTTTGGAATACCTCGAGCTATTTTTCTTCTCAATTCAGATACAATCAAGCCAATAAAACTTTTCAGTTATATCTTAATTAACCCTCTTGTTTGTTTGATAAGTGCTTATAATGGTTTGTAGATGTTTCTGAATACCTGTTGCTAGCAAATCTATATTATGTGGTTTATTATCCTTTTTGATGTATCTTAAGAAGATAATGCGATAATAAGAGGAAGGGAGATTTTCTGATCTTAATTAATACTGGAACCGTTATATCGACCAAGAGATAAATATAAAGAGAACTTGCTAAAGAATGGAGATGCAGAATATAAACTAAGCGAGTACAAATCGGAAAAACTTGCTGGCTAATGGCATTTTTTAAGGTACATTTAAATGCTAAATGATTAACAAATTATATGAAGTAACAAAGTAATAATAAATCCACTTAAAAATAATGAACTTAGCATTGTCAGACGAATTCCTGGATGCGTTATTTAACTAATACCCCTGACTAACCCCTCCACTTAATTGAATGGGGGAAAATAATGTGAAATGTACCGATGTACAAAATAAAGTTGTCCCGCTTAAAGTTGTGAATGGCACTAATTGAAGCTTTTCGTTCATGTTTTTTTTATCAAAATAACATTAGTCAACCTAGCTTTATGAGAGATCGTATTAAAGTAAAGCAAGCGTGCGGAATCTCCTTGTACAGAAATTCAAATGGAAAAGGAATCGTACGGAACTCGTACTACACTAATGGTGAATTAACAAAACGGAAAATCCATACGAGGCCTGATTGAAATAAAAATGTAACTAAATGTACTCCGACAAGTTTCGAACCTAGAGAGAGGCGTAAACGAAAGGAATAACCAATAGACGCTTATCTAACCTAAAAAATACCTAAAACCAACCCAACCCACAATAGATACGCTTGATTATTAAAAAGACATTTAATAAATCTACCAAGCATCAAGTGGAGTAAGAGAAAAATAGGGGAAATAGTTCGTGTAATCGCAAATTTTTGTAGAGTGCCAAGGGGGAGTACCAATAATAACATACTAAAAATTCTGACCGGTGGAGAGAAGCCGGGGTTGGGGGGAGCGTTTAAAGGTCATATTTTCACATTTTTCTTGAACAACTCGAAAACCGCAGCTTCTAGCAAAAAAGTGTCCAGGTACTAAATTAAACTACATGAAATTTGCTACAAAACAGGTTCGATTTATTTCTTGTCTAGGATGAATAGTTTGCGAGATGCAGGGGATGTAAAATAGTGTTTTAATGGTATAAAATTAATGATTAATGTTAAATGAAGTGGGCTCAGACAGAATATTAAATATCTGTATAACATCTAAGTGCAGTAGTGCTGTATTAAGGGATAAATTGTGTGTTAGGGATATGGAGGGAGGGGGGTTGGAGGACAGATGCGTGAGGGAAGTAGGTGGCCGGTTGGAATGAGGTCAGCATCTCTTGTCTTAATGAACTACATTTTAGCAAAAAAAGAACCAAACAGAAAAGTGAAAAGAAGTTGACATATATATCTCATCCCCTCATTGCTGCCATTCGCCCTCGATCTTTGATATCTCCCATCCTACATAATGTCGTTCTGTTTATTTACAGGAAGTTTGGATCCAAAAACTTAGTCAATCTACTTGCTAATTTGGAATTCAGTAGAATTTATCACGAAGCTCAACAGATGGAGCTATCAACTGTCTACCACACTAAAAAGCCTGCCCCAAGTGTAACATTCTGTCAATATGTATTCGACAATGCCGATTTCAATGTCTTCACTATCGATGGCTGGAATGCTTTTTACAACATGGGAGCATCAAATACATCACCCCAGTTTCAGCTCTCCCATAATTCATCACCGGCACAGTGCCTCAATTTGTTTTGTTACTTTCGACCAACCATTGTAATAAAGGCTCGAGAAGTCCAGTCTGGGATAATTTTCGTGAGAATGAGAGGATTTCATACACTCATGTCCTTCATGGTGTGCATTGGTCACACAATGACATGGTCTGGGCTGAAAGAAGATGTATGCCTAGTTTATGCTGCAAATTCAGTTGACAATATCTTAATTGGGCATGCTTACAGAAGAGCCGTTCGAGGGCATTTACTCGTTCAAGCTGTATTAGCTCGGATCATTCTGGAAGAAGTCAGCGTCTCAGAAGAAGAAAAGGAGATTATCAGCATTTTGAGCAATATGGAAGATCTCACTGTACAAAAGTTTGAGGGGGATACTTGATTTGCATTAATTTTACATAAATTCAAGAATGAGCTGGATCATGTCTAGGAGAACGGACCGCTGTTTTGTGGGTGCAGTATTTTAACATGGTTTGATTGATGATGAAGATAGAAGATATTGCGCGCCGTGGTGATTGGAATGGTCACTTGGCCTGTGTTCAGATATCATTGATAAAATGTTTGTTTTTAATAAGTAATGTAGTTCATTTAAAATTCATTTAAATTTAAACATTAATATTATACTATTAAAACACCATTTTTAATAATCAGCGATTTCTCCATCCCCTGTATCTCGCAAACTATTCATCTTAGAGAAAAATGAATCTGACCTTTTTTGTAGTAAATCTCATGTAGTTTAATTTACGTTTAGTACGTGGATACGTTTTCGTTACTGGCCGCGGTTTTCGAGTTATTCAACAAAATAGTGAGAAAATTACCTTTAAACGCTCCCCCATCCCACCGCTGACCCCCCAACGGTTAGGATTCTTAGTATGTTGTTCATGGTACTCCCACCAACCACTATACAAATTTGAGAATACACGAATTATTTTCCCTATTCGACCTTTTTTGGCCTTCGTTGACTGTACTTGTGGAAGGTCTGCGTCGGCCGTTGCTGACCACTTAAATGATTCAAATCGCAATTCGTAACAATGCACCTAAAGGCTGCAGCAACAACAAACTAAATAAACTATACGAAAACCCAACACAAACCACAAGACAAACTGCGACAAGGTAGCTCTCCAGTGCACTGGGTCGCGCTTGCGCCCGTCAAAAGAAGCTCAAATAGAAAAGTTAAGTAGTGCAACTCCTCTTGCTTTGAAAGAAGATCCAAATACTGTTTTTTTAGTTAGGAACCAACTTCTTAACGTGAGATATCCAACCACGTGACGAAACGAGAGTATCCAATTGGAATGAAAAACTAAAAAATAAACTAAAAATAACGAAGTTGGAGGTACCTCCCCAAATAACAGATCGGTTGTTGATCTAACACTAGAGTATTATAGCACAGATGAAGAAAGAGTAGTGAAAAGGACATTTACGCAATTCCACAATAAGACACAAAATACTATGATCTCAGATAGGAAGATAAAGGACAGCAAATGAACACAAGAGCTTGATTGGAAAGG
Organism: Agrypnus murinus; assembly: GCA_929113105.1. NCBI lineage: Eukaryota > Metazoa > Arthropoda > Insecta > Coleoptera > Elateridae > Agrypnus > Agrypnus murinus. The sequence continues at coordinate 133,881,426 of OV816029.1, read as the reverse complement.
TCGGGTGTAATGCTCGGAAAGGAAAGGTAAGCATACTCCCAAAGTGAGACAAACAAAACGTAACAATACAAATTATATACGACACAGATTAAATAAAACTATCTTCATCATCCGGAGGATGAGCTTTCAGAGCATTGATATGCCGAAAGGTGGCCTTAACAGTATCGTCAATGATCTCTTGCGTCCAAGGCGAAACTATGCGAAGCTAATTCTCGCGCCAAACTTTCTGATTCAAGGTAAGTATAGTAAGCTGATGACGCAGATTGTACTGTTTAGCACTGCATTTCTCAGCTACTTTAATTTTAACATGCACGTCCTAATACGGCTTAGAAACGATGACTTGCTATCGACAGGGTCTGGAAAAAGCGGCAGCAGATAGTAAAAAATGTTTATCATTACCCTTTAATGACACTTCTCTACCGAAATTGATAAATTTCGTAGTCAACTAACAGTCGAATAACTTGAGATAACGATAATTTGAGGAGAACCAAACATAAGAAAAACATTGTCCTCAATCACACTAGTCACACTAGAAGCAGTAACAGACCGCAAGAGAAAAAGTAAAACAAACTTGCTAAACGGTCACAATCAGTTAAGAAGTGGGATAGCCTTAAGAAAAACGAGGCAAGGGACCCATTAAGTCAACACTAATAAAAGCGAAATCTAGTAGCTGTGCCAACTTTGCTCAATAAAAGTCCCACGGGAGCTTGAAGGTCAGATTAGTAGCAACATAAGTAGTACATTGCCTAATATAGCGAGCTGTATCGTGTCTAAACTTAAGTAAAAATAACTCAAGCCATCCGAGCGACATTATTTGAAATAACAAAATGTCCACAAGTAGATTCATCATGACAGGATTTAATGATACCCCTAACGTATTTTTACGAGGTACTGTTGTGATCCTGGATCAACTTACATCTCCAGGACAACAAATAAATTAAAAGTCAAAATAAAATACATGTTTTAATCTACTCTTCGTCTTTTATTAAAAAGATCAACTAAAGTATAATTTATAATTTATATTTAGGCGACGTAGCCACATTGGTAATCTCTTACAACCACCACGCACAATAGTACTAACCTCCATTCGTGAGGAGAATAATCGAGATCCTCATAACAGGACTTGGGGTATTTAAAACTTATTATCATTAACACGCCATCAGGATACGACGGTTAGGGTTAACAGCACCATACATTTTTGAATATCATTGATCAGAATATGAGTTAATTAAAAAATCTGTGCCGATTCAATGTGCATTGGGATTGAACAAGAGAAGAAATCTAGAACAGCATTTTCGTAAGTTTTCCTATGAATCATCTTAAAATCGTAAATTTGTAAATGTAGATCTTTGAGATTATGTAACCAGAATAATAAGTGACAATCTCTAATCACCTTGAAATGGAATCATTTCAGACAATGTCGAAGTTTTTCTATAGTCTATGTGACTGCCAAACATTCACACTCAGTTGCGCTATATTTCCCTTCCTGGTGAGTCAAGGAACGAGAGAGATAAAAAACAACTTTCTCACCTCTTCAAACCGTTGACTAAGCACACAACCTAAACAGGGTGAAGTATCGGTTAGTAGATAGAACATCCGTTCAAAATCAGGGATCTAGCCAAAGAATGGACTGTAATTAAACATTACTTTAGATAATTTTGATACTTAATTCAAGAATGTTCTTTAACATTAAAAATTTAATAATGTTGGCTTAACAAATACAATCTAATGAAATATAAATTCAGTTACTTAATTATTCTTTAGTAAAAGTTTACATATAGGCCAGTAAAATTAGACCCGATTGGGACCGTTGGTGGAAATAAATGTTGGAAAGCGGGAGATCGCTTCGATCGCTTCATTTGATGTCAAATATAAGTATCCTAGGCTTGCACGGTCTCTCGAAACGAGCTTACCTGAGGGCATCAAAAGAACCATGAAATCTTCGGACCTTTTTTAGGTTTTTGCTTATAACTTCAAAGCGGTGCTTTCCAACGAAAACTTCACTATTACAAGAATTAAAGAGCATTAAATTATGCTAAGGATAAGTATCCAACACTTTAAATCTGGTCCAGTGGTATGGTCGAAATCGACGGTCGAAAAACGACAATTTTACAAATTTTTGATTTTCCGTCGGACCGGACGCCCAGAGGCTTTCCGTATAAAAAAACCGTTGGACTCATTCTGATTGTTAATATAAGTCGAGAAATACCTAAGCTTTGATATTGTACAGGTTGCCGGATTAAACTAATGGTCATTTCTTTGTCATCCCCCATCACAGCAATTGGGATCAATCCATATGAAGTGCTGCAGTACTGGTCACTCGATCGTTTTGAAAAAAAATCTTTTGTGTGTTATCACATCTAAGTATTAGTAGATCAAAACCGCTGTTATTTTACTTTTATTCCTTTTGATTGAAATATGGAAACCATATTTGTTTCGTTGTGCACGACATTTCTTGCAGTTTTCTGATGTAAACGTAAATCTTGATATCTCAAGAAGGGTTGGTCCTAGAGACAAGCGGTAGAAACCATTGTATTACTCCCATGTCAGACTACATCTTTTAATTTAAACATAATTTTCGTAGGATGCTTACTTATGGGTGCAATTTAACTCCGAAGTTTAACAACGTTTTTGCAAGAATTTTCGCTTTTTAGGGGGGCATATTTCATATATCCAGATGAAGATGAAGTCTTAGGGCTGATTTTCTTTTTAAAAGTACACGATTAGAGGTAGTTTATATATAAAATATTTTAAATCTGAGACTTTACTATTTTGGTATTTATGGGCTTTTAACTTCTCGTTATGATACGTAATATCAAGATTTACGTTTACATCAAAAACCTTTCCAACTTTCCAGCTCGCCCGTAAAGATTAATCTACAAAGCTTGGCACGTAAATAACTAATTCTGCACAGATGCATTATAATTAGACTATTATTGCAAAACTCATCTAAACATAAACGTTTTTTTATGGCCCAAGGGCTTCTTTATGGTCAGACGGGCAATAACGAAACGTCAATTAAATGTCAGAAGTTTTTTTGTAGAACATAATTGGTTCTTAATATAATTTGTAAACTTCTCACCAATGAAAATAAGCTGAAATTAAACATTTTGGAATAGTAACTATAGTAACCTACTTCGTATAAGCACATAAGTATACGCACAGCGGCTTGATGTACCTACGTATTCATTTAATTCTATTTTTACACAATAATAGATTTGACATAAAAACTTAATCTGTGCATAAAATAGTGTATGTATAGAGGGCATAACTTGCTTTTATGACCCTACAGCTTTTTCCTAGCTCGGCTAACGCCTCGGGCTAGAAATAACACTTCTGGCCATAAAAGCTTCATTATGCCCTTAATACATAAATAACTATTATTTCCACATTCTATGTAAATGACACTTGACGGGCATTTATGGTAACTAAGTAAATGAGTAGTTACAAATACAGCCCTGTAAAACTTTACGGGCTCCTAAAACAGACCTGCAAAATTTTACAGTGCTCAAAATTTTTCAATCTGCAACAAAAAGTTATGGAAACTACTTTGTTGCCTAACCACAACACCATGACAACGCCTAGCTATAAATTGTGGAACCGCCTTACAACATGTCTGTAAAAAAATATACAATTTATAAAGAAACGCTGGTGAAGGTGGAAATAAAACTTTGTACGCGACACGCTTTGCAATTAATTTTTACTGAGCTCACTGGATTATGGAGATTCGCTCCTTCGTCGCTTGCCCTACAAACTTTCCAGCTCACCCGTAAAGATTAGTTTACAAAGCTTGGCACGTAAATAACTATTACATGTCTGTAAAGCTGACCAGTCTCGGCCAACTTTTATTTGTAAATAATTTAAAACAAGACGTTTTATCCGATTTAAATTTGTATTTAATATACATATGTATTAAACGCTAAAAGTATTTTTTTTTATTTATTATTGGTTTTATTTTTATTTTTATTTTTCCGTATTTTATATTTAATAAATACGATGCAATTAATTAATTTCCAATTTTAAAATACTGAGAGCGTACATTGCTATCTAGCGGCGAACAATGAAACCTTACTTAAAATTTCTTTTGGTCGACAAGTTTGAAAGTTGAAAATTTATTTTAAAATTTAAAGTTGTTGTTCATTTGGTTATTTAAGTCTAATTATTGTGAATAAAATAGTATACATGTTTTGTAGGTAAAGTTTCCAAACCTCGCGACATTGTTTGACCGAGACGATACGTCCGACCGTACGTAATATCGCTTGGCTTGTAAATATGTCTTATACCATGTAACGGACCATGTACAACATGTAATGTACTATTACAGGTTCAATCAAGTGATCGTGTAACGTATTCAAATCTAATTTGAAGTAAGCACTTTAATTAGTTAACAGCTAATAAGCGAAACTTAACTTAAAACTTTATATGTAAAAGTTTTGTTTCAGGGGTTGCTCTCATACTTTAGTTCAAGTTTTTTACGTATAATTATAAAATTAGAAATTTCTTTCGCACTAGCAAACTACGATGCAAAATAGTTAAAATTCTTATTAAAACTATGGATATATGACGACTAACATTAGTCTTACAAAAAATTGTCATAAGAATAAGTTTGATGATACGTATCTAATATTTTTAGTTTAAAAAGTCTACATTTTACAGACTACAGCTACTTTTCCATTTATCGTACATATTCTTCTACATTCGAGCTTTGATCAATGAATGCAAGATAGGCAGCAAAATTTGGCAAGGAGTGAGTTTGGAAGTTAATTGACAGGACGCCATCGCCAGTTGTCTAACGCAACCTGAATAGCAAAGACCGCAAATTAGAACAGAGATACTCTTAACTCGACAATGAAGAGAAAATCTCTTTGATTATATAATTCCTGAGATTTCCTGATTTAGTTAATAGAATGGGCTCTTACTCCAAGTTAATTTCAAAAATAATTTATAAAGTTTTCTGTTCTACCTTATAACCTTAAGATAATAATTACAAAACTTTCACATATGCTGTGTGCTTTAATATATATTATGTAATTAGGAGATCAAGCGATACTTTAAATCCGAGAAGATGTATTATAACGACGAGGCGCCAGCCGAGGCGTTATAACATCTTCGAGGATTTAAAGAAGCTTGATCTCCGTATTGCATAAGTTGTTTTATTTTATTTCGTATTTCAATCCTAATTTCTTCCTTTTAAAATTAATCCGAATTTATTGTATAATCAAGCAAGTTGCCTTGTCTGTTTCATCATACGCGTAACCAAGGAGATAAAAAGCATCATGTCACGTGTGGCTGTTATGCAACATGAAATGATTTACGTTGCCAACAGCAACGGAGATCAAGAACGTCTTGAACTCCGGTGTCATTGACAACGGAGATAAAGATATACTTTATTTTACTAATTGTGCTATATAAACAATTGTTTGAAATACGAAATGAAATAAAATAATATTTGCATAACTAATTTTCACGTATAAACTAAAGCATTTTCTTCGAGAGAAAAACGAAATGGGAATATGCGAGAAAAGGCACCTTTTGAGCACATCACCAGAAGAAAAGCCTTGTTTTCACCAGAGAGATGTTACAGCAACCCAATAAATAGTGTTAGATCAAATAAACTTGGGAGAAAAAGTCTTCAAAAAGCTACAGTAGTAGCTTACATAAAAGACAGGTATTCCAATATCTACAAAAACAAAAAACGCGAACGCAAGTTCAAAAAGCCAAACAGAGTATCTTTAAGAGTATATTTAAAGTATCTTCGAGATAATAATTATAGAACGACTTTATTTTTTTAATTTTCAGTTGGTTTCTCAATTTTTGCTTACATTATTCCATTTTTGCTTTAATTTTCTCTACAGTCATCTTGTATTGGAAATGAACACATTTACTGCTACGCTTATGTGACAAAAAATTAAAACATGTCTTCCTTTCGAATAAGGAAGTAAGCCAGAGACTCGTGTTTGGTACATTAATAGTCTCTACTATAGGTTTAATTCCACAGATTCGGCAAAATTTTAGTATGCTTATGAAATGCGATGGTTGTTCCGCCACCCCAATTCCGCGATCAAAAAGCAAGCAAACAAACATTAATAAATACACATAGTAGTAGGAAATCTTTGTTCAAGGAATGGGACGTGGGATTACAGTAAGCAAAGCCAACTTCAGCTATCGTCCAAACAGGGATTAAAATGCAATCATAAATTTATCTCGTACCTAAACAATAATTAAAACCGTTAAAATAAATGTTGTATACCGTAAATATTAGTTCAAGAACATGGGATATATAGTGCTTTCAGTGGAAGGAAAATCAAGACTGACCTAATATTATATTTGCGTACTATTTATTTAACAAATTAATCTCTATACGAAAATCAATCCAGATACCATAGGTAGAAGGACAATTAAAATAGTTGTTCTATTTATAAGGATTGTTTTATTCTACTACAAAAAATGAGTTTTCTAAACTTGGAACATCGCAGTGTCATTAGAAAAAAGAAATACGAGGATGGTCTGAAAAGTTTCTGACCTTAACGTGAAGATGGCAGCACTCGTCAATAAAAGGTAGGGAATGTAGTTGTGCATCTTTTGACAGGTACTCACCAAAATTTCAGCCATTTTGGACGCGCAGTTGTTATTTGACAATCGTTTGAGTGAGTCGATGTGAGTGTTTTTGTGAAAATGGAAAAAATCGAGTATCGAGCTGTCATTAAATATTTGTTTTTGAAAGGCAATACGCCTACGCAAATCAAAGATGAGTTGGACTCTGTGTATGGGGACTCTGCGCCATCATTTACCACAGTGAAATTCTGGGCAGCTGAATTTAAACGTACGTGTCCGTACGTGGACGTCCAAAAACTGCAACCACTGACGATAACATCGCTAAAGTTCACCAAATGGTGCTAAACGACCGTCGAATTAAAGTGAGAGAGATAGCAGAGGCTATGAATATGTCCAAAGAACGTGTTTGTCACATATTGAATCAAGATTTAGGCATGAGAAAGCTGTCCGCGCGTTGGGTGCCGCGTTTGCTCACGTTAGACCAAAAACGTGTTCGAGGCAACGCCCCGTTGGCGCAGTTTAGGCGCAATAAATCAGAGTTTTGGCGCCGATTAATTACTGTAGATGAAACTTGGATATACCATTATACGCCCGAAACAAAAATACAGTCAAAACAGTGGACTGCGAAGGGGGAATCGGCTCCAAAAAACGTGATCCACGAAAGTGATGGCGACTGTTTTTTGGGATAGTCATGGAGTTATCTTAATCGATTATCTTCAAACAGGAAAAACCATTACATGAGCATACTACGTATCATTACTTGACAAGCTGAAGACAGAAATTGCGGAAAAACGGCCACATTTGCAGAAAAAGAAAATCCTGTTTCACCAAGACAATGCGCCGTCTCACACCTCCTCGGTTGCCATGGCGAAAATCCACGAATTACGGTTTGAACTGCTTGGCCATCCTCCTTACTCACCAGATCTAGCCCCAAGCGACTTCTTTTTGTTCCCTCATCTAAAAATTGCGCTCGGAGGACAGAGATTTTCTTCAAATGAGGAGGCAATCACCTTCGTGAACAATTATTTTGCAGAGAAAAACGCCGAGTACTATTTGGACGGGTTAAAGAGATGGGAGCATCGCTGGGAGAAGTGTGTAGACTTACAAGGAGACTATGTAGAAAAATAAAAATAAATTTAAAGAAAAAATGTCTTGTATCTTTGTTAGGTCGGAAACTTTTCAGACCACCCTCGTAGTCCCAAAACATCTTTGGGGAACGATTGTATTGTATGGAGATAATGCTCTGTCATAGTTTAAAGTAAAATATTGATCTAAACAGCTTCTTTCAGAGTGAGAATATATTGAAGATGACTTAAAAAGTAAGAAGCCTTCAGATGCCACTAATCGTGATGTTTGCAAACAAGTAGAAATCATAATTCTCAAGGTTCGTTGTTTAAAAGAGTCTAAAATTGCTATAAGATAAATGTGGTCCAAAAGTTCTTGCGATTCTGCACAATAAGCTAGGAATGAGTAGAAGTAGAAGTTAAGGAAGATTGTGGAATTTTCTGCAAATCTTGGTATCTGGTCCTTGTATCCTGAATTGTATCGTGGCATGTGTATCTTGGATGCAAGTCACAAAATAACCAACAAATACAGTACTTAAAATAAGTTAAAATAAATATACGAGGGTCACTTTAAAATTATTGAGATACGAGGAAACTATATAAGCTAGACGCCGCACGAAAATTTATGTATTCAAAGTAGTCTCCCCTTTGTCAATACTTTTCCGAAATAAAGTAAAAAACTCTCTTTTAACGGTATCGATTGCTTCTTCTGAAATAAAGCGGCGACCACGTAAATTCTTTTTGAGGTTAAAGAATAACCAGAAGTCACACATTGCGAGATCAGTTGAGTATGATGCGTACTCGATAACTCTTATTTTCTCTTAAAAAGTTAAAGTTACCGCAGCAGTATGGAAAGGGCCGTTGTCCTGATGGAGCATTAAGTCCCTTATTCTCAAGCCGATCTTAGTTACTGCTACTTAGATGCTGCTTGGGAAGTGCAGAAGTAGTACTTCACTTCTAGCAACAAGAAACAGGCACTTCGTAGTCCAAGAAAAAGTATCGGAATAAATATTTTAGGGTAACCTTTATTTTTAGTTATTGCTATGGTGGAGCAACGTACCAGCAACTACCGGTGGAACTATTATGTTTTTGCCACTAGTCACAAGCACGTATGTAATTGCTACGGTTTTATTACGTTCCTGGAACCAAAATGGGGAACAATGTTTGGGTAGCAGATGCGTTGTAACCTCTCGGGAACTTGTTCAGCTACGTTTAAGTGACGTAGCAGGAACGTGGCGGCGTAGTAATTGCTACTTTCGTGGAACTTCTTTTCTCTTTGACACATCATGTCGCGTGGTGGCTCTCTCTTACTCTTGCAACTTAACAAATATTCTATCATTTTCTATACTAATGCTGCGATCGTCTTACAAAATGGATTACTATTTTATTTGCAATACGTACTTATGTATTATTAAGTTACAAATGTTTGATTATTTTGTCATTCCAGTATACCAAAATTCAGTGGCGTGCGGTCCATGGAAGCAATGTTTCCCTTGAGAATTTATTAAAAATAAAAACCAATGCTAACAAAACTGTTTTTTATTGTACCTAGCAGGTGCTGATCCAGAGAATTATTTTGAGGGGAAAATTTTTGAGAAAATAATTGTTTTAATAAATAATAATTAAACAAGCATTATTTGTTTCTATTCTATGTATACTTATTTCTAAATTTGGGGGGGTGGGGAACTTCCCCTCCGTGAATCCGCGCCTGTACCTAGGTATATTAAAATTAAAATCGTGGTTGCTTCCCTAGCCTAAATTCTCACCGCACGCCACTGCCAAAATTATAAACCATTGCAACTTTTCTGTTAAATGTGATGATGATAAATCAAAAAATAACTTCTTATTAACTTATTAACTTGCTTTAAATATATTTTTTAATAAAAAATGTCTTGAAGTCTTGAAAATGTCTTAAAAGTTGATACACACGATAGAAACCATTTTTATATTATTCCTAAGTTACAATTTGGCACCAAATTGTTATTTTTATTGAAGGTTATATAGTAAAACATGTGTTAATAATCATAACAAATTGCAAATTGATTAATGGCCTCCAAAATTTTATAAATAAATATGGAGATGGAGTAGTTTACGAAAAATCACTTTAAAGTAATTATCCTGGATAACAAAAACGTAAGTCTTACTTTCAATATTACTGTAAGGTTCCGTTACTTTAAGAAGTTAAGCAATGGTTTTAGGCAGGTGGCAGGAACTTTTAATACTACTTTAAAGTTTTAAAAACTTTAAAGTAGCATCGGGCAAGTTACTGCTACAATCATAATACCACTTTGAAGTTGCAACGACTTTAAAGTAACTATACTAAGTGACAATGCCGTTTCACATACTTTAAAAGTTACTTAGAAGTAATGGAACTACACAGTTGCAATAAATAGCAGAAACTACATAATTACTAAAATATTCCGAAGTGAAGTAATTAAACCTATAAAGCCATAAATTCAGTTGTAGTTACCTAACAACTACGCAATCAAAGTCTCGATCCCAGTTACTGCTACTGAGATGCTGCTTAGCATCTCAAGAAACAGAACAAGAAACAGCCACTTCGTAGTCCAAGAAAAAGTATCGGAATAAAGATTTCAGAGTAACCTTTAATAAAAATAAAAGTAAACAAACTAATACGTTTTTCTATTATTTGTCTATAATACAGCTATTAAAGCACCCAAAACAGTGCTTTTAGAGCTAATTTGAGTGTTTTAATAGTCCAAATTTTTCAAAGTTGGTAACATTAAAAAAATTGTAAAACATTGACGTCACGTCACGTATTTGTAAATGTCCTTTTTTTTTAATTGTTGACACTTTTCTGACAATTCATATGTAACCTGTTTTTACTTGCGATAATGATTAACCACTGGCGTGCGGCAGCTTTTCATCGGAGAGCGAGCTACGTGGGTCCGCCGAGTATGAAGCATTAAAACCGATCGAGAGGTGACACATACAGGAAATGGAGCTTGACACTCATATTGCAACCAAAATCTAGAAAACCCAACAGCATTGTAGTAACCAGATATTCATAGTTAGGAACTTTTTTGTTGCCAAGGAAATTTTGTATAACTGCCAAGATAGGTAGCCACCCTACGTTCTCCTTGCTATTCAACTTCCTGACAAAATCTTCGACGCGGACAAGGGTACGTATTTGAGGTCCGTTAAATACACCTGCTTTAATCTTCTCAAAAGTCAGAGCAGGAAAAGTAGAAACTATGTTGCCCGTGTTGAGTAAAAGTGGGGTACCAATAGTTTTTTTTAAATGAAACTATTTCACATGTAAGGTTGTTAATACTACAAAACGTATGCAAATTATTATTTATAAATAAACGAAACATTCCTAAGGGCACAATACCCTGTACAAGAAAAATGTCAGAAGATATAGGATAGGTGGTGCATCATAGGGTTAATATATTAACTTAATATGATACGCTCTATATTCAACATCAAATTGCACCGAAACCAGAGCATGTAGCGAAAAACCAATTTCAGACTCAGCGATGAAAATATTACTAAAATCAGTTAAAAAATCTCTTGCAGCAGCGAATGACAAAAAAATTGTTCCCCGGTGTTATTAATAAATGAAGCATTCTACACAGTTTTCAACTGAGCATAACTCTGTTCTCAGGCTAATATCAAAGTTTAGATTTTTACCACAGTTTGCCAACATATACTGCTTAATTTTCACGTAATATAAAAATCCATTCGTGCCCATCCGAGATATTGAGTTTCAAAGTTGCCCAAAACTGAAAAGAACGAGATCTTAAAAATCCCATAAATACCAAAATAGCGCCAGATTTGAAATATTTTATACATAAACTACCCCTAACTGTTTCTATTCTATTCGTGCCCATCGTTCGCCTTTATCTGGAAATATGGCTCCCTAAAAAGTGGAAATCTTCCAAAAACGTTGTTACACTTTGGGGTTAAATCATACCCATAAGTAAGCATCATACGAAAATTATGTTATGTAGATTAAAAAATGTAGTCCAACATGTGAGCAATACGATGCTTTTTACCGCATGTCTCTAGGACGAACCCTTCTGGAGATTAGTGTTTCACGAGAGTCTTGCATTTTTCTTGTTCTTGTCTTGTTCTTTCACAGATTGCAAGACAGGAACAAGACAAGAATCGCAATCCGTTCTGCAAGACAAGACAAGAATCTTTTTTGCAAGAAAAGTGTAAGAATAGCAAGATTTTCTTGCATTTTCTTGCAGTCTTGCTAAAATACAGATTTTGAAAGGGTATTGGTATGTTTGAATTATTATTGGCAGTGTTAGTATAGATACACATATTATGAATTTATAATATATTTTATTTATTTATTTAAAAGCTGTTTTAATAAAACAAAAAATATAAAAACAATATATAAAATATTTCTCTATTACACTATTACACACATTTTTTAGTGTGGTAACTAATAAGATATCAATATTCAGGCGATTAGAAATAACGTAATAATCTAAAAGCTAAAACACTAAAAGAAAATATAGAAACGTAACTAAACCAGTGGTGGCTCGTGACTTCCTAGGAAGGTGAGGCTCGAAAAAAACTCCTGCTACAAAACCCAATTTAATCTGTGGGCAATGTGTAAATAATGCTAAAAGTGCACCAGATCCAATTTCAGACAGTTTAACTCTACGGCCATAACGCTAGCATCATCGTAACATTGAGCAACTAATTTTTGTTTAAAATTAAAGGGTTATAAAACGTTAGCTATTAGATCAAATAATGCATTTGCAGTTCTATCAGTACCTACGTCAAAAAACCCTAAAATTCGTTCTTTTAAATTTCCATTATTTACAAACCGGACAGTAATGGGGCATTGTAATTTTTCACTAATGTCTGTTGTATCATTAGCAATTATTACAAAATAATTTGCATTATTAATTTCACTGTCAATAGATTCTCTTAAATAATTCTCGCAACAAGAAATTAATTGATTTAAATAAATAGTTTTTGACCAGTAAAAATGTTTTTAACTTCTTCAGTATGTTCGCTAATTTCTACATTGTACTTAATCAAGCACTCAAATATTTATTTAAAATTACCACGATTAGATAATCGTGGTCGATTCGTGATAGCCCCGAAATGGTAATTTCTGACTGCCTAATAAAATTGTAACGTCAATTAAATAACACATAAGTTGCCAATTTTTTTACATTCTCATTATAGGTATAAAACTGTATTTAAATATGCGTGTTCTTGCAAAGCTTCTATAACTGTAGAAGCATTACGTTCAAATACGCTTAAGACCTAGAAAATTTTTAATACGTTCTTTTGAATCGTTATATTTTTTTACGCCTCTTATTAATCATTATAACTTGTACTGTTTTAATCATACATTTTTAAGAGTGTTCTCAGTAATTACTGCCACAGAGCCACTTACCAAAAATTATGAAAAGCCCGATTTTGTAATATGCCAGCAGACATAAATCAAAAATTTGTTACTATATACTTAATTAAAATCCCCGACTTTTTTCACTATTATACCTAAATGTTCCCGTGGATATCTTATAAAAGCACCTTATATAGCACACAAGTGAATCACGTTAAAATACTGTTTTGAAAAGTAAAACAAAACATGAAAGAAATCGTCTTCGGTAGTATTCGGACGGAGGTCGCGACGGTAAAATAACATATACAAATCTCGATCTTTCATTGATTCATGAAGCTGTGAAATCTCAGCCTCAATGTTGCCTATAGGAAGAGTATACGATCGATAACCATGCCGCTGCGCTGTAATAACGAGCTAGCGAATGCATACAGATGTATGAACTGAAGCTTGAAATTCTGAGCCTCATCCATTCTGTTTATCGCGTTGCGTTGGGTATGCGCATATAAATAAATACATTTTATTATAAAATAAGCTTATTTATATTAAATTCAATATTTTTAATCTAGAAAGTATTGACAGAATAAATTTATTAACATAGCAATACAAAAATAATTGACGGTAAAATATTTAGATTTTATTTAGTAATTATTTGGTTTCGTTTAGTTACGTTTTTCGTTACTTATTAGTCATTGAAAACGTCGAACCAGGAATTAACATATAAAGGCTTAGCCATCCTCAAAAAAATCAGGGTAGACTTTTGTATGATTGCACTACACTGTCAGTATCTTGCCCGTTTATAAGCAAAATATTCATTTCGTTCGCTACGACATTTATCTGCCCGTAATAAATATGCCCTTGCCTGTGTTAAATATTTTATCGATATTGACTACGCTTTATTGGTCCATACGTACGCGAAGTCCAATTGATTACTGACAATGAGGTTGTGATTCATTAACAGAACGGCTCAGATAATTCCAAGAAGAATTGTAAGAAGAATTGTGTAAGAATTCCAAGAAATGGAGAAGTCCCGTCGTGCATTCCAACCGGAAACATGCAAGACAAGAAAATGCAAGAGTCTTGCAAGCAAGACAAGATTTTTGTTTGCAAGAATGAAGCAAGACAAGCGTTTATCAGAATTCTTGTCTTGCTTTGCAAGACAAGACCAGAAATAGCCGTACAAGACGAGAAATCTTGTCTTGTGAAACACTACTGGAGATATCAAGATTTATGTTTACATCACAACCCTGCAAGAAACTTCGTGCACCACGAAACAAATATGGCTGCCATATTTCAGTCAAATGGAATAAAACTAAATAACAGTGGTTTTGATCTACCAGTACTTAAGTGTGGTAACACACAAAAAATTATCCTGTTTTGAAATGGTCTAGCGACCAGTACTGCACCACTTCATATAGATTGACCCTAACTATTATGATAGGGACTTGATGGCAAAAAATGACCATTGATTTCATCCGGCAACCTCTATAATATCAAAGCTTAGGTATTTCTCAACGTATATTAACAATCAGAATGAATCCAGCGGGTTTTTTATACGGAAAGCATCTCGGGGCCTGCACTAAATAGTCAAAATTGTAATTTACAAATAATTGTAGTACCTTTTATCGATTACAGCTTACTTTCTAAATGTAATAATTATGTAATATATTTCCCTTTAGATTAAAATTTATGTTTAGTAAATTACGAAAACATGTTTTACAAGTGCGATATTTTTAAAGAAACTCTGCGTTTCTACTTCCCTTCCTTCAAAATCATTGCTGATAACAGCAAAATTAAATTGACCGTAACCTATCCTTCTAGACGGTTTCCTCCCGCATAAATTCTCAGTTATTTGTCGTACAAATGTGATTTCGCGAAATTCTAAAAATCTCGGTTATTTACCAAAAACCCTTCGAGCATCGACTTCCAATAATATGATTTTTACATTGTTTACATGGAAATACATTATAATGATTTTATGTAGTAAAAAAGAGTATAAAGATAAAAATATAATTTACATAATGTTGGTTATTCTTCTTTTACTGTTCGAGACTTTTTTTACTGTAAAAGCTTTCCTGAAAACGATGCCAGTAGTCATTTAAGTAAATAATACTGTAGAAACGTCCAGACTAACAAGTAATTTCTAAGTGCTTTCTGTTAAGAGGGGAAAAGTTTTTTATATAATTATATCAATAATTTATTTTTGTATCACTTTATGTCCTAATTCGATAATTAATTCAACTTTTCAAACAAAATTGAATTTATTTAGTTCGCTTTAATAAAGGTGATACGTTAAAAATGTAGCAGAGCTTTTTCGTTCAGCTGTCTATCAAATCGACTTACAACTGAAACTGACAGTAGCATAATAGATGTAAAGCAATGCTAGTAACTAATAAACAGCACGATAGTCACTAAAAAGTATCGATTTTTAAAAGTAATGCTGTTTGACGGAAATTGCAAATAGATTGCGAAATATTCAAGTTCGGATATGATTAGGACAAAAATAAATAGACGGTTCCAGCTAGCGTGTCGTCAAGTCGTAGGATTCGCATAAGATGAGCCTGCTATATATCTTATACCTTTGGTAGTGTAGAGAGTAGCGTTCTCATCTCTCACACCCAAGACTCCCGGTACCGGCAGATCTGGTTAAGGTTTTCTGCAGGGTTCCTTAACTGTAACACAATTGTAGGATTTGTGCTATATCATATGTTAAGTCGGCCTGTGCAATAGTAATAATCGCCCCCCCTTCCGCAAAAGCTTCATG
Source organism: Agrypnus murinus (assembly GCA_929113105.1). Lineage (NCBI taxonomy): Eukaryota > Metazoa > Arthropoda > Insecta > Coleoptera > Elateridae > Agrypnus > Agrypnus murinus. Next base: position 133,865,708 of record OV816029.1, on the reverse strand, counting down.
GGCTTCTGGGGCCTGATTTGCCAGGTAATGGGTAGTAGCAATTATTATTATATTCACGAAAAATGCGCATCTATGAATAATAACTAATCGTTGTGGTTATGAAATAGATGTTAGAATAAATTAAAAAAGGACTAGTTCGGTATAGCGTCGAATATCCTTACCAAGGTTAGTTTCAGTTCAGTAGCAGTCGCTGGTCGTGAGATTTCAAAAACAAGAAAAATCGAAGATTATATACAACTCTGTCAAAACATTGTGCGCGACTGATCCAACAGCTTAGTATTTCAGCAGCAACTCGATTCTTCAAAAAAGTATGCGTATGCAGAAATCATAGGTAAATAATTAAACCCGCAAATCAAATAAAATAATCCCTGCAAAATTACCTCTTTCGTAGGTGCTTCACGTAGGTACGTTCAAAACTTACAAAAAGATACAAATGAGCAGTACTTAAATCTCATAATTAATACATTTGTTTAACTCTATCAGATAAAAGTCATTATTAAAATATGAACTTATCTAATCACACGCAATTGCTGTAAAAAGAATTAAACAATTTTTATAATTTTGCAAGCTTTAATAATAATAATCAACGTTTTTCTACAGCTGTCAAAAGAGGAATGACATTTTTTCATTAAAATCCGTATGCAAAATGCCACATTGGTTTTATTTACTTGACAACGTGCACGAAATACTTTTCGCTTTAGAGCGAAAATACAGGTTAGAATCTCTTAAAAGTAAACTATAGGTATAGTGTCTAGAAATAAATCTAGCTGCTATTGTAAAAATATAAAAAAATGCAACATTGTTTTTGCCTACCTTCATTTGTTAAAAACTAACTTTTGCTAATTAAAACTAAAGTAAAAGTAACACACCTGCAAGAAACAGCAATAACCTCAACATCTTGCCACCACACAAACAAGACGTTTCCCTCTAACATGAGAAAAGACATACTGTATATCCCTAGGTTACAACAGCTTACCCTAAACATCAACAAACTGGTATGTTTATCTTGATAGGAAAATAATCTTTAAAAATATCGCGGTATGAAGGTTGTATGATCTAACCAAAAAGGGAACTTTCGTACGAAAAATTTATACAGTATTGGGAAACTTTCGTCTAGGGATTGGATCTTCATGTGTGAGCAAAGGAAAAATAGCGAATATCAATACACATATGAAAAAGATAGATATTATGGCATACTTGCCAAATATTAGTAACTTTTTGGTTAAAAACAAGTTTTTATAGTGTCCAGTTTATACGTACGTACCTTTATGCATAGTATTGGATTCAAGAATAATTATCAATATTATTATTCTTATAGAATTGTTCTGAATAATACTATTCAAGTATTTTTAAAAATAAGAAGGAAATCTTCTTTCAATCGAGAAGTGAGTGACAACAAATACTTTAATATTTTAAAGTATTTGGTGACAGCTATACACGGTGTCCCATTAAGACATAGTCAGACTTTATATAAATAAAAATAATAAATAAAAAATAACAATACCTATTGATGGATAGATTAAATTATCCAACATATCTTTACTTAATTAACTAATATCTGTTTATTAACGAATAGCAAATTAAATTTAATGATATCATTAAATGGGTCCGTAATAAAATGATGTCATTTCTGCATGCTTTGCCTTTTATTAGAACATAGGGGAATTCCCCAGATTAATAGATCGTTTTAAGTTGTTTCAACAACATCCAAAACGGAATGTGCGCATCGACACTTTTCTCATTACTAAATAATTACCACATTTATTTCTATTTTTAGAAATTTTCTATTGATTTATATTTATTTGATGAACAATAAATTTGTATTAATATTTCTTGAACATTTGTTTATTTAGTTTTGTGTTACATCTACAATATATTACGAAGATTATTCGAGCTATTTTCGTCCTTCTGCAATATCTTAGGTGTTTTTGAAAATAAAGCTTTATAAGGTAGAAGAACTGATAAGTTTATTATCTGGCGTTTCAAGTTAAGTCTCATGCTCAAATCTACTAACACTGAGTTAGCCTACTGGGTAAATAGAAAATTATTGGGTGTACGAAGTGTGACAATTTAATTCCCGAAATGCACTTGTAACAAACATAGGTTCAAAGCTGTACACTAGTGGCTACTGTCGCCTTCGAAGTACTCTCCTGTGCAACTTTATACTGGTTTAGGCGGTGCTCCCATTTCTGGAAACAGACCCCGAACTCTTTTTCCTGAATACTCAGTTTCTTTATCACATTTTGGTGGATATCGGTGATGTCAGAAAATCTTGGTCCCAAGATCAGATAAGTCGGGTGAATAAGCAGGATGATCTAATTGGGTAATCGATTTTTTGGCCAGAAATTCTTTCACGAGGACCGCGCTATGAGTAGGCGCATTATCGTGACGGACGATCCGTTCGTCAGGTCGCAATTCAGGTGTTTCCTCCGAACAGAATCTCGTAATCTCTGGTTTAATAAATTCATGGTGGACTATCCCCTTGTGATCGAAGGTACATGCCAGTCATGGTCTTGAACTGCGAACGTGACATGTGTACTTTTTCCCGGTGTGGCAAAGTTGGTGTTTTCCACTGCATGCTCAGGCGTTTTGTTCCAAAACCGTACAGCAAGCACCAGGATTCATCATCCGTAATAATTCTAGAAAACATGAGGGTGTTTGCAGATCAGTCGCAACTTCAAGCCGCCGCTGTTTCTGTTCGTCAGTCAAGATTCTTTTTTTTAGATTCTTTTTATTTCCATCATATGATGTTATTTAGATACATTTGGTTGCTTACATGCTAAAAATACTAATTACTACCTACCGCTATATTTAATCTGTAAGTACAGGTATAAATCAATTTAGTATACATTACTTTTAATAAAATTACAACAGTTTCGCTTAAATTCTCTATTATTTTTTGAATTTTTAACATCCTGTGGTAGTTCATTATATAATTTTAACCCCTTATAGAATACATTATTTTGTGAGGATGATTTTGTATGCAATGGTAATATAAATTCATTAATATCCCGAGTGTTATATTCATGGTATTCCCTGTTATACGTCATGAATTTTGACATGTAATGTGGTAACTGCCCATTCATTATTCTAAAAATTAAAAATAGAGTTTTATAATAAATTCTTTGTTTTATGGTGAAAAAATTTAGCATCTCCAGCATAAGGGATATTCTAGTTCTTCTATTACAACTCAGAATAATCCTCATAGCTCTGTTTTGTAACTTTTGAAGTCTTTGCATATCAGTTTCCTTTCAGATTCGAGGCACAAACTTCGCAGAAATCTTTCGCAGCCCCAATTATTTAGTTAAAATTAGCCTGACTGTTTCTCGATTCATTTACAGTTCATAAGCCATTAATCTCACACTTAATCGTTGTCGGATCTTACCAAATCTCGCACTCTGTTCACATTTGTGTCCGTCATTTGTGTTGTTTGTTGGCTGCCCGCTTCTGGGATTGTCGTTCACATCTTCTCACCCATCTTTGAGTTTGTTATGCCACTCAAAGACACCATTTTTAACAGCTCAAACGTTTCAGTGGCAGTTTTGTCTATTTGTACACAAAATTTAATATTAACACGCTGCTCCAAATCTCGACCAGTCATTTTCACGCTAAAGTTGTAGACCGTTTTTGTTTTTGCATTAGCCAACTAACAAATAGTTCTACCGACTTGAGGTTCAGCACGCATTGGTTAAAACATGTCCGAACATATCTACTGGTGTAATTCCAACCAAATCACTCCACGGGCGACACTACGCGGCTATTCCGGGAATTAAATTGTCACACCTCGTATTTCTTTATTTTATCACACCGAACTATAAGAAATATTAAAATTAACAATTTTATTTTGAATTGCTATATAATTACCACAGTAATTTATGGTCACCAAGTCAACGTGGGGTTTTATAAATCATTCATTTATTTAATTTTACAATTAATATCACATCCAATAATTTATTGGCGCCCAACGTGGGGCTTTCCAAAATAAGATTTCTAATTTATTTAAAGTTTTATATCATCTCAGTATTCTAGTGACGACGCAGTGTGACCTGTGGTACGTTGTTCTTCTTATATGCTCGTAACCAACCCATTTTATTTTCTCTGATGTCTTCAATGTATTTAGCAATGCTTTCTTGGTGAATGTTGCGTTAATATACACCTGCAGTTGTTAGTTACCATAAAGAAAAAATAAATATCAAAATTAAAAACACAGAAGATACATTAATCATCTGTTAACAATGTACACGTACAGACATCGAGTCTTGATTCGTATATAAGCTGCTATATGGCACGGATGACATTGTCTAGATGTCATTGCTGTAGCTTCTGTCTATTAATGTTATTTCGCGGTTTTTATAACAGAAACTGCAAGATGAGAAGTGTAGGATTTCAAAATCAAGCTTCAAATAACTTATCATTTTCACTAAAAGTAGGGTTTTCTTTTCAACCGCTAGAAATCTCTTACAAAAGTTCTTATCAATAAACAAACTATATCTACTTTGAACTTGAAAAGTGGGAAGTAGGGGACCTTATTTTAAGCGGAAAATGTTAGACGACCATTGGTCAATTTTCAATTATTAAGGGGTTATATGTACGTAACTACAATTAACTACAACTGATATTCTTATCAAATATCAGACAGTACTTAGTGGAATTAGGCTTACCGTAATTATAAAAAAAACTTGAGAAAACCTGAACTTATATCATATACTATTCGCAATGCAAAATATTTAAAATACCAGATCACCTACAATTAATTCTTTACCACTTTTTTGGGTGTAGGAAGTTAAGAAAACTTAGTTTAACAAGAAAACCTGGTAGTATTCAGTCGGAGACCATCTGACACGGTTTGTTGAACAAGTCTGCAGTAATTTACAGGGGTCATAGTTTCTCTGCCCAGAGAGTATCAATGAAAGTGGAAAACTCTTCGTGTAATTTTTTCAGTTTTGAGAATTAGACGATGTTCAAATTAACATTAGTGATATCTAAATTGTGTCTTTAACAAGCTCCTGAACGTCTGTGATTAGTGCTCTGAACACATAGTATGTTTCAAACGATCGTTTTTAGATATACTAATAAGGCTATGTTAATATCTATTCCATCAACCTAGCTTTGGTGTTCATTTACAAATCTGAATAGTAAAGTTCTTTTAATTAATGATAAAGATCTACAGGTAGAAGTTTGGTATGTAACTATACAGAGAATAATGGAATTTCCAATGTTATTTTTTATGTAGTATTTCTGAATTCCTTTGAAACAATATTATGCTGGTTATAAATTAATAAACCAAAAAAAACAGCGATAGATCACGGTATTCAGACAAAGCAGATGGATATTTATGGGGTTGCATTACCAATCGATCGATTTTCCATAAAATGGAAATGCCGATGTAAATTCACATTTAAATGTAATGTATTTCCATACAACATATGAATGAATTCCACATTAAATGAAGAATATAAAACATCAATATTATTTATTAGTAGTTGTATTCACAAAATACGGCAAGTTTTATATTGTTTTCATGTATCATGATATTTTTAGGGTTTCCTATTCTTTCCTTTTTAAATAATAGCTAGTCGCAATAAATTTCAGAGCAGTCGAAAAAAATTAATATTTCCACAAGTTATAATTTGTTAGTTAACCTACCACTCCCTTTAGGGTGGAGTAAATGGATTTTTAATGTAGTGTATATTAATTTTAGCAGAAAATCGTTATATAAATATTTGAGGAGATAATGAAGGTCAATTTTAGCAAATTATCTTAAATCGAAAATAATTATTAGACAAAAATACCTTACGTCAAGAAAATCTTTTGTGTCCATTTTCAACTTTAAAAGTTTCGTTTAGACAAGTTCCACTATTTTAAGAAGCTACGGGCTAGAAACAAACTTCATTTGGAAAGTAGTGGAAAAGACAAAAAGGAGACAAAGAACAGTCTGTAATGTGTGATCAAGTCAGGGATTAGGATGGAAGTCTAAAAAGTTTCCTTATTACTTTGGCATTCAAATTCTTCTTAGAGACAAATTCTTAAAGAAAGATAATCTATTTTCCAACTTTAGCTGTTTGTCAAGGGTCTTTGACAACTAAATCTTTGTTTATTTTAGTTCAGAAGGTGAAGTATTTATGGAATCGCCTTAACAGGATTTTTATTAAATTAACTTTCAACATTAACTGCATAGTTTCTGTAACCAGCAAAATTTCTCAAATAAACAAAAGTTTGTAACCCGTCAAATCTTCTAAACAGATAATCTTAGTAAAAATTTTATGCTTACGCAAAATGTAGCTCCCGACAGAAACTTCTTACTTATTCAAGATCTATTCAGATGTCGTGGATGTTAATTACAAAGGCTTATTAATACAAATTGGACATATAAAGAAATGTACAATATAAAGGGTGCCAGTCAAATTGTATGTTGTTATTATTAAAAATCAGAAACGGGAATCTACAGTTCGGGAAAATATTTTATGCTTAATGAACTATAAACAATTTGCTTCGCCAAGCTATAACATATTATTATTGATTTTTAATTTCGTTTATTACTTCAAACCCATGAAAATATGTTAGCAGTTCATGAAGTGCATAATCTGCATACATAAACAGATATAACATTTATTTACCTTTTAAAATATAAAGAATTTCGAAGCATAGTCCCTTCTAAAAAACGATTTACTACTATGTAAAATTCACATACAGAACACAGTTCACATTTTAATGTTGTGACTGAAGTTCGAAAACAATCAAATACAAGTGACTTACTATACACTAATCGACATTGGAACTAACACATTTAAAGGCCATCAATTTCAATATCGAAAAATAACACTTTAACTGTTTAGTGATGCTGCAACACAAAATTACTATCGTTGAACTCTGAACCTTCTTCATAAAGTAAATCTCCAAACACAGCAATCATTTCCACTTATTGACTTGTTAACTTTGTTAGTACCTATTTACATTAATAATATAATTATTGCCGCAGGATGATCAGAATAATTGTTGAAACAATATTGAATCCACATTTCTTTTCTAATAGCTTTTCTAAGAAATCTATGAAAGTTATTTCGTTGTTAATAAAACACCAAAAGTTTAAAGTAAAATCTAAAGTTATTATTTACTGGATACTAAATTGCTCACACAAAGGACATTCTATTTTAATAAGTAATAACCCTGTCGAGACAAATTCTCGAATTGTTTGAGCAAAACTGGGTTACACCATTAAGTTCCTTAAATTAACCTAAATTATTAAACAGAAAACATCGGCTGATGACGGCAACACTAAGTAAATTTCCACTAAGTAAAATTCCAATTGGGGTTTAAACAATAACCCCAGCGGTACTATACGGTAGAAAAACTCTCTTAGTACCAAGCCAAAAAATATAGGAGATTCCCTTTCTGGAATTTCACTAACACAACACGAAACAAATTATATCGCTAAAAGCGTGTGCATTCACAAACTCATTCGAGAGTCTACACTCGATATGTCTCTGACTGAATCTAATATATTCCCCTCTCTTTTTAAACAGTTTTAATTACGGCCATTACATTTCAACCACTATTAACGAACTATTTGCTACTATTAATGGAATTTGATCAACTCTCCACTCACACTTTGGTGGAAAGGTGCAAACAGTAATGAAATCTTAGTATCAGAAACAAGTTTATCAAAAACCAACTTTATTTGAACCATAATTATGTATCGCAAAACATGAATTATGATTCTGAAAGCATTTTGTTCCTTTGTGAACATTTTAACATTGAAGAAATCTGACTCAAAATAACAGTATTTGCCTAGAAAGGGGTCATATATATTTTTAATGAATAATAGGGTACCTTTAATGAATGAACAACTTGAGCTCAGTAATTCTCCGTTACTGGAAGTATTAGATATTTAATTCTGATTATTATTATTATTTTATCTAGTTACCTATTTTTGTATCTACCTTAGCGACGTGTTTGTTTATAATTATATTACCTTTGATAATGACAGCATAGCTGTCGAAACAATATTGTCAGGTTATATTTTAATAAAACTGTGAAACTTTTAATAATCTTTATTTATTTCATGATTATGGAGTTCCACAAAGTAAGGCTGGAAACAATAAACAAAAATATATATTTTTGTTAACATAACTTACTTTAAAAGAATTACGATTTCGCTTTGCGAGGGCAAATATGTCTGTCTACACAAATGATGATTCTATTTTAATGGGTATTAAGACGGAAATATTTTTATTTTATACAATGTTCGAATTTAAAATGAAGAGAAACAAAGGAATTAGAAAATTTTAAATCAAATTATAAATGTAATAAATAATTTTTTGCAATTGTCAACTTTTTAGTTGTCATTTTCAATGTCAAACTGATGTGCTTTTCTCAATTTCTCTAAAATAGCAAAACAAATTATTCTTTTTTAACTCTTTTAAGCAATCGAGAAAAATAAGTATATTTTTCAGAAAATTGCAAAAATTCACGTATTTACAACACGTGCAAAATGAGTTTCTTTCACACGTCATATATGAGCAACTCAGTAAAGCTCGTTGCACAACTTCTAGTGAATAAAACATTTACACTTTGCAACTTCTACAAATACTATTTATGAATCCGGCGGTTGGTGAGTAGTGTAAGTGCACTAATCGTGTACCAAGGGTTGTGGGTTCAACTCGAGGCGGCAGGATTTGAAACTTCCACATTAATTTTAAAAAGCATGTAAAAAAATTTAATGACGTCGACAAATATAATGTACGTTCGAATTTTGCGAAATTTGAAATTCAGATGCGACTAAGGCGAAAATATCAAATAATTTGATGGAGTGAATCACCTGAAATTCGCATGTTGTGAATCTATGGGCGACGCGAACTTACTTAGGTCACCTGCAATGTTAGTTTAATTGTAAAAAATCCGCGCCGGCTGCTTCGCATAGCAGGTAGTGGTTTGTTAGATTAAACTTAATTTAAAAAGGGAAAAGTAAAATTAAAATTATTAATTTTGAAATAAATTTGAACAATTTGTTAATCTCTTATAGAAATGGTGAAGTTTCCTAAAGGACCTCGCAGAATACTTTTGGAAAATGGCTTTCACCAGATTGATCTGAAGCGTTGGTGAAAGATACTTCTCGATGTGTAGATCAAAAGTGTCGACGGTCACACAGTCTAAAAATTATAATTCGTAAATTATAGCCGCTTGAAGTTGAATAATGCAGAAATTATGAACTTTAAACGGTTATAATTTGAAAACTATAATTATCTGGACTTGTCTATTGATACTATTGATTTACACATCGAAAACTATCTTTCGCCAACGTTTCAGAGCAGTCTGCTGAAAGCCATTTTCCATAAGGATTCTGCGTGGTCCTTTCCTCCTGTCCGATATCTGTTAACAATATAAACAATATCCGTTAAAGAGCTTTTCACAGAAGCATTTTTTCTATTTTTACAGTAACGGAATTTTAAAAATGTATTTTCAGACATTCAAATTTTGCGTCTGTCCCATTTTTACTAGCCTAGGGTATCATAGTTCTGTTTTATTGCTTTTTATTCCGAGCGATTTGCGATTACGAAAATGTGCTACGTAGGACATTCTCAATTCGCTTCGTCCACATCGCTATTTGCTCGCTTCGCCCATGCCGTCCGTTTCGCCACATTGATTGGTTGCTCATGCAGGGCAGCGTGTAACAGATAAAATATTTTTAAACAGATAACGTCAACTTATCTTTTCAAAATCGCCGGTAGGTGTCATCTTGTCTCTTTTTAAATACGAAGGAGGATCGTAGGATCTTATTTTAAAGGTCTTCTAATGTTTAAAACATTGCAAAAATTTGAAATTGCCGGGTGTCATCCAGAGTAAAATCTTTCCTCAAGGAGCGCTATTTTGATGTTTTTCAATATAAAAAGAGGTTAACTGATACTTCACTTGGAAGGACTAGTGATACTACATAAATACAGTTTAAATATGGTATTATTGTGAGACAAACATGGCGGCGGCCTGTTAAATGCCGGAAATTTAATAATCCGCCATATTTCATATATTTCCATAGGGTTTCTGATCGGATATTTTTTTCATAAGTCACACCTCTACAGCATATTCTCAAACTCAGGTAGGCCTATTATTATTTATATGTATTTCTAAGTTACAACTGTTTTTCTTGTGTTTTTTTCTAAAATCTAGTCTCCTGTATTTTATAAGGGTATATTTCTATAACAAAGTATTATTTATCAAAACTAAACAGAAATCATGGCATGGCATACAAAAGATTATAGTTCAGTGATGTCAACAAATGATGTATTTACAATATTATATATTAATAAATCTTCAATTTCATAAAAATCTGTTTACCTTCTGTAAATGAAATTACTCATTCCCTTTAATACCTTTGCAGGTATCTACACCCAAAATATAACGAAATTACATTTATATGCAGAAGTAAATAAATTGTTTGCACAAACTCAACCGGTGCGAAATCTGCTTCGTGTTTATTTTTCTCTCTATTTCTTTTTCCCAGCCTTGTTTCAAGCATCCTCACAAATATTTACTCACGGTTTCATTAATACCCAATTCCCCTGTAGTTTCCAGGTTCGTTGTTACTTCCTTTGCTAGGTATTTCGCAGTACCACTCATCTTCTTAGCTTTTGTTGCTTCCAGTGCGTTCTCACTTAATGTTTCAATTTATTTTTCACCTTTTTTTGCTTCCCGTATTTCTGCTAAAATAGGAATATGTAAAATAGAATTTAATGTTGTGTAAAGGTTAATTAAAGACTTGTATTGTTATTTAAATGAAATACCTTGCCGATGGCAGAATTAATTAACGGAACCTGTAGTTGATTTAGAATTTTAGATGGTTGTAAAGTAGATCAAGTCTTAAGAAGTTGCTACGGTTATGGTTATGGCAAAAAATATTAACGAGTTAAAACTAAAACCTAAATCGGCAGATATAATTGTTGGTGATTAGAATTTGGAGCTACTATTATCAAATACCTGAAAAATAAGCAAACACAGAAAGAAATATATGAAAAATATTTCTTCTGATAATCCTCATGTTATCATATACTATGTAAGTATAAATAATACCAGTACTGATTTCCGAAAACGAGGGCTTTACCGGTTCTGGAATTTCTGTCTGCAACAATGCAGGAGCTAAGTATTTATAGAAAATTATAACAAATCGATAAATAAAATAAGACTTATTAATAAGTACTAAAATAAGGCTTTATATGCATTTATGGTAACTAAGTATACGATTAGTTACAGCTACATCGCTTCAATTCAAACTCCTGAAAGAAATTTTAACATACTCGTTAACAAAAAGCTAATGTAAACTAATTTATTGCTTAATCATAACACCATGACAACACCTAGCCATAAATTGTCCCAAATAAAATATCCTACCGCCTTTGATAACAAAATGTCGTCATATAAAATATACAAGAAGATAATAAGAAAACGCTGGTGAAAGTAGAAATAAAAATATATAAGCGGCATGCTTTGCAACTTATCTTTACTGGGCTCCTGCATTATGAAGGCGCGCTCCTTTGTCGCTCGCCCCAGAAACTTTCCAACTCGCCCCTAAAGATTAATTTACACAGCTTGCCACGTAAATAACTATTATCTGCCGCTACTGATAAACCTCATAAAGACAGACTTTTACATTGTCAACTGAGTCTTAAAATGTCATGTTTTTCTGACGTTTGATGATAAATGACTTTATTGCTCACACAAGAATTTAAATATATACACATAAAAAGAAAATAAATGTAATTAAGTAGGTGCAACCACAAGGTGGGACTCAGTATAAACTGCTCTTCCATCCAAACCCTGGAAAAGTAAAATGTATAACTTGAAAACAACGCCTATTACTAACCAAAGTTTCAAAAAAAGAGAGCAAAAATGATTCCGGTATTATAGTGAAACACAAAGACATGATTTAAATATAAATAAAAAGTAGTTGTATAAACAATAATTCTATATAATTAATTAACAATTTAAGTAATGAATGATAAACAACTATACACGAATTTAATAGAATTATAATAGTTATATATGTTTATAAATTTATAGTAGTAGTATTAAATGATAAAAAACAATACCTAGTAAATTCCTAAATTTAAATACACTGTTTTAGAAATAATTCATTACGCAGTTTTCGCTTAACTTAAACCTGGGTAATAAACATTGAACGGTTTGTAAGACTCGTATCATTTGTAAGGTTAATATATAAATGTAACTCATAGATTTGATAGTTGAAAGATCTTTCGAAGAGGGAGGTTTTATGATAAGGAGAGGATATCTTACATCTAAATCTAGTAGAGAAGTTATGAATGTCAGTTCTGAAAATAGTGTCATGGTACAAATATGGCGGATGTTTCAAACTTATATGACTGATTTGTTTAAACTTCCTGATACCATAAATGAATTTCAAACAAGCATTCTGTACTTTCTGAACTCGATTACATGTAATGTTATCTAAGGTAGCGTGATAAACAGGAACGCAATAGTTAAATTGAGACAAAACAAAAGCTTTCCAGAGCTATTTCTTGTTTCTATATTTAGATAGGACCGATAACGGAAGAGTTTACGTAGATGTATGTAGATAAACTTTACTAATGCAGCCAGATATTTGGTCTCTAAGTCTGAAGGAGCTATCTAGAACGAGCCCTAAGAATTTTGCTTTAGGTTGAATAGGTATTCTTATAAAATATAATAAAAATCAATTGATTAATTAAAATTTCACAAGTTTTAATATAAATTCTTAACCTTACAATTGTTTCGACATTAAATGTCATTATCGAAATTGTGAAACTTTAATTAATCTATTGATTTTTATTATATTTCATGATTATGCAGTTCCACAAAGTGAGGCTGGATACAGTAAACTCTATTATTTCATCTTCGTTGGACTACCTTGGATAATGACATTTAATGTCGAAACAATTGTAAGGTTAAGAATTTATATTGAAACTTGTGAAACTTTAATTAATCTATTGATTTTTATTATATTTTATGATTCTGGAGTTCCACAAAGTAAGGCTGGAGACAGTAAACTCAGGTATTCTTATGTTATTAATATGAATATTTAGCAAAGGAATTAGCTTATCACAAACATCTTTGTTGCCGAATATTACCACAGCAGACTCACTTAATATTTAGCGATAGATGAATAGATGCCTCAAATATACATTTTAAAGTAGAATTGATCGTTTGTACACCTTTCTCTCATCTATCAAGTTAAAACGAGAGGTATAATTGTGTATGGTCGGCATAAACAGGAAGAGAACAGTCTGTGATTGCTTTAATGAGTAAGGAAGTATATATAGAGTACAGCAACGGGCCTAGTACAGAACCTTGTGGGACGGCCTGTTTAACTTAAGTGGTTTAGATATTGTATCATTCACAGAAACAATTAGAATTCAATTGTCTAAGTATTGTTCTAATACGTGATTGAACTACCTCTTAATATTCTTAAGAGTATCCATGGTTGACTGTGTCAAACGCTTTGCTGTAGTTTAGTATAAATCTGTAGGTATAAGTTTATGTAGCCAGGTTTCTGAAACAGTTAAGATATCCAGATTATCAGCAACAATGAATAATTTCAATTCCTCAATCTTTGGCAACAACGACCATGTCAAAAACAAAAAAATTTGTCAAAAGTGTGACGAAAAAGTTTTAGTCATCTACTTCAAATCTTCATATCGAAATCTCAGAAAAGAACATGCAAGGTGAACTATTTATTGGACACCCAAAGAATAACTTACTTAAACCGGTTCTGGAATTTTTGAATTCTTAATTGTCTGTCCAGTGTTTGAACTGGTCTATGGGTAGCGATACTACTCTAAGTACATACATTCTAAGTATAAGTAAATTCAACAAACAATAAAGTTATTTGATTCAGAAACAGTTTTTAAAACTGCATTTTTGATTTTGAATAAAACTGATAATTTATTCCTAGTTCGTCAAAAGTGTGACAAAAATGTTTATCATCCAGTTTTTATTGTTAATTTACTACTTCAAAAATTGCATATCGAGATTTTAGAAAAGTGTATACGAGGTGAAGAATCGAGCACCAAATTACTGCTTAAAAACTTAGATACTTAAAATGGTTTTGGTATTACTCGATTTTTGATTGGTTTCTGGAAGTAGATTCTTGCAGTTTTTTTAAGAGGCATATGCTTTTAAAGTTTTTATCAAATTTAATAAAACAGCCTGTATATCAAAATAAAAAGTTTTTGTGGCCATTTTTCACTTACCCAACAGTATCCGCAATCAATATTAATGGAACTATTTATCCCTTTTGGTTTGCATTACGAGTAGGGGAGACTGTTGTACCTTGGACTGCTTTTATATTTTCTGTTTTTATGTTGCACTGTACTGTAAAATGTGACATAAAATGTCCTAGCAGCATTTGAAACCTTTTGTTACATAATGAAACCTTATTTTTTAACAACTACTTAACTACAAATATTTTTTTATTCGTTTTTAATCTTTTGCATAATGGACCATTATTATATTATACAGGGTGATCCAAATTGAATGAGGATGGTTTGAATTTACCACCACGTTAAATTATTGTCACATTGGCAACATGGATACCTTTCTGCTTCTTTTATTTTACAGCGGCGTCTAAAATAATATAGCATTTAAACTTCGTTAATTTTAAATAATAAGCTTACTTGATAATATAATCGTGTAGCAAATCGTAGTTCTGAAAAAAAAATGTTTTGTAAAATAAGAAAGCAAGCGAAATAAAGCAAAAATTCAATGAAAACCCGAACAACGTAGAAAAGTACAACGATGTAAAGGAAAAAGTGACAAGTTGACTCTGTAATTTGACACAACACATTTCAATAGTGCTACACTAACAACGTGAAATACACTAAAACGTAAGGCGCGAAATTCAAACTGTCTTAACTCAATTTGGATCTCACTGTACAGTGCTATTTATTCACATGCAAAGTACGTAAATCGTAAATATAAATATAAAATAGAGTGCGGTATAATTGTTGTCTATGTGTGCATAATGCTATTACTTGATTATTTTCAAATGCAATATGAAGTATACTGCACATATTGCATTTTAATTTAATAGCACTGTATAGCATTATACTCGTGTACCTTGCGACTAACGTCTTCTACCATGGGACAAATTAAAGAAATAAAGTTGTTTACAGAAAATAAATGAAGAATAAAAAGTTATATTTTTAATATTTTATTATTAATTCATTTTTAAACTAAATGTGACCAAAAATAAACATTGGTAAATATCTTAATCCAATTCATTTTAAAAGTATGCCATTTTATAAGTATGCAACAAAATGAGACTGATAAACAATACTAAATAAAGGGCCATATTTTGAAAAGAATGAACTAATGATTATTTTACTATCTGGCTTTGCAGAAATCACACATATAGCTCTTCCATTCACGTCCTTTTACACCTGCACAAATATAAGGGACCCATCCACCACAAGAGATGAACTTATACTATTTTTTCCCGCGTCGATCACTTGCTTTTGAAGATCAACAATACAGACACTCTTCATAACAACTATCTTCGGTATCAGTGGACACAAGACACAGAGGAACTGGATTCCTAATTTCATTTTTTTCAATGGTTTCTTGAAGAGTTTCCTTTACTTTTTTTTCTCATTATTAATTAAGCAATTAAATGACTATCCTAGATTTTTAGTTATTTTTTTAATTTGACGTACAGCTGTTACTGTCTTTCTTTTATTTGCGTTTTGATTTTTAATCTGGCGTGTCTGTTGCGATCATTGTCTTTCCTTCATTATTTTCTAATTTGCTTTCTCTTTTTTCGATCTTCGGTCTTAGGTCTGACAAATTTCCTGTTTATTGTTTGGTGTTGCACAAATACCACCAGAAGATCCAGGAACTGAGTTAGAAACTGCTGGGTTTGAAGTAGAAGTAGAACAAGAAACGGAAGAAGCAGAGGATTCAGGGTTCAAAGATGCAGATGGCTCAAGAGCTGAAGAAAAAGAGGATCCATGGGCTGAAGAAGTAGAAGACCCAAGGGCAGAAGATGTAGCACCCAGGTGGTGAAGTATGTAAATGTCTATCAGTTACGTAGGGAAGTCGTCATCAGTAAAAACTGCTTCATTGAAGGGATCTATTCCTGATTTACGGAAGCCAGACAAAACATTGTTTGAAGTAAATGCTCGAGGACATGCTATGCCTAACGTCTCTGCAATGCTGTAGGCATCAAAAGTTTTCCCTTTGTTGTTGAGAAGCCACGCTTCAACAGCTTGGTTATAATATGTCTTCAACGGACCGTAAACAGAAAGGTTTAAAGGCTGTAATATGTGCGAGGTATGAGTGGGAAGATAACCAAAACAATACCTGAATCAGAAGCCTTATCAAGGGCATCAGGAGATATGTGGGTTTCATGCTTATCTAGTATTAACAACACTTTAAGGAAAACACAGGATTCTCTCGTTGAAATGAACCTGCGGATAAGCATAGGAGCAACGAGTTGCCAACAGCATTCACCAAAGCAATCGCTGTAACTAGGGGGCCCTAGTTTCCCTTTCGGGGTAGCACTGCCTATTTGTTTAATTACTTATAATATTCGAATCAACCATATACGTGCGACTACACAGAACTGTATGATGACTAGATAACTACAATTGGTTATCATCTTATGAAGTATCTATAATTTTATATTTCATCTTCTTTCTACTGTTAATAATGAGAATATTCAAATAATTCTTTTATTAATTAATGACAACTCCGTTACTGACTACCGTAAACCAAAAGGATGAACGACTTTACACAATACCACATACCATCACAATACCATTATAAAAATATTATTGTTTAGATTAAATATATGATTTATTATTAAAGGAGAGAATTAGAAAAAACAGCTATACCACGAAACTTTAAAGGGAAAACTCACAAAAAAGAGGTCACAGTAACATAGTGTCCTTCTGCAATTACAAACTACAGGATAGTTTCTCTCAGCTATCGGTCTTCATTACAGTAAGGTTTTATTGCTTCAGGTCTCTCCTTTCATGGATTTTAAATAAAAATCGAGATTTAGAAGTGTCCGCCTTAGATAACACTGCAAGAAATTTGATAGAAAATGAACAAAGTATGCAATCTATTTACCTAAATTAGGTTAGGGCCATTAATCTTTTGATTTTCAAGCTTTATAATGTACATTGACAATGAGTAAGAATGTATACATACTTTTTCCTTTAATGATTAAAACTTTTTCCTAAATATTTCTGAAACTTTCATGCGATATAAAAACTTGATAAAAATGCATGTATAGATAACTAGTCTATAACCATTAAGATGCATTAAGTGCATTTATCTCTTATGCTTTAGATACAAAGTTTTTAACTTTAAAGACTATCTTGGAAAATGTTTACAAGATACTCCTGGAAGATCTAAAACTACATCACAATAAATAAATAAAGTCATGGCTAAAAAGTTCATAGATTTCATTTACCAATTCAGATACTTTTTCGTCATGTCTTTCAAAACTTCTAAAGATTATAAAATATAAAGCAAGCAAATCCTTGCTTATTTACTGTTTCTGCTTACTTTCTATGTTTTTTTTTCTTGGACGGCACACAAAACCCAAAAGGGTTAAAATATAGCTAACCTAGCAGGGAACATATCACGGAAACGCAATCGAAAACGCAATGTCGTTTCAAAGTACTGCCATACTTTTTCTTGGAGAAAAAGTTGAGTCATCGGCTTGAAATGCTAAATTATTGATTTGAAAATGTAAAAAAGGACGCGCACACAGAAAGCGAGTGTATTGTAACTTTTAGTACTTCAACTCATACACATTTGTATTTGTAGAAGCATATGTAAAATACATACAATTTGTATTTCATAGACGCATGAATTATTTAAATGAAATTAAATATTTAAAAGATGTGCTAACTTACATATAGGTACGTCAACGAGTAAGAAGTGGCTGGTAAACTTTCTTCTTTAGTGAGTACCCCCTCCACTTCAGTCCGGTTAAGTGAAATTAAAGTGAAAAAGTATGTGTATCGACATTTGCTTTTTCATTCAGCTTAAATTTCAAGCTGAGATTTCAAATTTTAAGCTTTTTCAGACTTAAATGCATCTTTAATGCGCATCTCACGTTTTAATGCCACAGATGATGCCTCAAAATTACGGGGAGTTAGAGTTTCAGAGATTCAGAAACTCAGACACGTTTAGGATTTTTAGACATCATTTCTCAGATTTTCAAAAATCAACTAATCGAATTGTCAACTTTCAGATATCCAGGACCTTCCTATTTCAAGACACTGGAGATATCATGATATTAAATTATAATGATCTGCTTTTAATTTTAGTTATAAAATAGGGAATTCACAGATCTAAGGGCCAATGTTTCAAGATTTCAGGTGTTAAAGCGTCACAGTTTCAAAATTTCAATTGACCAAAACTATAAATTCTATGATTCTATTCTATTAATAGATGAAATTGCATAGTCTCAATTCTCTATTCTTCGATTTTAAACATTAACTAAGAGTTTTAAATATTACTAGAACACTAATATGATAAAACTGCAAAAGATTAAAATATTAAAATAATTTCGGAAGAGTTTCAAACTGCACATAATCCTATTTAAGATTGCAAAATTCCCATACAATAAACTATCATGGTTTTGAAATATCGTAGTTCTAACCCAGTAAACGCATAGACGTTGAAGAAATGTTTTTATAACGTATGTTCGTTGAAATAACGTTATACGTTGAATATGAAACGTTGGTATTTGGTTGATTTTAAACGGCTTAGAAAAGACGTTTCTTAAATGTTTGTAATCGACCTATTATTATCAACAAATTAGTGAGTTTGCTACGTTCATTCATAATAGAAAATTTAAGGTGCATGTATTTTTATGTTGCCCGTGGTACATGGATGAAAAGAAAATTGCAGTTATCCTGCTCTTTTCCAAAATCTGAGTAAATAATAGCTGAGGTTTTATTTATTTATTTATTTTTGGGCTAGGAATCAGGATGGCGAAGCATCTTTCGAACCTCATGGCACCGATTGCTATGATCATTGAGTCTGGGAGAATTCCACCCTCAGCAGGGATTTTTATCGTGCCAAACATTGCATTGACACGAGACCTACAGTCTTAGTTTCTGTTCAATAAGAAAGCATACTTTTTATTATTTCTCCGCTATGAAAAATTACCAACTTGGCCGGGGATCAAACCTGCGACCCTTGAATTATGAAGCACTTGGTTTTATGAATTTTCCACCACGATCTTCGAAGTTATAGGCGTGGTATGCCCTTGACAGTACTACATTTATAGTCTACCCGTTCTAGACTACCGGTGTGTACCGGTTAGCGTGAAGTTGTCTTGAGCGTAGAGGCTATATATTCGCTTCAACTCCCTTTAAGTGTAGTGGATCTAGAGCTCTATCGAATACATATATAGTAATGATCTGAGCGACATTTAAGAACCCAGATAACTGGTGGCATGTAATTTCCCATTAGCTGGAATCTACTACTTCCAGCTGGAATAAACCTCACTTGGATCGTTCATCATCAGATTAGGTCAAACCAGCTGATTACCCTACGGTGAACCATGAGAATAACTTCATCTTTCAGGTAAGAATCCAATCCACCGACACAGTACTTATGTCTATAGAGTTTCCTCCACAACGTTAGTGAGTAGCCGTCGAGAACACTTACGTGAATCTCTATCACACATGATTTTCTGACTTTGTCATCAATTGAGCTGTATATAAATAGGAATGACCCCGTTGTTTGGCCTACAAGTTATTATGATTGATATTGATAACAATAAATTGATTTATATGAGCAACAGACTTCGGTAGTAGCACAGTGATGATATATACAAAATATAAGCTACCTACCTTTACTCTTAAACAAAATTTTGCTTCGGCTAATTGCAAACGTGGTAAAAAATCAAAATCTCCACCACACCGAGACTTTCAGGGAGGTCGCTTGAATAGGGCACTAAATAAATATAGATCTAGAAAACACAAGTAAAGTATAAAAAATATATAAATCAAATTTTCTTTTAATTGAAATGACAGAAACTTTATTTAAAATTAAACACAAACAACAAAAGAATTAAAAAAAATAAAGAAAATAAATTTTGGATGTCATGAACAAATGAAAAATCAATCCTAAGATAGTTAATGCCTTTTATTCGAGAAGTAATATTTCTGGCATCATAATAATCTTAATTACTAAATTTATTTAAAAATAAATAAATACCTTAAAATTTTTAAATCAAATTAATATTTGGCGCCAACAATTTGCCAACTGAAATTGTAACAACACAGCAGTTCTCTGTTTTCCATATGGTTTAATACAAAAATGGTGGAAGCACAACCACCTACCTTTCTTTCAAATAATCTCTAAATAAATGGTATTAATAAATAAAATTAAAATTCAACTGCTTGCTTGAAATATGGAAAGTCCATTAAATGATTAAATTTTTTAAATTCCCTTACAACATCCAATTATAACGAAAGTTAAAAGTTCCATTATCCAAATAAAACTTTCTTGTAATTAAATATTATTCCGCAAATAAATTCACAGCACTGATTGTTATATTAATTAAATGTAATTATTATTAAAACAAATAGTCAAATTCAAAGATCTTCGATGATTATTAAACGCTTTGACATTTCACCAAATATAACCTAACATTTTGACGTTTGGTTTGTTTACAAAATTATCAAACTAACTACATAACCTTGTTTTTTTTTTAATTTTTGCTCTCAACATGTTTGTACTGTTTGCAAGATCTAAAATAACAGAGAGGTCTTTTTATACCCTTTTTGAAATAAACGAATGCTTTAATGATATTTCTGATGAAAAACAAAAGAACTTTAAGAACTAAATACAACATAATTGTATTTTAACTATTAGTTATTCTTTAAACAAATTCAATAAATGGATAGCCAAGAAAACTTTTTAATGATATATGACACTTATATTGACATAAAAAATAAGGTAACTAGAAAGAGTCAACCAAAACACATTTCCTGCTTCACTATCAAATAACTAAATTTAACTTAATTACTTAAGATTACCTAGATACATTTTCTTATCTTGATAAAATCCATCCTTACATCCTAAGTAACATTATTTATATTTTTAGATATCAAAACCATGAAAATAATAGCTAAATTACATTATTTTAGATTGCTATGCAAAACTCAAAAAGTTACATTTATTTCAATGTTATCTTCTACCGAAAGCAACCCCAACATTCAAAATTGTTTTAAATTGTTCCCAAAAAACTGCTTGACAAAACAGCATTAAAGCATTTTAGCCACAAATTATATAATCTAACTAAAGAAGAAAATTTAATAATTTCACTATCTCGTTAACTTGGAACATAATTTCTTTACATTAATAAAGCAGGTAAGATAGCAAATACTTGCATACATCATCACTATCATGCACCTTGTCTGTTTTAGATCAAAACTTGCCTTTAAATGGCCACAATTTTATTTTTTCTTGCATATTTAGGTAACGATTTTACATTGTTAGCTGAACAATGAAAATTTGCCAAGATTGTAAGAAAAATCAACTTTAAAATTTATCTTTTTATTGCCTAGTATGTTCTAGAGTGCGTCTTTATTAAATTAAAACCTTGTCTTTGGCTTCATAAAAAATTGTTGAAATTAGATATTTTTCACCTTGAGGTTATTCAACCCATCTAACATCTTGTTGAAAACAATTTTTCCTGGGGTGCATACTTTCTATTGCATATCATATATATGCAATTTTTCTAGAACATTTAAATATGTAGCTTTTATTGTTAAGTGTCTTATTTCAAACCTCCTGCGTAAATTTGTATTAAATATAATTAACAATAAAATCTACATGTTATAGAAAAAATTTAAAACAGAGCATCTAAAAGATATGCAATATTTTTGTACGTGAGTGTATTTAAGTGAACTTCGTTAAGAGTTTTTATAATGAAGTTCGAAATTATTAAGTAACACAAAATACATAACAATACTAATAGCTAAAAGACAAACAAAAATTAAATCCTTTAAGCATTCTCAAGAGTGTGGTATTCTCCTCTATATGAAGTAAATTGGATATCCATAATGTATAGCAAACATCAAGAAATCTTCCGCAATGTAGACAAGTAATATTTTACGTCATAAATGAGACAGATAATACTGGTAGTCTATTACTATACGTTTTCATCGTTTTCCGGGTCAAAGAACATATTTGTCAAGCTTTCTTGGTTAATCTCCCTTTTTCGTTGTTTGCTTATACAATAAAAATCTCGGGATTTAATTCATGTTACTTCTGTGAGAGTAAGCCAGACAGAATTATTAAATTGTCTAAAATAACCAAATTTATAGAGGAAACCGCAAAATTTAAAAAATATATTTAATGCATGAAGGAAAACTAGGAAAAGCTCGCAGTTAAGATTTAATATTTAGGAAGAGAATAAAATAAAATAAGTTTTTTATACAATGACCTCACATATTTTTTTCTAGATAGGTACATTGTTTCTTGAATATTCTTGAAATAGATGGAAATGAAGTTCAATAGACTGCTATAGATTTCCGTAACAGGGAAATAATCATAAGGGTTTTTGTCGATGACATTACCGTCTGCTAGAGGTTTTTCAGTACCGAAATGAATAAAGTTGTTTTTCAGTTTTGTATAGATTAAATTAAGGTATGCCTTTCGGTAATTAATAACTGTTTGACTAGTTAGTTGATTTGATACTGCCATCCTGAGATGTCTCTGTAAAATAGAAGAGCAACCCCGAATAAAAATACGCACACTGTTCCTGCAGAAAATTGACCCAATTTCGATGGCTAATTCAGGAGAAAATGTTGTGCATAGAATATTTGATACACTCTTCTGCAATTCTGCAAATTTTATTATACATAAACTTGGCCCAATTTTCTGCAGAGAACCTTAGCAGCATTCTATCGAGTTCAATATATTTATTTTTATTGAGGACAAACCATAAATATATTAACTCAGTAAGTTTCCTCGCTAATTATAAAAATGGGTAGTATTGACGAATTCCTAAAACAATTCTTTATAAAAAAGGTAAAAGAAGGTCAATGTTCAATAATGAATAAGGTGTATTGACGTGAGAGCAATGCCCACCTAAAGGTTAACAAATAACACAGATTCATAGAACCTCACTGGTAGTATTTTATAAATTGCTAGGTACGATGCGACAATGTCAAATATTCTGACATCTACAAAAAGTGGCGCTTTAACTATTTAAACCATTTTTCTTTTAAATATTAAATAATCACTGAATAATTTCAGATGCAACAGGTTGCCTAATGCATTGTTGAATAATACATCCAGTTTCCTTACTCATGCATAAATGACCTAAATATGCGCTTAATCCATAATTCTCTACTTGACCTGTAGGTAAATAAACCCTCTAATGTTTCCTTATTTGTTAAACAGAGATTGAAATATGAACTGTAGTCGGAAACGACTTTGCAGTTTCCTTGTCGATCTTTGACGTATTATGAAATATCTTTTCCTTTTCTCCATTTTCTAGTTCTGTATTGGTTGTTCCACAAAAGTTATCAAAAGCGTTTGAAAGTATGAAAAAAATTCTTATTTGGTTTTTTGTTAGAAAATCTCTTATGAGAGTCACTGATTGGAATTTAAAAGAAAAAAAAGAAAACTTTATTTAAAACTGGCAAAACTTAACATTTAAATATTTATCAAACTTCTAATGCAGAACCTAACAATTTTGTTGCGATCAGTGTGGAATTGGAGCAATTGTGGGATTATAAAGTGGGAATAATAAAGTTACACGAAATTACAAATATGATTGATAATATGACGGATATTATTTATGTAGTATATCATACGGATTTAAGGTGCGTTGTAAATACCTAAAATATAAAAACCAAGAGAAAAATTATAAAATTATTCAAATATTTAATTATCAAAATACACGGTAGATTCGTATGAAATACAGCCTCCTACAAAAGATTTATTAAAAATAATACGTTGCGTCCAAAAATTAGAGAGCGGTTTTGTATGCACTTAAACGAGCGGACTGTTTTATGCTGCACTTTTATTAATACAAATAGGTCATTTTTACATCAAAAAAGACCAACGAACGAAAATGGAAGAAAGATATGTCTTAAATATTTCTATTAATTTTATTGTTTAACTATAATTAAATAATTGTTTTAAAAAAGACTTCTGAAAGTCGAAATTAGAAAAAGAATGATGACGTTATCTAATTATAATCGTATTGTTTATAATATGTGATAGTTATTAATATTTGATAATGAATTGTGATAGTCGAAACCAGTCACTAATTTTTAAATAAAAATAAGTTTAGAGAAAGATTTATATTTTATTACCCAATTCCAATAAGATGGCCTTCTTTATACTGTTTCTATTATATATTTATTCCCTTATAAACATGGTTTTATAAAACATACACATGGTCAATTAACTCTAACTGGTTATTTTCTGTCTTCAGAAAAATTTGCGATTAAATTAAATTAAATTCATTTTAATCCACCCCAACGAGTTGATATAGCTATCCTTTAACGGCAAACGACCACCAAAGACATATACAATCTCTGAAAATTACCAGATCTCTAGGGTAGATTCCAAAACTTAACTTAAACCTGAACTGTAAGTATTATTATGTAAAGTATAAAAGCATTTAAAACTATAAAGCTTCTAAAGTATACAAAAACCTCTGCTCCAAAACTGGAGAAATAGAAAGAAACTCCCAGAAGAAAATACAAAGACTAAAATAGAAGAGGGATCTTCTATGTTTGATCTGCCTCTGTTGCTTTTTATCTCTTGTGGCCTTCAAGTACTGTTGACTCTGGCAAAGTGTCATGCCCACTGCCACTCGTTTTGTTTGTTGTCTGGTCCAGGTATTAGTGTTTCGGTCGTTTAGTGTGAGTCCCAATTTTTCCAAAGACCCAAGTTTCTGTGCAGTTGTTTTCGTTAGGTTCCAAATGATTGGAAACCGTCTCTCTTTATCTGTTTTCTCGACCAATCTACCATTTGGAAGATACTTTCCATCACCTCGATAAACAATTTGTATTGGAAGACACTCTGATCTACATGTTTGCATTTGTATACAATATATAGAGAAAGATAATACTACACCAGTGATGCCTGAATGGGACGGGCGACCGACGGGCACTGATGGATATTCCTCCGTCCGATCAGTTATTCTTCACTACACGCCCCCCGTCAGAATATATATGACGGTCAAGAATGCTTGCTGATATTATTTATCTCGTTGTTACACCTGTTCTTATCTATTTTATTAAGTAAAACTGATTTTAAAATTTGATTTGAAATTTTTAATATCAAGTAAGAAAAGTAATTTACATAATAAAAATGTAAATGTAATCACTTGCCCATTACCTGAGTAGCAAACGGTATATTGTTAATTAAGGCGATGCATCTACTATCTATTTGACATTTCCTCAAAGAATTGAAGATGAAGATTGTAAGATTTCTACTGAGTTGAATGCTTTTTTATAGTCCATAAAAGCGGTGTATAATGCAAGATTGTACTCATTGCTTTTCTCTATTAGCAAGGTCTTAATGTGGTCGCAGGTATATAAAAATTTATTCGAATGCCTGTTTGCTCATACGGTTGAAATAAGTCCTTAGTAACTGTGCGCGCGACTATTTTGTACATATCAGAAAGTAGCCTAGGTATAGTTCTGTAATTATCATGTTATGCTATATCGCCCTTTTTGTGCATTAAAAGAACTGCAGCTGTATGCCATGATTTTGGGATTTCGCTTTTTTTTCTAAGAATTTATTGTATAGGGCTATAAGTTCTTCATTTAGTTGACTTCCCGGTCATTTTGATTAGTAGTATGTTGTTCGATCCTGGAGCTTTGTTTTATTTTGTTTTATACAGTGCTTTATTGTTAAACTCGTCTTCGATGATTTCTTAGATCTCTGCACAGAGAAAAATGTATTTAAATTTCATCGACAATTGTGTGGTATTGTAAAACAAATTGGTCTTAAAAATGTGACAGGGACAATTTGTGTAGAATTATAAAACAAGATTGTGTCATTTAGTTTGTCAAGATTTTTTAAATAATGTTTTCAATTTTTTGTAAGGATGTGTATAAACTCAAATATAACATTTTGTGGAAGTCAATAGTAATTTTGTAGAATCAAATGAATAGTTGTCTATAAGTTTCCATAACAAATTGCGCTACTTATTAAAACAGAATGTGTAATGTTGTTGCATACAATTTTATACAAAATTGCACAATTGTTGCGCTAGTTGTGCCACAATTGCTTAATAGTATTTAACACAATTACTTGTTCACATTTATACAAATTGTGCAATACTCTGGCACAAATATTCTACACAGAAGGTTAGGTATCACAAATAAAATATATATTTTTACATATATTAAAATATATGTAACTAATACGTATATAACTATACAATGTATAGTATATACCGGTATAACACTAAAATTTCCTTTTGCTATCGCCTGTTTATATATAAATCTCGAATTTACATTAATAGCGACAATTACAAGTGGTGACATCTATAAGATGTCATCCATAAACTTTGCGAAACACAATAATTAGTAGCAAGCAGTTTGAACACTGGATTATGATTTCATTCAAACAAAGTATTGTATTTTTCTAAACATTTTTTACAATTATACTTCAACATAATATGCTAGCTTATCCTCTACAACATTGTTCCAAAGAATGCAGAACTAAATCTGACTGTGTTAAATAATTGTCGTACGTTCCTGTTAGACAATTCAGTAATGAAAACCTACACAACGCTGGACAATACGATTCTACAATTATAATATAAATTTCTCCAACACCGTTTTGAACAATATTGTGCAAAGTTCTTATGAAGTATTTCTCTCTGTGTGGTGAACCTGCATTTTGTATCTTTCGTCCCTTTCCTTTTTAGCATGTGTTGCATTAGGTGTTTGCAGTATTAAAATGCAGCCTATTTAATGTATCGAACTATACAAATTTAAAGATTTGTATAGTTTCGTATTAATATTAATATTAATACGAAACTATACAAATCTTTACAGTCTACAAATTACAAATTACAAAAATTACAAATACAGTCTAATGCAATTTGTATAGTTTCGTATAATTCGCTATTTCATTCAGTATGCCAGACCTGTTTGTCAGAGCTTCCCTTTTTCAGTTATTGATTCTAATAATTTCGTTTTTTCGGCAATCAATTCCTTTTTGATCGCCCTGGGTCCTTTATGAGGTCCATGAGTTTCTGAGTGTTGTGTTTTCTCTTGTCTTATATTATTTAAAATTTATACGATTCACCAAGCCTTGATATGGTAGGGCGGGGTTGCTAAATTATGGGATATCCTAGGCAGACCCAGTTTCCAAGTCCCAACCACACTTGAGGTTAGACTCGTCCGGACAGTGAAAGCTCGCAACCTGGACTAGGGGGAGATGGGACTCCCTTGGAGACGGACTCCGACAGTCGAGCACCATAATAGCCTGGAGAGCTAGTAGTGGGTGGATAGGCAATCTACTGGTAGCTGTTACAAATGTAACTAACGCGTTAATTGTGCGTAAATGAATTAGTTATCCCCTAAGGGGGACCGTGGTTATAAGCTAACGCAGGTGGGCCACGTTAAATAAAACTTTGGATATCTGTCTTATGTTATTATAAAATGAATAGTTAAGATATATTCTGCGCTAATAAGTTAACGGCGCTTCTTTGTCCTTTTTATACTGCTTCTGCAAATGCGATCGTTGAATGAAACGTGTCTTTACCGTTCAGGTTACTTCTAATATTACCAAGAAAACAAGCGGACTAAAGCTAGTTTACTTGAAATGAGCTCACTCAAAATTAGTCTAATCGAATTTTGTTCACAACGAGAATAGCCTTGAAATTGATTTACAGGCGGTATTTGAGTAATCGAAATTTGTTCACTCCAAATTATGGAAAGATTCAATAGCTGGTTCGTAGTGTGAAGTACATTAATAATGTAAATTTAAATGAGGTCTTTAAGACAGTTACATAGCTGTCTGTGTATTTCTAACTTAAATATGTTAGTAAATGCCTGAGAATAGGTCAAAGAAAATTTCCTAGGTGGTGCAAGTTCTGTAACATCTTAGGTTGAAGACACCTATGTTTTGGGGGTGTGCCGGGCAGATCACAAGAGGAAAAGGCGTTCTACCGTTATTTTGGTGGGTTATCGACAATACTGAAAAATGTATACCTACTCAAAACCCAGAATGTTATTGGGTCATGGTAAAACAGAATTTGGGGGCATATTGTTGAGAGCTAATCATTTTATCAATGAGGAGCACATTACTTGTAATCATAAGAATTTTCATAGTTGAGCCGAGACCAAAAGGTTCTACAGTTGTATTAAAGATTCGTTGACTTATGTAATGAAACTCATGACCACAAACTTGCAATTCTAAAGTTGCATAAAATTTCTTAAATATCGTAGTGGTTTTCATTTAACAATCCGTTTCACGTTATTAATTATTATCTACAATTTAATAACTACAAATTCTGGCGGTACATTACTTTTGATAGATCAATTGCCGGCTGTAGATTAATTCCAGGCAGGTGAATTTCAGCTGTAGGCCCATTTGTAATACACAAATCCCGATGTTGGACCCTAGTGTAGAACCATTTCAAACGGGCAATTTTAGTGCGGATGAATTTCACATATACGAATTTTGGTCTTTTCGAAGAGAAGTATGTCTGCTACTGATATCGATGTTTAATATATAGGTAATATATTGGGCACACTTCGAAATTTTAATATAAGATATAAAGAGCACGTGCGTTTACGTGCGTTGCGTTGCTACATAATTAACATCCTGAAAAATCTAATTACGCCAAACACCTTTTAGAACGGAATCACACAATGACTACTTAAACTAATATTAAATTCCTACATTTTTGTAATAACAAATGCAAATTAGACATTTTACTAGCTTTTAGATATACAAACACAAACTCAGGGCATCTTTAATGAATGAACTAATTGAGCTCAGTAATTCTCCGTTACTGGAAGTGTTTGATATTAATTAATGTTTATTATTTTTATTTTTTTATTTATTTATCTATTTTTTGTAATTACCCTAGCGACGTGTTTGTTTATATTTATATCACCTTTGATAATGACAGCTTAGCTGTTGAAACGATTGTCAGATAGATTATAATAAACTTGTGAAACTTTTACTTAGGCTAGAAACAAAAAAATCTCCATTTTACTCCATGCGCAAGGTATGCAAATACACACAAATTATAACAAACAAACATAGGTATAAAAAAAATTGTTTTAGTTTGGTCGTTAGTAATGTAGGACTCCTCCAAGTTTTAGCAAAGGGATTAGCAAATAGCAACAAATGTAAACCTTCAACCGTAATTTCCATGCAATACAAAACTTGTTTTTAGTTAAAGGCCAGGACACGAAAGAATAACAGACAAATTATTAATTCCTTGTATGGACCAGTTTTAAGTTTTATTTCGCATTATATTTATTGTCGAAATAAAACTAAAAACTGGTCAAAGAACGAATTAAGAATTTGTTTATTGTCGTTCCGTTTCTTAAAGGCCTTTAAGTAGAAACAAGTTTTGTATTTGCATAATATTAAAAAACGCGTGGAATACAATCACATAATATTTTTTGAAAATCTCATGCTCCTATAACTTTAGAATTACTCGAACATATTATCTTTACAATATATAATTTACAAGGTACAGGGTGTAATTGTTACTAGGTTACCACTTTTAGATTCTGTTTCTGGTGAAGAATTTACAAAATAATTAGACTAATTCAAGCATTTCTAGTTTTACCCTCTTTTAATATGTATCTACTATTCAGTTTTTTTCTAGAGTCTTCTGACTTTGCAAGCGTATTGCTCGTAAACCACTGAACCAAATTCAAAATATTTTAAAAACGAGCAAATAGTAATTTATTTTTACAATATACAACAGGATACTATTATGCTTCTAAGTGGTATACTTTTGTTTTTATCGAACGATACGTAATAAAAGGTACCCATTTTTAGGGACAATTTCATTAAAAGTAAGTTAAATAATTTTTTTCTCAGAAAGTATATGCCATATATCTATGAGATTTTTGTAGGGGTTAGAAATAAAACCTTGCGGTTCTTATGCTTTAAATTTTCAGACAAAAATAAAACCATTTTATCTAAAATTTATATGAATAGAAAGCGAACTATGTTTTCTCGTTTATTAATAGAGATAGCGTCAATATCTTTTCGCTAAATCAACACTTTAAAAGTTTTAAAGTTTTAAAAGACGCCAGGGCAATGAAGAGACTTTTTACATATGCATCTTACAACGTTTTACCTACGATCATAACGCTTTATTAGAGTATTCAATTTATTTAATATGTTTTTAAGATTAGTGACATATGTTATGTATATCAGCGTGCTTTGATTATTACGTGCTAAGTTGTTTAACAACCAGTCTGTAAAATATTCCTAAATCATTTTTTCTACAGCTGTCAAAAAATGATGACATTTTTTCATTAATATCCATATTCAAAATGCCACTTTGGTTTTATTTACTTGACAACGTGCACGAAATGTTTTTCGCTCTAAAGCCAAAAATCATTATGCGATATGCATATTTGAGCAATTTCGTTTCCGTAGCAACAACGAAACTGTCCTCTTTGCAGTAAAATAAAAATTTCATTATGTTATTTTTTATGATTTTTTTTGTATTTTTTCAATTATTTTAATAACGCTGTATAAAAAAACGTTGTGTGCAATACGTGCTCGAAATGACTCAAAATGGTCTCGAATGAGTTTTTGATTCGGCTACGCCTCGTCAAAAGACTTTCATTCTTGATCACCAAAGTAGCATTTCGCGCACTATATACACAAATAACTACATACATATCATATCTAGATACATCTATTGTTAACATTAGCGTGCAATAGAAATTCTATAATTTTATAAAAGTTTTATAAGTTTAGTTGTAAATTTTCTTGGAACAAGTAGTGTTGTGCTGTACTCGCTTGTGAAGTTTTCTTATAATATTCCTATTTGAGGTTTTTAAGTGGGTTAAAGATTAATTATTTTACGTAATTGAAGTTTTTATACACAGGAAATCTAATTTGATTGGGATTTAATCGCTACATTTCCAAGGTATTCCTCTAAACTAATTTATTCATTGGGTTTCTTTTTCTAACAATTCCTTCTTTTCCTTAATATGAGAGCCAATTCCTATCCCTCCGGACCTCAGTAATTCGGTATGTAGGAGTTTACGATGATAAATTGTTAATTAATGCAGAATTCTCTTTTAGGTTATTTTTTACGCTACACTTTTACGATACACTTTACGTAACGTCTTTTTGTTACGCATCTGGTTACTCTTGCAGAAAGTTTTTTTCTGGGGAGTTGGTTTTGCTTATCGGCTACTTTTCAGAAAATCAGCAGCATTTAAAACATCACGTGTATTATCGAGTCTAAATTACATACATCAAAAAGACAAAGATACACAACATCCTGCACACCAATTTCCGCTCATCTTTTAAACGGTATAAAAATTCTTCTCTTCTCATTTCGGGTTATGTATTCAATATAAACTTAGATTTTTTTTGTATTTGTTGCGTTTACACAGTTGCCAGATTTACTTTAAAATTACCTTTTCTGCGGAAATCATAAGTAATATAATTTTTTGTTTAGCTCTAAAATAAATTTGATTGACTGTTTGATTTTAGTATTTAAAAACTATTTGCTTATTGTTGTAAAATACTGATTTATTTGACTCCAATTTGAATGATTTAAAAGATTAATTTTAGAATTATAAGAACTGAATAATATCATTATTTATATTGATAGGGGTTATTTGTGAAATAATTGCTAAGGATCTGACTTTTGTGTGATCTATTATAATTTTAATTTAATTCTTTGATTATGTTATCTTGTAGCAGATGTTTGTCGGGACCAAAATTTAGTAAAGTAAGTTTTATTCTCACTATAATATACTACTTCTTATTAATACGACGAGCTAGCCGGTCAGGATGTTCCCGTTATAAGGTTCACAATAGGAACTGTCTAGAATTATCTACCAGAGTAAATTTTGTATTTTAAACGTTCCCAAGCAAAGAATAGTTTTATTTTTTATTTATTTTATTTTATTTATTATTGTAACCAACAGATCACTTGATCCAATTACAGGTTATTATTCTTTAAAAAAATATACAATTCAGTGGCGTGCGGTCCATGGAAGCAATGGAAGCAATGCTTGCCTTGAGAATTTATTAAAAATAAAAACAATGCTAACAAAAATACTTTTGTAAAATTATGGTTATCGTTTATTTAAATTGAAATATTTATCAAATTAAAGCTCAATATCAACTCTGTACAGCAAAAAGTATAATTATTTAGAGTACTATTTTAAATTAGGCTCATTAAACTTGCACGGAAAGGTAATACATATTCAAATGTGATACATACACTTAATATAAGCACTGATTACAAATGCTCTTCTCTTAACCTTGGCGTGAATCAGCGAGCGCGGGGTGTTATAATAGACGGATGCTGTTTGGCTGGTTAACATTGTTTGGTCGTAATTTTTATTGTGCTTCGTTCCCAAATGTTCATTTATTATAATTTGGTTATTTGTTCGATTTAGTGTTACTTAAGTAATGTAAATCTGCGAATGAGACTGTATTTTGTCGCATTTTATTATTTTAATTTATTTTTGTTGTTCTTTGTTGTATTTTTTAAAGACAAATAGTTCTATTTAGTTTGGCTGGATGCAAATTTAAAATTGCAATATCGTCACGACTGCAAATTCAACTGCTTCGGTGAAAGGTTCGAGTACCTTCGATATAGCCGAATCGGGACGATTTTTTTGTTCAGTTTGTAAATTATTAATAAAGAATTTTTCGCATACAGTTTTGGAGAGAAATTACAAATTATTAAGAAAGGCAGATCAAAACCAGATCTTTCAAATTTAACAACAAAGATTAAAACCTGTACCGGTATTTTGCTAAGACCGGAAAATTGATACGTAGTAGTAGTTTTTTTTAAATAAAGAATGATAGTCAACAAATTCCATAAGTATAAAGTGTAAAAGTGCTTCTTTGAAAAACTTTTAAGCTTAATAATTATAACACTGTTTTTTATTGTACCTAGCAGGGGCGGATCCAGAGAAGTATTTTGAGGGGGAAATCTTTGGAAAAATAATTGTTTTAATAAATAATAATTAAACAAACATTATTTGTTTCTATTCTATGTAAACTTAATTCTAAATTTGGGGGGGGGGGATTATTCCCTCTTTTTTTGTACAATTCGATTTCCTATACTAAATTTATTATTAACTAACAACGCAAACTTATAACAAAAACTGAACGAACTCATTAGGACCGAAAGGGTTGTGCATGAGTTGGATAGTGTGTGTTATAATGTTTTTTATACATGTGTTATACATATTAACATTTACGTTTAATTATTTTGTTTAGGTATGTATAGTTTTTTTTTAATTTATGTTTTTAAATATATTTTCTTACCTATAAACTATGAACAGAAATTTTTGAATTAATTTTTTTTACTTAACTAATTTTAATACAAACAATACTTAATACAATATACAAACAACATTTATAATGTAACGCAGAGAGTTATAACTAATTATTCAATCTTTAATATTTTAATCTGTTTATTAGTTGTTTCTATTGAAACAATACTTAACATACAACATTAATTTATAATAGAATCAGAGATGATTTACAGCCATTCATTCAATTAGTCTTCGAACATATTTCCTTTCCAGATTGAGGATAAACTGTTTAAATCTGTTTTTTAGTAAGCTGTATGAGTTTATGACTTGAATGTAATTTTTGTATATCTCGGGGAGATTGTTGTAAATTATATGGCAGAGATATAAATACGAGGCTGCTCTCACAGATTTATTGCAAAAAGGGTTTCGACTTTTCCATTTGATTTGTAGCGTGTAGAGTGTTTATAGTTAATTTTTCTTAGAATAATTTTATTTTTATACACAAATATTATTATATTATACACAAACAATTGTGCTAGATCCATTATGTGCAATTCACGAAAAAGTTGATTAGAAGGATAAGTTAATTTTTTTTATAAATAATTTTGAGGAGTTTTTTCTGTAAAATATCTAATTGTTTTACGTGAGTATAAGCGACGACACCCCAACTAAGAATGCCATAACTTAAACGCGATTCTACAAGTGAATAGTATAGAACCTTTAGTAGTGTAAGGTTAAGATAATTTCTTAAGTATTTAAATTTATACAGAAGGCATCGCAACGTTTTGGCAATGTTTTCTACTTGGTGGTTCCATCGCAAATGTTGGTCAATTACAACGCCCAGGTATTTAATTTTTGCAGTTGATTTTATTATAAAGGTATTACTTTTATTTTTTATTTCCAGAGTATTGTAAATAGGAAGACTATTTATATAAGAACCAAAAGCAATGTAGTAGGTCTTTTCTAAATTTATAGAGAGAAGCTTTGCCCTGAACCAATTTATAACTTTTGCAAAGTCTTGCTCAACACTACTTTTTAGCTCTGACCATGAATTTGATGAATATAGTACGGCTGTGTCATCCGCAAAGCTGATGAATTTACCAGCACTCTCAAAGGTAAGTAAATTATTTAAGTAAAGATTAAACAATATGGGTCCAAATACTGTGCCTTGCGGAATACCACACTGTATACTTTTCTTTGTACTTGTTTTATTATTAATTTTTACTATTTGTTGTCGGTCCCACAAATAACTTTTAAATAAATCGAGTGCTACACCTCTAATGCCCACATCTTGAAGCACACGTAGTAAACTAGTATGATTAACAGTGTCAAAAGCTTTCATTAGATCTAAGAAAATGCACAACGTTGGCTTTCCTACATCAACTGCTTTGTACACATCACCTGGCTATTGCGTCATTTGTAGACAAACCCTCTCTGAATCCACACTAACAAGGAGAAAGAATGTTATGCAATTTTACATATTTAGATAGTCGTTCTTTTATGCATTTCTCAAATTTTTTTGCTATTGTTGGTAGTAATAGTAATTATAATTATAAGAATAATAATAAAAAATCCCTCCCCTCTAAAAGTTAATCTCCAGCGAAAGCTGAATAAAGAGAGAGAGAAAAAAATCTATATAATAATATTTAAAATTAAATAATAACATTAATAATAAAAGTTTATGGAAGTTACAATTGTAAATTGGCATCGTGTTCAGCTAAATGGGCTTTTAGAACAGTTTTAAACTGATTTAGACTTATTATAAATATATCACAATTTGTAGCGTAGTGATTGAAAGTTCGAGACATTCTGAGTAATGGCGAATTCATAAAATAATTTGTCTTCGCTGTGGTAATATGAAAAGAATTTGTAATTCTAGAATTATATGTAGGGGCTTTAAAAGATATGTACTGCAACATGCATGGGCTATCAATGAGATGACGCACAACTTTATAAACAAAAATCAAAGCCGCTAAATTACGTCTGCTCTTTAGAGAGAGATAATTAAATTCTGTTCTCAAAGTCATCGTTGGCATACTTCTTATAATACACGAATCTGAGAAAAGATTTTTGAATTTTTTCGATTTCATTAACCGAGTTAAAGTAAAACGGTGACCACACCACTGAGGCATATTCCAAATGACAACGAACGAATGTATTAAAAAGTGTAATAAAAGTATTTATTTTTTTAAACCCCCTAGAATTTCGTATTATAAATCCTAGTGCACGGTAGGCTTTTTTTGTGCTGAAATCAATATGGTTGGTGAATGTTAGTTTATCATCAAATATTACGGTTAAATCTCGAATACTGTTTTTACGTTGTAATGTATCATCACCTAATGTGTAAGTGTGGTTTATTATCAAGGTTTTCCTTGTAAATGATATTACACAACATTTCTGAGTATTGAAAGAAAGTTTATTATCTAAAAACCAGCTATATATACGATTTAAATCGTTTTGTAAATATGTGCAATCGTCTTTGGTGCGTATTGCGTGGTAAATTTTAAAATCATCAGCAAATAATTAAAATTTTGAATGATGAATAACCTTAGTTAAACTATTTATCATTATCAAGAACAACAGTGGACCTAAATTGGAACCTTGCGGTACCCCCGAATACGTATCGAAAACTGTAGATGTTGCAACTGTAGAAAGCAATATGTGGTTTATAGTGGTGACTATAAACCACATATTGCTTTCTACCTTTTAAGTAGGAAACAAAAAGTTCTAACAAATTAGAAGAAAAACCAAATTCATGCATTTTTGCAATAGAATATCGTGATAAACTCTATCAAATGCCTTTGAGAAATCTGTATAAACTGCATCCATTTGAAAATTGCTATTAATGGTGTCCATAACTTCTTGAGTAAAAAGAACCAAATTAGTGCATGTTGATCACTTTGGCATAAAACCATGGTGCAGTGATATATATTGTTTTACATGATTAAAGATGACATCATATAAAATTGATTCAAAAATCTTTGCTGGTGCTGAAAAAAGTGCAACAGGTCTATAGTTTCCGACATCACATCGACTCCCTGATTTAAAGACTGGGCAGACTTTGGTTACTTTCCATTATACAGGAAAAGTATTAGATGATAATATCTTGTTATATATGTTGACTAAAGGTCTTATAAAGTAATCTGCACAGGCTTTAAACAGGTAGGGGACAACCCATCAGGGCCAACCGATCGCTTAGATTTTAATCGCTTTAAAGCCTTCTCTACGTCGTCTCTAATACATGCATTGTAGTTTCTTTAGAGTACTTGTACTAATTAAAATATGTTGCAAAATCTTCAGCGATTGAAGTATTAGTTGTCAATACAGTTCCATTGTATGTCATCTCACCGACATCATGCTGATTGCTAGATTTGGAAGCTTTTACAAATGAATAAAAAGAATTAGGATTTAATTGGTAAATTATTTTCCATTATTAGTTGGGTACAATATCGGAAAAACGAGCTGGCGAATTAATTTGTCAGGAAGGATACCTTTGTCAGACAATCTTGAACAATCTGATAATAATTATGAGCTCAAAATAATATCATTACCCACCATTTTCAGATTCTTTACATTTCTTGCCGTTTAAATTTCCGTCAATAAAGAAATGGCCGTTGTTTTATTCCTGCATATCATACACTGATTTTCTGGGGATACTGTATTATGTTGGTATTTGTCAGATAGGGATTATTTCTAGTTTACTATCTACAGTTTTTACTATTTTTATTACGGTAATGCAAAATTGACTTTGACATTCTGGATCAGTAGCTCTTAGTTTTTAGCGATTTAAAAATGTGTACGACCTAAAATGATGTTTCTTTAGGAATCTTAACACAATAGACCTATCAACAATACATATTCTGGCTATACGATTTGAACTTAAACTTAAAATGTCATGTACTTCCGTCAAAATATACATATATTACTTATCTACCCAGCATATTAATAAAATTATCCTTGAAAAAACTCTAGGAAGCAGGAATTATAATAAATTATTTATAAACATATTTAATTATGATATTGCTTAATGGTGAGGTAATCAAATGCACTACCCTGTATAATAAGAATAGTTATATAAGGACATCTAGGCAGAATAATACAGACAAAGATTGATTGTAATATTTTCGGGGAATTTTGAATTGAATGATCACTTTCAATCTTCTTTATCAATTGAATGTACTTTTATATGAAATGAATGGTTATGGAAAGGCCAATGCCCGAAAAAAATGTTTTCAGAAATTATAAATAAAATACCTAACACAGAAAGTTGTGGATGTGATCAAATTTCTATTAGCGTTGTTAAACATTGTAGCGCAGAGTTAGCTGCAATCTTAACTAATATCACAAACGCTTCATTTCAGCTAGGTCAATGCCTCTGACGCTTCAAAAGAAGCCTCAATCGTTCCTGCACTAAAAAAGAGTGATGTCACTGATATTGACAATTATCGGTCCATATAAATTTTAAATGCTTTTTTATTTTCAAAAATTATAGAAAAGACTGCTGAAATTGTCAGGTCTCTAAATAAAATCATTATTCTCCTTTGCTGAGCATGGATTTAGGGTGGATTATCCCACCTTCATAGCAACTGTTGAATATTGCGAGTATTTTTATGAAAACAGATCATAACGACTGCTTTATATCCATATATTTTTTATTTAACCCGAGCTTTTGTTACTACTGAACCTGATGTTAGATTTGTAGAGTAAAGTCGGGGATTATGGAATACACCGGGTAATATGAAATACCATGTTCTTTTAGAAAACTAGTAGCGCCATCTGTGCTGATTTGTTATAATAACATTTAAATAAGTTCAAGTTTCATTCGCAAGGGTGCTTAACTCATTCGCATAAACCACTTGGCTTTTCAGACAGTGCTAGTGATTTCCCGCCATATAAAACTTTGAGGTAAGTACATTAAGGTTTTATTTTAAACACTTTTCAAAGTAATTTTATTTGATGTTATTAATTTACTAAGTAGATGAATGATGTAAGAAAGCTTTGATTTAGAGATATCGTTCATTTTTATCCGTTCTAACCACCGAATTTATATAGGCGGGAATTATGAAATAGTATTCCATATTACCTCAGTAATTAAAATTAGACTTTTTTCCAGAAATACCGAAAATGGTTAAAAAAAGGCCAGAAAAGGTCAAAACCACGTCGCCACTACGTAAAAAGTGGAATGAAGAAGACATGAAAAAAGCAATAATAGCAGTTAGAAGCAAAAAGATGGGTTATTTGAAGGCATGTAAAACATTCAATGTGCCACGTGCCACTCTTTTCAGACTTTCTAAGATGAATGGACCTGCTAGTGAGGTATGCCAGACGAAACTCGGGAGGAAACCTATTTTGCCAGACCATTTGGAAACAGAGCTAGTGAAGCATTGCTTGGCAATGGAGAAAACTTTTTATGGATTAACAAGGCGGGATGTCTGTAATCTCGCTTTCCAGTTAGCACGAAGAAACAACATTCCAAATTCTTTCTCATTACTAAAAAATGCGGCCGGAAAGGACTGGCTAAGTCGTTTTAGATTGAGACATAAGGATGTGTTAAGTCTAAGGAAACCAACGGGAACATCGTTTGCACGAGCAGTAGGCTTTAATAAAAAAAATGTTGACGAGTTTTTTGATCTGTTAGAGAAACAAATGGAAGAAAAAAACTTTTCAGCTAATCAGATTTTCAACGTCGATGAAAGTGGTTTTAGCATAGTGCAATCAAAGTGCCCTGAAGTTTTCTCTCAAAGGGGAAAACGGCAAATAGGAGCGCTAACATCTGCAGAGCGAGGCTCTCTGGTGACTTGTATCTTGTGCATGAGTGCCAGTGGCAATTTTGTGCCCCCTTTGCTTATATTCCCTCGCAAGAATGCCAGCGAATTGATAAAGAAGGGAGCTCCACCAGGAAGTATTTTT
Source organism: Agrypnus murinus (assembly GCA_929113105.1). Taxonomy (NCBI): domain Eukaryota; kingdom Metazoa; phylum Arthropoda; class Insecta; order Coleoptera; family Elateridae; genus Agrypnus; species Agrypnus murinus. Next base: position 133,826,301 of record OV816029.1, on the reverse strand, counting down.
GCCTTCCATCCTTCTGGGTGGATTCAGACCGATATTTTCACACAATGGTTCAACCATTTCATAGATTATGTAAGACCAAGTGCTGAAAATCCTATCCTTTTGATTTTGGACGGCCATCACACCCACACCAGAAACTTAGATGTTATTGTAGCTGCTAGGGAAAACTATGTAACTTTATTGTGCTTACCGCCCCATACAACGCACAAAATGCAACCACTTGATAAATCCGTAATGGGATCTTTGAAAACCTATTACAATGAAGAAATTCGCCAATTTTTAAGGCAAAATACTCGACCAATATCTCACTTTGACATCAGTGAACTATTTGGTAAAGCTTATCTCAAAATCCAAACTGGCGAAAGAGCAGTCAATGGATTTCGTCAAACAGGTCTGTTTCCACTAAACAGGAATATTTTTACCGAAGAAGATTTCCTAGTGGAAGCACACAACAATGAACCAGAGCCTGTTGCATATAACGACCTGCATGTACGACCTGTATAAGGAATTCAATGTAATTATAATAACAAACATATTAAATCTTATATATAACTTCATTGTCGATGCCTAAAACTCGCCTTTATCTGAAGAAAGGTGAAGATCATAAGATGTGCACTTTAGATCATTTTTGCAGCCAAAAGGTATCGTTGTGGGACCATTTACCGAATCGTTAGAACCTATCACAAAACTGCATAAATCAAGAAAGATTTTGGTAGGTAAAAAATTTGAAGTCACTTTACTGGAAATATTAAATATTCAAAAAAATATAAACACTAAAATCAAACCACTATTTTTTTTAATCGCCCTGTATATGCTAGGTTAATTTTAATGGCAGCATTTGAGGTTTTAAGTGAAGCAGAACTTTTTTAAAGAGCGAACTTTTTTTCGAAAAAACCAATAATAAAAACGTTTCCCATCTGACAAGAGAATTTACGAACACATTTATATATAGCCTCGATTTTGGAGTGTTGGGTCCGTAATAAGTTGTAGGGGGGGGGGGGTTGCGAACAACATAAAAATTACGTTATAACCAAGGGCAACCACATGGTTGCTGAATGGGTAGTTAAGCGCACAATTTCGTGTAGTCGCATGTATACCTAACCGTACCGTAACCTACCGTAATTTTATACCTATACATTCGACTACACGAAATTGTGCAATTAACTACTCATTCAGCACCCAGTTGGTTGGGCTTGGTTATAACTAATAAAATTTTTGTTAAATTCTGTTTTTTCGTATTAGAAGTTACTGTAAAGTCTTTATCAAATTAATACAAAACCAATTAATTAAGCTACAATCATATTTAAAAATTATTTTTAGAGTATTTTCACAATTTGAGAGAAGCTATTAAATTTATAGTTTTAAGTGGGTCTACTGATTTCTTTTAATTTCTAGGGACCCTTGAGTTTAAAAGTTTGGGAATCACTGTTCTAGAAACATTAATATGTTTCATGCAAGCAATCGATGGTTGACTGGTGTTAATTATTTTCAAGGATGATTTAGCAAACCCAAACGATTGTAAACAGGAAGATTATCAAAGATTCTTGATACATAATAGTATGTTATGTATTAAGGGCTTAATTGAGTGGTTTGGAGCCCACAGAGTCACTTTGAGCCTGAGGCGAAAGCCGGAGGCGCTAACACGATAAAGGACTGTAAAACACTAATTAATGTATACTTTAGTTTGCCATATATATATATACTAATTACTTAGATCATTTTTATCTCGTAGTCAACACATTCATATTATAGCCTAAATAATACGATTTTTTTTTAATTTCAAGATTTCAAGCAGAGATTTTTTTATAAAGAGTAGGCCGAACGAGTCAATTGTAGGTTTTATTTCTTCCACGATATGTGCACTTGATCTCTGAGAAATATTAGCTGTTTGCATTCAACAGTCGAGACACTGGGAGTCAGTTAACTAATCAGTAAAATACACGTATTTTCAGCACCCTGTTAGTTTGTAGGGGTATTGACTGTGAATTTATATTCTTTGCACAAAAACTACTAGTTTTTAGCTTTGAAATGCCATCTTGAACGTGTAGATATCTTTAATAGCAAGATTTTTGCAGCTAAACATATTAAAGCATAAAAATGTCGATTTTTAAATGCTTTAATTAGCTTAAAATAGCGGAGCAGCAAAAAAAAATTTTTTAGACGATTTCATATGGAATGACTCAATACTATTAAAATGAATTCGTGGAAATTTAAAAAGGGTGAACGAATTCTTAGAACTATTTTCTAGTAGTATCCTAGGAAAGAATTTAACCTACATTTTTTACTTACTAACTACTATAAAAATAAATTCGCGGAAATTTAAAAAGGGTGAACTATTTCTTGGAACTATTTCATAGTAGTATTCTATGAAAGAATTTAAACTACATTTTTACATACTAACTACTGTTAAAATGAATTCGTGGAAATTTAAAAAGGGGGATAAAATTCGAAATTTCTTTGAACGATTTTATAGTAGTGTAAAATCCGCTTAATGTGATCACTTTGGGCCAAGAACATTTTGATAACATTAACCGACTGATAACAATAAGGGAATTTTAGAAAAGAAACGTCAAGATTTTAGAGAATCTTAATTTACAGTGATTTTATTGCATAGTTAAGTATATTACACATTAGTTGTACATTATTTTTGTTTATTGTTTCCAGCCTTATTTTGTGGAACTCCATAATCATGAAATAAATAAAGATTATTAAAAGTTTCACAGTTTTATTAAAATACAACCTGACAATATTGTTTCGACAGCTATGCTGTCATTATCAAAGGTAATATAATTATAAACAAACACGAAAATGCAACCACTTGATAAATCCGTAATGGGATCTTTGAAAACCTATTACAATGAAGAAATTCGCCAATTTTTAAGGCAAAATACTCGACCAATATCTCACTTTGACATCAGTGAACAATTTTTGGTAAAGCTTATCTCAAAATCCAAACTGGCGAAAGAGCAGTCAATGGATTTCGTCAAACAGGTCTGTTTCCAGTAAACAGGAATATTTTTACCGAAGAAGATTTCCTAGTGGAAGCACACAACAATGAACCAGAGCCTGTTGCATATGAAAATCAGAGAAACCCACAGCCTGTCCAGGAAGATAATGATGAAAGGGCGGACGAACAACCCGACGAACAACCAGTTTTACCAAAAGACATAGTTCCTATTCCTGTTCTTAAAAAACGACAGGGCACAAGAGGTCGAAAATCGGGAACAGCAAAAATTTTGACTTCAACCCCAAACAAGGATGAACTGGCACAGTCACTGATTTCAAAAAATGAAAAAATAAACTAAAAAGGAACCTTGGGTTTGAAAAAAACCAAAAGCCAACGGATAATGCAAAACCTGGTACCAGCAAAACGGATGATGACGCCAAAGCAAGTTCGAGCAGTGTTAGAAAAAGACCGAGACAGCAAGTGGTAGAAGACGAATCTTCTATTTAAATGAAGAAATCCCACTCCTAGATGACTCTACTGATGATGAAGAATTCCCGAATAGCAAATGAAAACCACAAGATGATGCAGAATGTCTTTTCTGTTCAGGACGTTTTACGGCTGATTCAAGAGGAGAGATTTGGATACAGTGCCTACGATGCGAGCTTTGGGCACACGAACTGTGCGCCGATTGCGAACGGGATTGCTATATTTGCGACTTTTGTCGTTAGAATTTTTCATATAAAAATTATAATTAGTATTCCATATTACCTCATATATCTATTTCATATTACCCGACCATTTTTTCGGTAGCCAAAAAAGCACTTTTATTTCATTATTAGAAGTATTTTTTTATTTATATATTTTTCTAATTTCGAGATAATGACCCCATATAATAAACCCTTTGGCGCAGTCGTTGGCATTTTATTTTTTTTTTTACTCAAAACGTTTCAAAATAATCCCAAAAATGAAAATGGTATTCCATAATCCCCGACTCTACTCTATAAGAAAAACCAAATAACCTAGGAATCCGAGGGCCAATTATTAATGTTAGTTTAACTAATTGTGAAGTAGAAGGAAGATTAGACAATTTGTAAATCTTAATCTCTATAATAATCATTACCTGAAGGTAGTGTTACGGACCGCTTACCTTTATTCATTAAGTAAATGACTTGTCTGAATGTCTGAGTAAAGACTGTGCACTGTGCAGTATACCACTATTGTAGTTATCGGTAAATCTTCTGCTGGAATAGAGCCAAAAAGTTAATATTCTGCCACAACAATTTAATGTTTGGTGTTCTAAAGCTAAACTAATGATAAATTAGAAACAAACGTTTACGGCTAAAATTTACTTTATCGGGGGCAGAAAGGAACTTTAACGCACTTTATCCTTTAGTTGCAACTTGACGAGCTAAGTCAAATGACACTAATCCCAAAGCGCGGGAATACCCCATTCAAACACATTCTGTTTCCTGTATTATGTCTATGGGATAAACAATTTTTATTGAAAATCAATAGTACTACTTTGAATTCAATGGTGTTTTTGGTGGGTTATTTACCAAAATAACCCTGTTAGGTTAGGTTAGTAGAAACTGAGGTTTTGAAACTCACTGCACCGTTCGGCGATACTCATCAAAGTAACTAATGAGGATTGTTAGTTTAGGTTAGGTTTGGTTAGGTTAAATTAGGTTAGATAAGGTTAGCTTACGTTAGGTTTGGTTACGTTAGGTTAGTAGAAAACGAGTTTTTAAAACCTACTGCACCGTTTGGTGTTATCCACCAAAGTGACCGATGAGGATTGTTAGGTTAGGTTAGGTTAGTAGAAAGCGAGTTTTTGAAGCTTACAGGTTTAGTAATACTTACCAAAGTGGCCAATGAGGATTGTTAGGTTAAGTTAGTAGAAAACAAGTTTTTGAAACTCACTACACCGTTTGGCGATATTCGCCAAAGTAACCAATGTGAATTGTTAGCTTAGGTTTGATTAGGTTAAATTAGATTGACTTAGATTAGATTAGGTTAGGTTTGATTAGATTAGATTATGTTACGTTAGGTTAGGTTAGTAGAAAATGAGTTTTTAAAAGTCACTGCACCGTTTGTTGATACTCGCCAAAGTAACCAATGAGTATTGTTAGTTTAGGTTTGGTTAGTTTAAATTAGATTAGGTTAGGTTAGGTTAGGTTAGATTAGATTGGATTGGATTGGATTGGATTGGATTGGATTGGATTGGATTGGATTGTATTGGATTGGATTGGATTGGATTGGATTGGATTGGATTGGATTGGATTGGATTGGATTGGATTGGTTTGGATTGGATTGGATTGGATTGGATTGGATTGGATTGGATTGGATTGGATTGGATTGGAATGGATTGGAATGGATTGGATTGGATTGGATTGGATTGGATTGGATTGGGTTGGGTTGGGTTGGGTTGGATTGGATTGGATTGGATTGGATTGGATTGGATTGGATTGGATTGGATTGGATTGGATTGGATTGGATTGGATTGGATTGGATTGGATTGGATTGGATTGGATTGGATTGGATTGGATTGGATTGGATTAGATTAGATTAGATTAAATTAGGTTAGGTTACGTTAGATTAGGTTAGTAAAAAACGAGTTTTTAAAACTCACTGCACCGTTTGCTTATACACACCAAAATGACCAGTGAGGATTGTTAGGTTAGGTTAGGTTAGTATAAAATGAGTTTTTGAAACTCACTGGTTTGGTGACGCTTACCAAAGTAACCAATGAGGACTATTAAGTCAAGTTAGTAAAAAACAAGGTTTTGAAACTCACTACACCGTTTGGTGATACCCACCAAAGTAATCAATGAGGATTGTTAGCTTAGGTTTGGTTAGGTTAAATTAGATTAGATTAAGTTCGATTAGGTTAGTAGAAAACGAGATCTTAAAACTCACTGCACCGTTAGGTGATACTCACCAAAGTGACCAATCAGGATTGTTAGAGTAGGTTAGTATAAAACGAGTTTTTAAAACTCACTGCACCGTTTGGCTATACACACCAAAATGACCGGTGAGGATTGTTAGGTTAGGTTAGTATAAAATGAGTTTTTGAAACTCACTGGTTTGGTGACACTTACCAAAGTAACCAATGAGGACTGTTAAGTCAAGTTAGTAAAAAACAAGGTTTTGAAACTCACTACACCGTTTGGTGATACTCACCAAAGTAACCAATGAGGATTGTTAGCTTAGGTTTGGTTAGGTTAAATTAGATTAGATTAAGTTCGATTAGGTTAGTAGAAAACGAGATCTTAAAACTCACTGCACCGTTAGGTGATACTCACCAAAGTGACCAATCAGGATTGTTAGAGTAGGTTAGTATAAAACGAGTTTTTAAAACTCACTGCCCTGTTTGGCTATACACACCAAAATGACCGGTGAGGATTGTTAGGTTAGGTTAGGTTAGTATAAAATGAGTTTTTGAAACTTACTGGTTTGGTGACACTTACCAAAGTAACCAATGAGGACTGTTAAGTCAAGTTAGTAAAAAACAAGGTTTTGAAACTCACTACACGTTTGGTGATACTCACCAAAGTAACCAATGAGGATTGTTAGCTTAGGTTTGGTTAGGTTAAATTAGATTAGATTAAGTTCGATTAGGTTAGTAGAAAACGAGATCTTAAAACTCACTGCACCGTTAGGTGATACTCACCAAAGTGACCAATGAGGATTTGTTAGAGTAGGTTAGTATAAAACGAGTTTTTGAAACTCACTAGTTTGGTGCTACTTACCAAAGTGACCAATGAGGATTGTTAGGTTAAATTAGGTTAGGTTAGGTTAGAAAACACGTTTATGAAACTCACTACACCGTTGTGTGACTAATGAGGATTGTTAGGTTGAGTTTGGTTAATAAACTCAAAGTAAATTACAAAAAAAGTTTATATTGATATTCATAACAGGTTTCGTAGTAGCCAACAACTTTATTTCTAAATAGATAATAATATATTAAGTCCTGTTAGTTCTACAAGGCTTTTAGGTATTCTGATCGATGAGAATGTTGATTTTAATGCGCAAATCGATTCTGTATGTACCAAGCTCTATTAGTTCTTTTATGCGATTGTCATTCTGTGATGACCCGCAGATGAGTGAACATGTTTGCACTAATAGTGGCAGAGCTGTTATAGTATAATTCGTTTATTATTTTCTATTATTCAGAATGTCTCATACACGTGAAGAAGAAGCATTGGTTCAGAGGGTAGTGGAGAAAGTTCTTGCCTCGCCATCAATTATTGATACTTTTGTCACCAAAATAAAAGATGAGTTGGTTGCTAAACTGGACAAGGAGATCAAGGTGTATGCGGATAAGGTAGAAGCTTTAGAAAATGAAGTTAATAAACTTAAAAAGGAAAATGACGAACTGGAGCAATACACACGAAAAAACAGTATACGAATCTTCAATGTGCCTCAATCAAACAACGAGAACATTACAGATACTGTTTGTTCTTTGTTTACAGATAAACTGAGTTGAAGTCTCTCCTCTTCAAATTCATATTTGTCATCGGCTACAGGGAAAAGAAGGAAAGTGCAAACCAATTATCGTCAAGTTTGTTAATAGGTCCATAAAACAGCAAATATTTACCAGGAAAAAACCACTCAAGGGTACAAAAATTGTCATCAAAGAAGATCTTACTCGATTAAGGAATCAATTACTACAAAAGGCTGCACAGAAGGTTGGCGTTACAAATGCTTGGAGTACTAACGGTAAAGTTTTTATTAAAAATGGGAATATTCTAAAAATTGTTTCGTCTGAAGCTGACTTAATTTATCTTTAAATCTGCTACACGGTGCAAATGCATTTACGTTTAATTCTAAACTTGCATTGTAATCTAAACGGTTTACAAGTTTTTATTATCTGTTAAGAATGTCATTTCTCTTATTTGCATTTTATAAAATTATCATTTGAATTTTTACTTATAAATTTAAACATTTGCTATTGTTTGTTTCGTATGTTTATTAATGTTTATTAATTGATTGTTTTTTTAGATATTAGTATGGAAATATCTGTATGGAACGGATGATCGTACTACTTCTTTGAATTGTTATTATTAAAATGTCTTGAAAAATTATTCATGTAAATATCCGTTCTTTACTTCCAAAACTATTAAATTTGAAGGAGTTTGTCGATAAGGAGCAATACGATATTGTGGCCTTGAGTGAGACATGGACGGATAAAACAATAGAGGATGGTCTATTGCAAATTGAAGGCTTTAATTTGTACCGTATGGATAGTGGTAGAGGTAATGGGGTATGCTTATATGTAAAAAAAGTTTTAAAATGTTCATTAATTCCAATTAACACTGTAGTTGCTCCGCAAGTCTGGGTTAAACTAAGTTTTAATCGTTTAACAATAATTGTAGGCGTTACTTACAAAAGCCCTCGTGTTAATTATAAATTATTTTGTGATGAATTTGAAGAGGCGGTAGCATATTTGAATTGCCTGTCTGAGAACTTGGTCTGTTTAGGAGAGATAAATGTAGATCTTTTTGATGTGGCTGATTCGAGTTCCAAATATTATTGCTCCATGATCGACAATCTGGGACTCACTCAATTAATTACTGAGACCACACGATTTGATAAAAATGGCCGGGAATCACTTAGTGATCACGTTTTAGTTTCTAATGCTAGTCTAATTATCAATTATATTATATTATCATTATTATATTATCATTATTATATTATCATTATATTATCAATTCCGGTACTAATAATTATAAATTTTCAGATCACGAAAATATTTTTTATAATCTTGCTATTCAGCCTCCCTTTGTAACTTCTTCAGTTACTAGAACTGTAAGATGCTTTCATAACTTTGATCGTGAGGGATTCTTAAGGGACCTTAAAGCTATGCGGTTGCAAAGGATATATCGGACTGTATCAGTTGAGGATAAAGTAAGATTCTTCTGTGAGAATATCGTAAATTGTCTGGATAAGCATGCTCCTTATAAAAATATTAAACTGTCTAAACGTAAAACTCCATGGCTTACTGATAACTAACTGTTAATGAAACTTCGTGATAAAGCATTTACTAAATTCAAACAATCTAAAGCTCTAGCTCACTGGAACTACTACAAACAATTACGGAACTTTACTAATCAAGCGGTTAAAAATGAAAAACGAGCATACTGTCAATATCTTATTTCAAATAAAAAACCTAAGGAAACTTGGAATGAACTCAGAAAAATGAATGTCCTTTCGAAAAATAATAAACAACTACCTAGTCACTTTAATAATCCCGACGACATTAATAATTTCTTTATTGATAACGTACCTACCTACACTGCTCTATACACGCTCTCATAATAACAATAATAATGATGATGAACTGCAAAATAACAATAGATTTAACTTCAGTTCTATCTCTATTGAAACACTGACAAAAATAATAAGTAAAATTAAAAATAATGCTGTGGGATATGATGGATTGGACATTTTCATTATAAAACTGTGTTGTCCTTTCATTTTACCATTTATAACCCACATTATTAACTGCTGCTTTGAATCTGCTTCATTTCCTAGCTCTTGGAAGAAAGCAATTGTTGTTCCCGTTCCTAAGGTCTCCAATCCATCTATTTTAACTGACTTAAGACCAATTAGTCTACTGCCTGTGCTCACGATTATTATGGAAAAGGTGATTGATATGCAACTGATTGATAAGTTATTTAAATGAATTTGATATAATTCCTGATACGCAATCTGGATTTCGTTCTGGATACAGCTGCACAACTGTCCTTACTAATGTAGTCAATGATGTATTGTTTGCTACTGACCGTGGAAAGGTTACCGTATTAATTCTTCTTGATTTTAGTAAAGCATTTGATACTATTAGTCACGATTACCTCTTAACTATACTTAATAACATTGGTTTATCTGCCTCTGCAGTTGGATTGTTTCGAGAGTACTTGACTAAGAGGAGCCAAAGTGATCGTATACCTGCAGGTCAAAGTAACTGGAGAGCTATTTCAAGAGGAGTTCCTCAGGGATCTGTACTGGGTCCACTATTATTTTCAATTTATAACTACCTTCTTCCTAAAACAGCGACTACCTGTAAAATGTTCATGTATGCCGATGACACACAACTGTATCACTCTTTCTATATACAAAATACTAAAGCTGCTGTGTCATGCATACAGAAAGATTTAGATAACATAAGCAATGTTTACGGTTAATATACGGAATACGGAAATATGATCATATCACTCATAAACTATCAGATATTAACTGGCTTAACATGAAATATAGGAGACTTTTGCAAACCGCTTGCTTTTATAATAAAATAATTACTACACAAAAACCTCCTTATCTATATAATAAAATCTCTTTTAGAAATGATGTCCATTATTAAATTTACGTTTTCGGGGTAAGATAACGATACCGCCACACCGTCTAAATCTAACTAAAGGTTTCTTTCTAGTAAATCTACCGAAAATATATAATGCCATACCTCTAGAGTTGAAACATCATTCATCTGTTTTATTTAGGATCAAACTCCACTGGTTGCTATTTATGGGACAAACTGCTAGTTAACACATTTAATCGTTTATCGTCCATTCTTTAAGTTTTTTATTATTATTATTTTCTTTATTCTTAGTTATTGTCTTAATTATGAGCTGGCATCACAGAGTATAGTTTTAATATTAGTCGTTTTGTTATACGTAGGATTAAGCATTTCTTTAAATTTAAGTTTTTCTTTATCAGTCAAGGTTGTGATGGTAGATCAGTTATGGCAACTTGTTGCTAATTGAATCACAACCTTGTGGTTTCCATGACTTGTTACTTGTAATGTACTCTATGTTTTATTGTTATTACATATAAGATTTATTTGTGTTCTTTTTTTATTGTATCAGTGTATCAATGTTTATATTTATTCGATCATTTTTTTCATTTGTAACAAGTGTGGGAATAAATCGCTTTATTATTATTATTATAAAGGGTGGCATTAAAGTATGGAATATTTAAAAAAAAGCGAACTCGACCGTTTTTTTTTAAAACGCTGAAACACGTCGATTTTGTTTTTTAAAAATACACATTAATATGTGTAATTCACCTTCCGACTTTGATTTGTTTCTAAGTTATGACGTCATCACAAAAATTTTAAATGACAATATAGATTTTTAATAGTGGAATCCGATAGTGATTTTTCTTCTCTTTATGATCATGCAAAAAAATCATAAGGTTGCATAACAAAAATTCTGAGAAAAATCGAGCTGAACATTGTAAATGTTTGTTAGTTATGACGTCATTACAAAAAATTTAAATGACATTATAGATTTTTAGTAGTGGAGTCCGATAGTGATTACTCTTCTCTTTATGATCATGCAAATAAATCATAAGGTTGCATAACAAAAATTCTGAGAAAAATCGAACTGAACATTTAATGTTATTGATATTATGCTATCAATATACCAATATATCAGATATAGATTTATTTTGTAAATTTAAAGAATTTTTAATATTCGAACTTTAGGGCAGTTTTTCTCATTTTTTTCAAATGTAACATATTGAAAATTGTATACAGTTGAAAAGAGAATAAAAAGTACTACCGAAATCGACAATAAAAAATATAGGCTGTCATTTAAAAAAAATACGTCATTACTTTAAAAACAAATGACGTAACAAGTTGAAAATGGTACAGTATATCGTCAAGTAATTAAAATCGCTATACCCCTTCGAGATTTTACCGCTACTTTATTTCCACACTGTATAAAATAAGGTACCAATTCGTAAACAATATTTGTTTGACGCAATTTTTCTGATTGTTAGATCATCTAATTGTTGAAAGGTTGCACTGTATAGCAAAAAATACAGGTTCTAAAGAACGGGCTTATATGATAGCACTTGATGGCAATTACACTCACCATCTTAAAGATTTATCAATGTCAACAACAGAAGAAAATAAAGATTTTTACTTCCTATTTTTAAATTGTGTAAAAATTACGAACATTAACATTACATTTTCTTATCAAAATTTGCAAGTTGATTTTAAAAAATGGCTTATTTTGCGTTTTTGATGTTTTATTTTCCACTTTTTGATTAATAAATAAGGACTCCATGGTGAATAATAAATAATAATAATAAATTTATATTTAGAACTTACTTTAATATGTTTTTGGTTCTTTTTCTATTAAAAAAAAAATATTTGATATAACATAGTGGATAATATAAATAATAATAAAGGTAAGATAATAATAACAGTAATATATTTTGATCATACAGGCAGTGCTAAAATATAAAAAAAAATCAAAGTGGGTCAAAAATAAAATTATTTAATAGTCACTAGATGTTCATACTTTACGGACAATTTCTAAATATTTATTATAATAACTTAAGGGTAGATTTCTCCATGGTATTGACCGTTATCAGAAAGAGTTTCGGTGAAGTCGTGGACGTATTGTCCATCAAGCCCGTGTCCACTGGGATCGTGGATGTATTGTCCTTCAATTCCGGAACCAGCGGCTAGAAGAGGATATCCAGAAGCAGTAAGTGGGCTAGCAATTAAACCATGGGCAGCAACAACACCAGCACCAGCTACTACAGCACCTGGAGCAGCGATATAAGCACCATGGGCAATAGCTGGAGCAACGATTGGAGAATCATGTGCGGCAATTGCTGCAAGGTTAGCTACTGGAGCAATAACTCCGGCGTTAGCGGCCGCAAGGGCAACGCAGAGAACAACAATGGTCTGCAATAATAATCAATTTTTCGTAAACAAAAATTTCAGAAGCGCATTTTTAAAGGGTACTTACCAAGGAGTTCATTTTGTTATGTTTGTTTTAGGACCGTTAACAACCGGACAAATGATACAGTAACGACGCAATATCTGAGTTTTATACTTCGTCCGCGACCTCGCACACACCCAATCGAGTTTTTATTTTTCCGTGATCTCAAGCAGAAAAATATATTTTAATGTGTCTTTTAAATCACTTAATACAAAACCTGCCCACCAGTGTGATCCATTAACATAAGAAGGAAATTATTATCAAGGGCGTGGCCAAATTTGCACGTTGTTAAAGAATAAAATGCACATGTCAAGTGGTTTTTTCCTCTAGCCAGAGCCTCTTCAAGCGAGTCTTCTGTTGCGTTGATATATAAAGAAAATTGTAAAATGTATTTGTAGTACAATGAAAAAATGTAAAATGTTTTAATTAAGCAAAGAGGTAATTAATTTCAGGAAATAAATTCTTGTACGGGACGTGTTCTTGAACTTGAACTTTGAAAAGAAAAAAGTAGCAGATATTTAAGCAGGGCGTGCCTTGATCATTATGTACATATTTTTTAAAATTTGGTTGATTATATCCAAATGATAATATTAAAGGAAATTCTAATTATTATTATTATTAGTCGTATAGTGGCGTAAGATTGCGCGCCCCTGCGAAACTTATGTTTGCGGCCTTCATACAGATTTTTCATTGTCCAAATTATATCTGCTGAAATGTTAAAGGTAGAGGAAAAAGCTATACTTACAGCGTTTACCAGCGCATTTCTGATAACATTTGGAACAAAAAAATCTTAATAAAGTTTTTTGATTAGAGAAATTTTTAATAATTTTGACTGACATTTTTATAAAAGTACGTATAAAATTATAACGCGCTCATGGTGATATTGATATCATTAATAAAAAATAAAATTAACTGTATAATATGTAAGTGCAAGGTTTGACATTTTAAAGCCCGACAAACATGATGAGATCACATATCACTGTGTATTAACCTATCATTATCGAGCGCCCAATTGTGTTACATTGTACTATTGCAAATTAAATCGCTTCGCTTCGTTGACATAGTGGTTTTTGCTTTACTAAAATGCACGTCTCAAATGATGAATCTAAACAAAAAAATGAAGAATCTGGGTCACAAAAATTACCAGAGCAAAAGTGCAAAACTTAATCTGTTGTTATCTGTTTACACAAGTGTTGATCACGCGTTTACTCAGATTCTCCATTTACTTGTTTATTCGGTTATAATTTTCGTGATTCAATGGGGGGCATTCCCAGATTTTGCGAATCAACATCGTTTACAATGACTTGACCTACACCAATATCCTTTTCTTAATTATCTGCGTTTGCGGAATTATCATTTAAGTGACTGACCTCATAAAATTGTATTGTAAAAATGATCATGATGCAGAATCAGCAATGTAAACATAACAAACCATAAAACATCTTGTTTGAAGAACATAACAAACACTATGGTAGAAGCACCTGTTTTGGCTGGCCACTTCCCACTTTATACTTACCTAGTAAGAACTCTATCGGGTTTAGCTGTGGAATTTTTATTTCAACTTTTTAAATATATTCAGATTTTAGTTCTCAAAGCAGACACGACTCGTCACAATATGGCTCTAGCTATCACTACAGTAAAAGACGGAGTGAGTTCTAAATGGTTTTGGTAATGGTAAATGCGTTAAGAATCAGAGGTCAGTATTTTCATCGGTTATAGATTTGTTTACATAGTTAATTAAACACTAAGTTGGTAGTTTAGTTTCATAAATGTATAGGTCAATTAGAAACTAAAAACTATTAGGTTACATTCCCGCTTCTTTTTTAATTAATGGCGGCCGGAAATGAATCATTATATTGTCGTTTTATTCCGTTTTGGCCAGAAGTATAAAATACGGTTTTCTATCTTCTTCATGTAGACGTACTCATTCTGTTGTTAGCAGTTCTCTGAATCTAAATCTGGGGGATCTGGGGATTGTGCTGGCCAAGGTAATTCTTCAAGTTCCTCATTGGTCAGCCAGTCCGTTACAATCCGAGCGACATGTGGGTTGGCATTATCATGCTTAAGTCGGAATCTTGGTCCAACAGCACCAACAAACGGATGCACATTGGTACCACAATATTATCCACATATTGCCGAGCTGTGAGAAATTAATTTGGAAACGGTAAATCAGTTCTACCACCGAGCATGATTCCGCCCCATACCATTACAGTACCGTCCCTATAAGTACCTTCCTGAACGTGTCGCAAACATTTCTCATTACCGAATCGTTTCCACACCGGTAAATGTTAAATAAGTAAATGTTAAACGATAAATTATCCAAGGTGTAAGGTAAATGTTAAAATAAAAATTTATAATAATTTGAATTGATTTAAAAAATAGCTTTGTCTTTATAGTTTTATATTTTTTTGTATTATTATAAATATTTATGTTTATTAAAATATTTAAAATAGACAATGTTTCTCTCTAAATCACTTTTTTCATTAATTTGTATTAGAAGGCCAGATATAGAGCAGGCGACTGGCCACTAATGGTTGTAAAATGGCAAAAACTAAAGAAAATGACTTTGGTTGTTACATAGGCACCCGAGAAGAGGGGCAAGGAGGGGCACTTGCCCCCCCCTGGGAGTTGAAGAATTTGAAATTTATTGAAAATTTTCTATAACATGCCGTTTTTCTCTAGGTTTGCCCCCCCTAGCATGACGTTCATTCTAGGCTTGCCCCCCCTCGACAAATTTCTGTGGGCGCCTATAGGCTGATATAAAATTATTTTTTTAAAATGTACCATGTCTTATTTTCTTCTGGCCTATAGGATGTCAAGGCTAAACTAAAAAGAGAAGAATGTGCCCTACACTTTTAATTCTGTGCAACACTAACTTTTTATTACAGACTGAATCTCAGAGTTTTAGCAGAGACTAAAACCAGGTCTTTTACCCTACTGTATGTGCTAAAAACATTATACCCGTCTTTTTTTTGCGAAAACTACGCTTCTGAGAAAAAATGTTATAGGGATTTTTTGTTCGTCTTAACCAGGTCTATATACCTGCTGCGCTTGATGTCCTTGTTATGAGCCACCCTGTATAAGAGACTTGTTTAGCATAACCTGATCACTAAAATAGGTCAAAAAAACTTTTTTTATGGCCAACTTATTTTCCGTAAAAATATCCAACTTTAATTTTTTAAATAAAACATCCTATATATTTTTGCGGAATAAAGTTCTAAATATTTTTTTACAATGATATATTACAAGTGGCGTTTTGCCTTTAAATTACATATTTCAGTTATTATCAGATTGGCTATGATTTTTTTATTTATTCTTCGATTACAAAATTATAGCAGCTTTTATTTAATTACTATTTAACCAAATGAATAATACGCAATGAATTTTCTTATAATGACTGCTCAAATAGTCCACACCATATAAAAGTCTAAACTTATTTCGGCCCGTTTGATTTTTGCAGCATTGCAGGTATAATTAACAAGCTAGCTACAGCGATTTTATTTTGAAGTTCCTGCACATTTTGAGGAGTCTCCTACACTTGGTTTTGCAGGAAACCCCAAACAAAGAAATCAAGAATACACAAGTCAGGACCTAGGAGATCACAAAACGAGTCCTCGGTTACCAACCCGTTTTTGGACAAATTTATTGTTTAAATCTTTAAACAATTTGTTAATGCAGCTTCATTTTGAGGTGGCGCACCGTCGTGTTGAAACCACAAGTTTAGTCGCGTAAGATTGATCCATTAAAAAATTAATAAATTCTGTTCCATTGTGAAAATGAGGTCCTAAGTTTTCGTTCAATAAATTAATTAAAAAACGTGATTGCGCCTAAATTTCAACAATTTTTCAAGGAAAAAAACCGCTTGTGATATATCATTGTAAAGAGAAATCTATTTAGAACTTAATTCCGCAAAAACAGGACGTTCCATTAAAAAGATTAAAGTTATTATATTTTTCCGGAAAATAAGTTGACCATGAAAAAGAATTTTTGTGCTATTTTATAGATCAGGCTTTGCTAAACAAATCTCGCTATTAACTTTTTTCTTTAGCTTTAATATTTCAGCAGATATAACTTGGACAATGAGAAATCAGACACCCTGTATATAATTACATGTAGGAGACTTTGATTAAAATAAAATATTCAATAGTTAATAATAATTCATTGCCGTAGAATAGTCCACAGAATGTTTTACCCCCAATGTTTTACAATTTCTATTGCGCCCACCCGCGTCACAGGACCTGCGGGGGCGGTAGTTACACCACTGAGTATATACGCATTTACTTTAAATCATTTTTCATCTTCCAATCTCATCTCATTTCTAAAGTATACACTTTAATTAAATAAATTTATAGATTTCTTTGCAAACCTTTCCTGTTGATTTTTCACCTTTTCTGGATATTCTCCATTGTTCGTTCTGCTCGTAGAGCCGTACCAGTTTCAATATAATTGAAGCTACAGCACAATGCTTATAATTTATAAATGAGATACTGCACCTACCCATATTAAAATATTCACTTGGTTGGAACTGTTTCTGAGAAACTATTACAAATTCATTTAATATCCTTCACTTACAATTTCAATTATTGTATAGTAAAACGTGGTGCATACTTTGTTCAAATTGCAGAGCTAGTTAATTTTGTAATTGTAAAACATAGCATCCTTTTAGCTCTAATTTGCTTCTACAATTTTAAATGCCAAATGGTTATTTCTACATAACAAATATTACTTTATAAAAAATTTAGTATTCTGGGAAGCCAAAAAAACTAACGTCCAATAAATGTAGCAAGTCGAGAAATATAAGGAAAAGCGCCTGCGGTGCACTTAATAAAGTAAATAATGAACTGAAAATAACATTTTATGTATTTATTATAAATTATAATAAGTGTTCTAACAACTTTAAGTAGGTAGTGCTAAGGTTAAGGTTAAAGCTAAGGTTGGTAATGCTGTAACTGGAACTTTTTCAGAAGCCCTCTCTATCCTCTAAACCTAAAAGCTCTCTATAGTATACAAAAGAAATCTGAATGGTTCGACTTATGGAGGGTTACGTTCAAGTTAAGGTCCAAGTGTACCCAATATAAAATAAATGAAAGATACTTCAAAAATTATTAAAAAAATCACACTGGGATATATTATCGAGTATATTGTGAATAACTACATATTTATATCAAATTCCAAAAGCATTGAATGTATAATTTTTAACTTATTCTAAAAAAGGACTACAAAAAAGCAGGTTTTCTGGCAATAATAATTTTTATTAAAATTTTGTTTTTCCAAATTTAATTGTTTATGTAAAAAATGTGAACTAATAAGCATCGTTTCCTAAAACATGTTAGGTAAACACGCGTGAACACTCCTAAGATATTAATTTAAAACTAAAATTACAACATTACTATATTATTCCTGAAAAAGAAAGATTATTAGTCATTCTGTTAAAACTTCTGCGCCGTATTTGGCTGTCTAAATTGTCCTTTTGTCATCACATACAATTCATGAACAATACTTCAAGACTCGAGTTTCGAGCTGTTTGGCTCTTATCAGTTGAAGGTAGCTCCCTCGTAGATTTCACACACCGAACAGAGCTTAAATATTTGCGCCGAATTAACATTAGTGTCGAAAAACACTAATGGCGATATCTGCAACTAAAATCCACTGTAATTTGTTTTTAGAATTGTTGAATGTACCGTTCATATTTTTGGATGCACTTGTACCTTAATGGAGAGTCATTCCATACTAAAACAGCAAATGAATTTCCACGATTTTGATTTAATCTGGCGAATTTGATAATAAATTAAGTTCAAGATATCGCCTCATGGATCCATTTTTAGTGAAAGTTGACTACGTGCTAGGACAAATGTGATGTTGCGTACACAGTACGAATGTCAGGACCGTTTCTAGGATACTAGGCCCCCTGGTGCAAGTTGAAATTTGTAACCTTACGTAAGTAAGAAGCAATCATAGCGACGAAAATTTATTTAACAAAAATAATGCATTTTAAATAATTTGTTTGAGCATCATCAAAACTTAAACTAAAACAGCAAAGACAAACAAAACCTCGCCGCTTATCAACACATACGTAAGTGTTTTATTTGCTGTGGACCACGTGCCATTCAGAGAGAGGCATCGAGAAAGCCGATAGGTCCAAAATCTCGCCTTCTTCTCTCCTTCCTTCCCTTCAATACAGAATACTAATATCTAAACCACACTACATGCCGTAAAAAAGGGTTGCTGAAACAAAAATTAATAACTAACCTGTTGGTTTATTTAATGAAATATATTAGACTTCGTGATAGATATGCAACATCGGCGCGGGCGCCACTATCATTGTACGGGTTGAGACTACAGGAGAGCGGGCATCAGACTTTAAAGTGTCCGTCAGGCTCTTGCCGTTGAATGTTCGTTCTCACAGACATGCTCGGTTTTGTCCGATAGCAAGTGTGTGATCTCTGATCATCCCAAGGCACATGGTCTGTTGTAACCAAACTAGCAAAATTCTTCAACAACAAATAAACAAATAAATCATAAAAATTTTATATACTTACCCAAATTCTAGGTCATTGGCAGAGACTTCTTACTACTTGAATTATTTTCACAGATTGTAGGTGTTACTCACAAAGGCTTATTGATTTCACAACGGATTCGAGAATAATTGACCAATATAAAGCGCGCCACCCAACTTGTTTGTTGTTATTGTTTAAAAGCAACTATGAGAATCTACAATTTGGGAAAAGACTTCGATCTTAGTTACGTTAAATTATTTGCCTCTTATATTTTAATTTTGTTAAATGAACCACAAATAATTTGTCGTTCCAAGGTATAGCGAATGGTTATTAATTTTCAACTTCTTTTATTAATTCAAATTCACGAAAAACGGTTAGCAACATATGCAACGCACAATTTTTGCACATAAAACAAAAACAACAGTTAATTACTGTGTAAAACCTAAAATCATTCAGAGATTTTATCGTATTCTGAATACAATTTTCCTATTTTCTAAATCATAAACCAAATTTACTTTAATACTATCTTGAATAAATTTCAAACTAATTAATTACAAGATAACTCACTAAAGGTAGGTTTTGCCAATATTCCAATTATTCTTACATGTCTGCTTTTTAAACATTAACCCACATTGACACTAACACATGTTAGGACTTATCACAATAACCCAAAAACACAAGCACTGTTTATACTAAAGATGTTGGAACGTAACAGTTGTAGTTGAACTCTGAACCTGTCTAATTATACCTGATACTTCGGACGTTGCAATCGTTTTCTCGACTTGTTAACTTTGCTGTTATTCATATTTTAAATATTTAGTTATTAGTGTACGGTGACCAAAACTGATATCAAAACAAAACTGGCTTCACACTTATAATAATAATAATAATAATAATAATTGCTACAACCCATAACCTGGAAACCAGGCCCCAGAAGCTATAAGCTTGTGCGGGAGGGAGGGAGCGATTAATATTATTACGTAGGCTCTACCTACGGGTGCAGCCGACATACAAATGGAACAGCGCAAATCCCGCATTTGTGTCACAGCTAAGGAAAACTGCAGAAAACCTTAACCAGATCTGCCGGCACCGAGAGTCGATCTCGGGCCGCTTGGGTGAAAGCCCAGCACGCTAGACATTACACTACCAAGGCTGTATACTTACTATGATTGTTTTAAAAATATTATGGCTATAAAAGTTAACCTGTCATTATTAGAACACAAGACTTTTAGAATCTTATATTATTTATTGGTGCAAAAATTCTCACAAAGGGCACTCAAGCTTTGTTCGTTCGGGCGTTTTGGCGTTTAATTCTAGGCGTTTTGTTCCTATTTGAGCATTTTGATATTGAAGAGATCGTGCCTTAAGACATGTTTTACAAACATGACCAACAAGGAATACGATCTCGTAAGAATAACGCTTTCTTTACACAAACGAGAATTTTACTTTGCAGATACAAAGACGGAAATATTGTAGATTTATATCTTTTTTTAGTTTAAAACGAATCGAAATAAATATCTAGAAATTGAGGTCGATACATTGTGATGCGGCCAAATATGTACTCTCCAAAGCCGATGTCTTGTCACGTACTACAACCGGGAAGCCCACTTCAACATTAGTTTTATAATTATAATTTAATTGCGAGTTTGAGACATTGCGCAATCTTGGGCAGTACGATTAATTGCGTAAAAATGTGGCTAAGCAATCGGAAAATTTAGTCAGTATGGAAAAGGTTTAATTAACTGCCCGAAGTAAAGTATGCAGGTCCGCGCCTGGTTGCATATTTGTAAATACCCGACGAGTTATCCATTCGTGAGATGCCTACATGATCGACAGTGTACATTGGACAAAGTAAAAGGAAGCGTCGCTGACATCCAATATAGTTTTTTATTAATAGATAGGGGTTTGTGTTTGTATGTCGCATTTGCTGTGGTTCAAGCGCCGATCAGAGAGCGGGTTTTCGTATTCGCGAAAAGAAATCTTTTGGCGTCCGCTAAAGAGCTATCCGCGTCATCGCAGTCTAAAAGCATACGCCTACTTTCGGCTTTTGTAAGAAGACTAATTGTTATGTACGGCATTGGGGAAAATAGGATATTTTTTAAAGCCAACAAAATTTTTTGAAATACAAGCTGAATCTACAAAGAAATGTCTTATCTTCAAAAATTATAGAAAGTTTTAATTCACTATTCCCTCTACAAAAAAAAACCAAATGTGTAATAGGATAATTATACTCAAAACAATTGTTAATAATCACCATGGATTAAAATTCAACTAAATCGTTACATTTAACTAACAAACAACAATCAAAAATAAATTTCTTTTATAATTTACAAAGTGAACGTACACGATGCATCCTTTAACCAAAAGAACTATCCAAATATGTCATCCTTTTCTAGCAAAGAGTCATTTAGCGAAAATCAACGTGTAGGATGGCTTGAAACGAGTTTGAATTTGATTTGGCGCCTTGAAATGTTTATCTATCGTGAAGAAATATGAACAAAAGATCCAATCTAGTATCATTTAAGTACTTATATATGGCGTTGTAGATATAAAATTTTAAATTAACCAAGAAAAAATTATAATAAAATGGTGTCTTTAAAATTAAAAAGAAGGAAAGTGAGATTATTGAAATATTTATTTAGCGAAATACAAAGTGGGTTTCCTATGTAATACAGCCATACAAAAGATTTTATTAATAATAAAGAGAGCGGGCTTGTAGGTACTCGAATAAGCTCAGTGTTCAACACGAGATTAATTAATGTAATTAGATAAATATAATAAATTTATTTATATAGAAGAGTCTAAATCTATCAATAGATTTATAATTAGTCTATAATAAATAATTATAATAAATCTATTAATAGATTCATAGGAAGAAATTACCATATATTCAGTTTAAGCATTAACAAATGTCCCTGACACAATAAGTAAAACCAAATAACACCATCCAGGTTAAAATTGGATAGAGATTAATTAGAATGAAATTTTTCATGAAATTTGTCAAATTCTACTACGTGTTGGTAGAAGTATTATCTGTCATCGATATTTTATTTACTGTTTAAAAAATGCCCATTACCTTTTTAATTTCGAAGCATGACGTTTTTGTTAGTTAAAGGTTATTAATTTTGTTAATTTTCAAGGGAAAATTAAGTAGATTATTTTATAAGTGAATAAGTGAAATAAATTAGGTTTACTTGTATCATGATGTGGTGATTCAATGAAAAGGATGTGGTTACCGAAGAACAAATGATAATGGAGAGTGATATACAATTAACTTTTGTTTTTGATATAGAATAGTTTTTTCTCTGCCTAAAAATAAATTGAATCTACTAAATAAAGGTCATTTCTTTTGGCTATCACTGTTTAAAGTATGATTATTTATAAGTGTATGGCAGTGACGGATTTAGCACTTGAGGAGCCACATGCGCAATTCAATTTTGAGACTTCCTTTAAATATTTCCGGTACTACTACAGTGTGCATTCTACGTGCACGTTTTTACTATACCAGGTGTTCTAGATGTGGTGTTGCAGTTTGAATCATTTAGGTTGCCCATTTCCATTCATATATACATGTCCCATTAAGACGTAGTTACAATTTACCAGTGGTTAGATAACCATTAAAGAAAGAAAATTCCTATATATTGCGGTGATATCAAATCACCTCATTGAAAATTTTATTAATGATAGAACGGAAACGTCAAAACAAATATTTCATATATCTGATTTAAATCAAAAGACAGACATGCTAACTCTTAGGCTTAATTAATATAAAGGCTACATATAGGGTCACAGGCTCATTAATATTTAAATTAAAAATTAAGAATAAAATTTCATGCAAACATAACCTAAGTTTCTTATGTATAATGAATAGGTTTCATTTTTAGAAAAAGGATATCAATCAGTCAGATTGTCTTATCTTAAACATGTTTATACAACCCAAGTTACACATTGGGATGGGTTCTCCACTTTGCAAGGAAAAAGTAATTTTCTTATTTAATTTTAGAGATTACGATTTTTAACGTCAGGTAAATTTTTCTACTTTCCAGGAGACCAGCTCAGTTTCGCGCTGTTAATAAATAAGATAAATTAGGTCAATCTTATTATGACTTATATAACACAATTAATTCTTAAACTTGGTTATAAAATTTCTGACCATTTTTATTATTGAAGGTTTTAATCTTGTCGTTTTGCTTCATTGAGACGATTATTGACTCCTATCCTATTTTTTCTCACCATTGTTTTTATGTAAGTGCTTGGAGTACTGTATGCTGGACATATTGATCACAATTTGATTAATTTTGAATCAATATTTAAGCTGGAACTTGCAAATGCATTAATTGGTCTATTCATTGTAATATCGCACTGTAAAATTATGTTTGTTGTAAATTGTAAAGATGTTCCTATGGACAATTTATATGTATTATTTGTATTGTGTAATTATATAACCATTTTGTAAAGGATAAACCTTGATTTGTTGAATTTTGTATGTATTTAGATCGTAACGAGATTTGTATATTGTCAATCGTTTTTCTCTTATATTTTCTTTACGATACATTTTTGGACAAGGGATGTATTATACTGTTTTGATCCTTGTTTTAAGGGCTACAATCCTGTAATCATAGAATTAAGATTAGTGATGATTAAGAACAGCTGTGCGGATTAGTGACGTCATTAATCTTACATGTTTTGTTTTTGTTTTGAAAATATGTCATCGCCGGTTTTTGTTTTAACATAAACTATATAAGCTGGAGCAAAATTTAACAATATCAGTCGACAAAACGTTCAAGGTAAAACCTATGCCCGACTCCGGATAAAAATATCTGTAATTTAATTTGAGGTTAGATATTTCAACCATGTGATTGACGTAAATGTCATATATAAAAGGAATTTGAATTAAAATAAAGTGTTACCTGAACAATCTCAAAAGTCCAAAAAGATTTCAGTGTTGTTATATAATTTTTTAAAGTGAAGGTGATTAATTTAATAAATTCAGGGAGAATTTATTTTTCGACATCGATCTACGTATTGATGTTTTTGAAGACAAGAAATCAGGTGATGAATACGACAGCAATGTTACCAATTGAGGATTTATTTAAAGGAATTTAATTTTAATAAAATATGCCAGGTTGGTCATAATAAATTGGTTCTTTAATCTCATTAATAATATTTAACTTATAAAGTTTATCCTTAATAATACAAATTTATTTTGTTTAGTTTCTAAGGTTCTTTTGAGAACTTATTTGCTTTCAACTAAATAAAACAATTTAATTTCTTTTATTTAAATTTATTTTTATTAGATAAACAGTTATTTATAAATAATTTTTGATTTGTGTTGATCTGTTCAAGTGAATGACCGTATTGGCCCTATGTCAGGCCATTAGAACTATTAATCACATTTGAGCAAGCCTGGGAATTTATTTCTCAATTATTAATTGTATTGATTTGAACAACATTTCTTGCCATTGACTTTTCATTCGAATTTTTACTTTGTTTTTTAAATAAAGTTTATGTGTTTTTAAATTTACTTATGTGTTTAATTGATGCATATACAAGCATCCAGTTTTCTTTTCTTTTAAATTTAGAGTTTAGCAGTGGTTGTCCAGTTTACTGTAGCCCTAGTGCTTGCAATTTAAGTTTTTCTCCTTTTTCAGGCATAAGAGTCTCGTAATTCAAACAATTTATGCTTTACCGAATAACCCTGAGCTGGCTGAGTGGAATAAAGAAAAATATCCGTGGTGTATTTTTATTTTAATCTACCGTAAATAATTTGTTTTATTTGGAACGGTGGACATATTATATTTTATTTTAATAGATCACCGCAATATCATCAACCGCATCGAAGTTCAGCCTAATGTTTTTAAATTTAGTAGTATGAATGCACATGACACATATTTTAAAGTTCAAGGTGATAACAATACTACTTACTTGTTTTCGAGAATGTGCAAGCTATCATAATAAAAAAATAACCCGTCTTTATTTTGGCCGAGTGTTTCGTGGAATAAAAACAAATAAATAAATAAGAAACGTACTTGTGTTTGATATTATGTTTCACAACTTCATATTCTTTTAATAGGTACGTTAACCTCTATTATGTGTAATACAAGCAGGTCTGTGAATAAAAAAATATTTTCGTATTCATTTTGTTTACAGTAAATTAAATAAGATATTTTCGAAAATTCACCGTAAGGTAATTTAGCATTCTATTAGCAGTATTATGTGTGTTGATTATTAGATTTTTGTTTCTGATAACCGCGTGCCACTTGTGTTATTCTTTGGGCATGCTGTACTGTATTATTTACTACTATTTTTTATTTAAAATAATATTTATTGCCAGAAAGTACATACTATGTAATAAATAAAAGGTACCGATTTCTAGTGAAAAGCAATAAAATCATCACTGTAGATACGGTAAATATTCCTGAGAAGAATTCTCAGAATCTCTATTCTAAGAATTGTGACTAATAATTGGACACAGCTGCATTAGTACTAAAATAATCAAAACAACCTCGCCGACAGCTTTTATTTTGAGTACATATTATGTTTGTAAACAATCTGCCAAGGTAGGGCCTAACAATTTGCAAATCCCTTACACTACAGTTTTTAGTAAAATAGTATAACAGTATTTACTTATTTTAGGGATTGTTTTTATACTATGTAAACAAATTACTATCCATCAAGGTCATTCTATTAAAACATAAAAAATAAAGGTTTTACTAAAAGAACTGTGTACTACTGTATTTAGATTTTAGACTTCCAATAAAATAAATAATAAATAACAATACCTATTGATGGATAGATTAAATTATCGTCTTTACTGATTTATGTTTATTAACGAATAACAAATCAAATTTATTGATATCATTAAATGGGTCAGTATTAAAATAATGTAATTTCTGTCTACGTTTCCTGTTAGAATACAGGGGAATCCCCCGGATTCATAAAAAGTTTTAAGTTCTTTCAACAACATCAAAATGGAATTTGCAGCGTCTGCATCCTTGTACTAATTCAACAGATGTCACGTTTTTACTGATGGTATAAATTTTTAAAGAGGTTGCATTTAATCCAATTCGACTTAACACCTGACCTACATCAATTATACGTGCTTTTCTGATAACGTCGGTCAAAATTATTAAAAATCTGAAATTTCTCTAATCAAAAAACTTTATTAAGATTTTTTGTTCCAAATGCCATCAGAAATGCACTGGTAAAGTCTGGTACAGGGGCTATGAGACACCCTGTATTTTACCTAATGGTTAAATGAACAAAATGAAACAACTACCATCGCTCCCAAATCTAACATCAAACTGATAAAATAGTTAAATCGTAACCCGCAGCACCGATATGATATGAATTCATGGTCCCACTGTATCAAATAGTAGTATCACAGTAGTGATTTCAGAGGCTTTACAAGACTAATGTGCTTGCTTATTGGTTCCCAATTAAATTTTGGTCGTATTAGCTATTCAGAAAGCGTAAACAAACAGTGGTCAGGTGATCACTCAAAGCTACGTTCACATAATGATGATAAACTATTAGAAGAGAGTTTAGCATCGTAATAAGGGTTTGTCGGGACTGTTAACTTTAAATTAATTTTCGCAGCGTCTATCATAATACATACCGTCAAAAGTTTTCAAAAACATTTAAAGAATCCTAATATGGACATCAATTATTATTATAATTTCGTAATAGTTGTTTATGAATCAAATGCGGAAAAACCTAGTTCCTACATGATGGCGTTTTGAAGCGCATTTTCGTGAATGCTGTGAGTGACGTCTTACCGTATGCAATATTTTTTATATCGACCAAAGACTTATTAATAAAGTAATGAATAAAGTTTACCTTAAAATGTATTTAATACTAATACAATCAAGATTAAATCACTGTATAAGGTATTTCCTTTGCTGGCTATTATTTTATTAAAATCTATTAGGTCGCTATCATAATGTTCCCTTAAATGTGTTATCGATTGAACTCACGAACATGTTTTGTACGTAATTATACCATCGTATATACATATGTACGAGCACTACATTTGCTCAGCTTGAAAAGCTGAACATTCTCTTATGTCTTCTTGCATCGTGATTAGCGTCGCGTCGTTAGAAATTTATTGAAGTATGATCTTAAGACACTACATCAGCAATACATACATCAGCTAAATTCTGTGTATCAAGATAAAGTAGGTATCTATATATCGATAGTTTTCTATTGCATATTTGCATCCAAATCACACATTGAGGATAAATTAATGTATGCCAAATTCATCATTTTCGATTTAGTAATAACAACTAATATTTCATATGGTTTACAACTAAAACCATGGAAATTGCACATACAACTTTCTGATCTTTACTGACGATTATGTTAGTGCATATTATCTACATATTCGTACAAAATAGGATTTGACCACATCAACGTTGACTGTAAAAATTCCCACCGGGAATTTTCCTGTAGGGAACAACTATCGAAATAAACAAATGGTAGCATGCAGCTGTAATGCTTTTAAAATCAATACTGTAAAATTTCATGCACTGACGAATGTTTTAGTTAGCAAAGGTTGATTTTGTTCAACTACATTACAAATATGTATGTAGATATCTTAACCTGAAATTAATATATACTTACTTTTTCATTAATTGCATTGTTTTTATATGTTTGAAATTGTATTAATTTATTTCTTTTTCTGAACTAAATGATTGTTTGTCGTTCAGAGAGACTGAACTAATCAAAGCAGGTTTTAGGTCTCGTTATTTACATTACTGTAAAACATACAACATTCAACTAAAATGATCATTGATGTATTGCAAAACTAGCCAAAAGCTGTTAGATTTACGCAACACAAACTAAACTAGCACGGTTCTTCGAACCTTGGCCACTTTATTCCCTTAACTAATATAATTACTTATAATGTTGGTACGAACCTTGAAATTAACAAATTAAAGAAAGCTGATTTTTCATCAGACCTTTCTCTTCGCTTAAACTTACAATTTGCACCACGCAAACTCCGAAAGAGCTCGTTATATTATATATGAATGGATCTTCATTCGCGCCATCATTCATCCCTTGCGTACTAATTCTTAAGTAAATTGAACATGATACAACATTTGTTTTTCATTTCCATGCAACACTAAGTATATACTATATGCCACAAGAATTTGACTCAGGTTAACAATATAAATAAAAAATAAATGTTATGTTTTACTTATGTAACCATCGCTTTTAAGCTTTCATCGCTTTTAAAAAAAATTCTGTTCCAATATTTTTTAGATCTCTCTGTGGCAAAATGGTTCTTCTATTAGAAAATCTCCCTTATTTAATTTTTAACATAAAATTATATATAAGTTTTCAAAAAAAGTTAATTGTTTTTTTTCTGTTTCAGGTAAGTTTCTACAAGAAAATGGTCATTTGGTTTTTGGTAAGACTTTTGTATTATCACAAATAATATCCAACAACTAAAGTTGGCTCAGAATTGACATGTATTTACACAGCTTTGGAATCTGATAGCAATTTGATGTAAGGGTTTACATATAATTATGAATTTCGTACGTACGAGGGTGGTTTGATAAGTCAGTGACTTTTTGGATTTCCCGCGCAGTAACTTTAAATGCAACACTGCTCCCGTCAACTGCCATCTATGAATAGACTACTGTAAAATCTTGAACAGGCTGCGCCATTTAGTTTGTGTTTGACAGCCATTAAAAGCAAACAACCTCGTGAATTTTAACGAAAATGGAAAAAAGTGAAAAGCATTATTTTCTGCGTAGAAAACCATCACCGAAACCAAGCAAAGGCTTGATAAATACTATGGGGACTCTGCACCATCAATTTCAATGGTTAAGAAGTGGTTTACTGAGTTCCGTTGTGGTCGTACCAGCACAAGTGACGCTGAACGTTTAGGTCGCCCAAAAGAGGTCGTCACGCCAGAAATCGTTGATAAAATCCATGGAATGATATTGGACGATCGGAGAATGAAGGTGCGTGAGGTGGCTGAGGCTGTAGGCATCTCAACTGAGCGGGTACATCACATTTTACATGAATATTTGGACGTGAAAAAGCTATCCGCGCGATGGGTCCCGCGATTGTTCACACTCGACCATAAGCGCTACCGTTTGATCACTTCAAAGGAGCGTTTGGCGATGTTCAGCCGCAATCCGAACGAGTTTTTGCGGCGTTTCGTTACTGTATACGAAACATGGATCCATCACACTACACCAGAGACCAAGGAAGAATCAAGACAGTGGGTTTCTCCGGGTGAACGTGCACCAAAGAAGGCCAAGGTGGGTCGTCTGTCGGCCAACAAGGTCATGGCCACAGTTTTTTGGGATACACGCGGTGCCATTCACATCGATTACCTTGAAAAGGGTAAAACGATCACCGGCGAATATTATTCAGAGCTTTTGGACAGATTCGATATTGATTTGAAGCAGAAACGACAGCATTTGGTGAAGAAAGAAGTGATGTTCCATCAAGACAATGCACGTGCACACGTGTGTAGTCACCATGGCAAAAATTCATAAATTGGGCTGCTACCCCATCCAGCATATTCTCCAGATTTAGCCCCCTGTAACTATTTCCTGTTTCCAAACCTGAAGAAATGGCTGGGCGGTAAGAAATTTGGGTCGAATGAAGAGGTGATCACTGAAACAAACGCCTATTTTGAGGGCCTTGAGAAAACCTATTATTTGGAAGGAATAAAAAAATTGGAAAAACGCTGGACCAAATGTATCGAGCTAAAAGGAGACTATGTTGAGAAATAAAACGCTTATTTGCCGAAATAAATTATCTTTATTCAAAAAGTCACTGACTTATCAAATCACCCTCGTATTTGTTTAGTTATGGTTTTTGGAGCTTAATGAGGCTTACATACACGTAGTCTTAAGATTTAAAATATTTTCATGGAAAATAAAAACGTCTAATTGATGTCTATATTTCAAAATTTCAATGCAACATAGTGTTTAAATAGTGTTTTAAATGTAGTTTTTAATTAATAATAATAATAATAATAATAATAATAATTCTTTATTTCCCAACAGGTTACATATACCCAATAAACGGGAAAAAATAAGTATACAAAAAAAAGTTACAAGCAAAGAAACAATAATACTTATAAACTAAATATATTTTACATAAGATTCTCCTGGTAATTAATAATAATTGTAACATGTAATATTGTTGATAATTTATCATTCATTATATCACAATTTGTACATATAGAATTAAAGTTATGGCACATTATTGTTATCGGACTGCTTACCATAACATTGGTTCTCGCAAATGGAACATAAAAAAATAAAGTCTTTCTGGTATTTGCTCTTGGTACATTAAACCTAATCTTGTCTAAGAGGTATGAACAGTCTAAGTTGTTATGGAGTAAATTATACAGAACTTTTATGCTACTTTGAATTCTCCTTATTTGTAAAGTATCCATTTTAAACATACTCAGAGCATTGGAATAATTAAAATCATGAGTAGGATATACATCAGTCATAACATAAGTAGCAAATTTTAAAAATCGACGTTGAACTGATTCCACATGTTTAACATGGGTATTGTAAATGGGATACCAAATAATAGAGCAATATTCTAATTGAGATCGTACAAAGGTAATATATAACGTTCTTAAACAGAGCGGTTCTGAGAAGTGTCGACAATTTCGATAAATAAAGCCAAAAGATTTACTGGCTTTAAGCACCATTTGATTGACATGTTCAACAAAACAAAGTTTACTATCGAATATGATTCCAAGATCCCTAGCTGTATCTGATCGCTTTAAAATCTCATTGTTAATAGTGTAGTCGTGAGTTATAGGTTTCAATTTTTTTGTGAAAGACATTACAAAGCATTTTCCTACATTTAGATTCAATCGATTGGCATTACACCAACTACATAAAATATCAATGTTACTTTGAAGATATAAACAATCAGACGTATCAAGTACTCTATGGAATATTTTTAAATCGTCGGCAAAAAGTAACTTCTCGCAATGTAAAGTTGAAGGAAGGTCATTAATAAATATTAAGAAGAGAAGAGGCCCTAAATTCGAGCCCTGTGGTATACCTGAGCCTGGGATAAACGAAATGGAGCGTACATCTTTATATTCAACTTGTAAGTTACGATTAAACAAATATGACGAAAATATTTGAATTAAGGAGTCAGATAAACCTATATATTTTAATTTATTAAGAAGTAGATATAAATCAATTTGATCAAACGCTTTTGAGATGTCTGTGTATATAACATCAATTTGCCCCTTCAAATCTAATGCTTCAGAGACATACTGCGTAAAGCAAGTCAGGTTAGTTGTAGTAGATCTTTGTGACATAAAGCCATGTTGGTAAGGCGAGATATAAGGTTTAACACTTGTATAAATGGTATTATAAATGATTGTTTCAAATACCTTTGCAAAATTACACAGAATAGATATTGGACGATAGTTGCTAATAAGCTTTGGATCGCCGCTTTTCAATACTGGACAAATACGTGCTTGCTTCCAAATTTCTGGAAACACTTTTGTACTTAACATAAGATTAAACAGCTTGTGCAAAGGTTTAGCAAAAATGGGACAACAATCACGTACTAGAAAACTAGGGATCAGATCAACTCCGGCAGTTTGTTTGCTTTTTAATTTTTTAATAGCAGCAATGACGCTACATTCCGAAATATTGTCAGTGCTTATTATTGGCAAGTTAGTATTTATTGTCGGTGAATTCGAAGCAAGAGCAGGATCTGATTGAACATATACATTTGAGAAGTACTCAGAAAAAGCATTGACAATGGCGTCAGGTGTGTCCAATTGTTGGCCATCGGATGCAACCATTGAGCCAGGGATTCTAGTTTGTCCTTTTTTATTTCTAATAAAAGACCAGAAATTTTTAGGATCATTATGGATATCATTTTGTACATTATCAATGTAATTCTTATATGCAACTGATAACTCTTGTTTAATGGTGGAACGCAAGCTTCGAAATTGTAAATAATGGAATGTCAGATTAAACTTTTTGTATAAGCGATGAACATTATTCTTTTTTCGTATTAATGAAATAATTCGATTTGTATACCATGGTGGAAAGCGATGACGTCTACTTGCATGTTTTAATGGAACGAACTCGTCCATAATTTTGTATAGGTGGTGATAAAATTCGGAGCAGGCATTGTTAACATCATCATAACTATCCAAGAAAGACCAGTCATAATTAATTAAGGCAGTGTATAATTTAGGAAAGTCAGCTTTTTTTAAATTGTAAACTTTCTTATTTACATTACTAACAAATTTTTGTAAGGGCTTTGGTACTTCTATAGAAATGCAGAGAGCAGGATGATATTTATCTTCTTCAGTCAATGGAGATATATCTCTGCTAATGAACGTTATAACATTAGATAGGACTAGATCTAGGGTTCGATTAAGTATATTTGTGATATTATTATACTGATTAAGTCCTAAAATGAGTTCATAGTTTCTGAGTATCAGATAAGATCTATCTGAGGTATCACGTCCATAAGATGGTATATTAAAATCACCTAAAATAATTATGTTACCTTCGTGCGATACGTTCATTGCAGATAGGGTTTCGAGAAAACACTCTAAGTCTGTGTGAGACAATGAAGGGGGTATATATAACACAAAGACGTAATATGGCAAGGCATTAAAAGATAATTTTATGCCAACTATATCTATTAAGGGAAAAGTTTGTTCTAATACAGAAAGATCCAATCTCACAGCGTTAATTGAATAAGTAATGCCAGAACTATCATTTACAGCTACTAAAACCCCCCCGCCTTTAGAAACATTACAAACAGTTAGGTCCCTATCTTTACGAAAAACTAAGAAATTAGAGGGAAAAATTAATAATACCAGAGCACTCGGATTTGTAAATTTCAGGTCTTTAGGCTTGAAACATTAAAAGCCTATTTGCCATTTTAGAGACTGAAGGTTTTAAAGTTGAAGTTTTACAGTTGAAGTTTTAAAGCTATACAATCATCATGTATGGAAAATTATATTCTAGAACTTCAAAATCTCGTAGCTACAAAGTTTTGTTTTGTTAGACGTTCAAATTTAAAGTTTACAAATTGGGGAGTTTTTAAAACCTAGAAGTTTCGAGGTTGTCAAGCATGATGATCGCAGATATTTTTTAGTGTAATTTAAAAACAAGCAGCGTAGCGAAAGAAAGCAGTAACATTAGTAGAATAATAATAATAATAAGTTTCTTTTACCCTTTCCTTGAGAGCATAGGGCCATCACAAAAAGTTCCATCGGTACCTGTTCGCGGCACGAACTTTCTTGTCCACAAGACAGATTCATACTTTCCTTCATACTTCATACTTCTTAAGTGCGGAACGCTTCCAAGTTGTTCTTGGCCGTCTTCTCCCACTACTTCCTTGTGAGTTCCAGTCGATTTCTGTTCTTGAGATACTACCCAAGAGTGGTCGTACCCAAGCAGTAACCGGTATCGGAACTTTGTTTGAGTAGTTGTTACGTAACTACAACTAAATTTATTACTTTATAGGTTTAATTACTCCAGTTTGGAATATTTTAATAATTATGTAGTTCTCTCTACTACTTATTGGAACTGTGTAGTATTATTACTTCTAAGTAGCTTTTAAAGTATCTGGAATGGTATTGCTACTTATTATATTTAATGTAAAGTTGTTGCAACTTCAAAGTGGCATTATGATTGTAACAGTAACTTGTCCAAAGCTACTTTAAAGTTTTTAAAACTTTAAAGTGGGACTAAAAGTTTTTGTCACCTGTCTGAAACTATTACTTAAGCTGTAAAGTAACGGAACCTTACAGTAGCATTGAAAGTAAAACTTACGTTTTTGCTACCCAGGAGAATCACTTGGAAATTATTTTTACCAGTTGTTTTGCAACAGAAAACCTACAAAGTTCCAGTTACTATTAAAAAACTACAATGAAGTAACATTAACTTCTATGCTAAATTTTTCATTTTTTTATTTGCATCCGGCCTCAATATTTTTCGGTCTGAACATTTTAAATGTTGGGACCAATAAAAATATTATTTTCTTACCATTCATAGAGAACAAGGGTGAAGTATATTCCCTCTTTTTTTGGCTGCCACAACTTAAAATATGCCATAGGTACCTAATTATTAATGTAGCAGTATAAAAAATATAATGTTTATGGATAACTGTGAGATTAAATTTAAACGTTTGTAAAGTTCCAATGGGAACTCCCAGTGACAGTGAGCACATTAGGAACTAGAAAGTGGCTACGGAAACGTTGACGTCGTTTTATAGTAAGAGTACTTGAAAGTTCCAGATTTCTTTAACTTATTTTATACTTCGCGGTAATGTTGAAGTAGAATTTGTCTAGTTCCCGTTACTGATAATAAAATTATGTGACACAAACTTTAAAAAGGTATTTCACAGTGAATACTAGTTTAAGGTGATTTTTTGAAAACTACTCTATATTTACTTGTAAAATGTTGGAGGATATTAATCAATTTGCAAATTGTTATAATTTTTAAAAGCTGTTTTACTATAACCTTCATAATAACAAATTGATGCCAAATTGTGCCTTAAGAATAATGTAAAAATGGATTCTATCATGTGCATCAACGTACCTATAAGTATTTTTGTCATATTTTATTTAAAAATATATTTAAAGAAGGAAGATTCTCCTAAGACATTTGGTTACAAAGACTTGTACACGGTTTCTAGCTCCTATCTTGTTGACAAAAAGTCGTATTAAAAATTGCTTATTCATTCTTACCGGATAAATATATTTAAATAGAGTAGTATTTTTCAGAATTCATGTTAATACAGACATAATGATCTTGGACAGCAAGGCTAATATGATGCTGTTTTATTCTTTTTTTCAGTGTAAACGCGTAGAATAAAATAAAAAATAGCGTCATATTAACGTTGCTGTCCTAGATCATTATGAAATCAATAGTACGTACTTTATCATTCTTTACTATGTTTAATTTCATTTAGCTAGGTTAGAGCATAGATGGTTAGAAAGTATTTAAATTTTGCAGCTATAAAAAATTTCACCAGAATTTACCGTTAAGGGATAAAATTAAGTCTTTAAATAAACTTTGGGTGGAATGACTACAGCTGTACTTCATATGCGTGCAGTCTAGTATGATCAGCCAGGAATGGCTGAGTATTGTGTTTAAATGATACAATAAATGAACTGAGATACTAAAATAATAAGCATTTGTTTACAAAATATATTTAGGAATTATGTTTCTAATAGTAAATAAATTAAGGGAAAAACTAATTTACTTTAAATTACCGAATCTAAGTCTAATCGAAAGGAAGTTATAAATAGATTATTGCTTTATTTGACTTGTATTTAAAGATTTCAAACACGCCATTTCAGGTGAACGTGGCTCACCAGCATCTCTTTCGAAACAATTTCGAAAAAAGTGTTGAATCACTAGAATATTGCCACACGCCCCAGTAGTTCCGAGGATTATTAATCTCTTACGGGCAAATTCACCTGAACTAATGTTACGTACCAAGTCCGAAATTGTACAACCGAGTGGGAAGTGTACAAAATACTTTGTACGAAGTGCGAATTACCGAATTACTCGTGGTACCACGAGTTTTGTACTGTTCGGGTTCTGGACAACATATTTGTACCGAGCTGTTAGTTTTAACCTTTTAGCCAACTTAATACAAATACAATTTAGTCTTATACAAACCCGAAAGAGTAGCCTGACCGACTGAAGGGTTGTTTATGATCTGCAGTATTATTATTATTGAGCTCCGTAACTACCATGAACTAGAAGAGCAAAAATACTGCAGTATATTTGAAATACAGACTACTTTATTTTATTTTATTTAAAATTAGAAAGCACAAAAATACGTGTTGACTGATCGCTAATTGTAAGGTTATAGAGAGCTTTTGCCACTTTAACTTGTGTACCTGCAAATTCGTTCGCAGCTTTTCCATGAAACCATCATTCGTACTTTGTCGAAAACTGCAGGCTGTACCAAGTTGGCTGAATAGTTAAAACTAACAGCTCGGTACAAATAGGTTGTGCAGAACCCGAACAGTACAAAACTCGTAATGCCAAGTCCTGTAAATCGCACTTCGTACGAAGTAGTCTGAACACTTCGCACTCACAACGGTACAAAAATCACTGTATAATTCGCAAATTGTACAATTTCCGGCTTGGTACATAACATATAGTACATATATTACTCGTATCCTCTTGTACGGTTTTAAAGAACAAATTAAATTATTGCATCTAGTTTGACAATTCACATAAGAAATACATTTATAAAATAGAAGAGAGCTGCTTATTATGGTTTACGTATGGGTAAGTCCTCTGTTAGCTAACATATTTATGGATAATTTAGAAGAACAAGTATTTGAATTAAGCCTCTCTAAACACATCTTTTGGTTTCATTGTGTTGACGACATTTGTTTTGACAGTTCTTGTGAGGTTATCAATGAATTTGTAATTCCTATAATTAGTATCCACCCTAACATAAATTTTACACTAGAAACAGAACAAAACAGGGCTATAAGCTTCCTACACTTAACTCTCAAGATTAACGCACACAATCTATTTGTGAATTTCCCAAATACAGAAAACCAACACAAACGGACATAACAATATCAAATGAATCCTGCCACCACAAAGCACATAAACTAGCAGCCTACAGATCATTAGTACACAGAGCTTTAACTATTCCACTAACAAAACCAGATTTTACCAGAGAGATATCAACCATTAAACAACTAGCACATGTAAATCATTACAATCCGAACACTATTGACATTTTAGTTAAACAAAAAGATTAAAAGTTAGATATCAAAAGAATATATCCCATTGACAATCAAACAGAAGACATGCATTACTTATCTATACGATATTTTGGCAAAATATGAGAAAAAGTTAAACATATACTAAGAAAAACCAACAGTTATAAAGTATCCTTTAAAAGCAACACTAACACTTTTTCGTTTTTATTTAATGCTAAAGATAGAACACATGATATAATGAAATCGGGCATTTACCGTTTCAATTGTTCTTTTTGTAGTTTGGTATGTATTGGGCAAACACTTTGAAATTTTGGCATATCATATAAAGAACAAGTACGTTGTTACAGAAATAAACATCCTGAAAAATCTAATCATGCGAAACACCTTTTAGAACAAAATCACACAATGGCTCCTCAAAATAATATTAAATTCCTACATCTTTGTAATAACAAACACAAATTAGACATTTTAGAAGCTTTCGAGATATACAAACACTAACTCAGAGTACCTTTATTGAATGAACAGATTGAGCTCAGTAATTCTCCGTTACTGGAAGTGTTAGATATTTAATTCTGATTATTTTTATCTTTTTTTCTAGTTACGTATTTTTTTTAATTTACTTTAGCGACGTGTTTGTTTATATTTATATTATCTTTGATAGTGACAGCTTAGCTGTCGAAACAATATTGTCAGGTTATAATTTAATAAATACTGTGAAACTTTTTATTAATCTTTATTTATTTCAAGTCCTTATTTAAATGTATTCTTATGATTATTCTGCAATAACTGTTTACGAAAGTAGGTATTTTATTCCGAAATGTTTTAAAGTCTACTAAATTAAAGGCAAGCCTTAAAAATGAAAGGAAACAATTTGCAACTCTCTTATTATTTTAATTTTTTCTACACATTGTCTGTTTTATCTTTTTTCCATTACAGTCTTTAATATTATGCCCATGAAAATTAAGCACCATATTTCTATTTTCAGATGCCCGTTCCTTTAATTTAATATAAGAGCACTTTTCTTCAAAAGGACGAGTCTTTAATTGAAGTGTTTTTCATCATTTAAAATTAATTTTTTACATTAGTAAACTAAGATCTGCGATTTATAATTTTTTCTGCAGTTCTCAGGAAAAATATTTTTCAAATATCCCTTATAAATTCAGACAACTTAAAAGAAAGTAAAAACAGATTTGTAAAACCTACATCTTTCAATTCAGGTCGATATTTTAAGCTCAAATAAAAAGCGTCTGCGCTTAATTCTTGTTTCTTATCAGATTTGTCACGCATTTACTTTCCAGACAAGGTCTTACTCTTAGTTTCTGAATTAGAAAGTTTTTAAAATATTCAATCTGCTGTTTTTATATCACAAATCTGAAAAGTCCCAAATTAGTTTTTAGCTTTTTAGTTGCCTGGTGGAAATGGCCGTGGAGTCAAATTAAATAAAGAGTGATCATTTAAATTTCAGATTAGAGTAGGCGGATGTCAACAATCATTTGGTATTTTCGGGGATAATATAACTAGTGTTATGATTATCATCGGTGATAGCCCGAGTTAAAACCGACGAAAATTGACCGAGTGCGAAGCACGAGTTCAATTTTCTAAAGGTTTTAACGAGTGGTATCATCGTTGATTAATCATAACACGTGTTATATTTGGTGAGAGAATATAATGAACGTTGAAAGAAAATAAACACTGAAACTTTCTGTCACTTTGACAGTAAACAATTTTATTTATTAAAAACAGGTGACAGTCAACATGCGGTGATAGAATTATCATCGATTTGATAGCCTATTCTGCGAGTTTGTTTTTGTACTTTCACCAATGAAATTAATAAAAAATGTACCATGTGACACGTGAATTATATTCTCGGGGATAATATAACTAGTGTTATGATTATCATCGGTGATAGCCCGAGTTAAAACCGACGAAAATTGACCGAGTGCGAAGCACGAGTTCAATTTTCTAAAGGTTTTAACGAGTGGTATCATCGTTGATTAATCATAACACGTGTTATATTTGGTGAGAGAATATAATGAACGTTGAAAGAAAATAAACACTGAAACCTTCTGTCACTTTGACAGTAAACAATTTTATTTATTAAAAACAGGTGACATGCGGTGATAGAATTATCATCGATTTGATAGCCTATTCTGCGAGTTTGTTTTTGTACTTTCACCAATGAAATTAATAAAAAATGTACCATGTGACACGTGAATTATATTCTCTGATTAATAAAATACATGACTAAAGATTTCCATGGTTTGCTAGATCTGAAATTTAAATGATCACCCGATATATATATATATATATATATATATTCCCATTGTGTGTCTAAAACCTCGATATTTACATTATGGATATATAATAATTATTGTTAATCATAGAGTAGTAAGCGCAACGGACCGGAAAAGTTGTTAACTGATAAGCAACTTATAATACACGGTTATCAACCGTGTACTGCACGTAAGGTCACCTAAAAGCTCAAAGTAAAATGAACTAGGTTACCCCTTATGACCTGAGGGTCAACTAATTGGTCTATTGTTGGCAGTTCTAAAGGGTGTTTCTTATTTAGAAAATCTTGTTGTTAGTGAGGTGGATCTACAATTACAAATTATCTGATCTTATAATTATGCTTTTTCCTAATTAATGATAAATAAGTTCTAAAATAAAATAGTTATCTGTTCTTGGTACCTATCTTATTTTAAAAGTAGAAGAAAATACGCCACTTTAAATTTATGTTTATCCGTTTTTATTACGATATTTACTTTTTCGGTTTTAAATGGGATTTTAGTCAAATCTTTTAGTGATTCTGGCAAATTGTAATGTTTCGTACTTTTTAAAAGGAAAATCGGTATAGAAAATTGAAAATCCAAGACTTGTGTTCGTCAGAAAACGCAAATAGGTTTTCTAATTCAAAAAACTAAAAATTCAATGCTTTTACTGAAATATAGAAGGATAGGATATGAAAAGATGCATGAAAAATTGAAGGTATACGAATCAGTATCGTTACTTAAAATTGCGGGCCAACGGTTTAAAAAATTATATACTTAAAGTCCTTGTCATATTAAACCTACATAAGCCATATATAATAATTACCCCCCCCCCCACACACACTTCACAGCCAAATTTATTCTTTCAT
This sequence comes from Agrypnus murinus, assembly GCA_929113105.1. Lineage (NCBI taxonomy): Eukaryota > Metazoa > Arthropoda > Insecta > Coleoptera > Elateridae > Agrypnus > Agrypnus murinus. The sequence continues at coordinate 133,786,250 of OV816029.1, read as the reverse complement.
AAATGATTTGTATGTAGTATTCTCAAGAAGTAGCAAATTGATTTAACTAGTAGTCTAAAATTTAGACAGTAACCTTGTATTATATAGTAATATTGTTATAATATTTTTTGATGGGACAGACAGAGATGGCATAATAAAGATGCATATAAAACGCAATTCACTACTTTTACATTTAATTAAAATAATTGTTCCGGCTAAAAAAAGTATAACTCTCCACAAATTGAGACTATCCGGTGGGTCGCTACAATAGGGCACTAAATTATTATATATAGCGACCCACTGGATAGTCTCAATTTGTGGAGAGTTAGACTTTTTTTAGCCGGAACAATTAGAACAGTCATTAGAAAAATTGATAATTAGGTATTTCTTTATTATCAAATTATAAAATTTCCATTGCAAAATAAATTAACACTTGATTATTTATAGCACTTGTTGAACAATCACTTAGATTTACCGAACTTTCTTAAAACTTTAAACACTTTGACGTTTCACTAACATAACAATAACCTCAAAATTATCACATTTGCTTTGTTTACATTTTTATAACTTAAAACATAACTTTAAAGTTAATTCGTGCTCTATTGCAGATATGCAATTCTTCAAAGTTAAAATTTGTAAGAGCGATTGTTACAAAAATCGCAGGGTTTATATACCTTTTTGCCGAAACAAACAATTGCATATGCTACACTTTTTCATAAAACAAAAGAAACTTTGACAAGTCAATTTAATATAACCAAATTATTGTTTATAAATTTTCATTAGTGCAAAAACGAATTAGATAAACTTATAGATAAGAAAATTTCCATATTAATGGTATATAACACTTATGTTTTCATTATACAACAAGGCCTCCATTGAATGTCGATGGAACCTAATTTATTAACTTATTTATATAAAAATACCTTTTTACACCTTTCTATCTTTACAAATTCAAACATTATACGCTAATAAACATTATTTGCATAATTTCAGACATCAACAATATGAAAATTCCAACCAATTACAGTATTTCAATGTACACGATCAAAAATCGCAACCTAATTATATGTTGTTTAAGTAATATCATTAATTTAGCAGCGCTTACATTTAAGATAGTTACAATTATGTGGTAATGAAGCAGCTTTTCAATATTCTACCAAAATTATTTAACCAAGAGCTGTAAAATTTTGAAATAAAAGAAACTTAAGCAAATCGAAAATATCGTTAACATGAAAACAAAATTTTTACTATTAAATGCTCAAGTAAGGGAGTAGGTAGTTTTATGTTAAATCTTATACCTATTAACTTTGGCCTAAACTTAATTTAAATGCAAAATTAGATAAACATTTCCCATATCGTTAATGTACAAAATTAACTAAATTCTATGGAAAAATCAGTTTTACAGATATCGTTTATCTAACCATAGTGTACTAGTGTGCATGTTAATTATAGTTAACCATATTCAACTTGATAAAAGATAAATAACTAAAAATTATAATTTTGAAATTGAGGTTATGCAATCAAACTAACGTGTTGCTTAATAATAAGCTTACTTCAAATTATAGAGTGGGGTAATTCCTTATTTCGTATGTCAAATATCATTGTCAAAATATGTTTACCTTAGTCACACTTTTTTCAAGACAATTTTTCTATTTCCGGTACTCGAGACTTTTTTCTTTAAGTTCCTAGAATTCCCGGGAGTAATTTTACATAGGTAAAATTTACATAGGTTACCTAACACAAAAATTCAAATATTCGTTTTTAAACTCACTTTAACTAATCGTATAATCACTTCCTCCTCCTTCCTGTTTATCACTGTATTGTTTAACGGCAAGTTTTAAGTCATTGGCAGCTTTTACAAAAAACATACGTTTCCTGAATATGAAGATGATTCGGTGAAGCAAGTAACTATTAGGTCAAAAATACAGTGGGAATTTCAAATTAAACAAACATTTAAATATTCTAGAAAAAAATCTGGTACTGCACCCACAACTTTTTATTAGTTTTAGTTTATTGAATCGTCATAAATATATTTCGAAGTCAAATGAAACAAGTTTGGAAATGGAATAAAGGCACACTATAAAAGCAAACTATTGTGTTTACAAAAACTAGCAAAACCTTTTTGGACAAAACATTTTATCTTAAAAAAACGAGTGCCTGTTAACGTGATCAAGACCACACTTCAATATGAATTTTTAAGTAAAAATATTCTGTTTAGGTCTTTAGTAGGGATTTAAATATTACTACCTATTTATAAATAAGATTAGAAATTTCCGATAGAAACCCTTTTTAATTATAATTGAATAGAAAGTACAAGTTTACTTAATGAATACCCTCTCCAGGTATCGTATCAAGCGGTTGTTTCTTAATGAAACTAATTTATTTCGCTTCATTAATTGTTTATAGACAGCTTGTAAATAAATTGTATGTATTTGAAATGGCTGTGTACTGGTTTCTTTAAAAAAAAAACTGGTTGTAAAAAGCACCTATGTAAAACGACATTCTTGTTCAGAACTGCTTTTTAACTAATAATTTGTTCAAAGAATTGAAATAAAACATTTTAAACTATAAAGTAAGAATATTTATTGAATAGTCTCGTGTTTCGGATTATTTTTCCTGGGACCCGAGAAAACAAAAATTTAGCAATTTCCTGCTTGAGAGATACTAATTGAAACAGAACACTGAAAAGATTATTATCAGTGAGTAGTTTGTAATATTCAGTATGAACCGAAAACGGATGGCAGGAACGCTTTCGACTATCATATATTAGACAGAATGATAGCAGCTTAAAAACTTGCTCAGATTAGTGTATCAGCTCAAATTTTATTAGGATGGACTATAAAGGAATAAAGGAATTTTGCCTTTATCAGAAGCGTCCTAGAAATCTTCCCTGTGAGGTAAAATATTCTGAAAACCATAATGTAATGTTAGATTTTTTCCATAGGCATATGCGACTATACTTTCGCATCAGCATAAAACCTGCTTCATGTTTAACGAACGGTTTGTACGAGTAATACTGCCTCCGAAGATTAGACAATAATCGTTAAAGGTAAAACTAACAATTTATAAGGTTTGTCTCCTCAACATTCCAAATCTTTGGATAATTCCACTGTCGCTGTGAATCGTTATCTGACTTTGTTCATGACTCCGTACGAATCTCTGTAGATCATGGATATGGCTTAACTGTTCTAATTTTATGGAGCATACTGTATTTTATGAAGGAGGATCAGATTATGTCTGCGATGTAACTATATAAAACTCCAGCAACCTCCCTCCAATTTTACTACATGATTCCTTCGACATTCGGTAAAGTTTAATAACTATTCCTTGCCACTGTCAGAAACACAAGCAATCAGCTTTGACCATGTTTGTAGATTTTATAAAGTTTGATGATAATGAAGTTTAACAAATTTATGAGACATACATCACATTTCCCATTCCAAATACTCAAGATTTGGTTTTGGTTTGTCTACCGACTTCAGCAGCTACTATTTGAACACATCTACATACCCGTTTATAACACTTACATTTATGAAATATTTCTAATACAACTAAAATATCTCAAATCTTTCCACATTGGGAAAATTACCTGAATTATATGGAAAATCAGTTTTAGAAATATCCTTTTTCTGACAGTAGTGTACTAGTGTGCATGTTATTTATAATAAATTATTTTCTAGCTTCATAAAAGATAAACTTTTCAAAATACTAATTTAAAAAGTGTGGTTAGGCAACCCATCTAACGTGTCGCTTTAAATTTCATATCCAAGCTTGCTTAAAACTATTGAGTGTGTGAATTCCCTATTCTGTAGGTCAAAATAACATGACGATATGTATTCCCTTTTGCAGGATTGAGAAAATTTAAGAAATATTTATTTAGTATTGTCAGAAATGCTTTTAGATCAAACAAGTAAACTAATCATTTACTAGATGCTTTTAAGATTACATATACATGGGGTGGATTTGGTTAACTTGAAGGGTATCGACATGGTCTATATGGGATTGTGAAATCTGTCGCAGTTACTTATCTGGAGATAAGAAAAGATGAAACAAAAATAAAAAAAGAAAAGCTTGAAAAGTTGAACCCGCATAACTTCCCTACTAGTGACACTTCATCAGAATGCTCATGGAAAGCAGATTCGAAAATGTAAGGTACTTCATACACCTTATACATTCAAGCGTAGGCATGAAACCAAAATTTAGTATGGGCTGGCAATTCGGATCAATGTTACGATTAAATTAGTAGTCAGTTAGGCAAGGAATAATTGAAACTTAGCACTTTTAGCACTTAGTTCCTTCCTTACTTTTTCATTAGTTAATTCAAAGTCCTAGATCTTTTAAAATCTTGAAAAGTCTGCTTGCTTTCATAATCTTAATAAAATAGTGGCAGCTTTGTAATTTATAGGTTACAATTAATTAGTCTCGATTCCGTAAATTTACATTTTTATACGTCAGCTTTAAAAGGCTTTATTTTTATAACAATTCAATTTTTTAATTATTATTAGTGTAGCTTATCAACAAGAGTCTGTATTAAATGTAGACAAACGAGGTACAAAAGCGTAGTCGCAGTTTGCGTTTTGTTAATTACTGGTCTTATCTTCTTTAATAATGCATTGGTTTGCTCAACAGGTCGATTCCTTTTGCTTTATGTAAAATTTCAAGTGAAGTGGAGGACGCTTCATTATTGGCACGGGAGTTAAAGTCTAGCATATTTTATTACGTTTGAGTACTTTTATTCTTTCGTCTTTGTTTGCATTCTTTATTTTAAATTATTTGATTAATTTGTATAATTAGCAACTATTAGCATTGAATATAGCACAAAAACTATTGGCAATTTTTATTTGCTGGAATTGATTGTTAAAAAATCTACATAATTTGATAAACTAATGAACGTTATCTGTATACTAGTTAATTTAGGTGTCCAGTTCGCAATATTTGTGATCTGTGATTAACTTTAATTAAGCAATTAGTTTATTAAAATTTTATCTTTAATTAAATTTTAATTTAATTTAATTAAATTGTTAATTTTAGCTTGCAGAAACCCAGAAAGTGGCGCTAAATTACAGTGTTTTATTACATTGGCATTAAAAGAATGTACGACTAATTAATTACTTGAATCTGTCTTTGGAATATAACTAGTGAACATTAAACAAGTAATTTAACCAATAAATATTTTAACCAGAAAAAATTCTTAAAATGGTTAATTTCTATCGCTCTTCGTTGAATAGGCTACAAGAATTAAACTTTCTTATCTTTTTATTTATTTATGTATTACACATAACACATAACAACTCCCCACTATTAAGAGTGTTGCCAAATGACAAAGTATAACATACAAAAGTGTTTAACACTAAATTAATTTCTCGTAATAACAATTAAAGATGAACAAGTGTAACAAAATAAACATTACAGTAACTAAAGAACTTAAATCATAATTAACATAACCTTACAGCTGTCAAACCTGTTTTGTTTTCCACGACTAAATCTTCATTAAGTTTAAAAATCTGCATTCATAAATCTAGTTTGCTTCTAAATAATTCAACAACATTAATTTTTCTTTCTAACTTTATTTATGTTATTATATATGTTATTATCCACTATTTAAAAGTTTCATCCATATTATAAATATAACAAGCTTATTAGAGTTATCTATCCTACTTTGAAAATTGACCAACAGAAGGCGCAACTACGCGATATCAATTATTTTAGTGGTCTTTATAACGATGTTACAGCCGGCGCCACTGTGCGATGCAAGTTTAAGTTTAAAAGTGCATTCTAGCGAGGAAGAAGGCTGACATAAGAGCAGCTTTCTTTTGAACATCGTACTTAAATTCAAGGTTCGTATTATGAGCACCCACATTATAAATACTCAAATAAACTTTTTAGTTTAAAGGTGTTTCTTATCTTAAAGAAATCGATAGTATACTGTCCGGTCGATTTGTTCTGTCTTGTCCTTTGGAGAAGTGTAGCTAGAGTGTAGCGCAACATCCAAGCGCTACTACGCGGTGCAAAAGTAAAGCTTGCAAAGTAAGGGATACAACAAAGCACAGCAACTTTTGACTTTTTTTAATTCGTTTAATTCGGTCTTACTGACTTAGTTAAAAAGTGTTTCAAAAGTTAAGTTGCGAGAGGTTGCTTTATAACGCAGTACACGCAATTTTTTTTAATGTGGAGTGCAGGGTTGCAGTCGCATCTAGCATTTTCGTTTAATCAACAGTGCAGTTGTAGCAATCATTCTTCTGTTTAACTGGTAGTGGAGTTGTGAAATCAGTGGGTGGGCAAGTCTGGAAGTTCTTGTTTCTCACTTGGTGAATTTCCTTGCACTGCTGGTTCTTGTTTCTGGCTTTGTGAATTTGCCTGGTCTTGTCCCTCAATTAGTAAATTTGCTTGGTCATGTGTTTTCATTTCTCCAACCACTTTAAGGTTTGAAGAACAGGCGTTATTGGCTAGTCGTATATAAAAATGAAGTGTACAGGATGTTTTTTTCAATGGAATTCTTACTTCCTATATTTGCAATATATTGATGCCAATAAGTTGTTTTTCCTTACCTGATTTCGACTACATGGTTGGCACTATATAATTTAATTCTTTACCTGTTATTTTTCAGCCACTGTTAATTGTTGAAGCCATTGTTAAAATCCAAGCTATGTATGTCATTCTAGAGGTCGTTGTCGTACTTTCCGGCGGCCTACAAAACTGAGATTTTATGGAGCTTCCTAGGCACCTGAGAAATGAATGGAAATGATGAAACTGGAAAAGAGTGGTCAAAGTTATAGCCCTAAAACTATGCCATGATATTCCAGTTGTGCTAAAAAGTTGGGGTAAAAAAAGTAAAACTGATTCATTTACGATGATCGATATTTGGGGAGTTTTCGTACTGCTAAGCAAGACCCTGTAGTTAGTTTTTTTGAAATTTTTATCAGCGAAGCTTAAATCAGTACCTAAACCGTAGTACACAAATATTAGAGAATTATTTTCTGGTTAATTTCTACGAAATGCGGCATCTGGAGGTTCATGACCAATTATGACAAACTTACAATTACAAAAAATGTAAAATTCATGTTGTGTCTGGCTGTCTGTTACAGAGGTGTTTCGTTTTCCGGTTACCTAGATTGGAATTTGGCATGAACTTTTCTGAGCACCCACAAATGATCACAAAAACCGACGTTATGGTCCTAAAAACCTTATTCTATGACCAATAGACTCAAAAATAAAATTTTTTAATAGCGCTGAAAACCGCTATGTGTGGGCTTTTAATAGTGCTAAATACGATTCTGTCGTTAGGTTTTCAAAACTTCTATTGACTGAGCTTCAATAGGTAACTAAATGGTACCTAATAGTTCTAAAATTTGTTATTTTCCATCTGGGTCCATGGTCAATTACAACAAAATTATATTTACAAAAATGTAAAATCCATGTGGTATCTATCTATTGCAGAGCAAGAACCGTGCTTTCTAGTAATTTGATTGGATAGAATTCGGTATAGATGTGACACATCCTAATTCTGGGTAATACGAATGGGACCGAAGTTGTGGCCTGAAATGCATTATGCTATTACAATGGACTAAAAATAAAGTTTCGTTGTGCTGAAAATCGTTATTCGGAGGTTTTTAACGCTGCCAAACACAACCCTGTTGTTAGAGTTTCGAAATTTCTATCTGCTGATCCAGAATCCTCTCCTAAATTATACCTGAAAGTTTTAGAATTATTTCGACGAGATTTTTTCGATAAATTTTCACGAGATTCGGTATCAGGTGGTCCTTGGCCAATTGCGATGAAATTGAGCAACTGATAACATCAAAGGCGCTTGGTCAGGAAATTAACTAATTCTAACTTCGCATGATGATGATACGCTTAAATACTAGTAGGATATTACGGACGTCACCAAGCAAACTTTTAATTTTAACTTTGAACGCCTTGTGGTTTTGTATAGGTTTGTTTTCCTGTGATCTCAAAAACATAATCATGCACTGTGTGTCGATATTACTTCCGGGAAAGGAAAACGTTTTTATTTTCACTTTTTCGAAGATTCTTCGAATATTCTTGACAAAAAGTTGCTTATTGAGGAAATGACTTTGGCTTAGAGAAATTTAACGTTTTATTTACAGGGTTTTCGAAATTAAAAAATATGTCTAAAATATAAATTATGACATTTAAATTGTTGTGTCAGCGCGTCCCAGATTACTGGCCGGAAAGAGAAAACATTTTTATTTTCAGTTTTTTTTTGTCATTCTTGATGAGAAATTTTGCTTATCAAAAAGATGATATTGCCATAGAAAAGTTTACGGTTTAATCTACGAGGTAGTGAAAAATTAAGAAAGTATGAAAACAATAAAACTTTTTCTTATAACTTTCTTTTCAAAGTTAAAGGTACTCTTTTGAACCATTTTACCATCATATTTTCTTAATTTTTAATACCCTACAGATGAAACCTTAAATTTGTTTACGGCAGTGGACAATGGTCGGAATAGTTCAAAATCGGCATTTATTATATCAGCCTAGGTAGTGTATTGTCTAGCGTGCTGGACTTTCGCCCAAGCGGGCCAGGTTCGACTCCTGGTACCGGCAGATCTGGTTAAGGTTTTCTGCAGTTTTTCATTAGCTGTAGCACAAATGTGGGATTTGCGCTGTTCCATCTGTAAGTCGGCTGCAGCCGCACGTTGGGCCTACATAATAATAATAATAATCGCCCCCTCCCTCCCTCACAATCTGTAGCTGTAGCAATTATTATTATTATTTAAATGTATACATGTTATTTATATATTTTTTCTAAAAAAACGATCATGGCGTCAACCATAAAAGCAAATTATGCTTTTTTTGTAAACAAATTTAATGAAATAATAAATTTGCACATACAAATTTAATTATAGCAATCCTTACGATAGACTAGGTTTTCGTTTAGACCATAATGGAAATTTGAGCATTTGATTTTAGTACATATGTGTGGAGAGCTATGGTTTTGTTATTTATTATTATTCTGTTATCAGACCAAGGGAGCGGGTTCAAACACTGGCCAATATGTCACAGGATTTTTAAAAATCGCTTCTTTCTCAGAAGGCAATGCCAAACCACCAAGGTATACTTTGCCCAGGAAATTTCCCTGAAATTAATAAAAAAAAACCAAGTACTATGTTCTTGGGGTGGTTCGGTGTTCACCATAACTTATAGGTACCCTATACTTGTGATCTGATCACTGGACAGGCACCACACTAATTTTCAGTGATGCGTTTTGAAAAGTGACACTCATAATTAATAACATTCAACTTGCCTGCTCTTTCGTAATAATCACGTTATCAGCTATTGAAAGAATTTCATCAACACCATCCTCTCTGTCGATTTCATGTTCAATACCTTCTCCATTTCTTTCCGTCTTTCGCTATAACTGAAGATCAACATCTTGTTGCTTTCCTTCGGAAGACGTTTTGGCTTTCTCTTCTTCAACCTGTCTTTTAAGCGTCCTCTGGTTAATACTGCAGCCGACGAATCTAATTTTTTGCAAATTAATTCTGCAAACTGTTCCTTGTAAAATTTTCCTGGCATAATCGAATCTATCGATTGCTTCTTTGGTGATCATTCCCAAAGGCAGAATTGAATTGACCATGTGCAAAAACTTTGTGCACTGAGCAGACCATATTGTGCCACAAATATTTAAAAACCTTTTTCTTTCGAATTAATGCCGATTTTTGAACGGTTTTGGCATTGTGCAGTACGATTTTCTTGGTAAGCCAAAGTTTGACTTACTTAAGGCTTTATTAAGAATAAGTTTTTGAATTACTGAAAATAAAAAAGTTATTTCTCTCCATGCAGTAATCCGGGAACATAGTGTAAATATTTTAATATTCTGTAAGCAACAATTAAAAAACCAATTTTTCTCTAATATACTTCAAAACAGCTATTAAAAGATAATTTTTTATCTAGAAAATTAAAATTTTATTTTAAATGCAATATTGGAAGGACATAACATATGCCGTTATATAAATGGCATTTTATTTTTTATAAACTGATGTTGATTATTGATGAATAAAGGAACAAATTGTGACTACTTTTATATCCAAGTACTGCAAACGGACTGTTAGAATTTGATGGACGAACACTCCACAGAAGATAACTATACGTTGTTCACCCAAAAGAAATAGTTTCAGCCACTCCCCACAAATCCCATTCAAATTATATGTTAGTCTTCTTTTAATAAATGGTAAAATAATTATTTTAATCTGTTGTTATAAAAACTAAAAATTGATTAAAAAATTATAAAGTAATTATCAAAAAATTAGTTATGAAAAAATTAATTAGACATGGGATTAGTAAACCTGAAAAACCGAAGAAAACACCTGAAAAAGCACAAACTTGACTTAAAAACAAAGCAGTATTAATACAAGTATTTTGGTGTATATACATAGAAACTGCATAAATTGCAAAATTTTCGTTGAATCATACTCATTTGCAATAATTATAAAATGTATACGTATAGTTTTATTTATAACAGAAAATTATTATAAAGAATGTAAAAATTATCACATTAAAAATTATAAAATATATAAGACTACTTAATCTGACTATAATTCGGACGAAGAAGAGTCGTCTCCCACCCTAATGATCGTAGAATAACAGCAAAGCTAAACAACGACTTAAGTAACTGATAACAACTGTAACCACCAAAACAAGTCATGCTAATTGGGAGTGAAATTTTGTCTTTTTGTCTTTTTAAGTAAATGCACAATCTTCTCTTAATAAATGATAGTTACAACTATTTTAATCTGTTGTTATAAAAAGTAAAAATTATAAAATGAACTTATAGTATAAAGAATGTTATCAGATCATTTAATTAGGTAACCTCTTTCACACCTGACATCACTCGGAGCTCTCAAAACAGTCAAGTATGCGCTTTTGTAGGGAGTGGCTTAACTAAATATTTGTGTTACTTTAACATAGATTTGGGGGAATTTTGTTGTTTGTGCATCCCCTTCAGTTTTGAATATTGTTATGAATAATATAAGGAGTGTCTTCAGGTACGTCTTTTCAGTAAGGAGAACATTACCTCTTCACTACTTTTGTGTTGCGGAAAGCTCGTAGCGGGATCTACCTTGAGTACACGATAAGCTACCTTAAGTACACATGTTTAAAGGAGTTTACTTTTGAAAGATTCTAAAATACGACCATTACGCTAAAAATGATTTACGTTCTTTAAAAGGCTTCTCGTTCACTCTTGGAAGTCTTCGAAAATGCCCAATTGTTACATGGAACGTTCCATACACGTTTAAAACGACCTTTCCCACCAAAGTGGCCTACTCTATTATGTACATACTACAAGAAGTAAATTTGATTGAAGTCAACGATTCACACTTATGAGAAACGAATAATATGACATTTAAGTATGTCTTAAGTATATGACATTAAGTACCTCTATCAAAAAATGCCTCCTAAGAAAATATTTTCATTTCTTCTGGAATGACTCCCGTATCTGATGGAACTAAGCTAATAGCTAGGTTAACTTCCTAATAATATTATGTGCTACTCCTATAAAATATTTTCAGAGATTTATCACATTCCACGTAATAGATTTTCATTATCTTTATCTTAATGCAGATTTAACAAGCAAATGTGTATTAAAGGTAAAAGAGGTAGAGCATCTCCTACGATTATGATGTCATAATGCACATTATGCTTCTACGTGGGCTCTTAATTTTCTGGGTCAACCCTAATCAACATTAATTAAAGTGTTCCTTTGAGGTCTGCATGAACCCTCAAAGATCTAAAATAAACTATTTTGAAACTGGATTCTTATTTCATGAACAACATATTTTATTTGATTATTTACTTTTTCTGTTTGTGTAAGTTTAACTCAACAAGTCCCAGTGAATCGTTCTTGCCAATTCGCATAAGTAAAACAACCTAAAACCTGGTTACATATGACAAGGTGGGCAAATTATATAAAATTTTCAGATAACAAACATTTGCTTTGTAGTATTTTCTGCAATAAGACCAAACAAATCTCTTTCAAGTTTCACACGAGGTTAACATTGTTTGCATATTCATGTATACACAGGTACAAGCAGTTAGTTCAGAAATTCAGAACATTGCCAAGACTAAGACCATGTTTAAACTGTTCAAGATTTCCTTTTAACTAACGTTTAGAATTCTGGAGCTATTTTGAAGTTTTGAACTATAGGGAGACCATAAAGATAGTAAACAAGGGTATGTGAATAATCATCATGTTACAACATTATATGATATATAAAATGGAATTAGAACATGATAGGGTTATTCTTCGCAATGCTCGATTAGTAAGTATTGAGTGAAAAGTATAAAAATATTTTTATGAAATCGTTCAAACGAACCTAGAAATGGCGAGTGTGGTCACTAACTCAGAATTAAATATAGACGACGACCCATGTCTGTTTAGATTATTAAAATCACAAAACACCTTTTACATTACATAAAAGATTTAGATTTTAGGGTCATGGGTTTTATTTACAGACTTGTATAAAAGGGAATGCAAATTCCGCATGCAAATACTAAATCGTTTCCGTCAGTCTTTAGTCAGGTTTATTAAAAAATATATTCGAAGGCAAGTGTAAATTACAAGGGGGTCAAGTGGATTACAAAATGAGACAAAATTGAGAAATTATGTTTTTCAAAATTATGATTATGCTACTTAGATTTTTTGATTTCAACTATAAGTTGGTTCATACGACTAATGGCTGCCCTTTTGCAACACCTTACAGGATCATTCATGTAATGTTTTTAAGAATACTGCATTGTGCAAAAGGTAATCGAAATTCTAGATAAAAGTAAAAGTCAGGCATCAAAGTTGTATAAATAATTGCCCTAGTCTTCAGAGCAATTTAACTGCCCTGGCTTAAACTTACCCAAAGATACCAAGACCTCCCAAAAAAAAGGCCTAGAATGCGTCAACATAATATTACGTTAATAAATTGCTTAGAATACGCACTGATATACATGAGCATACATGAACTCGATTTGCGAAAATCTTTTGTGGTTAGAAAAAGTTTCAGCTGACTTAATTCTAGGAGACAAAATATCGCTAATAATTATATATTGGAGAACAAAATATAGTGCGAAAAGAACTTGGCGAAAACAAAACCGTTAGGCATGTATGAGAATAAGCATAGTTATTACATTAAAAGGTAACTAACCTTGTCTGACCTCCAACCTAGTTTAACATAACCTTTAATCTAATCTAACCTCTTACCTAACCTAACCCAACTTCTAACATAACCTACCCTAATCTCTAACCCAACTTCTAACCTAACTTTTTTTCTTTTGGTTGAGGAGTCCGTGCTCTAGAGCGTATTGAATTGCTTTTCTCTTGAGATGGACCTAGCTACTTCTTAGGGATCACTCGAAGCTGTTTGGAACTTAATATCAAGATATCCTTGCCTGTTTTCTTCTGTATCTTTGTTATTTTATGGTCTTAGTTCCATGGTTTTATATTTTGTATCTCTTTGCTCAAATTTTTTTTATTGATTCGTTGAACTCCATTTACCATATATTCAAAGTTCTTTTTCTTTCAAGTCGTTTATCAGAATTATTTATATCTTGCCTTTCAAAAAGATTCTTCTTTTCCTCGGCAAGTAAATGTATTCATATTGTTCCTGCGAGTAGCATTATTGCGTCATTAAAAACCGTTCTTAATTCTAATATTCTCTGTGTATGTAGAATCATATTTCGTAATTTTTTTATTTTGGTTACTTCCGCAGCATTTGCAGCATACAGTAAGATAGATTGATCTGATAGATTGATACTCATAAACCTTCTTTTATTGGACCTTCGGTGTTTGACAACATTTCTGTATATGATCGTTAGACACAAATGTTCTATTTATGTTCACGCCTAAATATTTCACTGTTTTCTTGGGAATTATTCGACGATTGCCCATCTTAAAGTATGCTTGCCTCGGTCTTTTCTGGGGCGTCCTTTAAGGAATGTCTTTTTAACCACAACTGCATCGTTTATAAACTCAAGTTTCCGTTTCTTATAAGTTCTTCATAACTATTTGCTATCACCATCATTGCTATATAAATTATCTGCATAGCATATCAGTGTCACACCTTCCCGAACCTCTACTTTCATCACGTCGTCGTAGAGGACATTTCACAGCATCTGACCAAGGACCGATTCCTGTGGAACTCCACCCCTTATCTCGACTACATTTTCTTTATCTACTTTAATTTATCTGTCTGTAAAATATTCCTTTATTTTATTCATTAAATATTAAGCTATTCCTCTGCTTACCAGCATTCTTATAATTACGTCAAAGACGCAGTATTAAAAGCATTTTTACGTCCAGCAATATAAGTGCACGCCATTTCGGTTACATTCTTCTATTTATTCCTTTTGCAACCCTTACCACTTCTTTCATTGCTTTTATAGTTGACTATCCTCTAATAGCCGTTTGTTAATTAGGTTCTCATATATTTCTCCCAATACGTTTGTAAGACAAATTGGTCTACTATATTTACTTGGCTCTTCTACGGTCTTCCTAGGCTTATTGATTCGGAGAAGCTTGAAGATTTTTCATTCATTAACAAACTTATTTTCTTTTAAAAGATCATTATACATACCTTTGTAAAATTCAGTATGTGCCCTCATAGTAATTGTAACCACTTACGGTAGTAAAGTATCCGGGCCTAGAACTGCTGCCAGAATTTCTTGTTGAACAAAAAAGGGTGGTACCTGGATACCGTCTATAATCAAGGGATAGTCGTCACTTGGTGTAACGTCAAAACTACTTTAGGATTCTGCATTCTTAATTGACTCGTTATTAATTGCACGATGGTGTCCTGATCTAGTTCTTCATTTAGGGCTCCCATTCGTCTTTTTTAGTGTACTCTCTTGCTGATGACGATCTACTTTTATATACTTTTAAGGCGGAAATTTGTTGGATCGGAAATTTTTGAAATATTTGCAAAGTAAAAATATTTCCTGATGGAAATATTTGCTAACATACATAAAAACGATAAAAGCTCAATCTCTGGTCTCTTAATACAGAAATAACTACATATATTTCCTATTTTTAAATTGATCTTTGTCTACTGTCGATTTTTATATTTTTTTGAATATTATAAAATATAACCACTGAATGACTAAAATATAAAGATGAGAGATTAAGATAATAAGATAATAGCCACATCATATATCGAATATTAGTGATAGAAGTGGTCTGTTTATAAAAGTAGTCCCAGAAGTTGACGCGATGGATTTTGGGATGGCGCCCCAAGTGGATGTCGGAATTCATGCGTCTTGAATTAGTCATTTTACATTCACATTTATTTAATTTAAAAATATAAAATTTAAAAAATGTATAAAAATGAAATAGTCTTGACTAATCTACACTGCGAAAGCTTTAACATAAAAAATGAATCACGTAAATCGGCCCAGTGGAATTCTCAAACGAACTGGAACAAGAATAAGTCTTGTGTTTTAAATATATAGGTAAATATTGTAAACAGGGTAGTGTTAGTTTATTCGTTATAATTACCGTTACTTAAGTTATAGAAAAATTACTGAATAAATTAGTTGATTATATTCTTAACAGGATCACTGAAGATTTTAATTAACACACCCTAAAAACTACATTTTCGAATCTTAGAATGCCCCAAATAAGTAAATTTAAGTAATTAAAGTAAATTTAATTTATCTATATCGATCCTATTTGAAATTTAGATTGAAACGATAAATTTTCCTGACAAAATGATATACATAAATCAAGCAAATTTCCATTAAGATTAGTGATTACTGATTACATTATTGGAAAAATAATTAGTGAAAGGATTAGCTGCGTCTTGCAGATTAGATAAAATTAAACTTTCCTAACCATAAATAACCTTTACTTGTCATGACCAAGAAAATTTCGACAAATATCTTGCTAGGAAAAAATTAAAAACGAATTAATCAATAAGAGCATCGAAAAAAGAGAGTCAAAACCAACAAATTATACTAAAAACCTGAAGGATTCGCCATCCTAAGATCATTTTGTTCTCCCTTAATTTTAATTGCGCAGTCAACAATTAAAGCAACAAAACAAAGCTCTCCAAGGATTATTACTCGTTTATTGCGGCGAGCTCGCCTTTTATATTCTGAGGATTACGAGTTTACGTAATGTCTGGTAAACGACATATATTTTCAATTTTACACTGTAAAGGACTAAAAGCTAGCTGCTGGTTCGTTTGTGCCTTTACTATGAGATATAATACCTGGTTAGTAGTGTTAAAAAAGTATGTCGGAACACATTAGTCTCACAAAGCCGCCTCCACACATGTAACTGGCTCCCTTTGATGTTAAAGCGGGAAACGTGTGGCGTGTGACCTTTAGCTGGAAGGGTTTTAGAGTTTAACAAAGAAAATCTTACACTAAAGCTGCTTAGACCTTATATTCAATTAGAAATATTGATTTTTAGACGTATGTCGTTTGTAATGGGACGATTTAGATTAAAGAAATATGCTGACGTACATACAAGGATTGCTTGTGTTGGTATTCGTTTAAAATTCATTGACGTAAATGATCGCTTGTTACCAGTTAAATTTTCTATTTAAATATAAAGTAAGATAAATAATAATGATTATTTCTTTTTTTATACAATGACAATGATTAACCCTTGTCTAAATGCGAGACTAGCCGGCACCACCGGCCCCGACTAATAATATTGAAATATTTTTGTTCGTGAGGAGTCTTATCAGCTCCGATATAATTATTGTTACCAACAATGTCGATGTCCTAGCTTCTAGTCTTGAACGTGGTTCTAAGTCTAACAATTTTTACCAAAATTGCAAATAATTTCAAAATTCGACAAGGATTTCCAGATCCTTGGGAATTCCCGATCGGTGCGCTGCGATTGTTCTTGCTGGTACATATTTAAGTACTATCAAGTTTCTTTTAGTATTCTAGTACCTCTTTAACAAATTGCATTTAATAAAATGCACTTAGAAATGTAACCTTTTTTAGATACCGTTTGCATAAATATATTTAAGTCATGTGATTTTCTAAAGCAGTTCAACTGCTTCTTGATTAATTAATTATTAGATATTAAGCATAAAAATGTCTAATATATAGTTATACGAATACTTGTGTGCACTCTAACAGTTATGACAATTTACAAAACATCCCCATCGACACTTAAGGGAAGTAAGGTTTTCCCGTATTAATGTTTTATTAAATCCTGCATATTATTATGTATTCTTGTTTCCAGGTAAAATATGCATTGCAATAGAACTTGTTTTTATGAAGGCTCAATACTGGCTTAATTATTAAATGAATAAAGAACATTTGCGATGTCGTCTTAATGTGCAGTTCTCCATGTTATTAGCGCCTATGCACCGAATATGGGAAAAGTAAGAAAACTACGAAGACAGTTTTATGAAGAGCTTCAAATAATCCTAGACAAAAGACAACATAAACGAAAAAGATCTCATTATAATACTAGGCGACCTAAACGCAAAAGTGGGAGATACCGATATACCTGGAGTAAAGCAAAGATTCCATGAGGCCGTGCACAATGATAATGGAGACTTACTTATAGACTTTTGTGCCCAGAATACACTAAGGATTAATAACACTTTCTTTGAGCATGATTTCAAATACAAGTACACCTTGGAAAATGCACAAGGCCAAAAGTATATGATTGACTACGTCATAACAAATGATAAGTTCATGCCAAATCAGATCTTGGATGTAAGGACCTTGAATTCCACTGATATAGGATCAGATCATAAACCAGTGCTAGGAAAGATTCGCATGCCAAATAAACTCAACAAGGAAACAAAAACCAGGGTGATGGAAAAAATCAATATAGAATCATTGCAACATGAATCAACAAAACTATTCTATAAGGAAAGATTAAGAGGAAAAATCGAGCAAAACTACATAACGAAAGAAATTGTAAAGAAATAAATGTAGAAATTGCGTGGACAAGAGTAAGATCTAATCTACTGGGCGCAGCAGAAGAGGCTTTAGGGAAAAGAAAAACTGACGGTAAAAGAAGAAGTAAGTATAAAACACCATGGTATACTCCAGAAGTGAAAGAAAGGACGCAGGAAAAGAAAAGAGGCTTTCTACGTTATAAAGCAAATAAAACCCCAGAAAGCTGGCGTATCGTATGTCCGTATAAGATATGAAACCAATGCTAGAATACGACAAATAATAGAATCACATTGGGAAGAAAATGGAAAGTGACATGTATGGCGCACAGAAGTAGGCGTGGAAGATGTTACGCAACAGGAAAGCAGAAATAGCCGATACAGTGAAAATAAATAAAATAGACATCAAAAAATGGAACCAATACTTCAAAGAGCTATATAGGGAAAATACACACAGAAAACACACGAACTTACAAGAGGTAGGAAACCAAGAAGAAATAAAAATAACAAAGGATGAATTACAAAGAGCCATAAAATCCCTAAAATGTAGAAAAGACCCAGGCCCAGATAATATACAGAACGAACTTATAAAAGATGGAGGACAACCTTTAGAAAATGAATTAATAAAACTCTATAACACCATTATAAAGGTAACAAAGGTGCCAGAAGAATGGGAGAGCAGTCTGACGATGCCAATTTACAAAAAGGGTGACAAAACCAACCCTAATAACTATAGAGGCTCTTGATTACCATCCAAAAACTCTTATCAAAAATAATCATCGAAAAAATAGAGTCTTACATAAAAATTAGCGAGAAACAAACAAGGTTTTCGCAAAAACCGCTTCACAGTGGATTCCATGTATATAATTAGACAAATATCAGAAAAAGCGATCGAATATAATCTACCCGCCTTCTTATGCTTTGTTGACTTAAAGAATGCATTCGATCGAGTAAGGTTAGAGGATGTAATAACTATACTGCAAAGAAAAAAGACACCAATAAGCCTTATTAAACTCATCTATGAAATGAACACAGGAACAACCACAAGAATAGTAACAGAAGAAGGCACGACAGATGACATCCCTAACACCACTGGCATCAGACAGGGGGACGCATTAAGCCCCATACTATTTAATCTAATTATGGACCAAATAATACAAAGTATGAATAAATTAAGAGGATACGAAATGGACCAAAAACAAGTTAGAATTATATACTATGCCGACGACGCAATACTCCTTGCAAACACAGAGAACGATCTGCAGCGGCTATTATACAATTTCGACATAACCTCTAAGGAATATAATATGAGCATTTCAATGGATAAAACAAAAGCAATGGTGTTATCAAAGGAACCTATACGATCTAAGCTAGTAGTAGAGGATAAGACTATAGAGCAGGTAATGAAGTTAAACTATCTGGGAGTTGAAACATCAAGCCTCATATTGTGAAGTAAGAAAACAGGCGCAGAAAGGAGCTAGAGTTTCATGATATCTAAAGGATATAACGTGTAAAAATAAATATCTACATAAAGACACCAAGGTTAAGATATATAAAACAATAGTCAGACCAATTCTTACATACGGCGCCGAAACAAGAGCAGAAAGCAAGAACGAAGCAATTGCTTCAAACAACGGAAATGAATACATGAAGAACAATTACGGGAAAAACACGACTTGACAGATATAACAAAACTTGTTAAACAAAGACGAAGATATTGGAATGAACATATAGGAAGAGCAAGTAATGATAGATTAATAAAAATAGCGAGAGACTGGAGACCCCGAGGACATAGAGATCCAGGACGACCACAAAAGAGATGGATAGATAGTATGGGAACATCTACAGAGTCCGCGCCTTAATAATGTGTAAAGAAAAACATGCAACAGCTTACTATAAAAGATGAAGAAGAAGAAAGAACATTGTTAGATCAAATAAATTTTTTGCATTTGTAAAAACTATTAGAACATTAGAACTACACACTTATCCCACCATGCGGCGTAAGTATGTATTCAGCTATTAGTTTTATATAATAATACCAATGGGGCAAGTGCTTTATTTTTGCCTTTTTGTGAACGAAATGCGCTTTGCAGATATAAACAATTTCGAATAAAAAAAGTTACATAATTTTAAATTTAAAAGAAAATATATTTAGAAAAGCGACAATACATTTCATGGAAAAGTAGGTAAAGGTTCATGGTAAAAGTAAACAAAAACAGACAATCCCTATACCTTTAGGTAAATCCAAATAATCACTGAAGATTACGCATTTGCCCCAATACCGCACTTTCCCTATCTAACACTAAATGGTATCAATCAGTCCTAATTAACATTTTTTCTAGAGCAACGTTTATTTTATGTGTCGATATGTATTTGTTTTTACAACGGAATCTTAAGACCTTTCGTTGAAAACTGATCTTCGTTATACTATTTAAAAGTATATGAATGTATGATAATACTGTATAAATATCACATCAATCAACCTACAAACATGGGAGCAACAAGCGAATGTCCAAAATTTCTCTCGATTGAACCATAGTGCCGCAGTGGTGGCGCCGGAGTAAAGACACTAAATAGCAGTAGCCTACAACGAGCGGGAACATCAAGATTAGGCAGAAGAATTACGTTTTAATGCCATTTATTTACAAAACCATTACGAATTTGTTTAGTTTAACATCTTTCGAGGATTCTGTAATTATTTATCTTTCACAGAGACCTAATTATCTTTCTAATAAATATTTTTAATTTTATAAAATTATACTACATATTTAACTCTGTTTCTCTTTGTTGTTTTGATTTGTGGGCATTCTTATAGACAGCAAAGGTTTTTTTTTATAATTTTATTGTTACCATTAGAGTTAATTAATACCTGAAATAATATTTCCATAATAGAAATAATAATACTTGGAATATACCACATATTACTAATACTAGGAAATAATAACCGTAATACCTAGTAATACCAGATAATACGAATAATACCTGAAATACTTATAGTACAATACGTACTTGGTAGTATAACACCTGCAAAGTGTACACCATAATACCTTCCTGAGCCACTATCGAAGATCTTCTGGTTGAAGCTTCATGTGTTGACTAGATTTGTTTCTTTCAATTAACACAATTATGGGGGCTTATGAAATTTATCTGTTTATTCAGTCTTGAATATTTATTGAAAATGCTTCACGATGCAGCGATGAGTGCTGCAGCACTCGAATAAATATTAAAAATGATATAAATTAAGATTATATAGCATGACTTCATCAATAATTTGCAAGCATTTTCGTTTACAGAGGGTGTTTTGTAACGAGGGAAAATCCATTAAAGGAATCTTAATATATACTACAGTATGTATTGTATGGATGGGAAAACCCCACGTATAGGTTGGCGGCCAAAGTAGACGTCTAGAGAGTCCCGGGAGCTTTGAGAGCCTAGTAGAACATTTGGGGCGGCAACCCGCGAAACACATATAAATGTGAACTGTTTGAGAGAAGAGCAACCAGTTAATCAGACCTGCGCAATGTGAAAGAGTCTGGATAAATATTGATGTATCCCAAATAAAAATTGTAATTAATTAAATAAATAAATAGACTGTAAATAAATTAGTTTGACTTCGTTGATAGTTGATGCTTTGAGTATTTAATTAGTTAAGTTTAAACCTTAGTTCTTGTTAATATTTCTCTTGTTAATAAACAGTTAAAACAGCATCTGTAGTATTATTTAAAAATAATGTAGTATGCTAAATATTTATGTATCTTTCACATAACTCCCAAGATAAAAATAAAGAAACAAAGAGCATAATAAACTGTGTAACATTATGAGCAAATTCAATATAGCTGTATCATTCTTTTTCTTCCTTTCTTCGGATCATTCTTTTGGACATATGTATATCGTGGATATGCCAATAATTGCATTGTATAAAATGACAGTAACAACTCTTATGAATAATAGAAGGAAACATTTTTCTTATTCCGTTGCATATTTATTCATCGAGAGGAAGTTACGTCTCCACAATATTGAGTAATTCCCTACGGAATTACTGTAATCGGTGTTAATTGATGATGAAAAATGAGTAATGGTGAAATATCGAGACACGCTACATATGGGGAAGGCCAAAAACCCTTAACCTAACTTAACTGTAACTCTTAACTTAATCAAAATTTTTCCCTTACATTATTGTGTTGGAGTAACGGCGAATGGTATTTTGCCCTTTGCTGCCTCTAGTGTGTGCTGGTATTTCAACAGCATGATTATTTAACACCAATTAGCGAATTTCATAGCTCGCTTCTCCCAAAAGTCTGTGATGATTCTTTCGGCATTGCTTTGGGAAATTATTTCTTTATTTTTTTAGTAGCTTTAGATGGGTTTTTCATCTTCGTGGTACAACAATCTGTAAATTTTTGTCAATGTTTGATTGTCAATGGGATATATTCTTTTGATAGCTAACCTATAATCTTTTTGTTTAATTAAAGTGTCAATCATGTTCGGATTATAATGATTTGCATGTGCTAGTTGTTTAATGGTTGATATCTCTTTGCTAAAATCTGATTTTGTTAGTGGAATAGTTAAAGCTCTGTGTACTAATGATCTGTATGCTGCTATTTTATGTGTATTGTGGTGACAAGATTCATTTGGTATTGTTATGTCTGTTTGTGTTGGTTTTCTGCATATGGAAAATTCAAAAAGATTGTCTGCGTTAATCTTGATATTTAAGTCTAAAAAGTTTATAGCCCTGTTTTGTTCTGTTTCTAGTGTAAATTTTATATTAGGATGGATATTGTTTATAAGAATTAAAAATTCATTGATAACCTCAAAAGAACTGCCAAAACAAGCTAAAATGTCATCAACATAACGAAACCAGAAGATAATGTGTTTAGAGAGGTTTAATTCAAATATTCGAGCTTCAAACTTGTCCATAAATATGTTAGCTAATAGAGGACTTAGAGAATTACCCATAGGTAAACCATCCTTTTGTAAATAAATTATGTTATTAAAAGTGAAATAATTTTGACTTATACAAAGGTCAAATAATTGAATTAACTCTAACCTGTTAACTAATTCTATATTACTATTGATCAAGAAACTATCTAATAAAGGAATACATTCTTGTGGGGGTATTCTGGAGAACATGTTGCAAATATCAAAACTAACAAGTTTTGAATGTGGTGGAAGATGTATGTTTTGCAGCTTATCTACTAATTCTAATGAATTTCTAACAGAGTATTTCGATTTGTAACCTATCGTGTTAATAATCTGGTTCAGTTTTTTGGATAAAATGTGATTAGGTGCATTGATGTATGATACAACTGGTCTTATTGGCATATTCTGTTTGTGGGTCTTGACTAATCCATACAGTTTAGGTATTTGTGGGTTTTTATTAATGATTTGTTGCTTTTCTAATTCTGAAAACCAGATATTGCAGTTTTCTAAACCTTGTTTTATTTCTTTTTGGAATTTTGTGGTTGGGTTTTTGTTTAACGTTTCAAAATTTTCTTTATTAATAAATTCATTAACTTTTTGTATGTAAATATCTTTTGAAAGAATTACCAAAGTGCTACCCTTATCTGCTTTAACAGAAATTAGATTGTTCTCTGTGATTTTCTGTTTTATAGATTGAAGAAGTGATATGTTAGATGTGTTGTACATTTTGTCCTGTTTCAAAGACATCTCTTTTAACAAATTCGAAATTTGGAATTTTGCATAGTTATTATGATCTTTCTTAAGTATAGTTTCGCATTCAACGGCCAAAATTTCTTTAATTTTGTTGGTAAATTTTGGAAAAGGACAAAATTTGAAACCTTTGTTAAGAAATCGTGTTTCTCTGTCATTGAATGTTATATTCGACAAGTTTATGAAACGAGGATAAAAGTTTGCAGTGTTCTGACAATTATGGTTATTTTGTAGTGTACGTTTTTGTTGTACAAGTCGATGAAGTTTATTTTTCTGTGTGGTGTATTTTTTGAATTTAATGTGACTGACGGTTTCTCTAATGTCAAAATCTAAGATGTCAAATTGGATATTGTGTAATTTATGAGTAAGTTCTGTATTGTCAGGTATATTTTAATAAACCTGTGAAACTTTTAATAATCTTTATTTATTTCATGATTATGGAGTTCCACAAAATAAGGCTGGAAACAATAAACAAGAATAAATTGTAGGGTGCTAAACATAGTGATTTTACTGAGAACTGAAAGGCCTGTGACTATTTATTGGCAGCAGATAATTAGGAATATGAAAGCCTCTAATTCCAACGCAGAAACTTCTTGTAAATTTATATGTTAGTAACACTGCTGTTGAAAAATCATTATAACGTTGTCCTTGACTCTATATCGTTGACTTCAAAGGAATGAGAACTCGCGACTTTTCAAATCATGGTTTTTCGGCAACTTGAGAAATTAAGTTTTTGGCTCTTAGGTTTAATAAATTGTTGTTTTCAATAAATGCGTTTGCTGATTTATTTTTCAGCTTAAAATAGTAATTTGTTTTCACTCTGTTAGGTAGCACTTTGTTGGGAAAAGTTGTTGGTACAGTTAGCTGCTACAAACAGCTGTAGTTGCAGCTGGTTTTGTACATTAGAAGCTTAAATATCAAGAATTATAAAATAGAAAGTGTTCTAACGCATGGGGTTATTAATGAAGGAAGAACTGGATTTGAACGTAAAAAGTATTCATTGTTGAAATAAAAAGAAAACAAGAGACAATACGAAGGAATTCTGAATATTCGTTAACACGTTTCCACCAAGAATGTCACGTTCTTACTGGGGTAATACGATAGCAACCAATAAAAAAGTCTAATCAATAACATTATAATAATAAAATAAAGCATTAAATACCTATCCAGCATCTTGAGATACGATTTCTTACGGAGTACAGAAATGGAATGATTTAATCTTTCAAAACTCAGCTTTTGTTTGTAAGTCTGTAATGTGCTCAAAATGAGGCTTTCCGCTTGTAACAAAATCCCCCCGTATAATAGCGAATATTTCGTCTCCTTTAAAAATTAAATGTTTTCTTCTTTCATTTTAAGATATTGCCACGGGTAAAAGCATTCATATTTGGATTAAAGGCATTTTCAGCCCCTTATCTTAGTAATAAACCTAAAAGCTAATACAATAAAAAATTTATTCAGATAATTTCAGCAGAAAGAATATAATAGGTTTTGGTAAAGTGTCAAGTTTATGATCTCATATTTCGGTAGGTTTTGATAAGCACTTTTTAAATGTAATATATTAGTAGGAAATTCTGCATTTTCCTTATTGGATAAAAATGTCGTCAAGATTAGTTTGTTTGTCATAATAAACTATAAAATATAATTAAACATATTTATAGTAATATGGAACTCAAAGTGAGAATGAAGTGTAATCTTTCAATATATAAATATCTCAAAGAGTTTCTCACAAAACGAATGTGTGTGTACAAATTAAAGAAGACGCCTCGATACAGCTGTTTCAAGCTTATTAGCTATCATCAGTCGAAGATAGTTTTCTCCAATTTGCACACACCATCCAGGGCTTTATATAAAACCCAAATATACATTAATACCAAAATGTAATAATGCTGACATCTGTGAGAACACTCGCACAATTGCGATGTTCTCGACAAAAGTAACAACTGATTTAAAAAGGAAAAGTTAATATAGCATGTAATTATATTATTCTCATTTGACAAATTGCAGATTGGCATGTTTGTATTGTAAATAACCTTACGTAGAAGCGCCTTAAAACTGCCGTTACAAACAATGCACGTTTTGAATGTAAAACGAATGAAACTCCCTTCTCATGCAGTAACTCTTAGATAGAGGTAGGTTTAGGTAGGTTAGAACTAAATTCTTGTAGTCGCTATATAGTAGTGGTAGCGGTTTAAGAGTTTAGAGCATTAAGTTTTTTGGAGAATTCAATTGGTAACAGATTCTCTTCGCGAATGCCAATTCTAAAATTTTCAGTAGGTACCTAGTAAAGTTGCAATTTCTCTATCTATTTTTATAAAATTTTTAAAAAACTCTGAATGTCCCAGATGAAATACTAAAATTTGTTCCCAACTCTGGCGCTTTTGGTCGTCAGAAAATTTACAATTCAATGCCATGCTAGATAAAATTGCGACCAATTTAAAATAAAAACGACAGTAACCATTATTATATACTCTTGAGATGATATAAACTAACAAATGTAACACGCAAGGAGAAAGAACAACGAACAAGAGGTCTCAGGAATATAAATCAAGTCACATCAAAAGTCAGCACAAAGCTGTAGATGTAGAGAGGGAACAAAAAGCTTTACAGGTTGTATCATTTATTCAGTTGTAGCGATAGTGAGGAAGAGGTATGTATGTACTATGTATAAATAAAAAAATTGTGCAGAATAAAAACACTGACAACGAATTTTAACGTTCTCTTAGATATTAATTAAAACTCTATGTCTATGTCTTTTTTCAAATTTCAGTGCTTGTCCAATTTAATTGCAAAGCTTCCTAACAAATACTTTGAAATCAAGTCATGAAGGCTATTTATAAATCTACCCTCCTCGTAAAGCAATTTCAACACACACCGCAATGTATAAAACTTTGTTCATTACCTTTTTATTATTCTTTTAATGTGTGCATTTTATCTAAAAATGTATTCGACAAAAAAATACAGTGGAATAATCAAACTGGATGTATTATATACCTGCAGATAACAACTTCAGACTCTACATTAATTTTACTTTTGGCATTGAGCTCAGGCAGTTACAATTCCTGAAACATATCTGGCTTTCATTCTTCCCATTCTATTTGGCGAGAAATCCAGTACAAATGATTTTATCACACCCCCATCCAAGGGCATTCTAACATGCACTCATTTTCATTCATGTTACTGACTGAATACAAAATAATTTATTTTGTAATAACTTTAGGAGAAAAATTTGAAAACTGACAATATTTTGCTTCGAAAGTGACTAATGGCAAATCAATATTTAATAAAATAAATTTTTTTGCAAAGATAAATCAAAAAGTAAACTTTAAAATATATAATGTATAAGTTTACTGACGCCTACAGTAAAAGTCTCTTCTAATATGCTCTCATTTTCTTGGAGTAGCTCTTATTAATTCTAAACCGTTAATTTTTACAACTTTAGGTCGTTATCCTCATGAGAATTGCTTCCTCCCTAATGTCTTTCACTCTTTCAGAATATTTATAGAACTTCCCGAGTTCATTGTAAAACGGCGAATTTGATCACATTTTCACTTTGATTCATAGATGTGATTTGGTAATAAAATGTGGATTTTTCCGATTTCCGATATCTCCAGGAAAGATTGCTATTGCGAATTTCAAGGATGTATAGATATAGTCTGAAAATTGTTTTTTTCTCATTATTTTTAACCTTTAAGCCCAAAGCAGCCTGTCCTGTTTATTCATGCGTTTATTTATTGCTAAATATGATTTTACATTGAATAATTTCTGGGTCGGATAAGCAAATCAGAGTTCAAAATTAAACTTTCTGCTTGGGGAGTCTGTTTTACCACACACATATTAAATAAATTCTGAGTTATGCCTTATTTATATGTGCCGTGCGTCCCTCGGTGGACTTAATTATACGGAAACGTTTGTAGGTTTTTAGTTTGTTAAAAGGATTTTCAAATAGAACTTAACTTCATGTATAGAGGTAAAACTAGGTAGCTATTTTTAGATAATCCAGGTTATATGAAGGCATGTATGTAGTTTTCCCATTCCAAACATAAAATGGATTGTGTTTCTAATTTGAATATTTTGCTTCTCTGAGATGAAACAGAAAAATTCTACTTTCAGGACTTCGATAATATCAAATTGAAGATATAGTTGGGATTGTGAAATGTAACATGGATCTAACCCAAATATTTTGTTATAGCTGTCGTTTAAAGGAGCTGTCGTAAAAAACTGACAGTTGCCTCAGCAACAGTACGTATACCTATGAATTTTGTAGAGAATCTAGAACCATTAGAATCTGTTTAAACAAGTATTTAAAATATATTTGCTTGATTTTACTGTCTTTTTCTTGAGCATTTTATGAAATTCATAATCATGCTGTAAAATACAAATATACTTATTAAAGGATATTTGTTACCGGGTAGATGGTATATAGTGAATAAAAGTTATCTGTGCAACCTCAATGAGCCACTCCGGCGATGTCAATCTATCGACATGAGAGGTGGGAACCTTTGACTGTAGTTTTCAGAATGGGTTGCTCTGAAAAACTGTTTGAGTTGTATCAACATCGTTTTAGGAGTACATTCAAATGGGGTGACTGCCCAATTTTGAACTTTGAATCGATTTTTCTTTAATAAAATTTTGTTTTTTCCTGAAAGTGTAGGGGGGAAAGTGAAAGGGCAACGCTTCAATACTATTATGGTAAAGTCACCCCGTTTGAAAGTGTATTGAAAATTTTTAATAAAAATGTAAATATGTTTTCTAGCTACAGAGAATTATAGACTATGTAACATATTTATTTATTGAAAATCTGTAACATATAACTGAAAAATAAATTCTACATAACAAAAATAAAACAAACATAGATAACTTTATGAGTTATAGGATTGAAAACACTTTTTTTTTCTACCCCACAGAATCCTTATGGGAAATGGTAATTCTTTAAGCTATAGTTTTAAAAAATAATTATAATAATAAAAAAACTTTAGTTTAACTTAACAGAAATGGTAATTCTTAAAACTTTGGCAAATGGTAGCCCCTAATGTGTAGATAAAAATTGTCAATGGGCACAAAGTCCTAAAAAGCATATAGTTTTCGAATTACAACCGTTCAAAGTTGAAAACCTGTTTTTTGCACCCGCTAAAAATCTTATGAGAAATGGTAATTTTTGAAACTTTGGTATATGGTAGTACCTAATGTGTAGATAAAAATTGCCAGTGGGCACAAAGTCTTAAAAAGGATGTAGTCTTCGAGTTATAGCCGTTCGAAGTTGACAACCCGTTTTTGTGCACCCGCTAGAAATCTTATGAGAAATGGTAATTCTTGAAACTTTGGTAAATGGTAGTACCTAATGTGTAGATAAAAATTGCCAATGGGCACAAAGTCTTAAAAAGGATATAGTTTTCGAGTTATAGCCGTTCGAAGTTGACAACCCATTTTTGTGCACCCGCTAGAAATCTTATGAGATATGGTAGTTCTTGAAACTTTGGTAAATGGTAGTTCCTAATGTGAGTAGTATAGCTATGCGGGTTCTGCAGCAAAATCCCATGTTATTTCTTATGGAGGTATCAAAACGCCGAAAACGTGACATCCACGGGGTTCTGCCGCAAAATCCCATGTTATTTCTTATGAAGGTATCACAAACGCCGAAAACGTGACATCCAAGATGGCGGCGACTACGCATGCGCGTGTCGCATGGGTGCGGGGTTAAGTGTTTAGGCGGGAAAAAGGCGAATGTGATGCTTGTCCGTGATTGGTCGGATCGAATTGCCGGTAAAATAGGTTGCAGCATGTGTTACTAGATGTCGCTGTGGGCGTGGTTTTGGCGGAAAAAATCAAATCTCAGGCCTGTTCGTGATTGGTCCGAAGTTTTGGCGCTAAAGGAGGTTGCAGGTCGTGTCGCTTTGGAGCGCGTGAACGCGGCCGGGCGGGCCGGGTTAAATAGAAAAATTTGTCGTGGCGTTGCGTGGGCGGGTGCCCCAGTGGGCCGGTGAGTCAGTGGGCCGTTGAAAGGGGTTAATTTGAAACGGGTTTGCGCGCGACCTCGATCGAGGGGAAGGGGGGGTGGACTAGTGCTCTAGCCTCCTAAGGGAAACTAGTGCAGTATTGCTTGTGAGATCGACATGTGGATGATGTATAGTGCTCAGGATTATCCCGTGGTGCGAGACGCCGTTAGCGGGGTGGAATGTTTATTGAGGCAGTTCGAGGATGGTGCTAAAGACGCTATGCACGAAGCGGTTTACGACTGGCAACAGATGTACGGCGGTTACGAATATTGTATGAAGCTTCACGGAACGTATTTGAAGGGGATGGAGTTGTGTGAAGCGTGTTTGCGAACGGAAATCTCGTTGGAAGTTTTATATGAGGAATTAAAAAAATTAGATTTGGCGCATCATCTGTCCGATGAGATGCGAAAGTTTTTTAAAATACCGTCCATCGATGATGATGAGAAGGGGGATGCGGGGGAGGAGGCGGGGGATGTTGACGCCGACGATGCGGAGGGGGGCGTGTGAAGTGAAGTTTCTTTTCAATTATATATTATTAGCCTTAGTGAATTCGTTGAGTGAAGACGTTTTTTGTAGTAGGGCAAAGATAATGACGATGAGTGAACCGAGTTTGACAGAGATTGCATCATCATCAGTGGAGGCTGCATCGGCAGTGATGGATGGCGTAGCAAGATTTTTTTCCTGTCTGAATAATATTGGATCGGCAGTTCAGAAACCGGTAAAGAAATTGAAAGATCTACCTGTAGATCGGGAATATCTGATGTTAGACGTCCGAGCCATTAACACGAAAACGCATAGTCGCTCGTTGCTGGTAGAACTGGAAGATTTTGTGTTATTTTTGCCGAAAAGAATAAGTGATTATTTAACTAATGAAAAAATAGCAATGTTAAACATGTGCACGTGTTATTTGGCTTATCGAGGACAGAAACTTGCACAAGATGACGTCACCGATGGTGGTGATGGGGAAGAGGCCGGTGAGGGGATAAAGAAGCAAAAATTCGCTCCTAATTCGTTCGCTCTAGTGGAATTTATACCGATGTTTTTCGAGACATCAAAGCAGTAGTAATCGAGTACGTCTCAAGTGAAAAACACGTGCATCATGTTATTGTCGACGGTGGCCTTGGTGTTGTCGTCGATTGTTGCCGACCGTAAAGTGCTTTACGTAGCTCATCCGGTCGGAGCAAAAGAGGCCTACGTTGGGTTCTATTTTAGCGAAAATGACGACACCTCATCACCATCATCATCATCTCCAATACCGGAGGCGTGGAATAGAATGCAAACAGAATATGTAAATAGTACCTTCGCATTTTCCTATGCACTGGGGGCCTTTCATCAGCGTCATCGAGAACGTTTTATTTGGATCAAATTACGTTATCTGTATCAAAATGAAAGCTGGCAAGAATCAGAATGGACACCCCTGTTGTGGAATAGAACAAATTCCTCGTCACCGGTAGGAGGAGGAGGAGGTGTGGTGGATGGAACTATTAAAGTTTTGTTAATTTCAAATAATGTATTTGCCCTTGTCATACTACTGATGGTTGTATTAATAATTTTTAGATTGTTTACTTACTTTACCTTGTAGATAATTGTATGTAAAAATAAAACATTATTTTATTACATCATCATCTTTTATTTCATTCTTAGTTAAGTACACATAAATAATACAATAATTATAGCTAATAATAATAAAAAAGAAATTATTCTGTTTGTTTGATTAATTTGTCATTTTGAGACAGTGCGTAATATATTTGATTTACATTATTAATAGCACACCGACAATAATTGAGAATATGTGAAAAACATGGTGGTTTCCAGTGACGTAGAGGAGCCATCTTTTCAAGGAACTCTTCTTCGGACATTCGATCATCCAAGTCTATCACCGGGAACGTCGTGTGATTTCGCAGGTAATCGGATTTAATTTTACCCTTGCAATATATGGTGCTGTCTCGCGACGTGACGACACTTAAGATTTTTTCGATTTCTCGCAAATCCGTATTACCGAAGGACCATCGCAATCCGTGATGATATCTGGTGAGCCAGTTGACGGTGGTCTGTTGCGAAAGTGTCAATTCATGAAATGGACACGGCGGTTTAAAGACATAATGAGCTGTTCGTTCTCCGTCAGTAATGGCCATTTCTTTCGGAACAAAATGGGGTGCTTCGAAGCCCTGCAAATCTATTATTATCATCGTTTACAGGGTGGTAACGGTGCTCGTAACTGGTTCGTACGATACTATGGTGTCGTGAAGTAATAGAACGTACGCGTACGTGTTGTTAGCGAACGCTGTGCTCGCTTCGATCTCAATTTTAATACTAACCGTCCCCGCCTTTACACTCTCGTCCTGTTTCGATAGATCGATGACGTAGAGCGGGGATTTAAGAAATTCGCTGTATCTCATGAGAGGGTGGGGAAAATGGGGGTTGTTTCCGTAGTAGGATGACTGAAAGTCGCAGTAATTTCTGTACGCCTCCGTAAATAAGTTTTTATTAAAGTCCAAGTTCATGCGTCTATTGGGGTGAGCCACCGAATCGATATAGACCGTGATATTTTTTATGTTGGCGTGATTGAAGGTGCTCGCGTTTTCTTTAGCAATATTTTCCTTGTTCACTTGAAATCCCACGATTACATGATGAGGTCTCTCGAAGGCTTTCACGGATCCCAATTCTATAACATCCTCGCGTCCGCTGCGTAACCCGGGTATGATGTTAAGGGTTCTTTTTCGGAAAGGGATCGTGATGAATTTGCCCTTGTCGATTTTGTTTAGGAGTCGTAACTTGGCGGCGTCGCTCAACCTGAAGTGTGGCACTCGCCATTCTATTTTGCTGAGGCTAATGTTCCCATCGCTTTCTGCGCTTTGAATACAATTTGAGTCTGTACGAGCACGAATCAAACTTAACTGCATTTTGGACCATACGATTAACTTATTGTAGTCCTCGGCTATTCCAAACCACAATGATAAGGGTATAAGGCATGAGAACTTCTTATCCGTACTCTCGATGGAAATGGGAAGAGTAAAGGGATCGGCACCCCATCCGGCGATCTCGAGCGATTTAATGGTGTCCTTGTTGTAAGCTGCAAGACCCCTCATGGTGGAGGTAATCCCCGGTCTTCGTATAGACTCGATCATGGTATCGTTCAGGCTTAATTTGACCTCTTCGAACAGATGGGAAATAGCGTTGTTGACTAGATTACATTGTTTTGTGGGGTCCGCAACTTCAAGTTGTCCTTCCACATACAGGAAACTCTCATAAATGCTGACGAGCGAATCTCGTTGTTCCACCGTTATGGTGACTTCATCGCTAGATTTGAAGTTTTCCGCTCGAGTCGGGGGCGTATGGGCGATCCATTTCTGTTCGATAATATCCTCATCGAGTCGGATGTCGTCGAATATGTTTAATTTTTCACTGCTCATCACTTTCTTTCAGAACTGTAAATCCGAGAGATTTCAAAAAGTGAACGTCTTGAGGTTTTAATCGTTTAACGTTCGAACGATTAGTGACGTGTAAAGCGCGAGCCGCTCTTTTATAATGGGATATTATGTCTTCATTCGTCTCCGTTTTTCTCATTATCATATTATTATTATTACCAGTAGTACTAGTAGTGAAGTCTAACCCCATTTTTTCTCTCGTTCTTTCTTTTTAAGCTCCAATCGTATAGTAGCGTCTTCGTGTCCGAAATTTAATCGTTCTCCGTTTTGATTCGTGAGTGATAACGTGATATTATCTATTTGATCCGCAACTACTACTGGAAGATATATTACGTTTGTAGGTTTTTCGTTCACTTGTTCCCCCGGCTCCACGTCCAGCGCGAATTCGTATATTGTATGTACCGGGGTGTCGTTATAATGTGCGCCTCCAGTTATATTACAATTTATTCGTATACTACTGGCCGGTGATATTTTAACGGGTAAATCCGATTCGTGTAATACGTAAGCTTCTAAAACTTTGGGGGAGAAGCCGAGCATGCGTCCGATAGAGTCGTCGGGGCGAAAATCAATGGCATATTTACTTTTGATTTCACACTTTAAAGTGTTCGTATTCGGTTGCAGAGAAAATATTTCTTCCTGCTTGAGAGTTTCATTATTGGTTAGCGCCAATTTTTTCGATATGTACTCATTCAACGAATTTATTTCATATGCCCCCTCCGCTATGAGTAGCTGTCTGTTTTTTTTATCGCCCGGTTTGCGCCAATAGATCTTATTATTGCCTGGATAGATGTTTCGGAGAGCGTTGTAGGTCCAGTAACCTATTAGTCCTAACGTGTACTCGTAGTCGGCATTTAAGGCAACCGGCGGATAATAGTTAGTACTCAGGTAACTGCCTGTACCCGTTAAAGTGAACGTCTCGGACATGATTAAACGAGGACGCGTCACATACCCTCTTTTTATTTCCTCAGAAATTGCAAACACAGATGTCCGCAGTTGTAGGAATTGTAATTTTGATATCGTTCCGTGTTATAGGTCATGTTTCCGGCATTTTTGCCGAAATAGTTCACAAGTTCTCGCGGCGGCTTTAAATTTCCAAATCCGTCGAAATATTCAATCAAGTTGTTGCGTTTCCTGTATGCCACCCAATGCGTTCCTTTCCCCATTGTCGAATCCAAATTGACTATTCCACTTTCGTTCTTCCAAGGTCGCGAAGGTAATCCATCGCGCATAAATACGCCTCGAAAATGGGGTATACCTGCGGCATATTTGTAGATGTCAATGTTGGTGAGAGGACGTCGAGGCAAATTTATTAGTTTTTTGTCGGCTTTTTTCGTAAATAGAGCCCTCTGCCGCCGCTTTTAGGTTTCTTGCTCAAGTACAAACCGAGGCCCGATTTACTCGACGACCGGTGTTTTATAATCATACTTCCGCCTTTTCCGATCGCTATACCCTCCATCCTCCTATTATGGTCCTTCATTTCCGCCAATTGATCTTTAGCGGATTTTACGTCTTTCACTGCTTTAACCACCTGAGATACGCCCCCGGCCAGCGAGCCAAGCGCAGCGAGTCCACCAAAAATGGCCGGCAATAAGGGAAGTAGACCACCTTGTTTTACCGCCCCACCTGGAATAGGAATTACTCGAGGTTGTCTCACACATCTTCTACCTCCTGCTTCTTTAACGGCTCTTCTCGCCGCACCCACAGCTATTTTCGCAGCTTTCGCGATAGTTTCCGCTTGAGCACCTTTTACGGCGTTAAGTCCGGTTTTCACGATCCTACCGAAAGCGACTTTAGATTGTTTATTACCGCCGCCACCACCTCCTCTTCCAAACCCCATTCCAAGTTTTCTTTTAGCTTTCATGACGTTGGTCACGAGCCAAGCGTTTGCTTTCTCCGAAACACTGGAATCCTTTGCTTTAACCCGCTTCCAGGCTTCTTGTTCGAGAACTGCGTCCGCAAGATGTCTCGATTTCACGTCCTGATGACTCGAATAAGCGATATCGTGCTCCTTACAAGCGGCGTCCAAGGGATTTACGCCGGGATCTCCGCGTGCTAACCTTTGCCCCAATCGTGTACCGGGACCGCAGAATTGATACCCCGGAAGGTGTAGTTCGACGGGTAGTTTATCTATAAGCTTGTTTAAGACACCTCCGCCTTCGTGCACGATCATTTGAACGAATAACTTCGTATCATGCGTACAAGCTTATTTATAGCATAATCTTCATTTTTTATTACTTGCCGGATATAGCGGAAAAAAGAATGAAAATCGTGCAACAACGTGAAAGGTTAACCGTACGCGATTTGGAAAAGGAGCTGCTCATGGACTCTGGGGCAAAAGTTGATGGTGCTAAGCATAGCAGTTTGTTTCCATCCTCCATCAGGTGCTTGATAGTGGGACCCTCCGGTTCCGGCAAATCAAATGCGATGCTCTCCATGTTGGTGGAGCCCAAAGGGTTGAAGTTCGCCAATATTTATATTTATTCCCGGTCTCTTCATCAACCGAAGTATACGTTTTTGAAAGAAGCGCTGAAGCGTGTAAAAGGCATGGGGTATTTTACTTTTAGCGAAAACGAGTCCGTCATGATGCCCGATGAAGCGCGTCCTAACTCGATTTTCGTGTTTGACGATGTCAGCATGGACAATCAGAATCCGATGCGTCATTTCTTCAGCATGGGGCGACATCACGGTATAGACAGTTTCTATCTCTGTCAGTCTTACACGAAAATTCCTAAACATCTGCTGCGCGATAACGCGAACATGTTATTGATTTTTAAACAGGACGACTTAAACATGCGTCACGTTTACGACGATCATGTGAGCATCGATATGTCTTTTAATAAATTTCGGGACATGTGCACTCGGTGCTGGAAAGACAGTCGCTACGGATTTCTAATGATCAACAAGGATTGTGACGTCAACAACGGACGTTACAGAATAAATTTCGACGGTTTTATTAGACCCTAACCGCTATAAATTCGAAGTAATTTAGCTAGCTCATCTAGTCGAACTAAAGTAGCGATCGATATTGTAACCTTATTATTATGGGGGACAACATCGCAGCCGATAAACTTCGTAAAAGAGCATTAATTCGAGTTGCTAATGATATACGAAGGAAATTTAAAGCCTTACAATCGGGCGCGCAACTTAAAGAAATCGCTTTTGCTAAAACGCACAAACCCCTTCTGGATCCTATAGAAGACATCGCTCGCTCCCTGAAAACCATTAACGAAAAAGGAAAAATAAGCGCTCCGATGAAAATGCCGTTGGCCTGGTCCACACCCGTTTTTAGCACAGTAGCGGCTACTCCAAGTACTTCCTCTCCTACATCAAAATTGCTTACAAAAATGCATACATCGGTTTCCCCTAGATCAAAATTGCTTAAAAAAATACGCACATCGTTCAAGATGAAGGGTGAAGACGAAGAAGAAGAAAAAGTGGAAAAAGAAGAAAAAGTGGAAGAAGAAGGCGACGAAGCAGGAGGGGTGGACAATAGGGTGGAGCCTGGTAACGAGGATATATATCCGGCATGGGAAAATGTGTCAACGCGAGACTTTTTAGAACAATATCACCCGCTACCTAGGAAATATCTTTCTCTTATGCTGAGAAACGATCGAAGTATAGATAACTCCCCGTACGGTGTTAAGTATGACGTTAATTTGGATAAATGGAATTTTGGAGATTCCTTCCTCGACGTTGGAAATAGAGAGAAATATTTTAAAGTCAAAGGAGTTAGGTATGATGGAACGCATGGGTTGTATGAACTTTTAGTTCTAAAACGACCCGCTAACTATACAAGACAAGACGTTAGAAATTACATAAGTATACTTCGCGCCACCAATGTCGATAAAATACCGCTATCAAAACGTTATGTTGGCTATAAATATACGGAGATCATTAAACCGATCATTGAATCATTAGAAGAAAAAGAAATGAGAGAAACAACGGGCAAAGGTGTACTTTCCAGTATGAAGCTTGTCAATGATAATCCCATCGAATATGTGTATTGGGATGAAATTGCTAGTATTGTTGAGGAATTGCGAGAAGATGGTTATATAGCTTGAACATGAGTAAAAATTAATTCATTTTCATGATGCCCGTGGATAAATTTGGACGGGTGGTTCATCGAAGTTCTTCTTCTTCGGGAGGTAAACAACAACAACAACGTCCTTTGTTTCCATTAACAAGCACCGGCGGGTTTGACATCGAACAACGACGACTTTCGAATATAGGCCATCCTTTGGAAGAAAACGATGCAGTGCCGTTAAAACGATTAACTGAAGAAGTAAAAACCTGGGAGCGTAGAGAAAAATTCTACACCGACAAAATAGACCCGTTGTTAGTGCAAATCAATAACGGGATAAATCAATTACAGCCAATTATCGAAGCTAAAAAACAGGGGCAATTACTCACTCAGCAGGAATCGATCGATTTAATGAAAACAGAAAGGCAGCGTTTCGAGACGTTTTATGTTTCACTTGTGAACCCCCTTGCCGAAAATTTCAACAAAACCATTGCGAAATTGACTGAACGTGTGGATGCGTTAGAAAGTTACCATAAAAAACAAAAAACGTAAAATATTTAAAATACTAGTACTAATATGAGCGATGTAAAGAGAGCAATCGTTAACGAGATCCACAGGCAGGCTAGAATAAATTTCCCCAGACGTTCAGCAATCGTTCTAGGGTTCGATGACCTCTGGGAAAGCGATATAGCAGTCTTTAACTCTTATGCCCATTACAACAAGGGATATAAATACGTTCTGGTGGTAATAGACGCTTTTTCTAAATATGTGTGGGTAAGGCCTCTAAAATCTAAAAGCGGGAAGGAAGTTGCCGGTGCTATGCGGAGCATATTGGATGAAAACTTGCGAAAACCGAATAACTTGACCACTGACCGCGGAGGTGAATATTTTAACACTCATTTCAAGAAATTAATGTCGGAACATTCCATCAACCACTATTCAACGTTTTCCACTAAGAAAGCATTTTTTGCGGAAAGGGTGATTAGGACACTTAAATCTAATCTCTACAAGGAGTTCAGTTTCAACGGGAATTATAAATGGTTGGATATACTGCAAGATGTTGTCGATAAGTACAACAGCACCGTGCATAGGTCAATTGGTCTAGCCCCCATCAATGTGACATTTCGCACGCCTTTAAATCGTTCGAATGATGATGACGGGGCCCCCCCAAAACCTAAATTTAAAGTAAACGATATGGTTCGTATTTCTAAGTACAGAGGGGTTTTTTCGAAAGGTTATCACCCCCAGTTCAGCACTGAATTATTTCGCATAAGCAGGGTGCAATCAACTAGACCGACAACCTATCTGTTAGAAGATGTGAGAGGTGCCCCAATCAAAGGTTGCTTCTATGAACCGGAATTGATGAAAACTAAACACCCAAAAAGCTTTTTAATTGAACGTGTATTACGAACAAAAAATGATCAATTATATGTGAAATGGTTGGGTTTTGATAACACACACAACAGCTGGATCAAGAAAAGTGATTTATTATAAAAAATAGTCTGTTTATGTATATATTTTATTTACAATATAATAATAATAATAATAATAATTAGAAAATATGTGCATAAATAATAGTTTACTTATCTATATACTAAGATTTTATTTACAATATAATAATAATTAGAAAAAATATGTACAAATAATAGTCTACTTATCTAAATGTATAAACTAAGATTTTATTTGCAATAAAAAATTATAAAATATCTTCCTCCTCTTCTTCATTTATTTTAAAATGACCCCAATGAAGGGTATCAATTTTATTTTTTAGTATAAAACGTTTATCATCACATGAATCTAGAGTTTTTTTCCTAATAGAATATGTATAAAGATTATGTTTATCAGAACGAATGCTTCTATTAACGGCATATGTAATGTTTGCACTTAAAAAGCATTAATTTATTATGACATGACATAATAAATTACTCCTTTGACATTAAGAAAAATATTTTTCAGTACACATTTTAAAGAGGGGAAAACGCAATACATTTTAACAGCGTTTCAGGTTTCAGTTTTAATTCGTGTGTCGGAAACTCTGCACATATGTAATGCGGTTTGAACTCGCGTCTTTTAATCAATAAAAATAGCATTAAAAAACAACACAACCGCTTAATATTGTTTGCGATCTTAAAAATTTCATTATAACGTGTAAAATACGAAAAAACAAGTGCAGGTAAATTGAGATTGTTATTTTATACCGAATGTAATGTTTTTCTAGGTCGAACATCATTCATGAAATGAATGTTTTTTTTTTCATGCTAGTGCAATAATTCACTGATGACATCATGATCAAAGAAAGAGACGCATTTTTCTTTTAATATTATTATTGTATTAAAGGAAAAAACAGATGCAGGTAATTTGGAAACTATATTTTTAATTAACAGTATAAAATGTAATGTTTTTATTTTTAGCCCAACATCAAATCTATGCAGCAATTAAGTGATGAGATCATTCATGAAAGGAATGTTTAGATGCACATATGTTTCGAATAATTACATCATGAAGAAAAAGATGCATTCTCCTTTAAAATAATATCATTATTGTATTTTATTGGCTTCTGTTTTATTCATTGTATTAAAGGAAAAAAATAAAAGCAGGTAATTTGAGATTGATATTTTATACCGAATGTAATGTTTTTATTTTTAGCCTAACATCAAACTATGCAACAATTAACTGTTGACATCATCCAGCAGTACTATTCATGAGAGAGAAGAAAACGATGCATTCTCCTTTAATTATTATTATTGTATTTTATAGGTCACTATTTATTCATTATTTGTATTAAAGAAAAATCTACAGTACGCTTATGTTGTTAATATTGTATTTACATCTAGTTAATTTCGAAAAAACGATGATTGTATATTATTTTTTTCAGCCCCCCTATAATAAAATGTTTACCCCACCACCTTATTATTAATCAGCAGCGAGGCAACCGCCAAATTTTTCAAATTAACCCCTTTCAACGGCCCACTGACTCACCGGCCCACTGGGGCACCCGCCCACGCAACGCCACGACAAATTTTTCTATTTAACCCGGCCCGCCCGGCCGCGTTCACGCGCTCCAAAGCGACACGACCTGCAACCTCCTTTAGCGCCAAAACTTCGGACCAATCACGAACAGGCCTGAGATTTGATTTTTCCCGCCAAAACCACGCCCACAGCGACATCTAGTGACACATGCTGCAACCTATTTTACCGGCAATTCGATCCGACCAATCACGGACAAGCATCACATTCGCCTTTTTCCCGCCTAAACACTTAACCCCGCACCCATGCGACACGCGCATGCGTAGTCGCCGCCATCTTGGATGTCACGTTTTCGGCGTTTGTGATACCTTCATAAGAAATAACATGGGATTTTGCGGCAGAACCCCGTGGATGTCACGTTTTCGGCGTTTTGATACCTCCATAAGAAATAACATGGGATTTTGCTGCAGAACCCGCATAGCTATACTACTAATGTGCAGATAAAAATTGTCAGTGGGCACAAAGTCTTATATCCGCTTGAATTTAATAATTTGTAAATTGCACTAAGCAGAATCCTTACAGGAAATGGCTCTCAGCCAAAATTCTTGAAATTTGGTTTTCAAAGTTTCTCATAAGGGTTCTTTCCTATTTTCCATAAGGATTCTGCGGGGTTTAAACCAAAGTTTCATGAATCTTGGCCGAAAGCCATTTCCCATACGGATTTTGCGGGTTCTATCATGGGATAGTTCGTGAAGCTAACTAAGTTGTAGCAGTTAAGCTTCTGTGCATTCACTTGCATATTTATGTCAAAACCTGAACAACTTTGGAGCTGTCGTATAAAAACATGTTTTTATCATCTGAATTGCTGCTCTCTTCAGAGTTATTCTAAAAATAAGGTGGCCTTTGTATTCCTCTTCTCTGAAACCCAGAAATTGAAATGTCTCTGTAGCAACCAGCTGTAGGTTCAGCATTTTCTGTAGGTAATTTTCATTGTCTTGCTTATTTTCTGTAGGTTGCAGAAAAATCAGAAAAACAAATTTTCTTATGTAAATGGCAATTTTCTTTTGGATGTCTTTAACAGGTAGCTGTTTATCCCTTTTCCTGCAATCTTGCAGATGATTGGGAAGTGTTTTACTCACTATTACTGGAGCTTCATCGTGAGATTGCAAGGACATATCCGGTATTATTTCTTCTTCTAGGAAATTCACTAGAACAATTCCACTCATATTGAAGCCTGATTTGATGTTTTAGGTAATTCTGTCACGTGGGGTTTTCGTGACTGGAGGACGTAGTCAGAGGTAGAAAGGAAAATAAACACAGGTCATAAAAACAACTATATACTAACAACAAACGGTAGAATACAAAAGGTTACACACATAGGTTATACAGTGTGAGGACGTACATGTCCTCCTAAATCTAACATAATCATGAGGGTGGTCGGAATCACCCTGCTCTAGCCCAAAATCTACAAACTAGGCGTAGGAGTTGAACTCCTGGCGATTTGCAACTTAGCGAGAGGGAACCTGGTCACAATGCCCCCATAACTAAGCGAGAGAGGGTTTTAGCGCAACCCCCTCATAACTAAGCAGAACTAAGCAGTAGAGGGCCAGGTATTCAGCATCGTAGGATGCCAG
This sequence comes from Agrypnus murinus, assembly GCA_929113105.1. Taxonomy (NCBI): domain Eukaryota; kingdom Metazoa; phylum Arthropoda; class Insecta; order Coleoptera; family Elateridae; genus Agrypnus; species Agrypnus murinus. The sequence continues at coordinate 133,744,682 of OV816029.1, read as the reverse complement.
AATCTAGACCCTCTACTATTAATTAAAGAAAAGATCACCTACCCGCTTGTTTCTTGATAAGGCTTCTTCCGAGTCTTGGCACAGACTGCTTTTTAAGCCAAACAAGCGGGTTTATATACTGTTAAACGCGGAAGATATTAGCATCGTAGTGGGAATCAGTAGGTTGGTGTTCCAAGTATTAAACTCAGAAAACGCATGCTTCCTAGTTGCAGGCTTGTGGGTAGTTTGCATTCGAGCCAATCGTACCAGTCACCAAAGTGTGGGTTGAGCGGAAGTGTGCTGGTTTCTTCTTAAGGAATGTGCAGCTGGTTATGAATTACGTAGTTTGCCCAGAATATACGGAGTAACGTAGGCAGATATGTTGCATGCTAACTAATGCAGTTGAGATCCGTCGTGGGTGAAGCGGGAGCGTTTCTTGGAAGGAATGCACAGCTGGCTCCAAGTTGTTAGCGGCGTGGCAGCGGCTGCTGGACTAACGTGGGCAACTGAGTGTGGCCTTGTGCGATATATTGTACGAACGGAAGAGAAGTTGAGTTTTGTATATAATATTGCGTTTCCGTTTTCCGTTTGTGACAATTCTTAGATTAATCTCTTCAAGTAGTCTTTTTAACAGTTTTGGAATTACCGATTTTTTCCAAGCTTGCGCTGTGTGGATGTTTCATTTTATATAGTGTGCGCCTATGCTATCGCGTAATAACTAGAGAACCAACACACATTAGAGTTGACCTTATTCTGGAGGCATCTTAGTGAACGGCATATTTTCTAAATTAATAAAATCCACGGTTGCTATTGCTACAAATCAATCTTATTTAAATAAGACATAAAGTTAATACAACAAATCATGCAAAATTGTATGTTACAAGATAAAATGGCCACATTGTATAATTCGTCAAAAAGTTTCTCCAAATTCTTTTGATTGGGGCAAAGCAGTTTCAAGGAGTGGCTGGTAAATTCGCTAGTGGAAACATTCGTTGATAGAAATACGAATTTTATGTCTAGTTCTTAACATCGTTTTTCTTAACTTAACTTAGTTTAACAGTTAACTTAACAGTTAAGTTAATTTAGTTAACTTAACGCGGGTAACTTAGTTCTTAACTTAGATTAACCCCAATACTGCATTTACGAACTTCCAGTCTTCTTGCTCAAGAAAGAACAATTTGCAAGAACCATTCCTCGATATTTGGTCCGACTAACTATTCCAAAGTGTTCTTCCGTATCTTGTGTAACTGGGGCCTCCTTCAACCTACGTTAACTAATAACAAGATAACACTTCCCCAGTAGTAGAGATTGTAAGCATTGCAGACATGCAGCCTTTGGTTGAGTTAATATTTCTTTTGAGATTCTTCTTCTCATTCTTCTAAAAAACTTTTTCGATCCAAGATCATCCGAATTTGTTTCGTCAAAATTAATAATATTTGAGCTGAAATATTTTCTATAGATCTCTCCAGAAGATCAAAGTATAAGTTGTTATTTGTGCTGCTTCTGTTACTTCTCTAGCTCTTTTTAGATTTTGGTATTTTCTGACACAGAGCTCGTCTGAATGTCTTTTTAGGAAATCCTTGTACCACAAGTCCCAAGGGAAATTATTACTAAATTGTTCTACAGTACGTCCCAGAGTAGATAGGTATTCTATTAGATATAGTCTAGTTAAAATATGACGCACAATAATTTTTGCGTTATTACCAAGCATTATATCTTATTGGCAATATACTTATCTTATTGCCCAATGTCATCCTAGAAATATTATATTCAGCCGCATCCTGTCTAACTGGCAATATACCGCCCACAACGTCTGCAACTGTTTGAGAGAACATCATCTGAATAATTTTTATATTGGTGGGTCCCTAACTTCTTTTTGTAACTTCTGGAGGAACATTTTTCATTAATCGGTTTTAAGTATAAATATGGTGGAAAAATTCAGATCCTGTTGGGAATACTTATTTTGGTTTACAATCGTCGGGATGCCCAATCCTATTCATAACCTAATACAATTCGATTTGACTCTAAAGAAAATTATAATTAAAGAACAATCGGCAATGACTCCTAACCTTTTTCACGCTATCGCATTTTTTGTCAACCTTTTCTTTCACTGTGTGATCTTCTGATAGAAGTATTTTCTCTCCTTCTGCTATCAGTTATCATTCTATTTCACCCTTTCCCACAGTCTTTCACATTCTCTCATTTTCTTATCACCACCTCTAACCCTAACCCACTCTTATTAACCTTTCTCACCCTTACTATCACACCCTCTTTCATTTTCTCTCACCTTTTACCACACTTTATCACCTTCTTCCATATTTTCCCACACTCTTTTACCCTTCCACCTTTTCTCACGCTCTTTCAGCTTCTCTTATCCTCTATATTTACTTCTATTACCATTGCTTACCCGTTACATTATACCTGTATGTACTTGCTATTATTATGCTATATCAGGGCAAGCTTGCAACTATCTGCGCAGACATATATTTTCTGATGCAAGACTCTGGTTTGAATGATGAAGCCTCGCATTGACATCTCTATGGATGTGGGTGGAGATTCAAGCACTGAAAATTATCAAGCAACTTTAAATTAGTCGCTTTTGCTTATGATGTCGTTATTGTACTCCAAACTTTTTGTTTTTATTGCACTGAGAAGAATATCCAAATTCTCTATTACAGGTAGGTGATTATGATTCTCTTTCATGACTGGACCGGTCTCGGACCCCCATCCCTTAGTCTGGGTGGTTGCAAATCAAGACTGGACTCTACTACCGAGAGACTAGTTAGACCCATCTCGTCAGTGACCACAGGCCTATGGGAGATCGTATCGTCAAGTAGTTCTTTGGTGGTTCCCACAACTGTGGATCAGCTACTTTGCCGTTTGACCGGGTTTACTCCATTCCCTTAAGTAGGTTGGTGTACCCGGGTCCCAGAAAAGCCGTTATGGGTGAACCCAAGATTATCCCGGGAATTCAGCTTTAGAGGGATGTTGATATAGCCTCTCAAATCCAAGACAACTCAGTATATGTCGGGTCTTACTTTACTTTAGGCAGAATAGAGGAGGCCAAGGCGTGAAAATCCTAGTTACATTCTAGGTTAAGCCCAGCCTATACTTGAGATGGCCTGGCAGTGATTATATTGGACTAGGGATGAAGAGACTCCTTCGGGAGACGAACCCTGACGAATCATCACGTTAATAACTCCAACACTATCCTGGAGAGCTAGTAGAGGGTGCATAGCAACCTTGCTCCCACCAGTTAAAACTAGCAGCACTGACTTAAGAGAGTGACGCAATAATTGAGCGTACCTCAATTCCTCGTCCAAATGGAGATGTGGCTATAAACTTAACGAGGACTAATCACGTAAATCCGCAAACTACACAATCACCAAAAAATAATTATTACATTTTATTAATTCAACAAAGCTTTTAACTGAAATTATGATTAATTTGATGCTCCGCTGTTAGATCATCATTGAAGTACTTTGAAAGCTTTTCTTAGTTGAAATTGAAAACGTTTGTAATTTCATGTAATTTTCGCTTACCCTTTATTATAGCTTCGGTACTCTATTCAGGTGTTAAGGCTCTCATTATAACAGATTATTTTATAGGTTTTAGATGGATGGGAGAAGGTATCAGTTTCTTTTGCAAACGAATATACTTTGGTGTATATCTTTAAACACCACTAAAGAAACTTTCCAATATCTCCAATAATGAAAATGCTTGTTTTATCTGTTGATCACTGCAATCCCGTTGGAGCTTTTCTAGCTAGTGAGAGAGGAATCGAAATTCCTTGAGAACACATCCTTGCGAAAAGGCAAGGATGGACCCTTTTGCATTAACGAAAAGTTTTTAAGGAGGTTCTTAATTTATTCAGTAACAAAGAAGCATTTGACTTTGCAATGTAACTGTTGCGGTAGTTCTGCGCGAATTGAATATCACCATCAACATTCAAAATACACATACTGTTTTTTGGTTAGGGGTTTTCCTCGACGTGGCTTTAACAAAGAGAACCTCGGCGAGTTGGCTGGTTGCTGAAATATCGACGCTGTACTTTATGCTAACTGGTCTTATTGTTCAAAATTTCACTTTCAAAGATAAGAAACATTGGCTAAAAATCTACGTTTACTTACGTACCTGTATGAAGTATATTTGCCTGCAATTTAGAGGGCCAAACGGCTGAAATATTGCGTTAATTAATAATTATTAACACTTAATTGCATTAACTGTGCAATACAGAAAAGAATTTTTGTTTGTATTTCTGTGTAACTAAGCTACCCTTTTCGAAACGGTATAGTCCTCTTTGCCACTCTATCACCACCAGATACTTATTTAAAGCCGCATGTGAGTGAATCGCAAGGAACACAATAAACCATTCCGCCAATTCTGAGATTGGTTTTTTATACAGCTCTTCTTACTACTTAGTAAGAAATAATAAGGGTATTAAACTTTGTGAAATTTATGAACCGAATACTACCGTATTAAGCAAGTACTAGTAAGTTCGTCGGCGGCGACGCTTGTTTAAAGCCGGCCAAATCCTCGCGAAAAACGTAGTATGGGCTGATTGTGATGGACGATTGGATGGAAAAATTGAATAAAAAGAATCGTAAAAATTGTTTTCTTGGTCAATGATCTAAGATGCGTTGACACTAAAACTAGACTATAACTGAATTACAGTTATTACAATTACACAATAGTTAACAACAAAAACCCGCCTATGAAAGTTACTATTTTTAGCTGAGTATGAGTTTCTAATGCCATTAAAAAAATATATCAAATAACTCCAATAGAACATCTTCTAGTTAATAAAAACTCTAAATAATAATCTAGCGAAATTTAATTGTTAATGCAGCTGTTAAAAGTGAGCAAATGTGAGATAAAATTTAAATTTGGCCAATAATAATAATTAATATAATACCAAATGCCCGTTTCGAGGTACTCGCAATAAAGGTGCCGTTGTTTAACACTACTACAAATGATTAAACATTATTAAACTTAAACATTACAATTAATTGTAAAAATCCTTTACAATTAAACGTACTTAGCCATACAGTTAAACATATAGGTTACAATGACAAGTAAATAGATATTTCATTCTTAGCAAAAAAATGTATACAATCAATGGATCCAACTCTCAATCGGCTTTATCAAGTCGATAGTGCAGAATCTCGATAAAAAGTGATACTTACATGTTATCGATCCATTGGTAAAATATTAATAATAGTGTCGAATTCAGCGCTCTTTTCCTCAAAAGGATTTTAAAAAATAAGTTGTTATTATGTGTTACGATATTCAGAAACACTATTCATGTTATTACTTTATTGAAAAATTAATTAAAGAAATTTATACCGAAAATGCCATTAGAATCTTATTAACAGGAATAAAACCATAAATAATAAATAATTCTCTTGGATGGTTCTGGAAGTTTATGCGAGAATAATTTATAGGGCAGGAAATGAGAGCTACTTTTAGTGCGATTTTTTTAATAGAAAAAAACTAAAAACAAAAATAAAACCATAAACTTCACTAAGAAACACAGTCAGACTCAGTAATCAAAACATTAAGGAAAATAGTGCGGTACAGGATAATACTGTACGGTTTTCAAAATGCAAAGATATTCGCGCCCCACTGTTGGAGCGCTAAAATTTAGTGACAGTAACCTAACATTCTAGGTTAGGTTATTGGTTAGTATATAATTAGTATCTAATTAATAAAAGTTGTTAGTATTCAAATTTTTCCTATTAAAAATTTTACTAGTTAAATTCTTCTATTTCTTCTTGGAAATATTTCTATTTGCCAACACTACATAAAAACGGTAAAAACTCAAACTTCGATCCTTTAATCTACATAATTATATTTCCTATTTTGAATTGAGTTTTGTCTAATGTTTTAAGATTTTTATATTTTTTGAATATTATAAAATATAACCACTGAATGCCTAAAATATAAAGATGAAAGATTAATAATAATGAGATAATAGCCGCAGCACATATCGATGACTTCGATTCTTAACGTTAATAAAAATATAGTGATGAAAGTGATCAGCTTAAAATGTAGTTTCAAGAGCTGACACGCTGGATTTTAAGATGGCGCCCCAAATGGACGTCCGATTTCATGCATCTTGATTTAATCATTTTAGATTTATCAAATTTAAAAATTTATAAAAATGAAGTAGTGTTGATTAATCTACACAGCGAAAGCTTCAATATAAGAAAGAATCACGTAAATCGGCCTATTGGAACGCTTAAACGAACTGGAACAAAAATAAGCTTTGTGTTTTAAATATATAGATTTCAAAAAAATCTTTTATTTTTTGATATATTGGCAACATTAGAATTTTTATGCTTTAAGCACCAATAAATACATTTAACTGACTGCGCTCTTGAACCACTTCTTAACCAACAGAATACATTTAAAATGTAAAAGGGGGATTTCTTAAACGCACATAATATATTTAATACTATTATGGCATTTGAAATTAGTCTATTTTCAATCGATGATTATAACCAACGTGTTAACAATTAATCTACAATATTTCTACTTATAAATGAAAGTAAGGAATTAGGATTAGATGAATTATAATACAAAATAAAATTTAAATAATTACTTGAAAAATCTGAAATAAAACCTTTTTTGTCAAAGCTATTTGAAATAGCGTTTACTGTCTCCAGCCTTACTTTGTGGAACTCCATAATCATGAAATATAATATAAATACAAAGATTAGTTAAAGTTTCACAAGTTTTATTAATATCTTAACCAGGCAATATTGTTTTTATATTATTTTTGTATTTATATTATATTTCACTATTTGAAATACTCTAGAAACTTTTTGAAGCAAAGGGTTATAAGTTAGAACAGTCGTGTCTGTCTTGTAAGTGATTTTCAACATGTTTCGATGTTTTTTTGATAAAGAACTATCGTCTGATACCACTACTTCATTCTAAACCGAACATTTTCGAATGTAATAGATTTCAAAGAAAACCAAGATTAAACTAGGGAGATGTTTTACAACCCAAGGAAAACTTTTCAGGTTCTTGGCTCGTCCCTTCAAAAATTAATTTAATTTTTAGTGAGTTTTTTATTTCATTTATATGACATCCAAACATAATGTTATAAATATATATACAGATATGCATAAATTATAAGTAAATGACATAATATAAAATATATCATGAACTATCATCTAGGTTTATAGGTCACGCATTTCATTTATAAAGTTGAAGCCTAATCGATTATAAAAGTAGTTGTCTGCGATGTTATGAAAACAAATACCTTTAATAGCCTAAAAATGTTAGCTGGTAATTGTTATCGATAAAGGAAGCTTTATTTAACGGATACACACTCTGGTTTAAAATTTATGACAAGTGGGGAAAACATGTTTACATTCTAAACAAATTAACGTATAGTAAAATTCTATACGAACCGATTTTCTTTTGAAAATAAGCGAGCTCGTCTTTGATAAAAAAATAAGAAATACCCTTGACCATAATATTCTGCATGAAATATAGTATATGAAATGCGTGACATATATCGGCACGAAATATCGCCATTAAAATATTCTCTACCAATAAAACACAATCGTAGCACTTGAGGAAAGTTTCAGCAGCAGTTAGAAGGCAATGAAACTTTAATGCGCAATTTTAATGTGGAAGGATTTAAAATAAGATTTAATTTCCATGTAAATTATTCAGGATATCAGGACCATGGTAGCGGTAAACCAGGATTAATAATATGCTTGCGTTAACGGAAGGTCGAAAGTTATGTAGGCTATAAATTAAATGCAGGTAACGTCATCATGCAGATGAATAACAAATCAAAATTTGATGCAACATTGTAATAGATGAATGGATAAGCACTGTTTATGCTATTTCAAAATACCCACTTCTCGTTGCAAAATCATCACAAAAGGAAAACAAGATAAAATGTATGGTTATTTCTAGATATAAGCAATTTATAATAATATTTTCTAGGGTATTTTAAACTTTCTCGTTTTCCATGTAGTTGATCCCATCACGTCAATCATTGGAAAAACAACCCCAAGTGGCTCGTTCCTGTTATTGACCAGCTTCTCTCTCAAACCAAAACATAAGTATAGGCGGACGTAATTTACATTGATATTGGGATTTATTCAGATCTAAGGTGTAATTTCAAGTGTCAGCTTATAGAAATTTTATATAATAGAAAAATTCTCCCCCATGACGATCTGCTCTACAGCTTAGTTATTTATCCAAACGAGATAAAAAAAAACTAAAGAATCATAAAACGTACGATGCCAAGATTGAAGAGCATAGACATCAGGAATTAGCAAAAACAAAGTTTCATTGGGGGGTCGAAAACCCCTTGAGTACGAATTTATATTCTGTCTGGTCTAAAGATACATTTATACGAAAACAGAAATAAGGCATGCCCTAATTGGAAAGTTTTTTTATACAGCCGAGCAATGGGATGAATGAAATAGCAGAATTTTGCTTAAGTTCAAAGAACTGGAATTGCTATATATATATGTGTATTTTAACAATAAGAAAAGGGTAAGGAACTGCATGCTACAATTTTTCATTATAAGAGAACAAATCAATGGATGTTGAATTAAAAATGAAACAGCATTTTCGAAAGTAGAACGAAGAATTTGTAATCTTGATTGATTAAGCTTTTAATTGAAAGAGTAATTTATCGTAAGAAGACTAATATAGGGTGTTTGGAAAAAATTCATTTAAAGATGGTAGAAAAAAATCGTTTTAGACAAAATGGCAACTTAAATATGAAAACCTTCGGTAGCATAACATAGTTACATTACATAATAACAAGAGATCAAAGATGTGTGTTTAATGATTTACAGAATAGGATTTATAAAAAGGTATTTTTATTTAGAAAAATACAAATTTGCCAAATACACAAGTTGACAAATATTTCTGCAATTGCAAAATGGTTCACTACTACAGTTGGTACTTTTGACATCTCTATTTTCAAGCTTTTAGATCTTTTCGGATTCTGGTTTGAATCCTTTGTTTTATAGGTTCTGGGGTGTTACCTAAACAATGAAGTTGGTAACCCTTCCATACAATATTTTTAATTTTTGAGACAGGGTGTTCTTATGCGCCGGAGCCTCTTTTCCATTTCATAAAATGCTAGACATTAAAATTAATTTGGTATTAATCTCATTTAATAGTTTCGGATTAGTGACTCATTCGGTTCATGGGATTTGTCACATTCACCGATATGTCCACATTTCAAGTACAGTTATACTTTTACACTAATCGTCGACACAGCAATACAGCACTTCCTTGAATTAGCTCTTAAGTAGATCACAGACTATGGTCCGCGTTCTGGTCCCCGACGTGAACGTAGGTTCTCGTCCAGAACGTTTACATTAGCTGTAGTTTATTGCATAAACAAGTTGGGGTTCGAGATTGTTTGTTTCATAAAATTATACGTATTGTATTTATTTAAAACGTGTATATCGAAATGAAAGAAATATTTATTGAGTTCATAATAAAATGTTTACTGAAATCTCTTTGTTTATTTAGGGTATTTAGTTTATGCAGTCAATAATGCCATTCATTGTGATAAAAATGTTTTAACGAAATGTGATACTTATAATTTTATTTTATAAACCACCTCGAGTCATTACCCGGCTCACATCCCGGGCGAGAACCTATAACGTTCACCTCGGAGACCAGAACGCGGACCATAGTCTGTGGTCTACTTTAGTCAAGATTGCCGTTACGCCACTCCAGACTCTTCTAATGGGTTTTATCTTACTCGTTAGAAAGGATTACGGGCAGTAGTCACTAATGCGCTTATTATGGTTAATAGTCTAACTAGAATCACATTATCTGCAAATAGAAGAGTAACATTAAAAACATCCGACATTATATATGTAAGTACTAAAAGCGCCCAGAACAACACATTTTCAGTATGAAAGGATTACGGCCGCATATCACTCACGACCTTATTATGGCTAACGGTCGTATTGTAATTACTTACATTGTTTTGAGAATTAAGATTACCCACTCAAAGACATAATAAGTTTCAGAAGTATTCGAAAAATCTTTTTAATATGTCTGCTTAATACAGCAGATGATTATTTCGCTCAGTAAAAAAAGAATTGCTGAACAAAATACTGACTGGCGATGGCAAATCATGCCTACGGCAAATCGGTTTCACGACGAACTGGACCTACGGCGAACCGGCGACGGGTAATCGGCGACGGGTAATCGGCGACGGCAAATAGTACCATCCCCTTCTAAACTATACGGTGTTAAACAGTAGAGGAGATAGTACATGCCCTTGTCTCACCCCATGTGTCTTGATTTTATCAGTATTTTCTTCAAGATTTTTACTTCTGTTCGTTGATGCCAATACAAATTGATAATAATTGATTATCTCGATTTGATAGTCCAAATTTGATTGCTGCTGAATTTCTGTTAATGGATAATATTGCACCTTGTGAATGACATTTTTAAAATCGATGAATCCTATATAGACACTTTATATACATGGAAGCAACGTTTGCGTTAAAACACTTACAGCAAAAAGAACTTTCTCTAGTACCTTCTAGTAATCCCATTTGCATTTCACATACTTAGTCTTTACATTTCTTGTATATTCGTCTACGGATTATTTCCAAGAATATATTTAACACATGACTCATAAAACGGATGGTATGATAGTTATCACATTGCTTTGGGCGCGTTATTTTTGTAAGATGACAGGTAACAATTCTGGTCATCTGTAACAATTCTGCAGAAACTCCACTGGGTTCGGTAGCTCTGATCATTTTTACTGCGTATCTTACTTACTTTTTTCTGTTTCCAACTCGTTTTCACATTTGCTTAATTTATATCCATCTATCATTGATGCGGTTGACTCTGAGTTCAATCTTAAGATGCGCTTTACTTGACTAGCGCAACTGTTCCTTAAGGTTCACACATACTATATGAAATTCTAACCTTATGCAAGCCTGCTACTAATAATAGACAAGCCGCAGCTGCTTCAACACTCATGCGATGTGCTGCCATCTGAGCTAGAATAGCTCATGGTGCTCACTATCTACATTGTCGCAGCATATGTATGGATAAATCAGTATGCTAGAAAGAAACGTACCCTTGGTACGCGTGGCCTTGTCACGTAACTAAATCGCTAATACGAAAACCCTGACGTGCGGTTCTACAAAAGTAAGCAAAATAGTTTAGGTCAGCACGTATAAATATAGGAACATTATGTAACAGGTTCGGCACTAGACAGCACTCTTCAGTTTTTTAATTCATCGAACTACGATCTTGTGACGTGAAGTGAGTAACTTTAATATTTTATTTGCATATAGTGCACTTAATGCTTTTGTATTAGTTACGTAGTTTGGATTATTTATGTTTCTCTACTCTTAGCTACGTTCCTAGTTACGTTAAATTATAATGTGATACTTTTGAACTTGTGGACTGGACGATTTCATCGTCGTGGAAGTTTAATCATTGATATTAAGGATCACGATCTGGTCTAATAACTGCAACAAAATATGGTTTTACTCTTCTTATGCAATTTCTAAACATAAGCAAAAGTTGATGTGCTTAAAATGGAAGGACAAAAAGGATATTACTATGCTTAGTACCACCCATGATGAAGCAGTTATTGCTATTATAAATAAAAGAGGCCAAGAAGTCCAAAAACCTGAAGTCGTTATAGACTACAATCATGGAATGGGAGGAGTCGATCTTTCTGATCAATGTTTGGTATCCTACAGTATTGCCAGAAAACGTCTAAAAAAATATTACCATAAGCTTTTTCGTCATATGATTGATGTTGCCATGTTCAATTCGTACATTTGTTATAAAAAACAAGGTGGAAAACTGAGACAACTGAATTATAGACTAAGTGTCATCCAGTCGTTGTTTGAGAAATATGGTGACGCTACAGGCAAACCTAGTCAGAAGAGAAATATCAATCCTGACTTACCAGCCAGACTGATCGGTAGTCACTTTCCAGGATATAACCCCGCTGAAGGAAAAAGACCTCATGGAACACGGAGATGTGTCATCTGTCGTAGTAAAAAAATAGAAAAGAAGAGCACATTTCGTTGCACTACTTGCGATGTTGGTTTGTGCATAGAGCCATGCTTCAAAGAGTATCACACTCAAGCGAATTTGAATTTGTGATTTATTTGTGACTTTTTTATATTATTTCAGTTTTTTTAGTTTAGTTATATTTTTGTTGGTATTTTCGACAAATTTCTGAGACCTACAGACAATTGTGTCAGTAGAAATTTGAAAATAATTACAATTCCCGTTCTCTATTTCGTCATGTCTTGGTAAGTTTATTTTGTATTTCTCTAATTTTTAATCTTTTTTTGCACGCCACTGTATTTTTTTTACTTTTGACATTTTGAAAGCAGTCCAACAATACAACAAAATGCATATTGAATTTTTATAAAAAAATTGTTTAAATTCGAACCCCTTTTTTAAAAAACTTTTTACCCGCCACTGGGATCTAAAATTTCAAAAACCTTTTTTTAGCAAAAATGATTAATTCTTGCCTAGTCATTGACATTTGGATAGAAGAAATGTAGAAATATCGACAAAATTGCAGAAAAAAGTTTCCCCATCGCGTGTTAGATAAGGTAAAAAACTTCCACGCGCAACGGAATACGAAGTCAATTTTATGATCTTTTGTTCATAATATGCTGGTGATTTCTACGTGTATAATGGTCTAGGCGGTAGTTTGAAAAGTGTATTAACAAAGAACTGTTCACAGAACTGTATCAGTCTGCCACCCCTGTCATTTCTTTTCTCTAATCTGTTTTCTCCAACGTATTTTTTCTGTTTACTCGTTCCTATTTTTTAATTAAAATATTCAATTATGAAACATACACTTTTATTTTTTACTAAGATTGCATTAAGCAATAATGTGTATCTTGAAATAGATAATCCCCAGTCGAGTTAATAACTTTTCATAGCAAAGAGAAATTGAAAAACGCCCTCTTGAAAAAGGAAGTAAAATCGTAGGTGGCAATGCGATGTTTGCAAAATTATGTAGTTTCCCTGGAATTGACAGTCATAGACTCGTGTTTAGTAATAGAAGCCTTCAGTCTGAGTGTGAGTACTACCCTGGCTACATTATTCAGAACAACTTCAAAATTCTTGTACAGTTATGAAAAAGTGCAAAGTAGATATATAAAATTATAAGCACTTGAACTGGAATAAAGCTTATTCTGACAAAATATTATGGTTATTCGAATAGTTTGCTATACATGGGTGTTAGTATAAGTAAGCATTTTGCTAACCATCTGTTATTACTTATGTGAGGTTCAAAGATTTTGGAGAAAGTTTAAAGAATTTAATTTAAAAATTCTACTAAAATATCCATGAAAACAAATGTAAAAAACAACTCAAAGAATCTATACAAAAATAATATTTGTTGCCGATATGTATCATAATGAGTGTGTTTAATATATAATCTTAATACACTAATAACTATAACTAATTGATTGGCATGTCTTCTTCTTCTTCTATGGCGCAGCAATCCAGTTGGATTGTGGCCAATCCTATAAACGATGTAATATGGATTAGTTTAAGGTGAATCACTCCTTAGTTCTTTACACTATAACTTATACACTAAAAAATTTTAATGTTACAGCTTGTTTTATAATTGGGAGTGTGTTTTAGCACTAGTCACTATTTTCCTCCATTCCCTTCTATTATGCACTGTTCTACCCCAATTTTTAACACCAATTATTTGTAAGTATTTCAGTACATCTTCTTTCCATTTTTCCTTGGACGTCCTCTATTTCGGGGGAGGTTAGGGACACTAATTGTGTCAACTTCTTTAACAGTCTGTCTTCGCGTGATCACATGATGTGTCCAAACCATTTTATGCATTGAGCTTTTATGAAGGTTACAATGTCTTCACCATCCAAATCTTTCCTAATTTCATGGTTCATTCTTGGTCTATATTGATCTCTGTTGAGTAAGATGGGGCCTAGTATTTGTCTTTTGATTTTCCTTTCAAATTTTCTTAATGCTTCTTCTTCTCCTCCACAAGTAAGTACTAAGGTTTCTGCAGCGTAGGTCACCACTGGTCTAATAAGGGTTTTATAAATCTTCAACTTTGTTTTTCTGCTTAGCTTCTTACTGGACAGTAAGTTTCTATTACTATAGTATGCTTTGCTTCCTTTCTGCAATCTATGATTAATTTGTTGAAGGTTTGTACACGTTCAAATTCAAAATGGCCTACCCTTAACATGTTGCTAACTACATTATTTTTCCAACATACATGTATTTCGTTTTCCCTTCGTTGATGAGTAATCCGTAACTTTCTGCGATTTGAGTTAGGTTCATTACTGCCTTTATTAGTTCTTCGTTCGATCTGCTGTTTATAGTAATATCATTAGCATAAGCTGTTACGAACAGAGTATTGAACAGAGTGGTAGAGAGAACATCTCCTTGCCTTACGCCCTTGTTTATTGTGAAATTATTAGTTCCTGTATCTTGTAATTTAACAGTTATCTTGTTATTGTTTAGTGTCATTCTCACAAGTCTTACTAATTTCGATGGTATTCCTAGATTTATTAGTTCTTGCAGTATTTTATTCCTGTCTATCGAGTCAAAAGCCTGTTTGAAATCGATGAAGATGAGATGTAGGCTTATGTTGTATTCATGTGCTTTCTCAAAGGTCATTTGTAGTGTATGTATTGCATCGACTGTGCTTCTTCCTGTTCTGAAACCTTGATGGTAGTCGCCTATAAGGTTCTCTGAATATTGCATTAGCCTATTTTTAATTATAGTTGCTAAAGTTTTATAAGCAGTGCTCAGCAGCGTGATATCATGGTAATTTTTACATATTTTTTACTACCCTTTTTATGTAGTAGTATCACATCAGCTTGCGACCAATCCTTAGTTATTATCTCCTTTTCCCTTATTTCTGCGATTAGTTTGTGTATCTTTTCTTACAACTCTGTGTCACTATGTATAAATAATTCAGCAATTATATTATCCGGGCCTGCAGCTTTATTTTTTCTTAATTGTAAAATTATGGTTTTCACTTCATCATAAATAAGTAGACGTCGTAATTGAATCATGCCCCTCTAGGCAATCTGCAACTGGTTGTAAATTGTTATTATCTTCATATAATAATTCTTGAAAATATTCCTTCCAGATACTTTTTATCTTCTCTTAATCACATTCTATTTCCCATCTTTATTTCGGAAGGCTTTTGCTTTATAGGTAGGTTTACTGTGCATATTTTTTTATCTTTTTGAAGAATAGCCTGTTATTGTTATTTACGCATCCAGTTTGTACTTCATCAAGTTTTTGGTTCATCCATTCATTCCTTTTTCGTTTGAATAAGATGTTCGCTTTATTCATAGCTTGTGTATAGTGCTCCTTATCTTCCACTTTATTGGTTTTCATTCATATTGATTCATAGTCTGCATTTGTTTTTGTTTCCTTTCTGCATCGTACCAATCGTTATCGTTCTTTTTTTCACTAAAACCAATTTCCTGACTAGCAGCTGTGATAATGCTGTTTTTAATTTGGATCCAGGTGGTCTCAATAGAGTTAGGTCGAGGTACCTGTTCGTTTAATTTTGATAGTTCCTTTATTTATCTTTGCTTGCACCATTGCACATCTAGTTTTTCTGTATTCCACTTTTTTTTACCTGATTTGGTTTTTCTTTCTACGAATATGTATTGTTTTAGTGTTGATAGTACCATGTAATGGTCTGTCTCTACATTAGCGCCTCTAAATGTTCTGGCATCACATACAGTTTTTAGGCTATTTTTGAAATTAAAATGTAATCTATTTGACTTGTATGTTCTCCGTCAGGATGTCTCCATGTTATTTTATGATGCTTAGGGTGGGGGAACTTTGTTGTTACTATGAAGAGGTTGAGAGCTGCCGCAACTTGACAGAGCTTGTGCCCATTATCACTTGTGTTTCTGTGAGTTATGTGTTTTGCTGTGACTTCTTGTAGGAAGTCTTCAGTACCTAGTTGAACGTTGAAATCACCAAGAAGTAGTATGATGTCTTGTTTGGGTATTTATTCTAATCATCGCCAATCTACCGGAAAGCGGCTTAAAATACAGTATCTGTCTTCTGATGCTGTTTGTTACAACGAAACCAACTCCATTTGACCCTGAGTTGCATTTCCACTGAAAAAGAAGCTATAGGTATCTTTTTGTAACGCACCCTCTCCCCCCATCTATGTTCTTGTATTTCCATGGTATCAATTTTGTATTTATGTATTTCCCAATTAGAAATTGGGATTTTTTTCGGATGCCAATTAGATTGGCATATAGTAACCAATAATAATTAGAACTTTTAGCTCTATTCAAATAGATATTAATATAATAATAGGTAACTTTCTAATAGGCATAACTTAATAGAAACTAAGTTTAGATTCTTAGCTTTTCATCATTCAAAAATTGCACATAAAAGTCAAATATTTAACGCTACAGCTAGCAAAAATAATGTGTCTTCTGTAAATTTTCTGTAAAGGAATCTATAATACCTTACATTAATTCAAGCAATATAAAAACAGTTAGAATTGAGGTACTGACCCTGTTGTCACTACAGCATACAATATAATATGAATACGAAGCTTTATTGATTCGTTTAGATACTGTAGAAAATGTGCTAGGAAATATAAAAAACAACGAAAAGTTAATTTCATATCAATCTATAAAAATAGCAAATAGTCATTTCCTTTAGATCTAGATAGCTACATTTTACATATAAGCCCTATCTTATTAAGTACGTACCATTGAAACTTGTGCATTAGTATTTCATAAATTATCGCAGTGAGGTAGAAAGCTAAAGTGTAATGATCCCCTGACTAGTTGATTCCTAGTTAGCAATTAGAAACAGAAACGGGTCAACGTTAAATAAATAAGTGTCGTGCTAATTATACACCAGATTTAACTAAAACGCTAGCATAGGGATTCTGTCGCCGTTTGTATAATTCAAGTCTAAATTCGTCAACTAATTAACAAAATATTATAGATACGATAAATTATACGAACGGGTTAGAGCAACGGAAAATATAAAACCTATGGAAACTTTTATAATAATAGAAGGGTAACAAACAATTTAAGAAGTTTCGAATGAACTATGCGATAATGTGAAATCTACATACTATTCGTCATATGTAAATGTAACGAGTTTTAAGATTGTTAATCGTTCCATGAGATAATAAAATTACCGGCTTTATAATTAACAACTATACAAAGACCCAATCAAATTACCTAAATTATGAATCTCAATGAATTGTAGATTAATTCCGAGATCACAGTCGGAATAGAGCATTATCTTACAATAAACACCATAAAACCGTTATAGCGAAATAAAGCAAGTTATCCAGGATCAGGTACTCTATTGAGTGATTAAGAATAGTACCAAATTTGGTAAAAATCTATCACATCTGAAGTCTTAATGTTAATGCTCTACATTCTGGTAATAAAAGTAAATATCTTATGTTGCTTTGCATATATCCTGAAGAATACTTAAATGTTTTTGAAAACGACGACTGTCAAGGAAGACCTCTTTTAATACGTACAGCTGTATTGTGTAAGTGTTCTTTCGGTCGATGCGATCTTCGCTTGTCTTAACAGTTCCATTTAAGTAATTACTCCCTTACATAGAAAACCCGTTTTCACGTAACGGTTGTTGGCATATTTAGAAACATACACTTCTTAATTAGTAATAGCTTCGCGTCGTCGTTTTAAACATAATGCAATTTCAGACCTACGGGACAAGAAATTTGCAAATATTACAATAACGGCATATAAGCAATTTGAGATGGAGCGTGATGCGGCTACGGAGAAAAGTGAAATGCGCGGAGGAGACAAGGACGTGTTTAAACGTAGTTTACAAGTATTATGTACTGACATGAAACCCCACTTCCTGTTAGAATCCAGGTATATATTAAGGGTGTTAATTTGAGTAAAGAAAGATACTTCAGAGAAATCACGTTTAATCTATATATTTTTTTTCTTTGTTCTGTTTTTCTTTATTATTTGCATTCATGTTTAACAATTTTGTACAAGGTTTAACATCTATGTTACAATATCAAGAATGGTTGTTTATTGCAGAATTTGATTTATTTTAGGATGTTGCAGATTTTTATTTTATTGAAGTACACGTCGTAGGATAAGCGCCGTGACATAAAGGGTTGTTGCTTATATTGTATACGGACTAATACTTAGGCTTATTTTCTGAATCTAGTGTTTTTGGCGCTGGGTGGTGGTCCCTATGTAATAATCGGAATTATGTCCGTTTTAACTTGCCACATTCTGGATATCTCTATCGCAAGGTCTTATATTTAAACAGTTTTTCGGCTTCTTGACGTTCTATATTATTTCGTAGTGTAAGTAGGTGCAAACTTGGTCGTGGTGTTGGATGTACTCTCGTTGCGCTAGTATATTACACCCAGATATTAGGTGGTAAATTGTTTACCAAGCTTGCTTGCATAATCTGCACTCCTAGTTAAGTTTCAGGAAGGTTTTTTTTCATAATATAGTTTGCAGAGCTTGGTCTTGTGCAGCAATTATTAGTGACTCCGTTTTTTTCTTCATTTGCCCTACTTTGATCCACGGAAATGTTTCCACAGTGCTCACAGTGTCGCGCTGAAGCTGTTGAACAAACTGGCTAGGAAGAGGTTTTTGTGTCCATTGCGTTTTATTTCGTGTTTGGAAGGTTCTTTTAATTATGTGTTTGTATTGAGATTTTCCCCATTCTGTGTTCTCGCTCATGGTGGGTTGTTCGACTTGGAGTTTCGTTAATACCTTTTTTTGATTGGTTTACTTTTTCTAGCTTGTTGATATGCTGAACTGTCGAATGCTGAACGCTCGAAGATAGTGTGTAAAACCTATAATTGCTAGCTTGTAAACGCTCTCTATCTACCTCAAGCCTCTTCCAACTTGGTTTCGTGGGACGTCTAATCGACATATTCATCGGCGCGTGAATGAAGCATCTTGTTCATTGTCAGAATTTCTTTATAAGTTCCGTTGTTATTATTTTCCTGACGCATCAGTAGTACTCCATCCTTACACGGTCTTTAATTGTTTTGTGGTTTATTCCTTCACGTACTTCAACACCCAGGTATTTGTACGTGTCTTCAAGATAGTTTATTTTTACACGGTGCTCGATGGTCATACTTTCATTGTTTTTCAATTTTGCCAAGTTTGTGTAGGCTGTCTCGGTTTTCGGAAAATAACTTCAGATTATCCATATATATTAGATAGTTGACCTGTTTGTTCCCTGGTATGGTGTACCCTTTCTTCACTGAGTTTAGTTCTTGAGATAGCGGCATGAGGGCTATACAAAAAGAAGCGGTGATAACGAGTCACCTGGAATATACCTGTTTTTATGCTTATTGTTTCAGATTTTTTATAGATATTGTCATCTTTAAGAAGAAGTTTCGTTTTCCAGGTTTTCATCGTTTTTTTCACAAAAGTTGACTACGTCGGCGTCAAGGTGATACATATTTATACAGTGCATGATGTGTGAATGATCCATACGTCTGGTACGTTGTTGAAGGTTTTTTAATAGTCAAGTAAGCACGTAATTGATCTATAATCTGGTTGCGTTGTTTTTTTTCGGAGCATATAGCCTTCAACATTCTTTTCAACAATTATTATTATCGTAAAAACTTAATACTCGCATTTCTGGGAATGAAAATAAAAAGATAAATACAAATGAATATAAATTAAATTTTGATATATAATATACCTAAATACAAGATTAGTTAAAGTTTCACAAGTTTTATTAATATCTTAACCTGACAATATTGTTTCGACACTTTATGTCATTATCAAAGGTAGATAAGAATAATCTTATCTACCTTTGATAATGACATAAAGTGTCGGAACAATATTGTCAGGTTAAGATATTAATAAAACTTGTGAAACTTTAACTAATCTTTGTATTTATATTATATTTCATGATTATGGAGTTCCACAAAGTAAGGCTGGAGACAGTAAACGCTATAAATTAAATTGTTTAATTTTCATTGGTCTATTTGGTCTACGTTTTCTTAAAGGACGAACAGCAATTTTACCTTAATTTTCTTGGCTTGCAACATGGATATATTTTGTTGTTAGAGTGAAGCACTTATTCCATACCAACTTACATACACATTACACATATCACCCCTGAAGTTCATTGGATACTCTGGTTAATCTGCGGTTGCGAAGGGACAGGACTGGACGGTGTGAGAAAATTTCCTAATATCCTAAAAACATTTTAATAAAGATTTGTAACCATTTAATTTATAAACCATCCTATGTTACAAGATTTCATATTCATACCCATACCAAAAGTACCCAACAACCTCTAAAGAGACGGTATGGGGAACCTCCTAATGGCTGAAACGTACAAATGCCACAAACGAAACAATGCCCCACGATTGGGCGATAGTTGAAACATACGTTTTTCTGTACACAAATTAAAAATAAAAAACAATAAACATTATACTTACATTAGCAAAGAAGCTCAAGATTGCCACGGCTTGAGATTTAGCTCTATCTTACAAATTTTTGTATTCAGGTCGCAGGTATTGGTTCTGCAGTTATCTTATTTATGAAAAGGAGTAGATAAAGGTTTAGAACTCAAATAAAAACTCTAAAAGGGCGCCTTCTGATTATGAAGCTTAATGATGATGTTTAATTAAGCCAGAAAAGATATTAAATTCACTAATCAAAAAATGAATTAAATTTAATAGGTTTTGAACAAAAATGTTGGTTATGATTAGAAAATTTTAAAATAAAAATTTGAACAAAACATTCATAATTATATGATTCCGTTTAGATCCTTGATATAAACTGAAAAACATATTTATCGGATGGTAAGAAAATAAAAATAGTCAAACACATATATAAAAACATAAACAATATGATTTTATTAAACATAGATTAGTCATTCAGTAAATGATTATCAACTTACTCAGGAATGATTGAACACAAAACAATTCAAAAATATTTAAAATTTATTCAGGATAAAAGAAACATTTAGATTTTAATGAACATAAATTATCCAAAAACTTATTAAGATCCAGAGATTATTTAGATTTATTGAACGTAAATTGTTCAAAAGTTTAACAAGATCAGAATTTATTACATAAAATCCTGTGAAGAATTTAACAATCAAATATCTGTAAAACATTACGAAACTGAATCCAATTAAATATTGCTAAAGTTAATAAATTTGAATTTCACTAGCAATGACAAACTAAAGTTAATTACTACTAGAGAGCTCTCTTCTTATAAAAAGTAATAAAATTCACTAGTTCAAATAATCCATCAACAAAAAATTTACAATGATAAATAATTCTTAAAGTACAGTACCTTAAATCTTATCCAATTAAACCTTTGTTTATTTGCCTTGCAAAGCAAGCCACGCTGGTCAGCTAGAAGTTGGAAAAGCCTCTCTTAGAAAAACCGTAGTTGATTCTAGGTGGTTTTAAATTGTTGTTTGAAAGTAGCAAGTCCAAAGAAATGCTTTTTGTTTCGAAAATTAGTCAATCACCCATATGATTTCACCAACAATCTTTGTTAAGCACAGTTTAAACGATCCTGTTTCTGTTATTATTTATTGTTTCTAATTTACTCACGAAGGATGATAGTAATGTCTTTTTAAAAACTTAAACAGATTTAACCCAAATAACACTTGCTACTTTTTAAATTTCTCCCGTAAAATAATAATTATTTGTCTTTGTCTGCAAATAAAACGGGAATTTATTATTTAACTTATTGGCCAGTCTTCGTGATATTTTTTTAATAACAACACTGCACTATTTTTATAACGCGAACTAAAGGGAGTAAATGTTCTTAATGGTTCATCACGATAAAACAAACCATAGATAATTATTAACGATACAATATTAGTAAATCTTCTCGAACAAGATTTATTAAAAACTAGACAACTTCAAAAAATTCACTTCCAACAAATATCAACTAAACTCTACGGGAACTGTATTTAGAAATTCATTAATTCTAAATAATTAACGATAAACGGTAGTTCGATAATATCGACCCGGAGTCGACTGACTCTTGTCAAAGCTGGATCGAAAGTGCCCTGTCTTAATATTTCGGCCCCTATTTTAGAGCGAAATAACTGTTTTTTCTATGTAGTAAGGAAGCTAAGCTTCTATTAGCATTCACGCGTGATTTTCGACCTAACAAACAAAAGTAGAGATCGAAATAACGCGGGAACAGCCGCGTCAACATGTGCCGACTAGACTTGCAAACGGTGCAATTTTTAACTTTAAGACGCATAAGCCTAGTTGAAATTGTGGCCGCGTGTAAATATCACCTTTTAAACAAAGAAAAAAGTTGATCTTTCACTAATGCATTCCCAGAATGTAGACGGAAATGTTTTTTTTAAAGCAAGATGACTTGAGTACATTTTATGTTTTATCAAGGTCCTTTAATTTTTTAGCAACGCAACCGTTCCTACGAGTGGACAAACAAAGCTCTAAAAATATTGTTTATTACCTCCACATCCATTAAATTTATAGAAGTTCGAGAACAATCTTTTAAGATGTTCGTTATAAAATGTGTTTATACGACAAAATTTTAGCTGCAAATAAAATATAGTTTTGCAGGGCCGAACTTTAAATTTTTTTATAAGGATACATGCAAAATTGCACATATTTGAGGCCGATAGAAAATATACCGTTACATGGCATGCCATGAATCTTAGTATTTACGTTAGAAGTAAGCGCACTGAGAGTGTTTCACTAATCCCACAAGAAACACTATACCGTGGAAGAACTAATCTAATTCCCGTTTAACGCAAATCCCCCATCTAACATCGTTACACAATCACATACAACCAAAGCTGAGGTGGTCGAATCATCAATTTTTAAAAATCCTGCCGCTCCAAATGTAATTTGAGTCCGCGAGGTTTGAACATTAACCATCTTTTGCAGTATTTAAGATACTTTTACATGTTTGCGAGCGTTAATGTGAAAACAATTTTTTACTGATATAAACCGACCATTTTATTTACAATTAACAATCTAAACTGAAAATAGCTTTCATGGTGACCTTATCTACAAGTAACATTATAATTATTATTCTAATAATTTCCATTGAAGCAAAACACGACAAACAAAGATGTAGGTTGTTAAAGGTGTATTAGGATTAATTCACTGGTAGTGACAGGTTTTATACAAAAACAAATTTTCTCTGGAATTATTTTGGTGGATTTAAACAGAAATACCCGGAAGTTTTCAGGACGATGATAGAATGTCAGTTATCTTTTAACGTAATTATAATCGATTTCCTGCTATTTTTATGCAAAAGACAGTATTTGAGATTTCAATTAATTTTATTAAAAGTTCAAAATAATCACGAGAGCAAATTAATGACGTCCCCTATTTTAAATTTTAATTTGAAATCATTCATTCTTAAAGCAGGTTAATCAGTTTTTCAGTAATTTACTGCTTGTCTTTATGGAACACAATTTTTTGTACAGACAAAGAGATTTGATAATGCAATTATGTATGTAATATTAATTTTAATATTAATTGTTACATTACTTTTTGTTAATAATGATTTAGTTAATTTTAGCAACTCTTAGCAACTTTTAGACACGATTAATCATGTATGTTTTATGTGGGACTCCTGTAATAACTTTGAGTAATTGAGATACGCTCAATCAGCGCGCAGTTGCAAGGCAATTGCTTCCAGTTGCTCACTAGCTGGAACAAGGTTGCCTATCCACCCTCTACTAGCTCACCAGGCTAGTGCCGGAGCGATTACACAGGATGTACGTGCTCACCCGCCCTAACCCTCCTGTCCTCTTTCATACGGGGGTAAGTTTCTCGCCCAGCATTAGAACTATTCTCTAACCTAGGTTAGGTTCATAAGTTTCTTCACCAAGCCTTAGTTAGGGCCACTGCCCGATCGAATCCAACCTCAGATGTGGTAGGAGTTGCTTTTAAATGATTTTGCCACCCCGATCTCCCAGTTATAGGCCTGATGTCCCCTTGACGGAGCACCAAAGTAACATCCCGGAGTGTACCCGTTAGGGTGAAGTTGTCTTGAACGTGACAGGCATGTATCTTCACGCCCACGCTCCTTAAGCGTAGGTCTCGAGACGACTTCTGGAGATTCGATGACTGGAATTGCACAGCCAAAATCGGACCCCCCTACTGTTGTCTCCGAAAGGCTACCTGATGGTATGCAGTTTCCCATAGGTCAGTAAGCGAACTCCCTGCACGAGATAAACTTCACTTGATTCTTCTCCATTCATCTAGGTCAGACAGGGGAATACTTAGCTCCATAAAAGACCCTGACGTCAGGTAAAAATCAAACCATCCACATCGGAGCCTCTTGTTAGCAGAGCTTCTTCCGCAACATTTTAGAGTCATCGTCGAGAAACACATACATTATATTCTGATTGCGCCATCCGTTACCCAGACAGTCCTAGGATTGGGTAGACAACAACCAGTTCTAACGATGAACGCCGTGTGGTCTGCCCACAAGCTACTCTCGGATACTAGTGCTCCCCGTCACCTCTATCTACTGCTCAAACAACTGTCTTCTGAGCTAGTCTCGGATACCAATGAAGTCCGACACCTCGAGCGACTGCTTGTCCGTTCACCCTGAACTTTTAGACATGATTACATGTGTGTTTTACGTGGGGTTCCTATAACAACATACCCCCACGTTCCTTCCAAAGGAGGAAGTAATTGAGACACGTTCAATCAGCGCGCAATTGGGCGGCAATTGCTCCCAGTTGCTCACTGGTCGGAGTGAGGTTGCCTGTCCACCCTCTACTAGCTATCCAGGCTAGTACCGGAGCGATTGACTTAACACGTGCTCACCCACCGGCACCCTTCTGTCCTCTTTCATACGGGGACCTCGTCCAGCAATAGGACTATTCCCCCAACTTAACTCAGTTGAATAGAGAGAGCCCTCCAGTCCTATTTCATACCTTCACAAGCTCCTCCCGAGACAGGGGTTGGGGCCACTGCCCGATCGAATCCAACCTCAATTGTGGCGGGACTTGGTTTTTTAATGGTTTTGCCACCCCGATCTACCAATATATAGGCTTGGTGGGCCCTCGACAGAGCTTCGTTTAAGTCTACACGTTATAGACTCCCAGTGTGTACCCGTTAAGGTGAAGTTGTCTTGATTGTGAGAGGCTATGTAATCGCTTCAACTCTCCTTAAGTGTAATGGCTTTCAGAGCTTCTCCCAATCACTGTACCCGGCTGCAGTCCGGATCATAGGGTGGTCGGGATAGCTCCTAAGCACATTTACCTGGCGGCATGCAGTTTCCCATATGCCAAAAAGCGGGATAAACCTCACTTCGCTTCTCCTCACTTAAGATTCAGTCAGGGTTCCTTTGTTGACCATAAATGACCTCGGTCAAACAGCGGGTTCCGTCGGTGAACATAAATGACCTTATCCAAGGCGAGATTCGAATCCGCCCACACCGGTATCATATACCAGGGCTCCCCCTGATCGGTATGAGTAACCGTCTAGAATTCTCACGAATTTCTCTACCACACACTTGACCTGACAGCTTCATCCATTGCCCAGGATCCAGGATCCAAAGATAGGGTAGAAGACAGCCAGTTTTACGGGTGAACGTCGTGTGGTCTCCCGAACACCCGAACTTTTAGACAGTAAGGACAATATCAAAAAGTTTACGCTTATAATAAGCAGTTCAATCATTCCAGTGACAACCAAATGGCAGGGGTAGGTTTCACCCCTCCCCTCCTCAATTTTACCAAGGATATTCTGGTCTATCAGGTGACTGCTTCTTGTTTTGTTAGTGAAGTACTGCCCCTACACATACTCCATGGTTATTCAGGTTCATGAAATTCTAATTGGGAGCTGTCTTTGGATTCGCAGATTGACAAAGTATCTAAAAACTTTGAAGGGGTTGTGTAAGGGAACTCCCCAATAGAATCTGATAAAGCTTGGCATGAAACTATCACAAGAAAAATCACGCAATTTTTTTTCTCAAAAACTAAATACTTTTATTAATGGCTCTACCTTAATGGCGTCATTTACTGAGTACTATTACCGGTGAGTGTTTCACCTCGTATTCACCCTGTATAATTAACACAACCCGACGAGTGCTCGTCTGGTTTCCTCAATAAGGCGTCGGTATACTTTTATATGTTTCAGCAAAGATATAAATCAAATTAACGCCATCTCATGGTAGTTATTCTTCCTTGGATAGTTAGTACAGTGTACCGAAAATAGTAAATCATTCAAACCTACAAAAGACAACATTTTACGGTCTATTACTGAGCCGAATCATTCTAAATAATTATCTATACAAAACATATTAATTTTCAGGCTGAGAAAAGGCTGATCATTGAAGTTAGATTTTTCAATCATGTTTTCCCGTACTTCGAACTGATCTAAAAATTCTATTGACTTCTCCAGAATGAGTTTTTTGTGTTGTTGAAATATAAATTTATTTTTATTACGTTGCGAGTATTGCGTTCCTAAAATTAAAGTTTGTAAGAATCAATAGGTGCATTTTTAAAATGTTTTTATTTTTAGTGTGATACGAATGAAAATGGTTATGGTATACATTACAAAATACCATAAAATCTAATATATTATCATCTAACGCGAAAGCAGCATTTTTTTCTAATGGGATAGTGGTGTTTTCGCCAAAGTGAAAAAAGTTCGTTGACTTTAGGCAGGGAACATATTGAAACAAAAACACTGAGAAAATTTCATTATAAGTGACTTCTTTCATGTCTAGGTAAATAACTTAAAAGATCCCCCTCGGATATTCAATATATCAAAAATATTAATCGAAAGTAAATCAATACAATTGTGCCCGGTGGTCAGAGCAGAGTTACAGGCGGTTGTAAAGTGATTTTAAGGTTATGGTTATTTGTGTGAATCGCGTTGCTTGCGAAATTCTAAGTTATTACATCTCACATCATCCACAGCCATTTTTTGGGCCAACGTCTTCGACTGCTGTTGCTTTTTATAAACAATTTAAACCTCGAATTCAACACATATAAAAGTAAGGTTTTTGCTTTTCTCCTCCACATCCCGAACATTACAAAATTTTAATGTACAGTTTTATGAACTGGGCAATTACAATATTAAAATTGAATTGTTCTTAAATACCATACAATAAAATTACATTTCCATTGTACAAAAAACTGGAAAATTGACGGTTATGGTTTTTTCATCGTTCCTTAGCGAATGATCGCAACTGTACATAATTTAGCTAATTATATACATATTATAAATTGATTTGTTATTGATCATCACTGTCGTCCACGTCATTAATAATAGTATCACCAGAGTATATATAACATACAGTAATGTGACTGTCGCAAATAATTTCCATCCACCACACCACATGCTGACACGGATCGGCAGTATGTAGACAGCAGTTCTGTCTCAAACACGCGACAGAACGTACCAAAATTACCAGGGCCGTATAAACCCACAATCGTGCAGTAATAGTGCCAGTAAACAATGCGTAGTGTCAATCGTTGTGCCGCCAAAGGCTGTAAAAATACCTCTGAAAGAACTACAATTAGTTTTTTCAGGTTTCCGATGGATAATCACCGGTAAGTGTTATTTTTTTACTGTATACTATTTTTTTTTTAATAAATACGCTCGTAAAAACAATGCCGTATTTAAGAATTCACTTTAATATATATATATATATATATATATATATATATATATATATATATATATATATATATACCAATTGCTTAAAATTGAATTACTAACACATAATAGAACAAATAAGCGATTACGAAATCCTACCTAATAAAATTTTTTATACTGATTTATTAAAAGAGTTCAACAATAAAGAATCTAGGTCAACGCCTTATCAACAGGTGTGAACTACATCGTATTTTGTTGCTCTATACTGTTAAAAAAAGTCAAAGCGTGCGTTAGGATTGTACTTTTTAGCATTTCGTTTGTCATTGTGTCTTTAATTTAAGGAAGTTGTGGTGGGATAGTCTGAGCCAAAAATTATGGAACTGTGCTATTTTGACAAATAGAAATAATTACATAGTCTTGCTACAAATAATGGCTCAAACGATACTAGTTTTATTAAAATGCATGTGAAAGCAATTAGTTATTATTTATATATGTTTTTAATTAATTATTAGTTTTTTTAAAGTCAGAAATTAACTTTTCACTGTCTAGTCCAAACTTAAGAACGTGAAAAACTGACGAAAGAAACAATTGTTCTAACCAGAAATTTCATTCAAGTTTACTTTTTTATTAGTAAATATAAAATAACATTACTATGTAAACACTAAAAATTAAAGAAATCTCTCTAGAATATAAATAAATTATACGCTTCTAGAGTAGTGAAAAAGTGACAACGTTGCCTTCAGTTGGCACCAGTATTTCGTTTGTTGTTCTGATAAAATCAAATTAATGCACTAAATGACGTTGACTCATGTTTTGAGGTTATCTTTGCAAATATATGTATATAAAACACCATTTATTCAGATTCATTTAAAACGTAGCAGTAAGAAATTCCCGAATTATGTATCTTTTTATTTAATACAACTGATTTTATTTTCGAGATGTAAATTACCAACGGCACTGGTTCTATATGGAGCTATATAAAGCATTTAAGTTTCCCGGTAGTTTTTCGCAATGCGACGTTGTTACCAAGTGAACTATATCAAGCGTTCAATCGACAAATTCTTCGTATTAATTTATTTTTTGGCAAAACTATCCTCCTAACAGATTTGAAACTTTAACGGCACAATCTTACAACGGTTTTACGTGAAATGTTTTGGTGTTAAGTTTTTTTCATCATTTTTTATGAAGTTATTATAATAAAGGTATCAACAACTTGCCATTTTGCATAAGATCGTGTGTTATTTTTAAATGCAATTTATGCATAAACAAACTTCCTAAACATTAAAGATTTTCTAGGAAATAACTTTGTACATTAAAATCTATCAACTACAATAATTTTTTTTATATTTTCATCATATTTTTCTACAGTCACAACTCCCTTAATATGGGTGAAAATAAGTTTTATTATTATTAATTATTATTATTATAGTGTAAATTGATTTCATCTCCCCTATTTTGTACGTATGTGATTTCGGTGACCTAGATTCTCCATTTTTTTTGTTGAACAGGTATTCAAATTGTATACAGCTATGCATTTGTTCGTAATTATTTCTAAATAAAATGAAATGACTATTGCAGCACAAGAATATGGTTAATGGCTTGAAAGAATAATGCAATTGGTTGGTAATTAACGATGTAACAAGAAACAACTCTTCTAACTTAGTTTAATAAATGTTTTAAATATCTAAATTGATTATCGTTTTATTTATTAGATTCTATAAGTGAAACAACTTCAATCAAATGGTTCACTACACATAATTTTATTTCATATTTTACTATACTATCATATAACAAGAGATTTTGTTTACATATTTGTTCGACACATTGTATTGAATGCGGCCCTGCGTTTTATTTACCGGCGATGCCGACCGATAAACGTCGGTCCACTACTTCGTTTATGGGCGTGATATTCGAAGGTGGATTAATAAAATGAATGGTGCCGCATGGAAGTAATCCTACTGATTGTTATATATACTGTTGTATCACTATTATCAATATTAATGTTTATAACATTTGGTTTAATATCGTCTAACGTATGGTCGAGTTTTACATTTTCGCTTTTTCTTCTATGTTTTACATAATTTTTTCATTTTTTACTCTTATTACTGCAGTAAGTAAGAATAATTTATTTAAAATTCCTTATAAATGTACAAAAAAAATGTATTTCGCATAAATAGTATGTTACTTATCCTTGAGTATTGTATACTATAAGGCCTTTTATTGATTATTTGATTTGTAAACACTAAATTAAAATCTTTAATATTAAACCTGTGTAGCGTGTTATTATGAAGCCGTTTAACATATATGTATGTTATTAATAGGTTTTTAGTTTTACATTGTATTATTCTGTATAGTATAAACGGATTTTTTAGGGGAATTTTTAAGAATGGATAAATGTGTTCTCTCGTTTTGTGATTAGTTGTCCAGAAAACTTAAAAAATCGAAACTGTAGATCAAGAATAGCACTTTTAAATAGTATAATATGCACTAAGAAAACTTAAAAATTACGTTTAATTTACGTTATTATTAAGTTACGTTAATTTTGTTTGGAAACTTGATGAACTAATTCGTTCATTTCAAACTAAAAGCAACAACGTCCGAACAAAGGTGAATTTGAAACAATTTACACTTAAGAGTAGCAGTTTCTTCTAAACAATAATCTAGGATCAAATTGTGGCATATTTCTATTTCCAAACCATTTCAAAACTAAATGTATTGATTGTATCTGTGAGGAAGCTTTTAGATTTTGACAGACTGACCTTTATAAAATCAAGAGTGACTTGTGGACCTTCTTTTACTAGTAGCTGTACACCGAATTTTTCAGATCTCAAATCTAGTTTTCTTATAAAGGTAAACTTCCTTCGATTTACTTTTACGATCTTTACTTCGATTTACGGGAACAAAATTACTTCAGACACTTCGACATGCCAATGAAGTAAGTGGCAATGTAACATATATTAACTAATCACCCACTCAACGTACCCTTGTTATAATTTTCCCGATGATTATTCAGAAATATGGCACATTTATTATTAAACTATGCGCAATAAAAATGCTAATGTCATTAACTTGTTACTGTTACTTACAGAAATTGATAATCCTATATTATAAAAGCACAAGCCCTTTTTCTTTTATTAAAAGCATTTTGTATTGAAAGAATTGTCTGAGGGTCATGGTTCAGGTATCATTTTAAAGGTCTCATCATAAGACAGGTTCAGTTTTAATAAGGCCACAGGTTTCAATCTGTAGTTAATAGTGCCTATGGTTCTCGTAATTACAAGAATGAACTAATTATTATAAGTCTCTTCGAGTTCGCTCAGTGAATGCAAACCTCATTTTGTTGGTCTATTCAATGATGAGATTATAATATCTCACTTCATACAAAAGGTCTCTTACCTAATATTTAAAAATAAATCAAAAGATTTTATCAAAGGTTGGAAAAACTATTTTGGAAATGTTTTCTTTTTCTAGAAAGTAGAAGGTCGTGACTTTTATATTTCTCATCGAAAGCTGTATTCTTTGACAACCAATAACCAAGAACCAAACAGACACTTTTAATGTATATGATACACATATGTTATGATACATTTAGTAATGGAACACTTTACAATCATACATGTACAATGTAATTTACTAAATAATAATGACGATAACTACAAACATTTCATTCAAATAATAAAAAATTACTTTCTATAACTTGCGTGTTTCCACGAAACAAAACGAAATTCGTTATTGAACGTATTTTGGGGCGTTGAACTTGTAAATGATATAAGTATGGGTAAAAATTAGAATTTCAAATTATTGCAAATTTCTCTTCTTCGGAAGAAGTTTTTTCTAATGCTGTATCCTCGAAATCAAGGCTCATTGATCTATACTATTCGTTTGTAAGATACCCATGTATCTAACATTTTACAATATTGTAGACCTCTAATATACATGGCAGCTAGTTTAAACTCTGAAAGTAATTATCTTGTTACTGTATGCCCCTAATAGACGAAATTTAAGACATAAATATTATCAGAATAATTTTAACATTAGCCACACTTTGACCGTTAATCATAACCTCGTAAAATGGAATGTTCTTTATGTTTTGCCTTTAGGTCTTCATCCTTAATGGGACATTACGCAATAGAGTACGACCCGAAAAAGATAATATAGATATGTGACCTCTTTTATTGAAAGATTATGTTGGTATTATTCATATTCAGCAATTTTCGATTGGTAAAATTAGGTAGAACTTTTTACTTTAGTTAATAATTATAAAAGATTGCTACAAAAGATTTAAAGGATTAATCAAAGATTGAATATTATAAATTAATAATGTACGAGGTGTGTAAATTAAGTAATGAGACTGATTTTTTCAATTTTTTTATTCGAATAGAATTACAATTCAATATTGTCTCCCTCAAGATAACTTCCTTGGGAAGCCACACAGCGCTGGAGACGGTTCTTCCAATCCTCATAGCAGTGCTAGAACTCGGATACTGGAATAGCCTTCAGCTGGTTGGTTACAGCCGTTTGAATGTTTTCGAGTGTCCCAAAATGAGTTCCCTTGAGGTGATTTTTTAATCTCGGGAAGAGGAAAAAGTCACAAGGACTCAAGTCAGGCGAATAAGGAGGCTGAAGAGCCACAGAAATGTTTTTACTGGCCAAAAACTCATTTATTGAAATTGCTGTGACAAAGCGGATTATCGTGGTGCAACACCCACTTGTTCTTGATCTTTGGTCTCACACGAATGACCCTTTTTCGAAGTTTTTCAAAAACCTCTCGGTAAAAGTGTTGATTGACCGTTTGGCCTTGAGGCACAAACTCTTTGTGGACGATTCCCTGGCTATCGAAAAAATAAATCAGCATGCATTTGATCTTCGACTTGCTCATTCTTTTTTTTAGGCCTTGGAGATGTTGAAGTATGCTACTTCATGATCTGGCGCTTGGTTTCCGGGTCGTACTCAAACACCCAAGACTCGTCACCAGTAATGACACGTTCCAGAAAATGGGGATCATTTTCAATCGATTCCAAAAAGCCAAGGCACCTTTCCCTCCTGATGTCCTTTTGGTCTTTTTTTGGTTTTTTAGAACCATTTTTGCGCAGATTTTTCTCATCACCAATTTATTGGTCAAAATCTGATGAACGGTGGTGTGAGTCAAGTTCAACTCTTCCCCGATCATTCTGACTATCAACCGACGATCTAAACGCACTAGATCCCGGATTCTGTTGACATTTTCATCGGTTCTTGAAGATGAAGGCCTTCCACTTCCTGGTTCATCTGCAATCGACTCTCCCCCTTCTGAAAATGCCTTAAACCACCGAAGAACCTGGGCTCTTGACAAAACACTGTCTCCGTAGGCCTGCTGAAGTTTTGCAAAAGTTTCCGTTGCACTGTGCCCAAGTCTGAAGCAAAACCTGATAGCACACCGTTGCTCGAAATTGATGTCACTCATTTTTAGAACGCACTAGAAAAAACTGTTTCACGAAAAAAATCGCTACGGACAACCAAATGACTTTAGCGAGTTCAAACTCGTACTGAAGGCGTATCACATGTTCACCTGCCGCTCCTCCAAGTCCCGCGTCCCAAGTGTCGCCAGATCGAATGTTACGTTGCCAGTCTCATTACTTAATTTACACACCTCGTATTAAGCTGATGAAAAATTAAAATAAGACAGGAAATAATTAAAGTGTAATTATGAAAAGAGGTGTAATATGTGTGCAGTTTACAACACAATAGTAAATTACGCTGACAAAACTTACCAAACTTGTGCTGAAATTTTTGTCTGCCTCTTTTACACAGTACAGGCCTTGTTGGTCTTTTTTCGGCACGAACATCCTAAGATTTTTAATTTTCACAAATCAAATTTAATCCAAGCAAGAAATTATCACATGCAATAGGTTCTTTAGGGTTGTATGACTGCTTGCTGCTTCTGGCCGTGGATGGCTGGTTGACAAGTGAGGAGCACACTTTCAAAATGTGTTTTGTCCAATTTATGCAATTTTCAAGAATTCAAGAAAACTTCCATTTATTAACAATACATATAGTGGAACCGAGATTTAAGGATTATAAATTTATAAAAAATAAGCAATTTATCAGCCTTATTCTCAAAAATCAGCAGTTTCAAATTTGGTACAAAACACCAAAACTCATTCCGTTTGTCCAAGGCGGACTAAAGTATTTTTTTGTTTATTGTTTATTGTTTATTGTTTATTGTTTATTTCATAAAGTATTTTTGTTTGATATATAGAAGACTATATAGAACAATACACATTGTATGGAATATAAACTTTAATAAATATCATTTTAGTTCTTTTTTATAGTATAGGGGTTGCCCTTAAATTACGTAACGCTATTTAGAAGCAATTTGGCACTCCCTCTTGTAACGCTACTCTGAACGCTCTTCGATTATTACGTAACGCTAGTATCAACCCTTTCCCCCAACCAAATAATTTAAAAAACATGTAAATTATGAAATTTTATAACGTCGACAAATATGAACATCTCGAATACCGCGAAATTTGAAATATTATTTTATGAAATAATGAAATAACAGCAATAATATAACGTTGAAAAATACTTAATTTGTAAAATAACATTCATACCTACTATCATTTTAAATCAATTTAAAATTTGAAAATTAAATAATTCTTTTTCTAAAAAAAATGTATGAGTTATGTAACGCTAAGCTTAATAACCCCCCTTCCCCTTGTAACATTGCGTAACGCTATCAAAGACCCCCCCTTCCCCTTAAAGCGTTACGTAATTGAAGGACGACCCAGAAACAGACATTAAACATTACAAACATTTGTTTTTACCTGTTAACTTACACTGTGAAATACAACGTAAACTGAGCAGGCAGACTCACGGAAAGCAGTACCTGCACGTCCTAGGAGTATCAAGGAGTACTCGCCATGCCGCCTTGCGATAACTGTCGGAGCCATGGGTGTAACTTTACTTTTTATTACTTTGACTTTACGCTTGATTTTACCTTTAAAACAGATAGCTAGGTGTGCGATTAATTTACTTTACACAACTCATCTATAACAACAGAAAGTTACTAAAAATCAACAGTAACAGTAATTATAACAGCGTTGCACAATTACAACCATATCAGCAAAAGCTATATATTTAACAGGCATCAGAAGCATTGTGTCGAGAAGTGCTTGTTACATTATTTAATGTACATAATACCTATTTTATTTTTTTAATTTATAATTTAAACTGAAAAATAGGCTAAAGATAAGTGAATTGTCGAAAACCCATTCGCAGTTTAGTAAATCAGTTAATCAAATTTGATAAGAAATAAAACAAAATTAAAAAATAAGAAAGAAAAAAAGAAGATAAGTGAAGTTATATGCAACAAATGCAAAAACAAAGAGACTGACTAGGAACTGCAGTGGTAGCAACAATTGACTCTAGTGTTGGTATAATGTTTAATTCTTATTTTTTTTAATTTTTGGTACATGAAAATAAATAGATTTATATTATGAAATTATTCATTTAAAAAGATAAAACTTGTTAGTAAAATTATGTTGGGGCACATAATGTACCCCACTCCGGCCACTACGTAAGTAACCAACACTTCGTCTTCCGAGGATCAACAAGCAATTGAAGAATCTAGGTCAACGCGTGATACACAGCTGTCTAGATAATATCCTTTTAGGGTGAGATAAGATAAACAATTTAAAAGTGCAAGTTGATTTAAAATGCATGATTTAAAAATGTCAGCAGCGTACGCTAGAATCAACAGATTTTCAGTACTGATCCTACTGCTATTCCTAATCAATTTATCCAAATCAGTTTATGCCACTAGGGAATCTTTTAAGCGCATCTACTGTTTATCTTATCAGTTAGATCACAGCATGGCGTGTACATGATCGCTGCGTGTTTCGAGAGACATTTTTAATTATAAATATTAATTATAGGGAGATACAGTGGTCCAATTCATATGTAACTAAGATCGTAGCTAGATGTAGGGGTGTGATATAAAACAAAGACTACAGGTCAAAGGAAGTATTAATTTATTGCTTACATTCTTTTCGTTTCCTCAAAATGCATTTGGAGGTTTTACAACATTTCAAAGCTTTTATATTTAACTTGCGACGCGTTTTCACACTAGGCGTCTTTTATATGAAAGGCCATAGGACAAAAAAACTATCATTCTTATTTGTTGTATCTATTATTTGTTGTTTAAACTTGTGATACAAACTATATAAACAAGTCCATAACAATCAGGGCATTATTGTTTACAACGCCCGCTCAGCGTTAACTTTTACGTTTAAAACAAGTATATATAACGTCCTTGGTAACGTTAACACTTATAAATTAAAATCAGTTTTCTACTAGTGCATATTCTCGTGAAGAATAAAATCTTGTATGCACCACAAGGTTACCATCGGGCAACTTTCATTCCTCGAACCAAAGGCCCTCGGCTGGAACATTTTTGTTTTCAAGATTGTTACAAGAAACTGATCATTGTTTAGATCTAATCCGCTTTTATGCAAACTACCCTTAATGATTACATTTGTACGAATGCTAAGCGGTGTTAATTTTCATATGTAATAAATATAACTAGCACCTTATGTAACGTCTCACGCGCAGGATTTTTATTCACGTGCTCAAGAATATCGATCGTGTAGTGCATTCCTCTAGATCAGTGGTTTTCAAACTTATTTTGCCGCGGAACCTTTATACCATTTCCAAATGATTACGGCACCCTGTCACGCCTACATTCTAATGACATTAAATGGACAAAAGTTGTTCAGAGACAGAATTTATCGAATCATTTCATATAGATGCAGCATAGTTGATTATTATTCTAAAAATAAAGAATTTTCTTATAGTTTTTACTAAAATTCTTATTAAACTTTAAGTATGCTATCATTAAAAGGCACCTTGTCTCGCGGAAGCTTTAAGTTTATTTGCGGAACCCTGGGTTCCACGGAATACACTTTGAAAATCAGTACTCTAGATGAACCAGCCTTGAAATTAGACGTCGCAGTGGCCTCTACTGGTGCCAACAGTAACTAAAACTTCAAAGCAACAATTATTTTGTTTGGTATAGATCAATTGAACTAGTTTAGTTAATCAAATCACCACTAGGTGCGCACAGTCGTAGTTAGGTATTTAAACATTGACAGCAACGTTCCGTTTATGTATGTCGTGTGTTATATGTGAATTCTAAGTAATTAAAACACTAAAAATAGACTTAAATTGTTTACGCAACGAATTAAAAAACTAAGAGCAAAAAGAACAGGTTCCAAGGAGGTTTTAAGGCGTCGGTAATTTAATATATTTTAGTTTAAGTTCTATTTTGAACTATAACCTACAAATTGTAGATTGTCCATTTGGAAGGAAAACAATTACACAAAATTCTCATATTAAACGCGAAAATGGTTCCAGTTAAAGAAGTAAGAAGTTTTCCTAATGATGCTTATTTTAAACCATTGAAAAAGTCACAAAAACATATTTTGAAGGCAACAGATGTTATATCGATATCAAATCAATATTATATAAAGTTACAATGATTCTATTGAAGAAATCAAAGCAATTTGGCATAAGTACTTAATTGTACTTGTTCTTGCCCTGCCGCTACAGGCTGGTCAGCAGCATGTTAACATATTGGAGCATTGTGTTAGTCTCTTGAATATTTTACACTGGCAGATGCCTGGACACAACTCCCATAACTAAAGCAGAGAGTGGGCGTATAGCTCAACCCACTCATACTAGGCACTAAACATTAGATAATTTAAAAAGTACTCACCAGCTTGCTTGTAGATGTAGTGTTCGAGCCATTTCACTGACTGAATTTAATAGCTCAAGCAAGCTGGTTATATACTGCTGAACGCGGAAGAAATTAGCATCGTAGTGGGAATCAGTGGGTTGGAGTTCCTCGTATGAAACTAAGGAAGTTCACGCTTCTTGGTTTCAGGCTTGTGGGTAGTTGACATTCGAGCTGCTGGTGCCTGGCATCAATCTGTAGGTTGTGCGGAAGTGTGGTAGATTCTTCTTAAGGAATGTGCACCTGCTTGCAAATCGTGTAGGTTGCTCCGCATATACGGAGTATAGTAGGCGGATATGTTGCATGCCAACTAATGCAGTTGTGGGCGAAGCGAGAGCGCTTCTACGAAGAATGCACACTTGTTTCCAAGTCGTGGGTTGCGTGATTACAGCTGTCAGCGCACATAGTCGAACAACGTGGGTCGTTGCTACGACGGGAACGTAACCTTGGCGTAACATTTGCACTAACGGAATAATATGTATTATATCAAGAATTATTTAATGCGAAGTAATTTCCGTTTGTGACATTATAAATAAATAGTTGAATATTGAAAATAACATTTATTATATAATATACTACAGTCAAAACATCTCTATATTGTGACCACCCTCTTAATTTGACCAGTATTCCTTGGTCCATGCTAAAATAACATCTTTTTAATGAAACATGTACGTATTGTATTGTACGTCCAAAAGACGTCGTTTTGAAGACGTCTACGTACGTCCCATTATATGACGTCTTATGGACATCATTTATTAGTCATATGACGTCGTCGACCAATAATGACTTAAAAAGGTCATTATAACCTCAGTGTGCTGACTGGGATATAGCTGTTTCCTGATCTTATAATTTGAACTATACAAATGAAACAAAAAATAACTTGAAGTAGAATTAATGAACACCATGCAAATGTTTTTTCAGAATTGCCCTCGACAGAGAAGTCAATTTTTTAGGCTTTATTTTTTCCTTAAATCAAATATAGGATTAGAGTGTACTCTCCTCTTTATTTTGCTTCAAGTACTGTTTAAAAAGTTTAGGAAATAACTGAATGAGAAATTATAATAGGAAATGCATTTTATCGATCATTAATTTGTACGTACCTACTATTTAAAGACCCATAGAAAACGTAATATTTCTAACATCAGCAATCTGTTACCAAAAATTACAAATCACTATTTATTTAACCTACAAATTTGAGAAACCCATCAAGGAAATCTTCAATTGAAACTTTGCCAAATAAACATCGATTGTCTCACATTAACCTACATTAAATCAGGCTAACCCTTACAAATTTA
This sequence comes from Agrypnus murinus, assembly GCA_929113105.1. Lineage (NCBI taxonomy): Eukaryota > Metazoa > Arthropoda > Insecta > Coleoptera > Elateridae > Agrypnus > Agrypnus murinus. The sequence goes on along the minus strand of OV816029.1, from coordinate 133,706,041 downwards.
ACAAAACCTCAAACTCTTTTATAAAACGCAACCCTAAAGTATAACAAGTTAGGCGAACTCCCGGATCTCACTTTCTAAGCTAACCCTAATCAGCATTAATTAAATTTGAATTCGCTATTGTGGGCGTTAGTAAAGGTCCTTAAGGATTTTAAATCAGTTGGCTCGAGGCAAACGATATAAGACAACCTTCCGATAGTTCCTGTCGATTAACTGATTTTGAACCTCGAGTGTTCATTTGATCTAATTTTAATGAAAATTTTCTCTTTTTTTGCAGCTGACAGCAGTTTTCTATTGGCGAACGCACAGATAGTGGAGTTCCCTATCGTGTACTGCAACGAGGCCTTCTGCAAGATTTCGGGCTACAACAGGGCCGAAGTCATGCAAAAATCCTGCAGATGTTGTTTTATGTTTGGAGAATTAACGGACAAGGAGACCATATCGAGGATAGACCATTGTTTAGAACACCAATTATACGATCAGTTTGAAATACTACTTTATAAGAAAAATAGTGAGTATAAATTTGTTTCTAACAGTTATTAAACAAATTTCTTTAGTTAATATGATTAATTCCTTTTTATATATATTAGTATGAAATTCACTGTTTATTATTAAATATTTTTTATGCCTCTGAGTATTATTAAATATTTTGGTGTGTTTGAGATTGTTGAGTATGTAATTTTGAGATTCATTTGTGTACATGTAAGCACATCTAAACTGCATTTGTATTATTACATAATTTTGGTGTAGTGTACTTGAAATCGGTTTTTTATTGAAATGAATGACTTTTCATTAATGCTTAAAACTCTATATTGAAAATATTAAAGCTAGTTGCCATTTCTTTTGTATAGAGTTCTACTCAAAAGAAATAAATTCAAAGAGCTGTATATGAAGCGTAAATGATGCAATTCAGCTTCAATCGAATTTACCGTAAACTTGGAAGGTTGCAATTTCGTGTTACTAAAGCAACAGTAAAACTCTGAAACGTATTGCTTCTATTCGTAAATTATATAGCTAAACTTTGTTGTTGAATATTTCTTTGTATAAAGCAAGAAATAACCGCGAAAGTTTATAACCTCCTAAAACAAGAAACGTTAAATAATACATGCATACATTCATCGTTCGGCAGTGATGGTGCAGTGAGGATGAATATCAGAAACAAAAAAAGAAGGTATGTTTCAGACACAAATAATTGATATTCCGTTCGGCTTGATTGCACATCTAATATATACAGAGCATAGTAAAGAAAATAAAATCAAACAGGACGCAAAGAGTTTAACTAACAAAGTTGCAAAGCACTATTTACTACTCTCTAAATTACGATGTAACGGTTTCCTAGTTGAACGTAGGAAATTATAAAGTTTTAGTTTCCAATAACTTTAAAATGTATATAGTATATGTATTATGTATCGATATTTTATTATTAGATAATTTAACTATAATTTGTCTAATTTATCTATGTCAGATGTAAAACTTGTACATATATTACATAACATTATGCACCGTGTGACAGAAAGCAGAAAGTATTGCCTACAAGACATTTCCGTTATTAACAAAGGTAGACGCTTCAAATTCTGACGAAGTATATTAGCCTGTGGAAGCTAGAATTTAACATTATAACAACTAACAAGGCTCTTCCGGTTTCACCGGAGGTGATGTCAACTTGTTTATTTTAAATAGTTTTTCTTATTTTTCTTAGCCTGTAGTTGCTGTAGGCTTAAGAGGCTGTCTCCGAGAAACTGCACAAATTTGCAAACAAAAAACAAGCCTGTTCTCCAATTTGCTTCAAACTCTCAGAGATGATTCTTTTGTCCATAAAGGCCGTACTGACCGAAGGAGGCAGGCATCACTTGCATTGATAAATTGGGCGTAGTAGAGCGCTAAAGGTCAAACTTCTAACTTTGCGTAGAAGCATCGTATACTCACATGTCATAGCTCATTTTGACGGGCTCGGCGAGAATTTCTACTGTGCGCAAAGTTATGTCGAGAAAACTACTAAAAAATTCAACCACCTCATACGTTTAAGAATTTTTTATGAATTCAGAATGTTTGTCACCATAAGTTGTATATCGTCAGAATCTACGGTAAATTGTGCTTCAGATACATTTATTCATTAAGTCCGGGTCGCCTAGAAGGTTTAGTGCAAAATATGCAGTACAGAACTACAACAAAATCTTCTGTCTTGTCTATTTCTTCTGGGTACTGACTAAGGCCACAATTTTATAATCTTTATGGAATACTTTATAATCTTCTCACAAATTTAACCTAAATCCAATTTTAACTTAAAGTTGCTACTGTAAAGGAAAATCACTTAACTTATCTTCTCAGTGAGTGCTTGCATTAAGATGGCTTGCGTTAATAAATGAAAGTTATTCCCCTAGGCTAGTAGGTTCTAAAAAAGCATAGGTAATAAGTTATATGAGCCCTACCCATATAGGAAATAACAAAGGGCCCGCGGTTGGCGCAGGCTTGCGACGATGCTTATCAACTCTGGTACAAGCCTGAAATCCAAGACCGGCCCATGGCTGGTCTAAAATCGGGATGATAACTTCGTACCAAGCTTGTTAATCAGTCATGGCCATAGATTAGTGATACATACTTGGCCCAATAGTGAAAACCAATATAGTGCTGACGCTAATAGTGAGTCTTGGCGCAAGGTAAATAACCAATATTGGACCACTCTTAATATTAATATGGTATCAAAGCTGACAATCATTAATAGTGTAGGTTCGAAATCCAACGGTAGCCCCGGGTTATTACTGACCTTTGAGTATGAGACCAACTTAATATTTAATACTGTACTATAGCTTATTAAGACTTGTATGAAATAACTTTGATGAAGAAAACAAATTAACACGAAAATTCTAAATTATTACCAATTCTTTTAATTCGTTCAATTATTAGTAACATAACAACGTAACTTAAAAAATTTGTGATACAAGAACAAATCTGAGACTGATTTTATATGAAATTAATAATATTTTAAGTGTTAAACAAATAAATTAAAGAAAGTGATTTAAAAATTTATTTTCAAGCATACAAGTTTAATTTTTACTACTAAAAATTGTATTTATTCTTATTAGCGTAGCTTTGTCTTTAAATTAAACACTTTTTTATTTCATAGACATTATTTTATTAATAATATTACAAAACGGTTAAAAGCAACATCGCTCATGGTAGGCGGATGAACACTGACTAATACGTCGGTAAAGGCTTCCCGTTGCAGCTAACTTTTTATGTCTGTGCTTGTTTTGAAGAAACGAAGCGTACAAAAATTTCAAAGCTGAATTTATATTTAGTAATAATAATTATAATCTATGTAGGTATTTTAGTTTAACTTTTCTAATATTCTTCTCTTAATTAATTACTAGATGATATAATAAAGACAGAAAACTTCACAAGATTGATTTGGTAGAATATGGCAAGATTGGCCCAAACTTGGTTCAAGGGTAAGAAACCAAGTCTAAAAACACTAGAACTGGTTGAGGCTTGGGCAAACAGTAAGAAACCGAAACTAGGGCACTGAAAGTTGGCTCTGACTTGGGCAGAGATTAGAGAACCCAGAATTGGTACCTAGACGTTGGTTGACCCTTGGGCCGCGACAAAGCAGCCGAGGCGTGGTATCTGAAGGTTAGCCTAGGCTTGGACCAATGTTGAAATAACGACATTTGGTTATCCAATATTCAGCCAAGCTGGGGCCTGTTGTCAAGACTGGCAGTTCCTACATAGGTATCTATTATGTCAAAAATAAAAAACCACATATGCGCTGGTGTGGCTCTCGTTGGGGCGCTTCGAATGACATATAACACTGCCTAGTTTAGAGGGATATTCGTCAAAATAGACAAGAAAGAACATATTGTTGTAGTTTTGTAATGTACATTTTGGACAAGATCTCCCAGGTGACCCGGACCCAATGCATAAGTGTAAGAGCATCTGAAGCACAATTTATCGTAGATTCTGAAGATATACAGTTTATGGTGGCAAGCATCCTGAATTCATAAAAATGCATAAAACCTTCACGAGGCTCCATTTTTTAGTAGTTTTCTTAATATAACTTTTCGCACAGTAGAGATTTTCGGATGTACCAATGACAAAGTTGTTCTTCTCACCGAGGCCAACAAAATGAGCTATAGTATATGCTGAGCTGAGTATATGATGCTTCTACGCAAAGTTAGCATTTTGACCTTTACCGCCCTGCTAAACCCAACTTATCAATGTAAGTGATGCCTTCTTCAGCCAGTACGGTCTTTATGAGCTAAAGAATCATCCTTGAAAGTTTCCATTCTAGGCAAATTTATTTCAATTTCTCGGGGACAGTGTCTTACAATTTTTTGATCAATAATGTATCACAACTTGATATTATTTTTTTTTAATATCCGCCAAATGCCAATTTAGTACTTTTTTAGGCCAATACAATACATTAGGCCTTGGAATTGGCCTTGCAACGTCATTATTATTTCAAAATCGGTAAGCAGGGTATGGATGTAATGAATTGACCATAACTACTTGCTAGTACTATGTTATACTTATCACATCCAGCATGTACATAATAGTTAAAAATGAACTAATTAATAAATTAAAAAAAGAAACAATTTCCCATAAGTCTAAACTTTCGAACAGAAACCCTATAAAATGAGCGGTCAAAAAACAACTTATTTTCTTGTTTCTTTTATTCAATTGTCTTACACATTGTGCTTTGTATCACATTTAAAATTGGAAATCCTATATTTTTAAATACATTTGATAGAAAATGTATTTAGCTTTCATTTGATATGAAGGTTGTAGGGGTTCTGCTGATTGAATAATCTTGAAATTTCGAATTTAGCTATTTGTTACATAATTCTTGGCAAATTATGGAAAAACATAGTATGCTTTTGCTGAGCAAACAAAAATTTAATAAAAAATCTGCATTCGGTTTTCCAATTCGTTTTGCTTAAAACGCTCTACTGCTATACTTACAATTATTTAGAACAATGGATACTATGTAAACCATGCTCTTTGAGTAAATAGATCTGAAATACCGAACGCAGCAAAAGTGGCAGATTTAAATTGTTGGCATCTAGCTACTTCTTTTGAGTGCCTAGTTTCAGTGAGCGAAAGGGAGAATTAAGCTCGAAATGCTTCATCTTACATGAAAGAAACAGATTGACATGTTAATTATTTATGGCAAAAGCAGAAAAAATTGTACGCAGCCGCACGTTTGTATCTTGAGAAGTATCCTGATAGAGTACAACCGCCTAGGAGATCTTAGAGCTGGTTAGAGAATAAAGTTAGTGACGAAAATAAAGCCGTTGAAGAAGAAAAGTTTATCGGAAGTAAAGACACGGAAGTAGATGTATTAAGCATTTGTTGAACATGACAAAACTGCCAGGCAGATTGAAACAGAATTAGACATAAACAAAGAAACTGCAAGAACAAGAATTAAGAGACATGGATATAAATCTTATCGATATCAACTACACCAATACCTCTACGAAGATGATAGTGACAGAAGTTTAGAATGTTGCAATTGGCTGATTGATTTCCGGTAAAACCGGAAGAGCCCTTTTGGCTAATATAATGTTAAATTCTAGCTACCATAGCCATTCAAGTGTCTCCTTTGATAATAATGGAAATGTGTCTTGCAGGCAATACTTTCTGTGTCACTCGACATATGCCACATATTTAGTTTTATGAAAAAATAACATGCATAGCAGACCACATATTTACAGATACGTATAAAACATTTAAAAATGAGCAAATACTACTTTGAACCGGACACTAGGCCCACCGACCACTTTGTCCACCCGTCTTTTAGTACCATATTGCTCAATGGGACATCCACTTCGCCCAATTTTTGAAATGTACCACATCCCCCAACACGACCACTGCGCTCACCTTTTCCCTAAAAACACAACGCCCACCTCGACCACTTCGTTGAACTTTCGTATAGACCCACAACGCCAAAAATCCGTTCCTTGGAAATCCGTTAATGCGCATGCACACATATGTAATGTGATAAATAATAGTAGGGAAGTTATGCGACCACAATTTTTTAAAAATTTAACCAGAAAAGATATTTTAGGCAAAAGATATTAATAGTGTTCCTAAAATATACGATTTTGTTAAATTGTGGTCGCACAACTTCGCTACTATTATTCAACACTTTATGTGTGCATTAACCGATTTCCAACTTGCGGATTTTCGGCGTTGTGGTCCAATTTTAGAGTTATGGATCTATACAACAGTTGGGCGAAGTGGTCGAGGTGAGCGTTCCTACTAGCAAAAAAGTTGGGCGAAGTGGTCGTATTGGTCAATGTGGTACATTTAAAAAATGTGACTTTTGGGGCTTATTAGAGATACAGAAATAAATGCATTCTTTTCTATACGTGTACGAGTAGTCTGTTCGAGTCTGTACATACATACAGACTTCTATTACAATACTTGAAATCTACATATTATTTAGTTTTTCGCAAAATCTTTCTATTTATTGAAAAGTGCAATGTTTTGGTGATAGGTTAATATCGAATTCGACAGAATCAAGAACATTTTTGTTTTAAGATATAATTAAAGCCGCACTATCAAAAATTCCAACCAATAAGCTGCTACCCCGTGTTTGCTCAACACTCAAAAATAATATACACGGACACTAGAGCAAAGTTCCTGAGTTCCATAGTTCCTGTATGATAAATAATAATTATAGGTTATATACCTAATATTAAGAGGTGGAACATGTGGATCCAATATCAAAATCACTTGATCTTTCATCAAAGTACTTTCACCTTTCAACCTTCAGCTTTGTTTGACTTGAATGCTTTTTTTTGACAAAATATGTCAATAAATTCTCCGATTTGACACTTTCATAATTTTTAACATTTAGAAGTTAGAAGACATTAGGAATTATTAAAACGTTTGTAACATTTATTATTATTAATTATTAAGACATTAACATCACTCGATACACGTACTACTAAAATACCTACAAATACAAATAGTAATCTGGTATGATTTTTGAGGGTAATACGTGCGACAAATTTATCAGAAAACACGCTACATCTCTGCAATCTCTCAGATACATTTCTTCCATGGTAATTGTATACTCGTTCCAAAAATCATCTCATCATGAATTAATTCTAATTCTATTCCCATCATCAATTAATTTTAATTATCACACGTATAAAAAAGTTCTGTAAAATTCCATTTTCGAATTTTAAACATTTCAATTTTCTACTTAATATTCGCACTAAAGGGTATGGTATATGCAGCTTTAATAACGTATATTTTCTATGTTGCGTCTATAATATTAAAATATTTATCTTATTAGTGGGATAAAGGCATTATTACATACGAATGCGTTCAGTTGCAGACGAGACCTTATCACAAGTGTTAAGATACAACTTTTTATCTACGACTGCCCGTAATTGAACAAAACTGTGTTATTTAACAAGTTGAAACAGTTTTTTTGACGTACATCATGAAATATTGTATTTAAAATCAGAGCAGCTTAGAATTCGAAGCCATAACAACCAGGCAATTATGATCATGATTTCATTATCCCACTCAGTGTGATAATAAACTTCATTATATAACTCAAATGAATAACATGAGTTCTTATCCAAACAGACGTATATAATAGTATATTATAATACAAGTGTATAAGCAAGCCTTTAAAGGCACACGTGTATTATATGCTATTTTTATTAAACCTGCACTACAATCTGAAAATAAATAAAGTAAATTGAAATACCTTTTTCGAAATAATCTGCATCATTAATTGTTGATACAGAAATGGTTAAAAAAATTGTTGTTTGGTTGCTATCTATAAATTTGTTGATTTGTGAAGTTTGTTTCGATTTTGTGTTCGTGAATTACAAATACCTGTATTTTTCAAAATTTGTAGAGTGTATTATTTTAACATTGTTGTTAATATCTTGTTACCTAGGCAGCTGTAAAGCACGCATTCTTTAAAGGCCTTATCTCGCACGCTTAAGGGTACGATATACCAAGATTATGAGTCAGGTATAATAAAAAAAGCTGTTTATGCACAGATGCATTATAATTAGACTATTATTGCAAGACTCATCTAAACATAAAAGTCTTTTTATGGTCCAAGGGTCTCTTTATGGTCAGATGGGCAATAACGAAACGTCAATTAAATATTAGAAGTTTTTTTGTAGAACTTGATTAGTTCTTAGTATAATTTGTAAACTTCTTACCAATGAAAATAAGCTGAAATTAAATATTTTGGAATAGTAACTATAGTAACGAACTTCGTATATAATCACATAAGTATACGCACAGCTGCTTGATGTACCTACGTACTCATTTAATTATATTTTTACACAATAATAGATTTGACATAAAAACTTAATCTGTGCATAAAATAGTGCATGTAAGTATAGCGGGCATAACTTGCTTTTAGGGCCCTACAGCCTTTTCCTAGCCCTCGGCTGACGCCTCGGGCTAGAAATAACGCTTCTGGACATAAAAGCTTCATTATGCCCTTAATACATAATAACTATAAAGCACCGAAAACAGTGCATTTATAGCTTATAGAGTGCTTTAATAGCCCAACTATTTCAAAAGTTGGTAGCATTGAAAAAAAATTGAATAAAGAAGGAAACTAACAAAAACTTCACTGTAAAAATCTGCATTTTCAAATGTCAGAACAGTGTTGCCAATCACCACAAAATTTCCTAAATTTTGAAATTGCGATTTTTTTGTTTAAAAAGCGAATAAAATGCGTAAAATAGAAAAAATAACAAAAAACTCGTTTCATAAGTCATTATTGCACTCGTCCTTTAATATACTAGTAAAAACCACTTGTTTCACAAAAAAAGTTCTAAACCAGTCATGACAGTTTTATTGGACCATGGGAATGAAGCAGTTGGTTTGGCTGAATAGCTTTAATCTAATCAGGATTAGAAACATTTTTGAAATTACTATTTTTGCCCTTTCTTTTCGTTGCCGACTTCTTACTCAAACTCGTGTTATTATGTTATAAAATACTAATCTTCTGAACGTCATGACTATAACTTTATACCTTTTTATAATGTTTGTGAAGCTCGCGGGTATTGTTATCACTAAAGTCTTGAACTGCATTGTTTGAAAGCTTTTGCAACCTTTCTAAAATTAAGTATGTCATTCATTTTCTTGAGGATTACTCGTATTATTACTACATATGGTGGGGATCGCGTCTTGTTTCAGAGATTTCTTTCTCAACTGCGAAATGATGATTACATAAACTAGATCCACCGCCGTAGTTAAGAACGTATCTGTTTTTAATGAAATTTCTTCCATTTCTGGATTTTAGGCAACGTACATATGAAATATGGAAAGAATAACTCAAATTTGTTCTACTTTTAAAATTTATTGCAGAACAGCTTGTTACGATGACAGCAAATAAAGTCAGAAATTTTGTTATTCAATTTAAAAGACGAATTATCAGATTATTTAGCACATGTACTCCATGACATTCGATCTAACCAATCAAAAAGAGGCATCGCACATGTCCCAACTCTTGCATTATTACAACTATTATTATACAGGAACTCTACAGCAAATGTACTTTTACTCCCGCTGACAACCAGCGGAAAAAATGTAAATCTCAAACTTACTGAGTTGTTTATTGCCTCCCTAGGAAGGCAAAGTGTCATTTTGCTCCCTGGTATCGTGGAGCAAAATGAAACTTCATTTCTCGGTAGTAGTAAAGTATTTTCCAAAACGATTCTTTCAGCAAGAAAATCCAAAAAATTATTCAGAAATAATAATAACTTAATTAGCTCAAACCAGCCTGTGTTAAAACCAGCCTGATGGGACTGGAAACACTACTAAAAACAAGCAATTTATAAGTAGCTGATACTAAACAATGACCTGTATCTATAATATTGTAAATTCTAGTTAGATTCGAATGGAAAAAAATGCAAGCTTTGAAAATAAATGCCATAAAATTAATTTTAAAACCCACGAGAAGTTTCATCTACTTAGTACAATTTAACAGTTATGCGATTGTTGATTCCAAGAAATTATTAGGATAAATCAGAACCATAATACTCAAAGGATACAAAATTGAAAATATTATTTGTGGCTTGGGACATAGACATCAAGATAAAGGGAGGTTTGAACGATATACAAAAAAAATTATCTGATTATGGGATATTTGAAACATTGTATGGGTCTACATAACGATTACTCTAATATCCCTATTACTCCATGGAGTCTTCACACTCATTAGTAGGATGGTAGCGCCCAACTGTAAGACTGCAGATCCGTATTTGTAATCTTTGCAAAAATAATGAAAAACATCATATTTTCTTGAACCCCAAAGGCTGCATTTAGAGCTAACATTTTCGATCTGATTACATCCAATAAATCGGTGTTAATGTGTAAGAAACCGCATCCAAATTCATTCATCTTGAAGTTAAAGAGAATACATGAATCTTGAGTCATTTTCTTTATTGCTATTTATTGTTTTGGGATTGCGAGATATTCCAGAAATCCAGTAGAATCAAAATGGAATATGTATTATTTAACAGCCCGTAACAAATAAATACGAAGAAAATACTCGGCTTAGGAGTGTTCCTTCTGAGATATTGCGTCTGAAGTTAACACTGAAAAAATATATATCCGATTGAGCTGAGAATTTGCACACAGTTAACGCTTATCGTCTTAAATGATGTTTATATGGAACATTTTTCTTTAGCTATGATATCTTGAGTATCTCTAAAGTTGAAGTAGCTCAAATGTTTTGGTTTTAAGAGAAAAAAAATGTATATTTGTCCATATACCGTATGTCTCAGTAGGAAGTTGAATATAGGGATTAAGCCATCCTTTTAAAAAATAATTGTAAATTTTCCTTAAGTACATACTTTTAATGAGCTTAAAAAGTGCTCATATCTGAAAATAGTGAAAGAAACTAGATTCGGTTCCTTCTTTAAAGAAAAACCATTCAAGTAAGTATAACCTACTTTTAAAATAAATGTGTTACGCGCACGTTAATGTTTTTTTCGTAAAATTGTAGTAAAAATAACTAATAGATACTGTTTAATTTTAAAATTAGTTGATAATAATAATTGACATTTTAAATTTTGTTTTTTGCAAAAAAAATTAAAAAGTTACGTGACAATTGAAATCTGGTCGGCCTGGGAAGGCAGCGATTTATTTGGTTTATTATCACCCCGCTTCAACTAACTGATCACGTAAAAACCTTAGCGCGCACGTGCTTACTACGTTTATTTTAAAAGTAGGTCGTACTCATTTAAATTATTTTTCATTTTAAAAGGGTCGGAATGTAATGTTTTTTCTCGCCATTTTAAGAATAGGAGTGTTGTTTTAAAGTATGAATAGAATGCTACATGAAGTAGTGACTTAATATGCTTGGGGAGAGTGTACAACTAAGTACGGGTTAATTTCTATATGTATTCGGTTTTCTAATGAGATATACGGTATACACAAGAGAGCAGTCACACCTTACAAGTCGGATTTCAACTGTATATATATATATATATATATATATATATATATATATATATCTATATATATATATATATATATATATATATATATATATATATATATATATATATATCCAAAGGGCTTACTAGCTGAAGGAATGGCAATGACTGAAAGCTACTAATAAAATGCAAATTTTTGTAAAATAGGGCGGAAATAATTTTCAGGTTAACAATTTAATAGTAAATTATTTATATCAAAAATATACAAGAGCATCCAAATGAAAAGTCATTTATTCTTCTTGTAAAAGTATTTTTACGCACTAAACTATCTGTGTTTCGAACTGACTATAACATTTCTTTATTTCATTATCATAGTGCTTATATTATACACATACGCATAAAACCATGGTCTGGCAATAGCTGCTACTAAAATAATTCACAATTTCCTAGGTTAGATATAAAATTAAGGAACAGATATGATTTTGTGCGTACGCCCTTTTATTTTTAAGCGAGATTTAATGTATCTATATTATCAGTTCTCCACAATCTGTTACGTTTTATAAACAATTTATCTAACAAATATTTACTGACATCTAACACCAATTGCAGTCTTATCGACTGTTTTCCTGAAGATCTAAGAATACATAGTAGAGCTTTTAGAAAAACAGGACGTCATGCATTATGTCGTGTAATGCGATACTTCGATTTACCTTTACCCGTTATATAACTGCATTACGGTGCCATAAAATCCCTTTTATGTTACATATTTTGCTTTTTACTGTTACATAAAAATGTGTTATTGCCATTTTTAAATCCGCTTAGTTTCAATTAATTTTTCAAACAAACCAATCCAGTGATGTCATTTTTATTTATTTGCCATGGTTAAATGTATTACAGGGATTTAATGAAAGATAAGGGTCACGATACAATATTTTTAAAAGTAGTAGCTTTGCCTTTTTTTCCTTGTTAAGTCATTCTAGACCATCACAAAAGTATGATTTATGAACCATACTTGTATATTTGTATATTTTGTAATGTATGTACGTCTGTATGTTTGCATCGCCCCGTCCGCCCGCACCGCGCATGCTCTATGTAGAAAACAAAGGTATGTAGTGCTTGCACTTTTTTAATTAGAGAGCAAAAATTTTTGGATCTCCCGATTTTTTGTTAAACCGCATCCTAGTTTTTTGCTCTCTAGTCAAAAATATATCGACGTCTTAGTGAATGTTGATTGTTGTTAATATCGATGTCTGTTATAAATGTCTGTAATGATTGTTGTTTTCGATGTTTTAGATTGTCATCGTGTTCCCTCTTTATAACACTTAGCATTAAGATTATTATGAAAAACGACTCATTAGAATAATTAGGCAAGCTTTTAATGGAGATACTTTGAATATTTAATGGGAAATTTACACTTGGATAATGTGGGGTCTCATTAATCAATCAGCTTTTCAAGTTTGGAGTATCTGTCTAACTGTATAGAATATTTACGTAACACGTCATTGGGATTAAAAAAGTTGAAGAAATTATTTAAATAAAAAACAACTTTAGTTTTCTATTTGGATTTAATTAAAGATGTTACATTTAAACATAACGGCTTAAATAACTCCAGGATAGAGCTTTCATGGTTGTAATATGATGATAATACATAATTATATTCCTTGTCGCAATCTAAATCGCATTCACGGTGCTCATAGATTCATCGATCTAGATCGCGTGTTACATGCGCCTAGATAACCTCACCATATGAGATAACCTTTAATATTTGTAGAGTCGCGAAATATTTTTGATCATCATAGCTATCCAACTCATGGATAAATGAAGTTTCGACACAATACATGATAGAAAAAATATGACTGCCTTTTCCAATATAGGCGTAATAGTGGATTGATTGTGACATTTTGTGCTGACTTTTGTGCGGATGAATTACAGAACTTAAAAAGCTGTTTTTAAAACCTTGATTTAGATCATCAGAAACATTCTTCTCTTAGCTTATTCTGTGTAGCTGAATTTAGTCTATTACACAATGTATAATTGCGTTGGACTTGGAATTCTAGACACTTGATTTTTACCCATGTATCTAGCAATAGCATGGTCCATGGTACTCTTGATGAAAATTTTTTCAAGCTTTTTTTCGCCTTACCTCCTAGATCGGTTCCAATTAATAAAAAAAATCAACTCAATCGGATAAAAGGAAAGGGTGCCCCTGGGCCCTAAAATATTCAAAAAATTATTTAAGTGCAAAAAAAGACAATTTTATTTAATTATCTTGCAAAATATTGATAATATCAAAAAATGTGTTAAATAAAAGATAGATCTAGAGGAGAAGTACACATTATCGCCTATTACTTTTTTCCCTAGGACTAACGGTTTTCGGAGAAGTAACTTAAAAATAAGGTCTAAACCGTAATCGTTTACAATTTAAAGAACATACTGTTTTTGTTCATCACTTTTTGGAAACAAGGTATTATATTCTTCCATTAATGTATCCCCCTCTTTGTCGCATCAGTAACAACTTTCAGTTTATTGCCTATTTCCAACCCTTTAATGTAACTTTCCATTCTTTTAACCATTCTTATGTTGATGGCTCTGTCTGTAGAAATTGAACATCTCAGAAAAATCTTTTAAAAATTTTCAGGAAGGAACAGCACAGGAATTGTTCAAATCCCCTATTAACAATTTTCAGAATTATGTCGACTTGTATTTATATTCGCTTTTCATTCGATGATTCTGACTCGCTATTTAAAGCATCAACCACTGTCTGTTTCGATTTGAGTGACAAACTGGAACCAAGAAAAATCCAATGTGACAGCTTCAGAACTTAAATACCATAAATAATTACTCAGTTTTTGAAACGCAACTTGACAGATATCATGGTCGGCAGTCTGTTATTGACAAAACTTAGAACCCTCACCGGTACGGTGCTTTAACAGCAGAAAATGCGGAAATCCGTGCATCGATGTATATGCTGACAAAAAATGAAAATATCTCAGATCGCATTTTCTTCTTTCGCTGACAATCCGAGAAATCGCTACATTTGGCCTTGTAGATTTACTCATTTTTTCATCGAAAACACTTCGAACTATTTCATGTATATGATCCCTGCAAGGTAAATACAACAGATCTCGTTCTAAAGTATTTTCTATTAAAACACATGCACCTTTAAAATATCCAGTATTTGTTGCTGTCATATCGAAAAATAACGCGTTTACATGATCTTGAAGATCCCATTCAAAAAGGTACTTTGCAAACATCAGATGCCCGCTGATTGTCATGCAGGTATTCGAAGAAGTTGCTCAGTATCATCACTTGAAATGAGTACAGAGTGACCCGACAGAATGAGTGAGAGTCGGGGACTTTTTACCGTGCGGCCACCCACTTTACAAACAGCCTTTAAAAACTTCTGAATCGCTACTTGCCTAATTATATATTTATCTAAACCGCTTCTATGGATGGATTCTCCAAAATATCAATGTCCGGTTGCTGTCGACGTTACGGCTTATTCATGCTTATTCAATTTAGGGTGAATCGGAAAAGCATTGTTTTTGGAATTCGCAATTTCAAGTTGGTAAAAGGTTGCGGTTGGGAGCCAATTAAAAGCAGAACAAAATTCTGCCTGCTACGTTAATATTTCGGACTCTCACAAGAGGGACTTCATCTTTTTAGACTATTTTTGTAACCTATTAAAAAAATTTATTTAAAATACTGTTTACTTGGAAAAATTGTTGTTGGTAGTCATAAATTAAGTTAACAAAAAGCTCATCATTCTACGTCTTGGCGTATATAACTTTTGG
The DNA here is from genome assembly GCA_929113105.1 of Agrypnus murinus. Classification (NCBI taxonomy): domain Eukaryota; kingdom Metazoa; phylum Arthropoda; class Insecta; order Coleoptera; family Elateridae; genus Agrypnus; species Agrypnus murinus. The sequence goes on along the minus strand of OV816029.1, from coordinate 133,690,818 downwards.
GAAGATTGGATAACTTTTGTGTTTTTTAAACATGTTTATTTGAATAGGTGGGTTGACAAAGTAAAAAAATCTTCACAGTAATAATTCAAAAATTAACAATAAATCTGCAAGCAGAACTGTCGACGAAAGGGCGAAATATTGATATTAGACACAATACTGAATCATTAATTGAAAATGCCAACAATCAGATTTACTTTTTAATTCTTCTTAAGGGCCTATAATATGCAGGAGTATTCATTCAGTAACAGCCACCATAGCCAAATGCAGAGCACGCTACATTTCGAATTCTAAAACCCCAATTCTAATCCCAGTTTGTGTAAATTATTTTATAAATATTTAATATATTTTATAAATAAACAATTAAATATATTATTTGTAAAAAGAAATAATTACATAAAATTATCCGTTAATTTTATATTGTTTAAACTATGTATATTTATGTTAATTGAAAATAAAACTAAACGATTAAACATAATGAGATTATTTAATTGTAAAGCATAAATAATATGTAACATTAGCTCTAATAGCATACAATGCGCGTTAGCACATCCAACAACTATCCCGTGCCTCGATGTGGCAGGATCGACTCCTGCTGCGGTAGCTCTTTTTATAATAATAAACAAATCACATTTACAAATATAATTCAAATAATTAATTTTTTGAAAACTAACAAGTTCAAATAAAAAAGAATTACGCATTGAAAAGCAAGAACCTTCCACATCGAGGCACAGAGGATAGTTGCTTGATGCGTTAACGCGCAAACATTAGAGCTAGTGTTAGGCTAATAGGTTTTGTAATTACAAATCTAGCGTGTCCTGCATTCGGCTATGGTGGTGATACATTATAATTTGTATTTATTTGTAATTGTAGATTAATGTTCATCACACCCTTGATCATCATTAAATCACCCCCGCAGAAAAAATGTTTTAAAATTGAATTGCTGAATTGTAACCCGATGATGCGGCTGAAGTACAGTCTGTCCAGAATCATTTTAAGTTAAAGCGGTCTGTTTTTCGAATTTTAAAACAGCGGTCAGCTTTCTACTTGAGATTTTACAATTTCTATCTCTCTATTTTCGAAGTGTTTTCATCTCTATTACGACCCACCACCAATCATCACGTAAAAGCACTGCTCCTTAGACGGAATTGTTTCTGTAGAGAAATGACAATTGCTTCTGTCACACTTGCAAGAACATATGTCAGCTGTAGCAGTCATACGTAACAATTTGTTTAAAACCCCACTTTCAAACTTTTCGACAAACGAATTGTAGCTTTCAGAGTTCCACCTACTAGCGCCTGACAATTGTTTAACACCATATATACTTATAGTTGCTTCGTGTAACTTTAACACCATATACACAATGTTGTTAGTACTCTACACAGGGATCGAAGCTTTCTCCCAAACTTCTTTAAGTTTACCTGTCACTTGTCACGTGCAAGTCTGGTTCTTATACTGCAGAAATGCAAAGCCTTCTCTTGCCTTTATATTCGTAAAAATCAGAAAACTTAGGAAAATCTGCAGAACTCTACAAAACTGTAGATTTTTAGGCCGTTTGCGAATGACCTAAACATTAAACTGAATGACTAAGAGCTATTTATCAACTTAAGAGTAAAAAAAGTTTCAAAAGAATTTTTTTTAAATACTCTTAATTTTCTAGAAAATATAAACTTTAGGCCTCGTGCGGGAGACGCAAGTATTAACGTAGAAAGCTGAAATTCTTTCTACTTTTAATTGATCCCTAAACTTTTATCAACTTGAAATTGCGAAAGAATTCCAAAAACTATGTTAGATTTATGGGCTAAATGGGCTATGGCTCAGGGCAGCACGTTTTGAGGAGCGGCAAATTTTCCGAATTAAAATATTTTTATATTTAGTTTTTTTTAATATTTAGCAAATATTGGTTGAATAATCTGCACACTGCGAAAATGATTTAGTTAGTATTTAAATTTTATTTAACTCAACGAAACATTTACTTCGTTAGCAAAACCAAATTCTATTTGATTTAACTAAATATTTAGTTGAATTAAATAAAGTTTAATTGGTCCAACTATATGATTCTGTCAGTGTACTAATAGGAATTTTATCGTTTTCTAAAGACAGTTTCTAATATTTAGATAAAAATATTCAAATTAAAAATCTTATTTTACGAATATTTTTAAACTTATTTTGGGCATTTCCACAACAGCGTTTGTAACTTATATTTTTCAAAAAATAATATAATTTGTTAAATACAAAAATTTAAGAAAAAATTGCGTACCATGTTTTAAATAATAATAATCAGACAATTTTACGAATATTTTAATTTCCGCTAGTTATATAAATTTTTTTGTTTAATAGAATTCAAAATATTTCTATTATTGATAGGCGTCACAGAAACTAAATCAGCGCCTGATAAGTCCGATTGTGTAGGGGTCTACATAAAATACATTTTACCCCCTGTTTGGCTAAAATTAGCAATTGTTTCGCAAATTCCAAAGTGCTATAACTTTGTCAATATGTAACCTTTTTGGACGAAACACAAATCGCATGTAGGGGGAGTTCGGGTAGCCCCGGACATTTAAATGAAATACCGAAAATGCCCAAAAATAACAATTTTCAATATTTATTTGCATGCTTAAAATTTACTAGAAATATATTTTAATCAAATACCTAGGATAAACCTAATTACGCAAAAACTACTATCTTTTTGTTAAATTTGAAGTTATGAAAAATGCCCGAGGGTACCCGACTGACTTGCTTCCGGGGACACCCGATTACTCAAATGCTTTGTTTCTTTTATAAGTACTTAATTTATGAACGGAATCGATCACGACCAAAACTTTAGCCAATAAATTAAGTTAAGTTACAGACGTTTTCTATATAATAACCTCCTATGAAGTTTGCTAGAAGTGGACACAAGTTAGTGTGCTGGAACAAAACCTACTATAACATACAATTCGGCAGCCACGGCAATACTGAATTGTATTTTTAAACTCATTTCGATATAACATCATGTTTTTCTTTAATTGATGGACTAGTAATTTCATTGTCCGAAGATTTCCGCCGTCCGAGGCTACCCGCACTTCCCCTACTTTTTGTGCTTTGCAAATTTCAACACTTGCTATATTTCGTTTTGGGACTTACGTTTCGAGATAATGGGCAAAACCCCAAAAATTGCTAGTTAGACCCCCTAAAAAGTGCATACAAGTTAGTTTATTTTTATAACATCATCAGTTCTTGTTCTTTGTTCTGTTCTATTGTCGAAATGCGCCTTTTTCGCAGATTATCATTTATTTAGGAATTTCTCCACCAACTCGCTAAAAAAATTATAGTTTTTAAATTGTACCAAATGAAATGGATTAAGATTTTAGCTTCTTCGAAAAATACTAGTATAATAAAAAATCGTAAAGCTGTAAAATACTCAATGACGTGTTACATAAGTTGAAAGAATTTCAAGATAAAGGCGGAATTGCTTGGATATCCTATAACAGATACTTTATAGTTTTTACGTTTTGTTTAAACTGTAAAATAACGACCATTATTATTAATAATCTCATTGAAAAGTGTTTCAGTCCTTCATTTAACCTGCAATCATACTAACGCATATATACATGTAAAGTGTAACTGTTGTCTATGGATGTGCTTTTGTGTATGTACTGTGTCTCTTATTGAGTTTATTTTATTTTATTTATTTTAGCTCTTTTCCTTTGCACTTTAGTTTATAAAAATATAAGAAAACTAAAAGGTTTTCCTTTTAATCCAAACCTTAATTAATTTTTTTTTTAATTTTACAAATTCCTTTTTTTATTTGTTTTATCTTGAAAGTTTCTAATCGATTTCTTAAGAGATTATTAGATTATATTTCGTAGATTATTTTACGGGAAAGCTTATTGAACTGCAAAAACAATATTTTCTTTCGATTAACTTCCTTCATTCGAGTCCGATATTAAAGATGTCTTCGTTTAATTTAATTTTTGAGATTTCTTTATTACTATCGTCCTGTAAATTTTATTAAGAATTTTGTAACAAAAAAATTGTGTATTTTTCTTATTCTTCTTTACTTCTCTTTAAAATCTCTTTTTAATATAATTACTGTAACAATAAAAGAAATGTAATAAAAATGCACTGACACAATTCTGTTTTATTTGTTTTGTTTCCAGGCACTCCCCAAGGTACGTAGTTGATTTTCACTGTTTGCTCTTCTACTTAACTTTTTTAATCCTGATTAACTATAGTAGTAAAATTTCCTATTCTATTATATTTAACCTACATATTAAGTAATCTCTTTGTAGTACTTTAGTAGTATTGATTTGCTTCCCTGTATTATACTACTATTTATTGATTTTGATTGATATAAATTTTCCTACTACTAGCTTTAATCATTTAATTTTGTAAAGCTCACCACACAGAAATCACAGTGGCATAAAACCAAGCTAGCACGTAGACATAAAACTAGCAATATACTACAACTACACAAATAAATTAGCAAAAAAGCAATAAAATAATGCAATTGCTGTTTTCATAACCCAACAAAAACTTGTACTACCTACTATATATACCCGTTCGTTCACCGATGGAAAAAATTAGATTTTGCTAGAGCTAGCGTATGCTGCTATCCCTCGGGATGCATATGTATACGTCAAACAGCCTTTTGTATTAAACGTGGGGTGTACCTACAAGGTGTGTACACCGATGTAAGCAATAACCGTTAGCAAAATTTTCAAATGAGGTTTTATTTTAAAACTTTTTTCGCCGAATTTAGAATACAATTTTGGGGTATCATTACTTTGAACGATAAAATAATTTTTTAATTTTCAGAGCGCATAAGGGGGATATGAATCGTAAAAATTTATTGTGGTTCATTATTAAAAATGAAAATTTTTATGCTCTCATCTAAATATTCGTAAAGTTTAACAACTCGAATATTTTCACAATTATTTGTATCATGTATGTAGGTGTAAAGATGTCTACACTGTACATTAAAAGTTTTAACAACCAATCTTAAAAAATACTGACAGAAAATTAAAAACTACTTAATGATTATTTATTTTAAATTCCTAATTAACTAACTATTATTTAATTATTTATAATAATTAATAATTTCAATTTTAAGAGTAAATACTGACAGCTACTGTGGTTTGTATTCTGTTATCAGTATGAAAGATTAATAAACACTTTAGTAGAATTTATACCTGTTCAAACTAGTGCAACACACTTTGGAAACTTGAAGACTAATCAAACAAGAAGTACAACATGCTTATATGTACCTTTTTGTATGATAAACAACTCATATCTAACGACATGCATTAACATACTGTTGTGATAAATGTGGGGTCATAAGAAAAAAAAAGGAATATTAATTGTAGTGAATAATAAACCCTCCAACATGATGAAATATGAAAGGTTATAAATTGCAAAATAAACGTATTATTGTTGAAATTCACAAACACAAAATCATGGTAAAACAGTCTGAAAATATATACAACTAAATATCACCTACCTTTATAAAAAAATTCTCCGGCTATAATTTCTAAACTGGAAAACAAGTTCCATAAATACATGAGACGAAATCAGGCGGGTCGCTAATTAATTAGGAAGCTATTTAAATTATATCTGTAAAACATTGTTAATGGGCCAGACACAAATAAATACACAAATTTTTTTATATTTAAATGGATAATTTTATTTATTAACACAGAAAAAAGTAAAAATTTAAAATTCCAGAGTGAGAAAAGAATACAACTATAAAAAATTAAAATTAAAGAAAATTAAATTAAATCTCGGTGTCAAATAGATTTAACAAAATAAGAATTAAGAGACATTCTAATTCTCTTTTCCTTTTTAATTCTTATCTGATCAATCCAACAATCTTAAATTACTACTAATAAATAAAAAATTGAAAATTATTTTAAATTTTAAAATTATTTGCGCCACACAAAAAAATTAATCACCCTAACTTGAAAGTTAGCAGATTCCTGTTATAGCTGGTAAAATTACCTGCTTATTTGTTGATAAGATGTTCACATTCCATGTCATCCTTCAAATGGATTTTATTTGTGATTGTTGAAGATAATTATAATTATTACAGTTGCAACACGTATCTTCTATGACGTGAGTATATAAAATAATTCGGTTATTTGCAACAAGATTCCATCACCTTCCTTTAATTCTTCCATACAAAATAAATTTCCAAACATTTTTCCAAGTAATAATAACAGTCTGAACACCACATTTAAAAAAAATGCTCTTTCGTTTATTTCACTTTAAGTTCACTTTGATTGTTCATTTTAATTATTATTAATTAAATTATTAAGAACTTAAAATTTAAATCAAGATGACATTTGTTGACATTTAAGTGGCATAAAATTCATCAAACCTTGAAATTTTATCAAAATAACGTACAAACTGACATGACTTTTGTTCTGTATGAAAATTCAAGAGAGAGTAACCAAGTTTTCGTGCTGTTTTTATAATAATTGGAAAACAACTGCGAATCGCTAGTGATTTTCTTAGTTGGGATTAGATTAGTCTGGTTTCTAACTAGAAACAAAACAACATCTTTCGCACAAAAAAACCTTTCTACCCAAATTGTTGATAAAAAATTAAATTAATTGTTTAAATAAATGTTATAAAATGAAAGAGGAGAATTTTTCCTTCATTTTGGTACCTAAAACGGCTCTTGAAATGCAAATCTAGAGTTAGGATTCATTGACAACCATCTTGAATTTTCTAAAAAACATAACTTCAAATAAAAACATTTTAACATTTTGCTACATCCTTTTCTTATCACAAAACTAATTCTAAGATCCTATCAAACAAAAATTACATTTTGACACCAAAATTAAGAATATAAACTAAATTTTAACATTCTAGCAGACCCTGCTGAAACGTTACAATTTCGGGATTTCAAACGCCTAAACCTTCTCTATAAAAAGTTCCCCACTTTAACATTCTAGTGTCAAATGCACCGTAGAACTTGGTTAACAATATTGCAGTAAAAATTTTTACTTAGAAATTCAAATAACATTGAAAAATATCCATTTACAATGGAAAATTATGAATCGCCAAAGAATACAAGCACTTTCTTGAAATTCATTAATAAAAACTGTAAGTAAAGTAATAATTACTTGTGTATACCTTCTCACCTATGCCTTTAATAATTTTCAGGTGAAAACATGCCATAAAATGGCTTCAAAATATCTAACTGTGAAAAAATCAACCAACGACAGAAAATCGTTCATCTTAAAATTGAATTCGTGAAATTTAAGTGAAGAATCCATTTAAAATTTACCGCTTTCCATCTCACAGTGTTGTAATGTGTATTTTCAACATATTTAATGCAAAATTTTATTGTTTTTAAAATAAAAAAATTATAAAATCCTTTCGCCTGGAAGATAGGCAACACAGCGTACATACTTGTTGTGCGGGATGCCTATATCACAACAATACGAACTGTGTGATTCGCGATGCTTTTTACAATTTCCCCTCGTGATTTCGGTGGCCTAGATTATTCATTTGTTTGTTAGACTGTTAGAGTATAGGTATTTCTGGCGATGACACGAGCGCAGTGGAAATTCCCATACAAAACAGTGACTCTTCGCACTACCACACGGTAATTAATTTCGAACACCGTAACACTGTAACAGTACTTAATACTACGTAATAATCGTTGTAATGAGAAAATAGTTTTTTCATGTTTGAACTTACAATTTTTTCCACCGCCGCTTTGGCGGCGTCCTGGGCAAGCGCCGGGTCGCACGGGCCTTAAGCCGTCTGTGGTCATCGGGTTTCGAGATGAATTAATTATGTAGGAATAGATCATCTATAGTATGTTAGAGAAACAATGCTCTGGGTAGGTTATGACAATGACGTTATCACTCTCACGCCCATTTAGTAAATACAAAATATTCTGTAGCAGAACATAGAGAACTTTATGCCATTTAATAATATATAGGTTTATGCCATTTCTGACCGAAACTAATGTTACTACTATTAAAAACCCCCGAGGATATAAAATCTGTTTGACTTAAAGCGACCCGCTTTGTAGCAACTTTATTTTCGGTCAAAAATGGTCTCGGTGGCATCATTTAATTGCTTCAACAATGCTGCATAATGCTCTCCATAGGTGGTTTTACCCTTTTAGGTTCTACCCTCTAGATGTCTAGATAGTCTATGTGCACCACACTGTGAATATCCAAAAAAACGGTGGCCATAACTTTTCCAGTTAATGGAACACATTTCGCTTTCTTTGTAGCATTTTCATCCACTGCCACGCATTTTTTGTACTGTTGCTTTGTTTCTGGCGTGTGATGGTGAATCTACGTTTCATCAACAGTACTGAAACGTCGCAGAAATTTGGATGAATTGCGTTTAAACATGTCCTGAGAAATGTTGATTTGTTCATTCTAACCTTTTTCTGGCCAACGACATCGTCCTGAGAACGTTCGCTTGTGCAAATGTTCGTGTAAGATGTGAACACGATCTATTAAGATCTTTGCAATATCAGCTACCTCATTCGTCGATCATTTAACACGACATTGTCGATCTCTGAAATGCTTTCCTCGGTCGTCGCGGTTTTTGAGCGTCTGGAACATTTATCGTCAAAAATAGAAGAACGATCACGTTCAAATTCCCTCAGCAGCCCATTTCTTAACTGTAGAAAACAATGGTGAAAAGTCTTTCAAAGTGAAATCCAACTCTTTGACGTTAAACCTTTTAAAACAAAGTATTTTATCACTGCACGACATTCGATTTTATCCTGTTTTTTTGGGACAAGACTACCACTCATTTGCTCTGCTCGATCACAACAAAACTATTAAACGCACGTTGTTGAAATTTTAAGGTGCGCCATCTAAGGGGTCGTACTTAAAAAATATTATTCTCATTTAATACTATCAGCACTATCACTGTGTCAGACCGAGAAGATTTCGAGCTACTCTTGTATATTTCAAGGTAGGTATTAATAACTTGCCAAGTCAAAAATAATGCTAATTCTCAATAGATAATAAATAGTTAAACAATCAAAAATTAGGTAGTTAAAAAGACAGATTCAAGCTTGTCAACGTAAGAATGTCGTTACAGTTTAGATTCAATCAACCAAAATTAATGTTAAATGTTAATGGCATTTATCGTCATACATGCCTGCCTGCATTATTTCATTCGACATTCCAAGACATTACTACAGTCGTTCAATTTAAAGCTTAATCATCATTTCATTCTAAAATATTACTATACAGTTGATGTAGGAGAAAATGCGTATCAACTTGTCCCTTACCTGTAGATTTTACCGATGTAAACCGATAGGTTGGAATATTAAATTCAAGGTTTTTGATTATTAACATTCTCTGGTTGCTTGAAGCAGTGTCAAACAATTTGTGGATACTTTATACTTTTGTTTTAAATATATTTATTTGAAACTTTATCTAAAACGTCACAGGAATTTCTCTCATGTCTGTCTTAGGTCGAATGTAACGGACTGTAACTTTAAAGACATTATAAGTGGGGACGTCTGGAGTGAATCGCCACTACGGATCCCCACACCCAATTGCTGTCCTAGTCAATAGCGTCAGTGTAAGAGGTACACTCGTCTGTTGAGAAAGCAATATTATCAATTATTATCAAGTTTCTTGAGATGGAAGGCGTAAATTCTGAGGAGACTTAGAACACAGCACGGGAAAAGACACAAGTGTATGATTGGCACAAAGGGTTTTCTGATGGACGGGAAGCAGTAGTAAATAAAAGTCACCAACGTCATGAGTTATCTACCGTATCTAGGTTAACCAAAGTATGACGATCGCTAAAATCTCATATCAGATGCCTTAAATTACCGAAAATTCTCATCTAGGTGGGTTACTTGACTTCTCACACAGCAACAGAAAATTACACAGCAGGAAGTTTGTCAACCACTTTTGACTCAATACAGGGAAGAAGGAGAGATATTTCTCGACTGCATCGTTACATATGACAAAACTTGGGTCCACCATTTCCTCCAGGGTTTGTCCAGGAGTATTTTTTATTGACTTTCTTCATGAGCGAAAAACAATTAATGCGTCTTGTTACTGCCAACTCTTCGTTGAGACTAAACGTGCTTATCAGTCGTTGAAAAGGTCTTTCCCCCAAACTGTGCATTAAGACCCTTTAAAATTTTGAAGGGTTTTACGTCTTTCTTAGCAATGAACTTGATAATAACTCGTTGCTCAACGGACGAATATACCTCTTGCTCTGATATCGTGCTACTGCTGTACTATGTACCAATGCATCTTTATCTGAAAGTATTAAAATCTGTATATCTACAGTTACTGAAGCTTTTACTACGTATATAAAGCTCCAAATATTTAACTTGATTTCAAGGCTCTGTGAACTAAAACGCCGAATACGTGAAACTATCAAAAGTGAAAGTATCATAGTTTAATACCTCTGCATCCATGAATCGTAAAAACAAAAACATAGATACTATGCCATACCTACTTAAGAATGAATGGAAAGGGAATTTGAAGTTGTTATCGAAAATATATAATATTTAATCTTTATTAGCACTGCATCAAAATACACAATGGTTGAATCAAAATAAAAATTTCTTATACAGAAGAATTTAATCAACTGTTTCTTTTGAAGGAAATGTTACCTCTGTATACACTGTGTAAGTGTCACTGCAACTACGTGCCTTATCAAGGCTCTCTTCAGAGCGTTAAGATTCTCCCTGGGAAGTAAGATCACTTGCTATACTGACCGTCCATTCCACTCTACTCTACTATTCTGTACTGAAACAAAGTTGCAGTACCTACATCTTTATTATTGGGGATTTACGAGATATACCTGCCTTAATAGCTTGCTGCCATGACCCTTGGACAGAAATTGAGATACACTCAATCAGCGCGACACTTACTTGTAAGTGAATGCCAGTTTTCACTGGTGAGAGCGAAGTTCCTGTCGATTCTTTACTAGCTCTCCAAGCTAGTGCCGGAGCTATTACGTGCTCACTTGTAGCCCATCGAGCCCATTGAGCCCATCACAAGTATAGACTGATCCTAGGCAACTCCTTTTGCGAGTAAGCTTAACTACGTAGTATATATTGACTGCCTCAAAAGTTTGGGCTGATTTTTGATTTGAATAAAAATAAGAATACCAAATTTTAAAAATCTTAACAGAAATTGATTCACTTTTCGCCAGAACGTGAAGACCATTGTTATCGGCCATGCAGTATCATTATAAGACTCTTTCTGAATGGAGTCTTTAAACAATAATTTGGAAAATACAATATTAAAAATAATAAATCTTTTTTCAATTTTGTCTTATAAAGTCAGGTTTATTTGCTTGGATACACACCATTAAAGCAGTTGTTTAATAAACTACAGAATAAAAATTTTATTCCTCTAGCGGTATAAAATTTTTTAAACCAAATTTTGGAAACGTCTACTAAACTTTTTCGAATTTTTCGTAAACATTCTCTCGTTGCTATGATACAACACATTTAGGACGACGCAATAATTATAATTATCTAAAAAACGCGTGAGATCTCGAACTTCTCTTGTAATTTCACTATTAATGGTAGGCACAAAACAGAAGAATTTATAAAAGCAAAATTGAATTAACAGTTGCATTACACTCGCATTTAAAATAAATAATTATTAAAATAAGTAAATTAAATAACTATAAAACGATACGTAGAGAGTTATCGACTTTTTGATTACAAAAACTAAAACGATTTGGTTATTATAGAGTTATTACCAAATGTATTAGTATCTAGTTAGTTGCAATGTAGTTGTTGTTAACTTTTTACTGTAAAGTAGCTACACAAAAACGCAAATAATCGTCAATAAACAATAAACAAGGGTTATGCATTAAGTTTATTGCAAATAAAGCGACACGATGGAAGCAGATGACAAAAGCAGATTAGCCCTTGTTTATTGATTAAAACATTATTGGCATACAATCTGCTCAAATCAAATAGAGTTATGTGTAATAGAGCAATTTCCAGAAATTGTAACTAGTTAGATTGAACATTTTAAAAAGCTCTATAAAGCGTTTTATACACATATTGGTCATCTACTAAGAAAATTTTCAACCTTTCTCAAATTAGCAAAAATAAGACTTTAAGGCTCTGTAAACTAAGTCTGCATGTTATAGTGTTATTTACATTATATGTTATATGTTATCAAAATGGAAATCCTATTTAAAGGTTTTCTAGCAAGTGAATGAATATTCACACGTCTCTTTATTATTTTTTTTCCGAATGTTCTTTTTATTTCTCTATCTCAACAAACGACTTTTATATTGATCACTTTATCACAAGGTAGTCCCGACTTTACGTTCTTTCTGCATCTGCAAAAGATTTATGTAGTCATACTAAAATTTTTTGCACGTGCTTGAAAATAATTTGTCAACGAACTAAATTCAATAAGAAAAGGATTATTTTTTACATTATTCAAATCATAACTTGCCTTTAATACGATAATCGCATTGGAAATTCTTAGTTTCAATTTTTTAATGAAGTTTTATAAATTATAATATTAAGGTGCGTCGCATGGTCTTTCAATAGAAACTTTGTTTTTGATTACAAAACTGGCAAACATTATGGAAAAAAACTAGTTTCTCAGTTGTATCTATGTAGCTTATCTACTTGTATATTGTGCTGCTTATTCGTAAAACACAACTTATCGTTGAGAATCTCTTTCACTAATCTATGCCCAAGCTTATGTTGGCAAAAACAAAACCAAAGAAAAATTGCTTAAATAGTTATACTGAATGTTCCCCAAATAAAAGAATAAATTTCAATTGAATCAAATCAGAATATCACTAAATAATTAACACAAAAGAGAAAAAAATAACCTATAATAATCAAAATAAAATTATCATTAAATAATGAAATCTAATTCAATGTTAGCCGAAAATTAATTAGCGAATCCCCTCAATGTGTTTTAAACTATTCACCAAAGATTGCGACAGAATTAAAACTAGAAGACATTGCTAAGGTCTTGGCGTAAATCTAATAGTCAATGGTACCAGATATCGTACCTAATGAAAGTTCAAAAATCTCTGCGTTAAATTAATTTACAAAAACATCAAATAACAGAATGCATCTCCACAAGCAAATTACAAGTAAATTATTAGCTGTATTCGTTTAAAAGTTCTAAGAACAAAACAAATAGAATTTGCAGCATAGTGACATGACAATCACACTCCGAATTTCAAACGTTTATTTGAAAAAGAAATGATATGTTTATAATTAAACACTTTAAAATGCGTTTTTGTGTAGACACTCATTATCATATCAGCACAATATTGTAAAAGTATTTGCCTCAGCTGTTCAAGTTAAAAATGGTTTGATTTATAAATGTCCATGGATTCTTATTGATACACAATAAAGAAATATTAAATATTGACTATTTTCCGTTTATTATTAATAACTGCTGTTTAAATATTTAACAGGAAATTATCACAAAACGATTCAAGTTTGAGTTGACTTAATTGATTTGTTCTATGTACATAATAATTTAGTTAAAAGAATTATTAAGAGTGAGTGATGTTCACTCGCAACTACTTCTAAAAACGAAAATGTAAATAAATTCATTAAAAATATAAGGAATTCTATATCTTACTAACAATAAAATAAAATAATGTTGAGTTACATTACAATTCAAAATTACTTTGACAACGGTTATTAGAGAAGCAAATATCATTATTGAAATGCAGGCAATGCAGTTGCATAATAAACAGCAATAAGAGAAAAGACAAATTGCAATCTAAAAGAATGGATGTTTCTTAGAGTAGTCAAGTAAACAAGATGATTAATTTATGTATAGAAAGAGAATAACATGTGAAAATGTTGTCCTGTATAAATTTAATAAAAAAGCAAGATAAATAATTGTGCAACCGTTTTTAACCAGTGTAAAAAGGCCTACATCATTTCAAAGTAAATTAAAGAGAAGAAAAAGTAATTTAAGCCATCAACTTACCTGAAGATCAGAGAACATAAGAAGCGAGGTTCGGCTCGAGAGAGCTGTCTACTACGGAGACGTGTCCAGATAGTTCTATCATAGCAAGAAAATATAAGGATTAATTTAAACTTTATCCAAAAATAGGCAGTAAAAGGTAAAAATAACTAACTATAAATTACCTACAAGTTGTCCTGAGAGAAGTTTCAGCAACAATAAACAGATTTCTGCATAGTATCCGTCCTAGACAGTAAGCTGTGAAAAACAGAACACTACTTAACACTACTTACTAAAAGAGTGTTAATCAAAAAACCGAGCAAGTGTTTTCTTTTTGAAGGAAAAAAGTGAAGTTATTTCTCCAAGATCAGTCAGTTATTATTTAAGGTTAAAAAACTCGCTTTGAGTTTTCAAATATCTTGTTGTAAGGCTGCAAGTGATAAATCACATAACCTAAAATAATAAAAGTAAATTATAATTATTTCCTAATATAACTAAAAATAAAAACTTACTTGAATCATATCGGTTCTGCTTTGTCAATTGTAGGGTTATGATAACCAAATGTCAAAGTTGACTTTTCAAGGTATAAATAAATCGCATTCGGCTATTTATTCTTGGAACAGAATCTGGTCATTGATGCTGAAATTCTAAAAGTGCGGACTTTCGGTTCCGAGTTAATAGAGCAAATTCTTAACGTTTTGAAATATATTAAACGAACACAAGAACGTTCGCTCCTAAAGTTCTATTCATAATAAACGAACGGATTTGAGGCTTTAGGAATAAAAGTGTGTCCAAAACCATAAAACCAAACGCACATATTGAAAACAAATAGATTGAAAGTTAAGTGGAATTATTTACATAAAATGTAAAGACGGAAACTGATTGATCTAGCAATTGCCCTTAGTTGATAACACTTAAAATAAGTGTATTAGTTGATCCCAAGAACCTGAACTTGACTGTTCTAGATGGATAGCAGGATGTTTAATATTCTTGGAATTCAAGAATAATTTCCATATGAACACGGATGGTCTCCTAGTGCATCCCCGATATTGCTTAAAAGCTTGCTTGTAGTCCGCTCCAAATAGAAGAGTAATATGTAAAACAAATGGTAGAAACGAACCTGAAAATAAAGGCCAAAAATGATAACATGAAAAGTCAGTCAAAGTACTAACAGATTGTAGAAAGGATTTCTTTCTTACCGACCCATACCAAGATGGCAAACGTTACTTTGAAAACTTTTTTATCCTGTAGTCCTCAGTATACTGCAGATAGATTGATTTTCTATTAAAGAACTACCTAACAGAAGTTCAATCTAATTTCAGATGATTCTCCAGGATTTGATTAATCCAAACACTAAATTGCTTTATACCAAAAGCATTAGATGTGTATCTACTCTTTCAAAACAGGAAAAGGAAGTGAAAATATTAAAACTAGACAACAAACATCAAAAATATACACAAAAAGTTTTATATTTCCTAAAATTGTATGAAACCAAATTATTTATATAGGCAACTCATTACCAAACTTTCAAAGTTTGTAACTTATTTGAATCCTTTATTCACTTTTAAATATTTTTTTTATTATAATTAAACTGATTTTTACCAGTAATAGAAATAAATGTTGAAATCTTCGTTCAAAGGGAATATAACTTTTTTTTATACTGATCGCTTGCCCAAACTGTCGATTGTTCTGTTTGTTCAACGCCGAGATCGTCGTAGATGTACTACAGATTGGGTGTGTCTAGCATCTCAAAGCAATGTAGAATAGCGTTCAATAGCAATGTGCTTTGTAGGAAGAAAAATAGCTAAAGTTGCATTGTTGTCAGTGTCAGTTCTATGGAGCTCTTTCAACCGCTTCACTGTGTTGGTCGCAAGAGGTTGTGAAAAAGAAGAGACCTAACAAATGATACAAAAACTGCGACCTTTTCCTGTTCCCGAAACTCAAACAGACGCTGACAAGTCGAATCATGGGGGACTCAGTTCGAGACGGACGAACTGGTACAACAGCACCACTGGGATCGCTGTCAAGCTTCAGCAGATGATTGCATCAGGGTTACTGCAGCAACAAACAACGCCGAGGAGGATTTCATCAATCTGAGAATAGATTGCATTTTTTATAATTTTTTACTCAAAACATGATGTGAAACATAACTGAATACAGCTTTAAGCTAATTCACACGATCCAACGTCTGCTTAGACAGAAAGTCTTTTAGTTGTAGGAAGAGGCAAGGAATATACAATTGACTGTGTATTCACTTATCAAATTTCAAGACAATATTTAAAGAAACAAACAACTGGACTGTCGAAGGCATTGTTATAATTTTTTTAAAGGCTTTTCTCCAGTTGAATTTCACTTTAATGTTTAACTAAAAATTTTCCTTCTTAAAAGGCTTTTCCCCAGTGTGTTAATATCAATTTTTGTCATTCCAAACTCCCTAACAGCATTAAAAAGTTTATTAAATGTAATCCATTTTAGAAACCCCCCCCTGAAGGGAAACTTCAGATTTTACTTCCCTTATCGCAGTATACAGAAGTGGTGAGCAAAAATACTAAGATGCAATTATCAAGTCAATAAGCGAGTTAAAACATAAAAGTTTGTACAAATTGCACTACAAAAATTCGCCAATTTATTCATTTGAAAATTGTGAAATTTACTCTTCTTTGAAATTTTTATTCATTTTCAAATTCGTCTAATGCGATGGAACGGTAAATATTTTCTCAGGTGTATGGACTGAACATTGAGATGGAGATAACTTCTCTAAAACAAGATAAAATTGATAATAAATAAAAAAGGAAATTGTCAATGTAGGATGTCTTGGATGTGAGATGCACGAGGCTCACTACTACTGATTTTGTAAGGGGGGCTTTACTGACTGAAGCTTGGTTGATGAAGGAGACACCCTGATGCTGAAACAAACTTAAGATTCAGTGAAAAGATCAAAAATCTTCTATTTTTCTTTTCTAATCTACCTGACCTATATATAATTGCTGACCTAATATAATTATATATAAATAAACTCCCTGAGCTTTTGTTGTTTTTCATTTTTTTGATTACTTCTCTTAATGCTTCGATTGTTGGTAGTGGTCCTTCTTCATCTGTTACTTTGCTACTTTTCCTAAGATGGTGTGCTTGTTCTTCATATATTGTCCTTTTAAAGAGCTCCGACCATTCTTTCATTATCTCTCCTTCACTGCCTATTACCTCTCCATTTTTATTTTTCATTAGTGCGGGTTATTATTATGATAAACCCATTATGATTAAACTGTTCTTGCAGCTCTTGAACTTTCTTTTCCAATTGTGCTCTTTTCTTTTGTCTGCATATAGTCTTGACTTGCTTGTTTAGATCCGATAGCTCTTTTCTTCCCTGTTCATCATTATTCTTTAAAACCCTGCTTCTTGCTTCTCTGCGTTCTCGTACTTTTGCTACACATTCACTGTCATACCACAGTCTTTTTTCTTGTTTCCATATAAATTTCCTATTTTCTTGTCCAGCGAAACTCTAATTGATGTTTTTATTTCTTCACAATTTGTCTCTATGTCATTGTCTTCTTTTTTCTTGCTGTTCAAACTATCCAGGTATTCACGATATTTTTCTACTTTTTGTTGCTTTTGAAACTCTTGAATATTCCATCCTTTAGTCTTAGAAATTTTTTTCCCGTGTTCTGCTTGTCGTACTAGTAGTTTCCCTTTTACTAACAAGTGATCGGATGCTATATCCGCGCACCTATAACTTCTTATATTTACTAATAGTTTTGACTGACAGATTGCTACTAGCACATGATCAATTTGGTTTCTGGTTTTACCATCGGGAGATATCCACGTCTCTTTATATATGTTTTTGTGTGGTAAGAAAGTCGCCTTCACTTGCATTCTTCTTTCTATGGCAAAGTTTAATAACATTTTTCCATTTTCGTTGCTTTCTTCATGTAAGCTCTGCTTTCCTAGCGCTGCTGGTTGGTAGATGCCTTCTTTTCCTAGCTTTGCGTTAAAGTCTCCCATAATTATTTTGATGTCGTGTGTCGGTATGTCTTCGAAAACTTTTTTAATTTTTCATAAAAATCTTCCTTGCTCTCTTCATCTGCCACTTCTGTCGGTGCATGTGCATTTATTATGCTTATCTTCCTTTGGTGTCCCCTCATTCTTAAATAGCTTATTCCCTCATTTACCCCTTTAAAATTGACTATTTGGGATTTATAATGTCAAAAAATAATGTCTTATGAGACGGGAAGGGACCTGAAGCGTTTCACAGCCTAGTACCCGCAGCCAGTTAGT
This sequence comes from Agrypnus murinus, assembly GCA_929113105.1. Taxonomy (NCBI): domain Eukaryota; kingdom Metazoa; phylum Arthropoda; class Insecta; order Coleoptera; family Elateridae; genus Agrypnus; species Agrypnus murinus. The sequence continues at coordinate 133,672,636 of OV816029.1, read as the reverse complement.
CCTCCGCTGTTTCAAAACATTTAAATATTCTTTTTAACCAATAACCATGTGGCTTAATCTTATTTATAACCATAAAAAAATGCAAAATATATCACAAGCTTTAGGTGCTTCATTACTTAAACATGATGTACTTGCAGAGCCACCCTGCGCAAAGGTTATTAACTACCGTAAATGCGCACCTTTGCTGAAGTCCAACGCTGAAAATTATAATTTTCTACAGCAATGCTGTACCATAACAACAGATAAACTTTAACACGCTCGACTGTTAGTGTATGAATTGTTTTTATGATTTCTAGGATAATCTTTCATGATCTGTACTCGGATTAAAACTTTTAAAACGTTTTGCTAACATATTACACCCACATACCTTATTCACCTTCTTAAAATATAAAGTTAAACGAATTTCCTTACATGATACATTTTATTTTAGACTAAAAAGTCTTTCAGAAACTGTTGCTAATTCAATTATTTATTCGAGCGAAAAAGCTGAAAATCCACTGTTGATGCTTGCTTCAGACATCCAGAAAAAATAAGAATATGATTTACCAATCTATAGTTAAATTAATCAATAATTACAAAATAAATTAGACGTAAAAAATATAATTGACAAGTAATTACAGTCAAATATATTTAAAAAAAATTATGATTACGCACTTCCTGAAGGGTAATTATCTAGAAGGATTTTCTTTGCCAAGAAACTTATATTTTTAAACTTATATAGTATATTTTTAAATTATAAGTGTAAATTAAATGGCAGGTAGTATAAGTATGTAGACTTTCACAATGTTATGCGGAACAAAATAAATTAGAATTCGTTGCACAAAGAATCCTTTGAAGTTCACTGAAATACACGCTGAAAGCCTCTTTAGATGAACTCGTGAAAGCCTATAGATTCCCTTCAAGTTTTGATGATCTTAAAATATTTCCTGTCTTCCAGGAACAATCTGTTTCTGTTAATTATTACTGAAATATAGAATATCAAATTAAATAGAAGCTATAAAAAGAAAGGCATTAAAGTTGAAGTACTGCTTTGTTTATAAATATAAACCAGGAAAACTTTTAATGAAAACAGAATGCAAAGTTTAAACTTCTAAAAGATTTCTTTAACATTAGTTCTCATGAGACTAATATAAGAAAGAATTTAGACTGTCAAAATATGAAAAAGGAACAGAATATGATTTACTCTTGAGAGTTGACTCTAAGTTTTTTTTTATTTTTATGACAAAGGGTACCTTGGTTTGGATCTAACTTCTACTACGCCCTTGTAAAATTCTATGTGGTGAAAAACTAACACATTTCGAACATGAAGACGCCCGCCGCCGCCGTTTTGCAGTAATTTATCTTAATGTCAAAGGCCCTAGACATAAAATATACAACTTACAAGAAGGAATTCTTTACCAGGAACAATTCCTAAAGAGCAAATTTTTTGATATATCATCATCATAAAAATCATAAAACTCGCAATTTATTATTTTATTTCATTAAAATACAGAATATGACTAACAAGTTAATAAAAAATATTTTGAGTATGGTCCTTTTCCGCCATTTTGTAATTTCGGTTATTAAAAATTGACAGTGAACATAAATATGATCACGTTTTTTATGTTTTTCCAATATACCGAAAGAATGTCTCGTGTTATAACATATAGCCTTCTTACATTTGTTAGAACCCTTTATTTGACGGGTTGCCATTTTTATCCTTGAGAATAGAAACAATTGTCCCTGTCTCAGTTGAATAGTAAAAAAGTCTAGATCTAGATAATGTTTGAAATTTCTCTAAAATAGAAATTAATGTGAATATTTAAGATGGGAAGCATAAAAATTGTCAATCTATCAGTGGTAATCATTTAAAAACGAAGAGAATTACCAAATTCATAAAAAATATCACTTGAAATACTACAAATATAACAATCATTACTAATCAAAATGGTTTTATAACGAACTATCTTTACAACTTGCAAGAGTGTTTACCTACACAGTTGATGAAGCATTAATTATATTGTTCACTTCTAAAGTCGTGCAACTTAGTCACCCTTTTAGGGAGTCTGTTTGGCTTTTCTACAAACTCTATACAGACATATACATTTACATATCTAGATTGGTAATAATTAATAATTATTATTACATAGTTATAGTGAATACCAAATGTAGGGTGTTACACCTCGAAATATAAGTAGAATGAATTTAAAACGTTTAAATAAATACTACTATTAGTATCAACTATAGTACAGTCTGTTCTTTGTAAATATTAATATATAGGAAATCCAATGGAATCTTATCGTTTTCCTCCCAAATTTGTACCCTTGCAAATGTAAGTAGAAATCTTGGTATCAATCGAAAGAAAAATTCATTATATTTCATTTCGTTTTAGAAAACCAAAAGCTATCTATTTAGAAAATATTTAAAAAGCTTATTGATTTAATGCATTTGGTAATAAGCTATAAAAAACTAGAAGCTGTATGCTGATTGGCCTAGCGGTAACGCATCATATTCGTAATCAGAAATCGCGGGTTCAAGCCCCATTCTCGTATACTTTTTTTTTAATTCTATGTCTTACTAATTATTATCTTTAGAACTTTATTACAACTATTATTAGTTTTATGCCCTTTTTTCATTTGCCTTTCTGATAGGTAGTTAAAATTGTACAAAAAGTAACGATAAACCCCGTAGCAAAAATATCTAATAATTAAAAAAACTTAAAAATAATTGTAATAATGTTCTAAAAATAGTAATTATAAGCAATACAATTTAAAAAGAAGTATACGAGAATGGAGCTTGAACCCGCGATTTCTGATTGCAAATCTGATGCGTTAACCGCTAGGCCAATCAGCGTATAGCTTCCAGCTTTTCTTTATAGCTTATTACCAAAAGCAATAAATCAATAAGGTTTTTAAGTATTTTTCTAAATAGTTTTTGGTTTTCTTCATAAAGTTTAATATGTTTTTGACGTAATATGAATTCTTCTTTCGATTGATACCAAGATTTCTACTTACATGTGCAAGGTACAACTTTAGGAGGAAAATGATAAAATTCCATTGGTTTCCTATATTATCGTTTTCAAAAAACACACTGTATAACAATATGTATAAAGTGAATAATATAAAATGAGTGCTGTTTGATGGTTGAATTCGTAGTGCTGATTGCTGCTACGGGCCAGCGACTACTACTTCCTTTTTAATAGAAAAACCGTATTAGGTTTCACTAATTCCATCTCAAAGCATTGCACTTTATCTACTATGGGTGAATTATCATCTACTTCGTCACCTTGCCTATCAATCTCTGTTTCCTATCCCATCTCCACATTTTGAATTAATTTTCTCTTTTTGATTTTTTTCTGTTAATGATGCTCCTTGTTAGCTACACCATTCACTATTTTTTCTGTTCCAGTCCAGTCCAACATTATAATTATCTTTCTACTATGGATCTTCGACTTAATACTTGTATTGCCTGCTTTCCTATGTATATTTACAAACTACACAGTGTAGGGTCTCTGTTCCTCAGATACATGCTGACTCCATTCTACTAATGGTAAGCGTATTCCGTACTAGGTAAAAAATTGTATCCTGTAACTCTGATGTTATCAGTTTCTTCTCACGAGGGATTTATATCATTCATTCATACCAAGAATTTTGAAGACACATATGATAAAGAAAGGTTCTCTTGAAAGTTTGTGTTTCAAACACGTTCCGAGGACTCTTCTTATGAATACCTATTTATCTATACAAGTAAACAAAGTATCTGAGTTACTTTCTCCTCTACATACGTACCTAGCACTGCATGAAGCATTACCTATGGATTAAAATACTTGTCGTTTTCTTAAGCCTATCCGTTTTACAAAAAAATCCACTGCTTTCTGGGGCAATTTTATGTTTACCTGGAACACACCGTTAGCTCGGTCCTTAACTTACATATAGTTTGGTATTCCAAATCCTTATTGTTTTCTATACATCAAAACTGCTGATCTTACTGATAATTATGCTGCTTCTAATTTGTTTGTCATGCATGTTACTCCAGATTCTCTTAGATACTTTGATTCCGATTATCATTTTGACTTCATTCTTCTACATCTGATAGATTTAGCAATTTTAACCTTTTCGCTATTTTAGACCACTTACATGACTAATAACGTTTTCATGTTGCAATAATTTCTAAGAAGTTTGCGATAAGTGTCGAGGGCAGTTTCTGTAGACTCTTGAAAATCTTGTTATGTCTTAGGGTATTGACAAAATCCAACACATCATTAATCTAGAAAGAATTCTTTTCAAGCAAGGGTTAGGAAGAAGTTTTAGCTTATATAGTAAGCACACGGTCGAAAGCCTGTTGCACGCCAAGAAAAACGGTTGTACATAGATCATTGTCTTCGTGATCTTTCAGAATTTTGTTTACTACTCCTTGGCTTTGTTGGGTCGTAGAGTGATGTTCGCGGCGGAAGCCGAATTAAATTGATGGGATGAGTTCATCTAAGTCAACTGCTGTAACGGTATATTTTCTATCGGCCTTAAGTATGTGAATTTTGTATGTATATTTACTGAAAAACTTAAAGTTCGGTCCTGTAAAATTGTATTTTATTTGTAGCTAAAATTCTGTTGTGTAATCATACTTATAACGAATATCTCAAAAGATTGTTTTCGAACTTCTATAAACTTAATGGACGTGGAGGTAATAAAAAATATTTTTAGAGCTTTGTTTGTGCCCTCGTAGGAATGATTCGTTGCTGAAAAATTAAAAGACCTTGATAAAACATAAAATGTATTCAAGTCATCTCGCTCTATAAAAACATTTCCGTGTGTATCCCGGGAGCGTATTTCCTAAATATACTTGGTCGCAGCACCGGACACGCCCATCCCAATTTTTATTGGTTATTTCAATATATACGCGATTGTGGCACAGTTTATGAATTATACACGGACGCAGAGACTGGCCATTCGCGAATTAATATGTATAAAACATACACGAATTCAGAAAATGTCATTACATCTACTTCATGCTAGCGCAGCATAACTTCATGAAACCTACGCAAATTCATAAAACCTAACCTATAAAGACTGTGTTAACTAACTTGAAGTAAAATCGCCTGTCCAATTATTACTTAACCATAAACTATGGATCGCATTAAACGTGATTTGCAGTGTATTGCAGGTGACGACAGTGAAATAATGATTACAGACTTCGAAGAAGAATCCTTAAACTATAGTGCGCGTATACAGATGAACTTATCAAGAAATGTCGAAGGCGCCGACGAGGAGGAATATAGTAAACAGTGTAATTTATGGATACAAAAATTTTCAGAATTGACCAAGACGCAATGGGTTGTGAGAAGTACTTGGCCCAATCTGACTAAATTAAAATACCGAAAACAGTACGTCTGTCATCATACGAGTTTCAATAAAGTAGAGGATAAGAAGCGAAAGCGGGAATCTACTAGAAAAAAAGGAAAGGGCTGTGAGGCAATTATAGATATTAAAATTAAAAAAGTGAACAAAAACACTATTAAGAACGATAAACTTTTGAAGCTGGGATTGTCAACTATCATTTTGGTATGTTGGTATTGTTGGTACCTACTTCCCTAGTACAGATACCTTACACGCACCTGCGTACGCCACGCGCATTTTGTTTTCCTGTTGAGTTTATCAAAAAATTCTCGGACAGGTCGATTTTTAATTTAACCCAATAATTTTAAATGGCACCCTATTTCTCCGGCTTTACCGTGGAAGTGACATCTATTAGCTTTTGATTTTTGAATGAAAGACGTCGTGTATATTATTACATTTTAGATTAATTTATAATTTTCTTAATGCAGTTCTGAATGCTTAATGGAAATTATGCGTATCTATGATGTATTTCCACCAACCTAACTTCCAGCTCATATGTTATAATAATTATTAACTTTATCTTTTAGATATCATTTAAGCACAGTCACTTAATTCATGTCGCAGAAGCTTTCAGCTTTTTAAAAATGTCGCTGGAGACAAAAGCACAGTTTATAGAATATTTTGAAAGTGGGCTAACTCCCGCGACCGCAAGAAACATGCATGAGATGAGACTTATGAGCAACCCTTCTGAAACAATAATAAAAGTTCTAGCAGATTCTCAAATAAATCCAAGGGATCGAGAAATTAGTAACTTATACGAAACGTGGAGGTAAATTGACTATCATGTTCATTTAATAATTCAAATACCTATTTTTCAAAGTATTTTCTTAAAAATAAGCTTTTTAAAATTCTAGGCGCCACAACTATGGCGATAGAACTGTGGATTCAACAATTTCAGTTTTAAAAAGAAAGAAGCAGTATTATCTGGATCAAGGTTTCGACGTACACATCAGTGAAGAGCCTTTGGTGGTGTTAATTATAAGCCCTATAATGAAAAGGGCACATGAACATAAACGAGCTGCAGAAATATGTTTCGTCGACTCAAGTGGGTCCTGCGATCAATCTGGTACAATTATCACATTTATAATCACCGCTAGTGCTGTAGGAGGTATACCGCTAGCATGTTTATTGCATACAGCTCAAACTGAAAATGACTATAAGCTTGCCTTCGGTATTTTGAGGAAGATGTTACCACGTGGTTTCGGAGGAAGTGGAAGTCCAAAAGTTTTTATGACCGATGACTCCACCGCTGAAAGAAACGCATTAAGATATATTTTCCCAGAAGCAACTTTGCTTCTTTGCTCCTTTCATGTAGCCCAAGCGGTGTGGAGGTGGTTATGGGAAACTAGAAATAAAATCCATAAAAATGACAGGCAGAAAATTATGTTGGAATGTAGGCTCATATTATATGCTGCAAATGAAATTGAATGCCAAGAAATATACGATGAGCTAATCGAATCATGGAAAAAATATGCAAACTTTGTTAACTATATTGAAGGATTGTGGGTCAGGCGAAAAGAGTGGTGCCTTTGTTACCGATCTGATTTATGTACTCGAGGAAATAACACCAACAACATGGTAGAAGCATCAATACGAATAATGAAAGATATTATACTTGCAAGATGTAAAGCATTTAATATGGTGGCATTACTTGAGTTCATTGTTGAGGTACTAGAAAAGTATCATACTAGAAGGTTGTTATCGTATGCTAATCACAGACAAAGTAAAAACGAAGTATTATATTTAAAATTGATGAAAAGCACTGCGGACCTAGAAGTGAAATACGTAAGTGAACAAATTTATCTGGTAAATTCTTCTAAAGACCCCAAAATGTTTTACACTGTTTTGATTAATTGTGGCCTATGTGACTGTGTAAGCGGATCTGGAGGCGCCTACTGTAAACATTTATGCGCAGTGGAGAAGCAGATTGGTCAGCAGTTTCATACGTGTCCACTATTAACCCCAAAAGAAAAAACAGAATTGGCTTATATTGCCACAGGTGAAAAAACTACACAATTTTTTAACACTATGATGAGGGTGAATAATGATGATAAAGAAAACAATAAGGCTTCAACGAGTACTTTACACAATGATGAAAACTTAAGTACCACTAATATTGCAAGAAAAACCGAAACACAGATTGAAAATTCTAGTGCAGAACCTGTTCAATCTCTTAAAGGTACGTATTTAATATCTAGTCCCTACGCTTTCCTAACTAATGGATTAATGATTTTACAGACAATCAGCTCGTGGATGCAATACAAAATTTAAAAAGTGAATTGGACCGTATTATTCCTCTAGCAACCAATGCATCACTGGTAAACAAACTTACGCATAAATTACGTGGAATTACAACAAGTAGCCAAATGGACTCATTTTTGGCTGGTCAACTTAGCCATAATTTTAAAAAGGGGAGATATATAAGCGTACAGCCTACCTCCAAAAGTAGACGTCGAAGCGATTTAAAATTGGGTTCAAAGCGAGTGCAAAGTGGCAGGCCTTCTAAAGCAGAGAAAAATATTAGAAAATTAAAAGGAAAACGATGCCATGCACTTTCAGATAATATTATTCAAAATAAGCCCAATGCAAAGATCCATTAAATAAATAAAATCCGTTTTGTTTATGTTTGTTAAAAAAATAAACGAGTTTAGTTTTGTATTTCATGTCTTTTTTTTTTGTTTTACCTATAACATTTTACTTTTTACTGCTTGAGTAACGATATTTTAAATAATTTGCTAAGGATTGTATAATTTGTATAGTCGAAGGCAGAAATGAGTTGCGTCCGTGTATAATTCATAAACTGTGCCACAATCGCGTATATATTGAAATAACCAATAAAAACTGGGATGGGCGTGTCCGGTGCTGCGACCAAGTATATTTAGGAAATACGCATCCCGGGAATGCATTAGTGAAAGATCAACTTTTCTCTTTGTTCGAAAGGTGACATTTACACTTCTTCAAAATTCAGCTTGGCTTTTCTGCGTATTTAACTTGAAAATTGCACCGTCCGCAAGTCTAGCCGCCACATGTGACGCGGTTGTTCCCGCGTTATTTTTTGATCCCTACTTCTGTTTGTTAGATCGAGAATCACGCGTGAATGCTAGTAGAAACTTCCTTATTGTATAGAAAAACATAGATATTTTCGCGCTAAAACAGGGGTCGAAATGTTAAAAACACTTGCCTTGAGCTGGTGGTGCAGACACGCCACTTTTGATCCAGCTTTTACAGAAGACGGTCGATTGCGGTCGATACTACAGAAATACCGTTTCACTTTAGTTAATTAGAATAAAAGATAATTCTAATTTTAGTTTCCGTATAGTTTGATCGATTGTCGGTTTTCGGATGCCGGCAAAGTTAATTAAAAAATTTATAGTTAATAATTATATCGTTTAATTACGTGTCCGGATATTAATCAAGAATTCGTGGTTAATAAAAAGTACAGTTATTTCGCTAAACACTTTTCCGGATGTTTGTGCCTTTGAAGAATGGGAAAACTAGCTTTTCTTATTAAAGTGTAACAATGTTAATACAGTTTACAGTACCGCATTCTCGTTTAAATAATTATTGTACCGAAATACAGTAACATTTACAGACTTTCTCTTCTGTAATCGAAACCTCGATTAATAAACAAATTTGTGTTATGTGCCTTCTAAATCCAGTTCGGATTTAATTATTATGTGGGTTGTTTTAATGAAAACAACGAACCTTTGTGATGGTTATCAAAATTAGATTAATAACCTTCCAGTTTCCATTTGCGGCGATTGCTTGATGTATGCTGTAGTCAAGTTTGTGCAGTTTACCGCTGATTTTGTTTTTGATTTACAGACAACTAAAGGTATTGTAAATTATGTATTTTTTTTGAGCGTTGAACATTTATGTAATTTCGTTTTGAATCTTGATAATAATTTTTATAGTTTGTTTTTTATTTAAATGCATTTCAATACAATTCTTTTTATTCATTAAATTTTTATTATTAAAAGAGCTCTTAGGTAGGGACTTATTATTTAAATTTTGAATGTAAAATTTGTAATCTTTTATATTTTTATATTTTTTTGGTGTTTTCTCAAATAAATATGATTTTAAAGTTAATTAAAACCAGTAAGACAGAACCATATAATTATGAAAGTTTTTATTCATATTTTCATTAATATAAATTTTTGCTTTTGTTAAAATTAACTAATATTTTGCACTAAATTTTTATCGGTCTGATTTCATTTTCTGATTAGTAACTTCAGACAGATTTATTAGCTTCATTTAATCTATTCGATCTACTTAATTATCATTAATTAAGCTTCATAATCAGATGGCGCCCTTCTTGTGTATGTTTTTGTGTTTTTTGAAACCTTTATCCATCACTTTATAAATTAGACAACTGCAGAACCAATACTTACGAACTGAATCTAAAAATTAGTGGTAGCTTTCTCGGAGTATAATATGGATCGGTTTTGCTAAACTTTCGTTTATGTCAATTAGTCTATTGGATATGGATATTCCTCGTTTAACCTCTGTTTTCTGTCCTTTCCATTACTCATCTTTAATTCTCTTCAACTTGTTTCATCTAATGCCGTCTTGATTTTGAAAGTTGTTAGCACAATAAGTTTAGGATACTCTAAAAATTGTTAATGTCTTCTATTAACCAACTAATGCCTTCTCTTCTCATATGGAATCATATTTACTATAAATATTGATGTCTGATTTTGATAAATGTTACATGTTCTTCCAAGATGAAACTGCCACACAAAATAGTGCTTTCTGAAGATAACTACATCATACCTAACTTTGGTCTTTAATAAAGTTTAATCACGAAAGATGGATCATGGAGTTAAAATATACCTATAGGCGTGTACTTATGGCATGTATACTCTAAAAATCATTTTATATCAATTTTTAAGCATAGTAATTATTGAGGAGAGTAGAGGAAGTATTATTATATTAATATTAATTATAATTAACATTGCCTAACTACAGAAGTATGGATATATTTACTTCTGCGTGATATATGGCGAATTTTTAATCTTATCTACCGCCGACCGCCGGGACCGTCTGCTTAACGTGCCCTCCGACAGCACAGCACGCTATTGATTAGTTAACTTTTATCACAGACACGTGGATTGCTGTAAATATTTGAAAATTAAGGAACTGAATGTAAATTATCTAGATATTCCCGTAATTAGAATTATATTGTTTGTTTCCTGTTCACACACACCACACACTGTCTACTATTGGGTTATTCCATAATCAGATGGTAATTTACATTTATGGCTGCATGAACTAACAAAGTTAAATTAACTGTAACTTCAACCACCAGATTGAGCGTGTGTGTTTATTATCTAACCAAATCCGCCAACATAGGCTGGTTATATTTAACAAATCAACAAATTTTTGACTATTAAAAGCACTATTAGTAACTTAGTTTTAATTTGTCTTTTCTATTTTTCAAATATAAATTTGGAATTCTATACGCGTAACACTTCCTATTTACTCCCTTTAACTTATTTAAGGGCTGTTTTCTTTATGTATTGCCTGTTTAGATCGAACGTTGTAAATCTTTCAGGATCGAAGTGAAAAACTTTTCCGTTTAACTTATACACTGGTGACTAGGCCCTAGTTTTATTTAACAGGTTGCTGCGTCATCTAATAGCTGTTAAGTTATCTAGAAAAAGCAACCTTTCTATACGGTTTTACTGTAACAGTTGACTTTTCTCAGTTCTTAAATTAGATAGAAGAAATTACCTCTTTCTCGCAAGTATAGAAAAAGGTTAAATTATATTTACCTCTACAAGTTGTAGAAAGCCAAATAAACCACCAGAAAAGTAGACCAAAGAACATATAAGCTGACACTTCAGAGAAGTTTCCTCGAAGTTTTATGTGACAACAAAGGTGTAAATGCACTTGTGTTGGATTGATTTAAAAGGGTTTAGATAAGCCAGAAATATTTAGTTTAACGTACGAAAATAGCCACCTCTACGATAACGAAACTTGATCTTTATCTAAGAAGACAAATTGACATTTTCTGTATTAGTTTCTCCTTTCTATTAAGTATCAATAACGGCTTTAGTAACTTTTTATGAAGGAGCTGACATCTTCTTCGAAGAGCTGTCTTAATAGTAGATTCAAAGGACACGGTTACTACTGAATCAGGCAGAATAAGCTATTACAACAGAAAAAGGTACATTTAGGATCGAATGAAGCCCTATTATTTACAATAAATTAGATTTGAAAAGTCTAAACTAGTTTCTGTGTTCACAATTCATATTCTGGATATTTGACAAATTTTTATTGCAAATTCATAGACTAACAATGAATCAAATAAACATCATTGTTTATATCATTTTCAACAAGTTTCTACTAATTCACACCTTCCATACTCAGACTTCGGTCATAAACTCTTATAAGAGGCTATTGTATAAATCATTAAATATTGACTATGTATAATCATTAATGGCTCAGTCTCTTCAGATTGTCCACAAAGATGGAGCTATCACAGAAGCAGTTAAAAAATTTAATTGTTAATTTGGTAACTGTTGTGGTATCTGCACAGTGTACACCCACATGAATGTCAAAACATGGTACGCTAGCTAGTAAGTATGTAGGTACCTGGTACATACACTTTGTTTGACCTAGAAGGACACAGTTTAAGAGAAACGCAGCCAAGAAACCATATCGGTCGTTGTCGTTCAACTAGATCTACAGTACTTGTGGTGGAAGCTGGTGGGTTTGAAAGGCGTTGCGAGATCACGGTGGTCGCTTATTGATGTGTCTTTGGTCTGCCAGAGGTGGATGATACTTTAGTCAAACAATTATTTTAGGGGTAGAGTACATTGGGGCATACGTACTACAATCTAAAGGTTTTTATCCTGACCCCCTTCACAAGCTAAGAGGAGCCTGGAAATTTTTGGATGTTACTTGACGCTGGGAGATTTTTAGTCTTGCCAGGTGTCAGGGGTATCAGGGTATGTTTAATAGCCTACACTTAATCATTTGGACAAACTTCTGGCTATATCAATGTAATTAAAAGAACTTTGTATAATTCTACCTCTAGTTTACGAAATTAGTATTAAAATCCATCTTAGAACTTAGCTGGTACCGGATATGCCGTCATCGATTTTTTTTTAATGGAACAATTAGATTTGAAGTATGAAAATCGATAGCAAATGTGATTCTGAATAAAAAAGTATTAAAGTACTACGGGTCTTAAATGGATAAAAATTCCTTATATAATTTTATAACACGCTACTATGTGAAGCAACAAGAACGGCTATTTCCATTTAGATCGCAACCTACGAATATTGACTTAGTGATATTTAATCCATATCTAAACAACAATACTTGAGATGCTTCATATGCACTGAAAATGATACTCTTGCAAATATGTTAACTGCTCAGAACCTCATCCTGCTAACTACAGGGGATGTGTCACAGCCAAGGATCTTCAGCAAAGAAGAGATAACGCCATTACGGGAAGGAGAAAAACTTTCAACCGAGATTATTCACTTTCAATAAAGGTTAATCAGCCTAACCTGCACCTACTGCATCTTCATCTAAACTACCTATAATGCAACTTATGCAAAACGTGATGAAGACACTTGAGCTAGTCAATGAAAGACTTGACAAGTTAGAAGCCAGGAGTACTGGTGGTATACACAAGAAATAAATTTATAGATAAAAGAGATCTACGAATAGCTACATGGGATGCCAATGGCGTACTAAACAAAAAAACATGACTTAGTAGTCTTCCTTAACAGTCAACATATAGATATTTGTCTCATCTAGGAGATACATATGACAAAACAGTCTTTTATCAAAATAAGAGAATATAAAATATATCACACCATCCACCTAGACAATCAAGCCAAGGTGGTAGTGCGGTTATAGTTAAGGAATCGATTAACCATTTCGAAGATGTTCATTTACGACGTAAAGATATTCAATTGCCAGTGGTAGGAATTAAGTCTACTAAACAGAAGCTAAAAGTTGAAGCAGTTTACTGTTCGCCCCGATACAATTTGAAAAAAGAAAATTATAACATTCTTTTACAACACCCAGACGAAAGATTTATCATTGGAGGCAACTACAACTACATGTTGACTGGAGATCGAGGTTAACCACGGCCCAAAAGTAGTAAATTAAGGAAAGCTATTCCCGCAACTGGCTGCAATTACCATTCATCAGGTACGCCCACCTATTGGCCTACTGATCCTAGAAAGATTTCTGGCCTATTAAATTACTTCATAACAAGAATAGTTTCATCTAACTTTATTGAGGTTGAAGAAAATCTTGACTTAGACTCTGACCACTCAGCTGTCATTTTAACACTTAGCAAAAATATAATTAAAAAAGCAGCTAGACCTGTACTAGTGAACAAAACCACCGATTGGGAAAACTTTAGAGTCGGTCTCCAGAATGTTATTAAGCTGAATATCAATCTGAGAACAGAGGAACAACTTGAAGTAGAAGCTGGGAATTTTTACTAGGCTTGTGCAGTCAGCTGCCTTTCCCAACACAAAAGAAATTACCCATATAATCAAAGGAGTAAATTATGCGGTCGAAATTAGGGGACTATTCGGAGAAAAGAGAAGAGCAAGAAAAATATGACAGCAGACGAGAGATCCTGCTGAGAAGGCTAACTTAACAATAAAACACAAAGATTAAGAAGAGAAATTCAAAAGCTTAAAGAAGAATCTGCAAGCTCTGACTTAAAAACCTATCAGCAGAAAATGAAACTGACTATTCACTATGGAAAGTAACCAGAAAAGTCAACAGACCTATAAATTCTATTGCACCAATCAGGAAAAGATATAGGACCATGGGCTAAAGACAATAAACAAAAGGCTGATTTATTTGCAGAATATCTGACCGACTTTTCATGCCTAACCAAACGCTACCAAAGATCAGAAAATATCATTCCTGTTATTCCAAAAGAAGTTGCTGAGGAGATTAGAACAAATCTGAATCCGAAAAAAGCACCAGGATTTGACCTCATCAACAGTGAAATTCTGAAACAGCTACCTAAAAAATGGCATAGTTATGCTAACATACCTTTTTAATGCAGCATTTAGACTTAAACATGTTCCCACTTGTTGGAAAGTGGCAGAAGTAATCATGTTGCCAAAACCAGGAAAACCACTAAACGATGTTAAGTCCTATAGGCCCATTACCTTACTGCCAATAATTTCAAAGCTAGTTGAAAAACTGCTACTCAAGAGATTAAAACCTCTAATAGAAAGCAATAACCTAATTCCTTATTTTCAATTCGGCTTTAGATAAAAACATTCAACGATAGACCATCGGATAACGAATATAATTGATCGTGCTCTTGAAGAAAAACAAATGAATAAGACAGGTTTGACATACAAATTGAAATTCTTACATCTCGGACAGACTTTTTAGAATCAAGCAGGAAAACAAATATTCGAACTTGAAAGACGTAAGAGCAAGTGTGCTTCAAGGCAGTGTCCTTAGCCTTATCCTTTATTCTGCAAGCAAAAAGGGATTCTGGTTATATTGATTGAATCAATTACTAATCATAGTTGGTTATATTAATGTTAGGCCGATTAACGTATTTTAATACTTCCACAAGTAAACGGTCCAATACTATCACAATTATATTTAATTTAAAAATTCATTTATTTGTAGATAAAATAATCTTTTATCCAAAATGACAATATAAGAACAGCCGTAATCAGGTTTTAATAAGGATCTTTATTGAGAAGAAAATGGTTGCATTATTAACAGTGTTTCTAGAAGTGGTACAAATAAAGTTAAACATCGAACTTTCTTCTATTATACAGTTTATCCGTTAATTCTTGCTAAATCGGTAGAGTTTTACAATTCTTCACTAATATCACGTTCACAATAATGCCCTTAAATCTACTTAACATTAGGTACAAAATACCTCACATATTAAAACTGTAGAACTTTTTTTTCTTAGTTACTATTATAACTAAGGAGACAGCACGGCGTAAACAAGGGTAGCCATTTTTTAGCTGTAGACACTCTTGAGCGGACTTTAAATAGTTTTACAGCCCTAAAGCTCTAATCGAGGAACTTATGCTCTAAAAAGAGGCCCATAAATCGGTCAAAATCGCCCGACCGGACATAAAAATATTTATATTTAGTCATAATCAAAATGAACTAAACGAAAATGATGTAGGTATTAATTGTTTAATGGTTTCCATAGTTACACGCAACTTTCACTTCTAGAAACAAAGTCAAATTCTTATGTAAACAGTTAGAAAATAACCTACACATGTAAGTAGAAAAATAGTTACTTATACAAATTGCAAAAAAAGCTATTTTCGGTAGTCGCATAAATTGTGCATCGTAGCTTGTACAGTTGCACAAATATGATGTGTAATAGAACCACTAATTTTCCAGATGTTGTATATATTATTTTTCGCAATTTTCTGAAAAGGGTGAAAAATAGTTAAGTATTATATAGGCGGGGGGGGGGGGGTTATAGATTTTAACGCAAGTTGTAGTTTCTCTATTTTCTGAAAAGGATGAAAAATAGTTAATTATTCTATGGGCGGGGGAGGGGATTGTAGATTTTAACGTAAGTTGTAGTTTCTCTATTTTCTGAAAAATAGTTATTATATAAGGGGGCAGATTATAGATTTTAACGCGACATGTAGTTTCCCGGCGCGCAGCGGAGGGAGACGATCAAACAGAGCGTTAAAATCTGATATTTTAATATAACCGCTATAAAGTATTAAAAAGAACTTAATAAAATTGTGAAAAATTAATTTTTTTTAACTTTTCCTCTCGTATCTGGGGGAAAAATATTTAAGCCCGAAGGAGGAAAATGTGACGTTTTAGCAACTGACAGGATATAGAAATTGTCAACATTTTACGCCGTTATACAAAAAATATTCTTTTTCATTATGTTAAAAGAGTGAACATTAAAAAAAACTAAAACAAGTTGCCACTTTAATTGAAAATGACTTATCGATAGTAGTTTTTGTTCTGTCAATAATTGTCTATTCATATTAATTTTCTGTTGTTAATTTTGAAGATCCCAATTTAAGCATATTATTCAATAATGAGAAGTACAATTCGTATTTCTGTGAACGTGAACACTCTTGCAAACGTACGTACCTTGTTGATTGTAAATGAATTAAATCAAAGGCAAATAATGTCAAAGCTAAAACCAAATAATACGCAATGTTTACTAAATGAATTTAACCAACAGCTCACCAACTTACCCTACATTGTAGCCTATCCATCTAACGTCGTGTCACAATTTAGCTTAACCATCGTATATCTCAATTTAATGTTAAATGGAGCTTTAGCAAAGTTACCCTCAATTTTCTTATTTATTCACTCTAGTTTCATCTAAACTAAAATTAGTACTAACTAAAAACGAAACTTGAATGATTAACATTTAAATTCAATTAATTGTTGGGTAATTGGACTTTTATTGTACATATTTTAACAAATTACACTAATCAATCAACTCATTTGTACATTAACATTTCATCGCTTAAACAATCAATTCCAAAATAGAGCATGTAAATTTGTTTAGTATAACAAGCTTCATAGTAGTTATGGTAAATATTTTTAATTAAAATATTAAAGACTACACATCTCACGAGTATGATTTTCTTTGCAAATATTTCACTTTTAAATAAATTTTTAAATATATCTATATATCAGTAGAGTCAAAGCTTAAATATTTAAATATTAAATAAATGAAAATAAAACAATCCACTGAAAACGTCCAAATAATTTAAGCTGTGGCTTTAAATTTTTTTTAAATATAGTTAATTGCAATCTGCATTATATTATTATAAAAACTTTCTTCAACCCCAAAGAAAACCCTAGAGAAAGACCAGCGTCAGCTCCGCAAAACAAAGATATTTATAAGCAACTACTTGACGATTCCAGTATGTAAAAGGTTTTAAATGATTTTTTCTTTTTTTAATTAAAAAAAGACATTTATTAGCAATCGCTTGCGCTTATGAATAAATTCCCCGAGCTTTCATTACGCTTGGTAGTTTACATAGGTTCTATCTTTACTAATTTTTTATATTGAACACTAATATTAGAAAAATTTTAAATCAAGCTTAAAAGTTCATTTTTTATTTATAAACTAAAGCAACAACTTTTCAGGTTAATGTTTTTTTGATTAACATCTAAGTTTGTTTTTATGTTATTAGGTATCATGGGAATCAATAGTACGATGCGCTACAAAAGTCGAAACAGAATTTGTTTTCCTGTTTAACATATTCACTACTATCGAATGCAAAACATTCTGAGTTCTTTGAAGTTTGAATGCGCATAGCAAAAAAAACTAACCGCTCAAATTAAGTTAAACTGTTAGATAGACAATTTACTTTTGTAAAATTATTTTGGTTGGAAAGTTTGGTTTTTAAGTTTTCGCAAATTATTTCCCAAACAGCCGTTTGTTTTGGAAGTTTTGACGTAAAGCCTGTCTTTAATAATTAATATTTTAATAATTATTCGCCAGATTGAAGGAAATTTTATATGCAAGTAGCTAATAGTGTTGTATGTATGCAGAGATTTGATATCTGTATTATTTCTTAAGTTATTCTTTGAAATTGAGGGTAACGCATTCTGGTGTTCTGGTGCATTAATCAAAATCTTTTTTCACGAAAGATAGTATTTTGTTAATGAAACAAAAATACGACCACAAATCTTGAAATTATTCACGAATTAATTAATAAATAACTCTTTAAAGAATTGTTTATTAGTTAATTCGTAAATATTTTCAAAATTTCTTAACCTATTTGTTGTTTTATTAAAAAAATACTATATTGATTAAGGCTCCAGAAGACCAGAATACAATACCCTCTATTTTATGGAATAACACACAAACACACAACAATTGCAAATAAATTCATCACTATTAACTACTTGCATATTAAATTACACTCACTTCTGTCTAGTAGTTATTGAAAGATTAATTATTAAAGACACGCTTTACGTCAAAACTCCCAAAAAACCGGACTTTTTGTAACCTAATTCAAAATTTAAAAACCTAAAATCAAATAGTTTTACAAATTTACTAAAACAAATAAATTGGCTAGCTAACTGTTTTTGGTTCAATTAATTTTAGCGGTTAGTTTTTTTGCTATGCGGATTTAAACCCAAGGATCAAAACTTTTGCATTCCATAGTAGTAGTTATTTGGGCAATAATATTTTGATTTTAAAACAAAAATAAAACATCTTTTTTAATTTTTTCACTCCGTTATATATATTTTTTCCTTAATTACAAAAATTAAATTACAAATAACCCACATTGTAATAGTTAACTACTTAAGGGATTAAATTAATCAATTGTCAGAGCATGATAACAACTACAACAGTACAACACTATAATGAAAATGTTAAAACTTAAAAGTTAAATAGTTAAGTGAAGCAGTAGGTATATTGTCGAACTGATTAGCACTCCTAGCAGTCAGTGTTAGAATCTCATGTAATTGGATATATTGTATAGATGTTGTGTAAATCTCAACATTTAGTTGACATCACTAAGTTAATATACCTACGTCATTTACCATACAGTTACATGTCTTACTACATAATTGCAGCATTAACGTAAAACAGCTAGATTTTTCATTTCAAGTAAGAATGTAACAGCAATTTTGCGTTTGTAGTAATGTATTTTGAAAATAGTGCTGTATCAAGAATATTAGATAACATCTGTAGGCATGGATGCAACTGTGTATGGATGATATAATGTATGTTTTAGACTGCATTTACTCTATGGCGTCGTTGATAAGTCTGTATATATTTTTGATGCAGACTCTGAGGATCCGCTGTTCTCTACATGAGAACACTGAGTATAAAATAAAATACTTTAATTCTCAATGGTATACGACTTTCCAATTTCTCATAAAAAAATAATGTTACATCGTTGTCATAAAAAACATACCTGCAATAATGAACATTAACCTAAAAAAATTTCAAATAGTGTTACCCTTTGTCTGTCATTACTAATAATGTGTACCAAGACCTGTTCCAAGGTCTAACATACCTTATCTTCTCAACTAGAGCTTCAAATGCGATGTTAACGTTTTCTTTTTGTTAATGTCTCGAAGTGAGTGAGTAAACACATCGATATTTTGTGTAACTTTTGCAGTTTCTAAAAAAATGTGATTACCTTTAAGCAAGTTATCACTCATACTCCTGACGATGAAGACCATATATTTCCGCTTGTTTCTTTTATATTCATGTCTTCGCAGTATCAGCTGAAGGAAGGATGCAGGGAAATTAAAATCAGAGTAATAACTATGCTTGGAAGTCGGTTTCTCAACAATTGGAACATACAAACATAAAACATTAAACATATCAAATTTTTTATATTCTTTTAGAGCTAGTTTTTCAATTCGTGGCAAATCTATAGCATCTCTAATTTTTAAGACTTTTATAACATTTTTTAAATATCTCTAGTGCATTACATGTTTCTCTCATCTATCTCCCATAGTCTAATAACATACTGCATTTACTCATTCTTTTTAACAAAAACAGAACACTAATAAATTGTATCTTGCATCTACTGCTGATTCTTCAAGCTTCTTTTCTTCTTTATCTCGATTTTCATGATGATTCTTATTTGTGTCGCATTACTTTTTCTTTCTTTTTTTTAAATTAATCCTTCTTAATTATTCCTACTTCCATAAATTGACTATAGTAATATAAATACTATAACTAATGAATGATGAACTGATATAAGGGGTTCCATAAAATCTAATGCTAATCTAATCTTTCCATGTTTGAACTAGTTCTAGATATTGTGGTCTTGATACTAAATCATTGACATTCACGATACTTTCCAACATAATCATCTTACTCCTTCATCAATACCTAGTCAATAAAATCTTGGATCTTAACCTTTGCTTTATTATTACGATATCTGGATGAACTTCAAATGCTAATTTTGTAACAATAAATCTTTCAAATAATCAAAGACCCTGCGATTAGTCTAGCCAATTAGTAACCTTAAAAATTCCTTAACTTAAACTTACTAGGGACTACTAATCAAATTATTTTCAGGTGTCGTGGGTGTTAATTACAAAGGCTCACTAATGTCAAATTAAGCACAGGAATAAGTGAACAATAATATAGAGGGCGACACCCAGATTGTTATTGCTGATAAAGAATTTATAATTTGGGAAAAGAGTTTCATCTGGTTCATGTTTTCTGAAACGATTAACAGGCTGTTGTGTATACTTAATTAATTTTCATTTCTTAGCTCAAGTTCATGAATCTCGATTTTCGAAAGGTTTAATGTCGAATAGAGTTTGGCTCAAGATAAACAATCTATTTACCTGAAATGGTACAGAAATCATACAATGCTGATGTTTCTGATGCAACAAATTTATTAACGTGCTTCAGAAAGATAACCTTTATTTAGCTAGTCTAGTAGAAATACGACAAACATGTGTAAAATGCAATTATGTTTACTCAATAGTTTGATCCTGATGAATTTGCTGATGGCTTTGATCTTGATGAAGATATGTATTTCAAGGGCTGATGGTCACTGATCCACTCGAATTCTTTATTATCCAAATGAACTATACGAAATTTTCATATGCCCATACCAATGCCAAACTTTCGCTTTCATTTTGTCGATATCTTCTCTCCTATCAGTTGTACCAAAACGCCCCCTAATGTTACTGGGTTTACATCTGCAGGTTGCAATGTTGATAAATTATAGGTACATACCTTCCCACAAAATTTGCTCGCCGTTGCCGTAATCTCATTACATACTGTTTGTGTTTCATTTTCAAGCTGTTGCATGGACCTAAAGATATGTGCTTCATGTGGAACATTAAGATCAGGCGTAAAATATGTTGTCAATATATACTTAACTCTAAACTACTACTTTAAATACTTTGTATAAATGTTCGGCCCGGATACCCTTTAACGATATTGCAATGTATCAATTACTTAATCACATTAGCGAATGATCAAAGCAGATTAAGTACTTATACTGAAACCTATTCGTCGCTTATAACGAAACAGTATCGATTACGAGACTAAATTTTCATGTAATAATTTGAGTCTCAAGTTGTCATATTACCCATCATATTGTGGCCAGTAACAGCAATATATGAAGAATGGTGTCAACGTAGATTAACCAGGTGCTCCATTATATTTTGACCTCTTATAAACCTGTATAATTTTTAAACTAATGAAATGCGGTGTTTACCAGTCTTTAAAGTTTTTTTTCTGAGTATCCGTCTTGTTTTCTCACTGCCAGTTTAACAGGAAATGACATTTTCGGGATAGGGCAACTTTGTGATTTCAAACGGAATATCCTGTATATTTTCCACTGTTGGAAAACCCATTGTTTCCCCTTTCCGAAAGTGCCATACTTGTCATGGTTATTATACAAGGTGATGATTTTATAAGCAATACTGCATATTATTGAAATGCTAGGAAAGAAAGATATGTCTTTAACAATATCACCCCCAAGGAGTTAAGTAGAAGCTACATATGACAACTTTGTAAAGCGAATAAATAAATGTTTCATATGTACGTCTTCAATATTAGCAATTGAAATAACATGTAATTGTTAATAAACTGATAGTAGCATTTCAGTAAGATGCAGTATTCATTTTTTAGAGCTTATAAAACCATCACTGTGTAAAATGACCACGACAAGTATGGCACTTTTGGAAAGGGGAAACAATAGGCTTTCCAAATGTGAAAAATAAATTGGGTGTTCTATTTGAAATCACAAAGTTGCCGAGTCCCCGAAAATACGCTATGTCATTTCCGATTAAACCGGAAGTGGAAAAAAGACGGATATCCAAAAAATATTTTATAAAATAAGAAGACTGGTGAACACCGCATTTCATTATCTTAATTAGTTAAAAGTTATATAGCTTTATAAAGGATCAAAATATAAAAGGGCCAAAATATAAACAACCCGGTATTTTTAATTAGCAAATAATAGTCCAAGTCCATCAAAGATAGGAAAAACAATAATCTTGGCTGCTAACCTGTTAATAATTTAGTTAAACATCTAGAGTGACAAAGTAATTTCAATTAACATCGAATAATTAAAATAAAGTTGCCTGCCACGATGTCATAGCTATGAGGTTACTATATGTAATTGTTTCAATTGTAAAAAATAAACAATTTTTTCTATTTTGCGCCTATAATAAAGCTGTTAAAGCACCCAAAACAGTGCGTTAATAGCTCATTTGAGTGCTTAAAATTGCTCAAATTTTTCAAAGTTGGTAGCATTGAAAAATAATTGAAAATTGACAAAAACTTCACTCAATTTTCTGTGTCAATCAATCATGCCACATAGGTGTTGTCAACTACTACAAAAATCTCTAAATTTTGAAATTGCGATTTTTTCATTTAAAAAGGGAAGAAAAGACGCAAAATAGAAAAAATAGCATAAAAAAACTCGTTTCATAAGTCATTATTGCACTCGTACTTTAGAAAACTCGCCGCAAGCGGCTCGTTATCTATTTGGACTCGTACAATAAATCTTGCCTTATGAAACTCGTTCTTTAATATACTATTATGTTTCACTTGCATATTATTTGTTATTTATACCTCATACCGGGCATTACAGGCTGGCATTATGGTTTGTAACGCCCGCCCATGTTTACTTTCGCAATTGGAGCCGGCGTTATGTTCAATAGTAAGCTATATGTTTGCGTACGAATGTATTACAACCAGTGATGTGCCGTATAATTTACTGCGATTTTTTATGCATTTTATTAAGTGCCAACAATTAAGTCTTTATATGATTTATTCTTTACGTCGAAAATGTAAATAACAAAGAAAGTAAAATACATATAAAAACGTAACTTTTGAGTTTTAAAATTGTTTTTATAAGAATTAAAACTTTCCAGCTTTTAATCTTTTTATTGTAAGCTGTAAGCTGATTTTTTTAAATTTTATCTAAGAAAGACTTTTGATGACATGACACAACTTTGACACAATATCATAGGCGCGTCAAAAATAACTATTGCAATGAAAATAAAATAATATTAGTTGATTTTATTATTAGTATAAAAAATGTTTATTTTGATAAAAGAATTTATACCAAGATACGTCATTTTGATTTAAAAACTACGTATTTTATTAAATTGTATTTTATGACGCCACTAAAAGAAAAATAATTTGACATAAGTACAACATACAACTCGATGTGAGATCACTTACAAAGGGAAAAAATCTTGCAAAATTTTCCTGCCGAATAGTACATTGTTTACATTATTTATACAGGGTATATTATCGATTTTGTAACATAGGGGAATAGCATGTAAAAACACAATTTCTCAAATATTGGCTCCCCTAATTATTTTAGAGGAAAAGTCAATATAGCAAAGTTGTAGACATTATTGAATACCGTTCAAAACACCTTCACTTTAACATCTGTGTTAAGTAGTTTCCAAGATATAAGTGATTTTCTGGTATAGGAAATTAACATTGTAAATCGGAAATTCACTAATAGCAATTACCGCGTTAGATTTAGACATCAGGTGTAAATGCAAGAATTATTTAGCACAGTTTCATGGGAAAAATCACTCATCAGAATGTTACAATTGCTACCGGTGTGGAAGAAATAGATAACATTTCTCAAAGGAATTTATTTTTATAAAATCGTATTAGCCATGACAATAGTTGTCAAATTAATCTCAAGAATCACTGATAGGTTATGTCATGCTTTTGTATTATAAATTTAAAAATATTATAAGAATGATACTAATATAAGAAAAAAACATTTTTTTTCAAACGTCAGAATATTGACAATTTTGTGACTTGATGAAAAACAGAGAAGTGTCGTTTTATTGATTAAACAGATAAAACTATCACCTGCTGTCACTTTATCTGCTTAAGCAGAAAATGCTGTCACTTTATATGCTTAAGCAGATAAAGCTGTCACTTTATGTGCTTAAGCAGATAAAATCAAAACCAGTAATCTTTAGTTTTTATTAATATTGATTACAAATTTGATTTTTTTTATTGTGCCAGTTAATCTCACCTGCAACTGCAGCGTTTGAAAAAAAAAATCGTATATGTTATTCGGCGCAAAAGTGCTTTGTGTGCTTCAGCTGGGAATGGCTGCCTCACTACCGTTCGGCAGTCAAACGCCCAGCTTCAGCACACAAAGTAACACTTTTGCGTTTAATAACATAATCTACTATTTAATCTTATTATGGGGTTACATCATTTATATTATTTAACAATTATAGTAATTTAACAAAATTAAACAACAAACAATAAAAAAATCAAAAACGAGAATCAATTATTATAAAATATGTTCATAATACAAAAGCATAACATAACCTCTATGTGATTTTTGAGATTAATCTGACAGTTATTGTCATGGCTAATAAGATTTTATAAAAATAGATTTCTTGGAGAATTCTCATGTATTTCTTCCACACCGGTAGCAATTGTAACATTCTGATGAGTGATTTTGCTCCATGAAACTCTGCTTAATAATTCTTGCATTTACACTTAAGGTCTAAATATAACGTGGCAATTGCTATTAGCGAATTTCCCATTTACAATGTTAATTTCCTATACCAGAAAATCACTTATATCTTGGAAACTATTTAACACAGATGATAAAGTGAAGGTGTTTTGAACAGTATTCAATAAGGTCTACAACTTTGCTACAGTAACTTTTTCTCCAAAATAACTAGGGGAGCCAATATTTGAGAAATTGTGTTTTTACATGCTAATTCCCTATGTTACAAAACCGATAATACACCCTGTATATTATTTGTGTCAAACGTAAGGAATGAATTCTTTACACGTAAAGGCGCATCACTGATTACAACATAAGAAATAACATGAACGTAACATAACGCAGCGTAGTTTCTGGGCGCGTGATCCACGAATTCTTGTGTGCGGACTTCTGCAGAAATAACTTAGATAAAATTAACTTATTCTATAGATGGCATGTGCTATTACATTTTTATTTTTGTTTTCATGTTGGTGACAACTAACAACAAAAACATTTTAATTTAAAATTTGATATCCTTGTTTGACTTTAGCAAATTTAGTAAAAGTTGTTACCTTCCGACAAACATAAAAATTCCTAGTTTATAAATTTAATATAAATAACGTCCTTGGCAACGCCAACAATTATAAATTAAAATTGATTTTTTCTACTCCTACCTGTAAATCACCCGTTTTCTTCACGCTTCGCGCAATGGAAATGTATGCAATTCCAGTACGGTGTACGGATATAATTTCATATCCGTACAGTGTACGGATATGAAAACAGCCAATCAAAGCAGTCCAATTTGATACTTCTTTATTTATAATTAATTTATTGACAACTCCTGTCATAAATATAGTAGTAAAAGTAAGTTAAATCAATGTTTCCTTCCTTCAATAACACTTAAAGCATTTGAAAATAACGTGGTTTGTGAAATTATAGCTTTAACAATAATACTTTTATAATTAAAAAGACATAAATATTAAATCATTTAAATAAGTACAACCTACTTTTATAATAAGTATAATAGACGGAGTTTTGACGGAGTTTGGTAGCTCAGTCTGTAGAAGATAGGTATAAATAAACTGAAGCTGACCAACGTAGGTTCAATTCCAGCTGGGAAAATAATTCTTTTTTATTTTTTTTATAAAACAAAATTTAAAATAATAATTTTTCTTCGAAAATGTTAATTTCTGCAAAGTTTTAACAATTCTCTTAAAAATTCTACAATGACAGGGATTTTACAAACCATATTTTAGCATGGATAAAAGCATAGGTTAATCCATATATTCGATTTCTCAAGGAGACATGCAATTTATTTTGTAATTGTTTTACTTAGTCGAAGAAAAAAGATACTGTACAACTTGGGTGGAATGCCTATATCGCCCTCGAACGATTGAGGCACTTCGCCTTCGGCGTCGTGCCTCAAACTTCGTTCTCGTGCGATATAGGCATCATATCCACCCTTGTTGCACAAACTACTATTCTACTTGTACATATTTTCGTGAAAACTAAAATCTTGTATGCACCACGGGCGTTACTGGATGATAATACTCATCGGGCGAATTCTGTCCCTTGGGCTCTTAAGGCCCTCCGGTTTGAACATCGCCACCCTATTGGCATTATCATCATTCTAACGCCATTGGTACATAAATAACTATTAAGAAAGTATGTGCATTCCCTTAAAAAAACGAATTGGTTCTCGTTACGTAATACTCTAAAATAATGTGAAATCACAAAAGAGAATTCATACCTAACCTTCGTATAGAAATCTTTTGGATTACTTAGAACTAGCAAACAGAACGGTTTACGCTTTATATTCTTATTGAAATTTTAGTTAATGTGCAAGTGAATTAGACTTAAGCTAATCTTGACACGTTTTAATTTTTCTTTAAATATGTACTCATAATAACCATTAATTATTATATAAATCGTACTTGCGTAGCACATCGTACATGTTAATGATTGTAATTATGCATCCATTTAGTTTAATTAGTGGTTAAAATGGTAACAGTTTTTCAGTAAATCTTTTTGTACATTTTGAATGGAAAAACAATGATGACGTATAAATACAAAAAACTTGTGGGGGTTTTATTTTAAATGAAAGACAAAAGCTGGGTGAGAAAATTTATCTCGGACGTTAAAGGTAAATATTTTATTTGTAAACAGACCTGTAAAAACACCAACGAACGTAAGAAAAACGATGCAGATATGTAAATAGGGGTTTCTAAATATTACAACATAGAGAACAGTGGCTGGATTTTTCACTGAAATACTAAATAAATGGGTACCATCAAAAAGAATTGAAAATAAAAAATGCATTCATTTCACTTGAGGGAAACTACAGAAAAGTTTTCAATATTATATAATTTTCTATACGGCGATATAGCAGGTAAAGGAAATTTTCTTTTTAAGTATAATTCTAAGATTGCTACTAGAATTAAGATTGGACAAATTTATAATTTGTCAAATTAATGTTCAAAAATGACCTCTATATTATATTGACGTCAGAATGCGCATTGCGTGCTATAAGAAAATAAAACTTAAACAGGGAAAGTTATTGTGTTTTTCTCCTTATCATAATAACTTATTCTTTTTAGATTTATCTTCCTTGGTAATACTTATTAGATTTTAGATTCGTTGTTTTTTCATTGCATGCGATGCTTAGATTCTTGTTCATTTTTCCTTTCTTCATAATCTCTTATGACATTATCAACACATGTACTACCAACTCACCACTATTTTTCAAAATTTTAAACATAAATAACACCTTCCATTATTAAAATTAAAACATACCCTCTCGGTGTTATAGAATTGAGGATGAAGTCATATAATTTAAAAATTGGTTTTGCTTCAAATTATAACTAACACATTCCAATCGAGAAAAGTCAAGAAAGGATAATGGTAGGTTATTGATGATTTCAAACGACTTTAGCAGAGTAAATTTATCTGACTTACTCGGTTGGAAAATAAAGCCTCCTCTATTCCACAAACCTTCAACATCTAAAATCCATTTATCTCAAAGCCTTTCTAATTTCATAAATACACATCTCATAAATACACAATACTGAATATACTATCATAGAAGTATATAGCTTTTGCTGAAAAAAAAAAATACAGTGTTACAATTTCGCTTTTAGAGATTAAATGCTAAGAAGCTCAAGTTGCATTGTATGCTTAAAAGCATGACTGTATTAAGTTTTATGTAGAGACTAGAGTTATAGAGTTAGGTATTTATAGAACACGAATGAGTTAGGTTAGTATAGTAAAATCAGCCAGACTGTAAGTATAATTTCTTTGTTGTGAAAATTGATGAAAATAGGATTTTTTGATCACAAATAAAATTACCATAGTTATTATTTTTTCATTCGTGAAGCTTTGTGTTTTTAATTTTTGCTTTTCAATGTGTTAATTTATTTAAAGGTCCCATCAATACATAACTTTTTCAGGATGGAAAGAAGAACGATTGCCTGAAAAATAATAAGAATATTTGGAAAATTATTTTTCTAATTACGTAAAGAAAATTAATTTGTGGTGGTTAATGATTAAACTTGCATATATTAATTTCATAGCAAGAAAATGATTTTCTACCTATATTCAGTAAAATGTAACAGTAATGAACAGTCAAATTATAAGATTACAAAACTATGGGAGGTTATAGACTTTTTGTACTTATATTTATACCAGAGTTACCTGTCATCGGGTATCCTCGTAAGTATCCATCTTCAGCAAAGCTTCTGCGAATAGCCTAGTTTCTACCTGATCCCGACGAATTTCCCTTGCTCAGGAGCGCATTTCCATAGCCGATAAGCTGCTCTGGACGGACTTGCACACCGTCACTACTTTCTTCCGTTCCAGGTAAAAGAGAGAACATGATTTGATACCACTGAACTTTTCCGTGGAAGCAATCTGCTCGACTTATGCACTTTCGACTTATTTCAATTTGATGGCATAAGCAAAATCATGCCTCAAACCTCTGTGGCTAAAGAGGGTCATAACTTTAGTTTTCGACATTGATTCTAACGTGGAATGAAGTTGTGTTAGAGGTCATTGGCTGATCTGGCTAGCAACACGATGTGGTAATATACGGCCGTAAGTTAGCTAAAATTAATTAAAGAGGCCCATACCCGCCCTAAATATTTAATTTAACTAAAGTGATAAACGTACCATATCTCAGTAACTAGCTGGGATATTTCACTTTTCAGTTGAATCATCCTCTTACAAACGCCACTATATCCGTCAGGTGCAGTTACAAAAAATAATCAGAAAACTATCGTCATAATGTATGATTTAGTATTTAGGGGTGATTAAAGTCATCTTGGATGGTTTCGTGTTATATGTAATAACTTAGATAAATGCAAATTCAAGAATATTTGCCTTAATTGTGTCTTTGATATACTATATCATCTTCTAAGTCAAGTATAGAAAAATATTTCTATTTGGTTTTCTTTTTGTATAGCATGTTATTTAGAACACATTCAAATAACTTCTCTAAATATTTGAACAAAAAATGTTACTAAGGCTGTTTGAAGAATATTCAAAGAAGAGCCCGTTTTTGAATTTCATTACCCCGTTTGAAAACTATTCTTAAAAATGTACGCAGTCATCTAGCAAAATTGATCATTTCATGAATGTTCTGTATGAACGTGGAATGCTTTAATACATACCCTCAAAATTTAGACTGAGGATGTGAATTTTGCACCCGAAGTTATTAATAAGAATCAGTTTTATAAAAAACTACATTATTGTAACGAAAAACCAATAAAAAAGTCATTCTCACTGGAAAAGATTGTATCAATTATAAATGAAATGTTAAAAAGCTAACCTAACCTAACCCAACCCAACCTAACGTAACCTAAAAAAAGAAAAAAATTAGGTTAGAACCTAACCTAACCTTTTTCTACAAAAACTCCCTTTGTTTCTTTGTATTTTTACTATAAATGAAGTCTAGAATCACTTTCGTATTACTTTAAATTTAATTATTGGTTTACTATTTTAGTTTCGTCTCTTTTTCCTATCTCTTTTTTTATTTCTGTCTCAAAATGCATGTATGCAAAGATGCATGTATCAACTTTCAGTTTTTCTGCGTTTGTAACCTTACTTCCACAATATTATCTTCGTTTAAATGTTGGTTCACTTTTCATCTTAAAGTTAGTTTGTGTTGTTGATCCCATTTTTTACATGTCAATATTGTATGGCTAGGACTATCTGTTGCATCGCAGTACCAGCATGCCTCTCTATCTCTCTGTTAGATTCAAACTTTTTAAATAATTATTAAAACATTCGTGGCTACTTAGGAACTGTGTCACATAATAATCAGTGTCTCAGAATTTTCTGTTAATCCATGCATCTAGGTTTTTAATCGATGAAGGATTTTGCCCATCGTTTCATCTAGATTCCCATGTACTTCTTTTCCACGTCCCTTTTTTCTTCCTTACCCTTCTCAAATATTTCTGCACGTTCTTTTATTAACAGGTCGATTGGCATCAATCCCACAATCACTTGCACTGCTTTAGTCGATACAGTTCTATATGCACAACATATTCTTAACCCTATTTTTTTGTACTAACGTTAGTTGTTTTAAACTTATAAACTTATATATAATAAGTTTTATAATATTATAGAATGGACAATTGCCCCGTAGATCTTTCGCTTTTTTGCTTTGACCCATTGATGTTGCCCATAATTCTTGCTAATACAGCTGTCGTTCTGCCTGTCCTTTCTGATACTCATTTAACATGGTAGCTCGTTCTCACGTTTCTTTCATATTGTACTCCTAGGTACTTTACTTAATTTTCCGAACATATTTCGGCATCATTGATCTTAAATTTGACATTTTTAAATTTCTTTCCTTCATATAGTATAACTACCTTAGTTTTTTGTACAGCTAGGTTCTTGTTTTTTATTCTAGAAACCAGTCTTCCTATGGCTTCTTTGATTTTTCTTTCTAATTCTTCTTTAGTCTTAGTTGTTGCTTCCTTGGCAGTGTTATCTGCATAGACAGTCATTTCAATTCCATTAGGCAATTTGAGTTTTAATGTGTCATCGAAATAGATATTTCACAGTAAGGGTCCTTACACGGATCCTTGCGGTACGCCGCAAGACATTTCTTTTCCTCCGATCAATATTACTCTATTCGAGAAATAATCTGATACGTTGTTGATTATATATGGGTTAGTTGCTTTTCTTTAAGTGCTTCTTCTATTTTTTTGTTTTCTTAATAATAATAATAGTCCCCTTTCGCAGGCCACGAAGGCCCATTGGGGTTGTTTAACCCCCTGACCTAACGTAACCTAACCATATTTACTTACATTTCATTGAACGTCAAAAATGATTTTACAAATCCATGGCACGTCCAAAATTATTAGAAATATAGTGTAATATTTATTTTAAAATTACATTAGGTGACAGCGTTTCATGAAATGTCTAGACAGTTCATGGAATGATCAATTTTGCTAGATGGCTGCGACATATTCACTGATTTTGGAGAATCTCAGCATAAGAATCACATCACATTTTTAAGAATAATTTCTAAATCAGGCATTAGAAAAAAGTGAAGTTAGGCAAAATGGATTCTCCTTTGAATAGCCTTAAGAAACCTATTAATATTTTTTGTTGAAATATTTAGGGAAGCTAATATCTGTATGGGTCCTAAATAATAGGCGGTTTCCAATGTTACGCGCGACAATGCAACAGTCGGTATGTCATACCCTGACCTATAGTCATAATGTGTTCTATTTGTGATACCTGAATTGACTAAGGCTACCAGTGGAGCTCTTTTCTAATGATTAGCTTGAATGACATTAAGGAAGCAGATTGCAGCTAGATGCTGCTTCCAAAATGCTGCTATTCTCTACAGTGATCGATCTTTCTCTTTTTCTGATCCATTTCTCTGCATCTTTGATAATGGATTGTATGTGCTACGCTGCAAATTCTTTGGCTGTATATTTACCCCTACCTGATGATCCAAGCGTTAAAATTCTAAAGATTACTCATTCCAGCTTCAATTATCTTTTGTCTAGTCTGTATCCAATCCGGTATTTTCATCAAAAAGCTTTCTATATGCTCATCTATTTGCTGTTAACGAGCTCCTAAACCATGTTCCGAAAGTATACGACTATGCTAGGGCTAGCCTCTAAATTAAACAACCGTTAATACTTTTTCAAAGTTGACTTTCGATAACAGTTTTTATATTCTGAATGATAACACTTTCCTATTAGCTTTAGAAGTTCAGTCAAACGGTAATCGAAAACAACGTCCTTAACTTAGAATCATGGCCTCTACTATTGTATTCATCGCTAATTAAAATTTGCATTTTCTGTATGCGATATACTACCACTCACGGTGGATTTTCATGATATGGTAGTTGCAATCATTAATGGAATTTTTTCCTTAGATGACAATCGTCGTTTTTAAAATACGGCACAGAATTCAAAATGAGTTTGAAAATCAGACCTCTGTCATCATGTAAGCTTGTATAGTCAGTAAGATACAAAAAACTTAACATTTGCAAATTGGCTCGGTGAGGGTGGTTAGAATATGTAAACTTTCTATAAAGCTCATGGGTCGATTAGGCATTGTGATGAAGGTTCCAGATTTGATTCTCAAAGATCTAAGGTGTTTTCTCTTGCTCGCACCTCCTTCACCGGATCCATTCGCAAAAGTTAAAGTTTTTGTGTCTTACTGACTAACCAACTCCACAAGACGACAGGGATCTGGGTTCTGAGCTCATTTTAGATTCGTGCCTTTCCATCTTTAGTAGGGTAAAAAAGGCAAAAACATATATAGTAGGGGTAGATGGCCGGTTCTGGCACCTCACCTCCTCACCTCGGGTAGGCAACCATGTATACATGCGAACATATGCGTTAATATATAGTTACTGTCTTCGAGGGGATGCGATTATTTACGATATAATGCATAACATTTTATATTAATTACATAAATCTAATTACCCTAATTAAATTTATTAAATTAGGTATTCTAATTAAAAACGCTTAACGTTATTATCAAAGATCGCAATTAAAAATAACAAAATCAAAGAATTTCGGGTAGGCAACCATATATACATATGGGCTAATATACAGTTATCATTGAAAATATGAAGGAGGGTTGAATTAAACGCTATAAATCAGGTCAGGGGCAAATATCTCTTAATACTCACCCTGCTTCTACGTTTATGAATCATTTTCATTCCTTTTCTTTATTATTAACATATTACTTTGGTTAACTCTCATTAAATTGGAATGTATGTGTAGGATAGAGATACTAAGATCCTTCTTAAATGATGTACAACATAGTACATTACAATACAATATGGTTTATTCAACTATTTTCACAATACACAGCATATACAATTTTAGATTTGGATAATTAATTACACAGTGTACAGATTTATATCATATAATTATACATATCACATATACAATTTATAGACTAATTACTTTCAAAAAATAATTACATAGCTAGAGGCTTTATATGCAGACTTATATAATATAGTTGTACATGTAAACTTAACTAGTTGCTAAAGTATGTTATTATCGTTAGAAACCCCATAATTTCCCCCAAGCTAAGGTATTTATACATATCACATATACAATTTATTATAGACTAATTACTTTAAAAGAATAATTACATAGGTAGAGGGTTTATATATAGACTTATATAATATAGTTGTACATGTAAACTTAACTAGTTTCTAAATTATCATAGTTAAAAATACAAGAAAGGGTTCTAGGGGAAAGAAATTCTAATCAATAGTTAGAAATCCTGTAATTTCCCCAAGCTAAGGTATCCCCGTTCCCGCCAGCAATAATGTATCGTTTATCATCTTTCCATGATAACGCTACTTTATTTTTTAATTCCGTATAAAGTTGGTGGTTGTATGATCGGAAAGATTGAACATGTTAATAAATATTTACATTGTATAATACAACCTTACTATAGTCTTCCAAGGTCAGTTCTTTTTTGATAACATCCTTCTGGATACCTTTAGCTATTTTGGTAAGCTTGCCCTCTACATCTACAGCATATGCTTTTGCCCCTGTTCCCAAAAATTCCCAGATAATTCTACCCGCATATTCGTCCTTCATCTTACCAATTACGGACTCATTCTTCGGAATTCCGAACTGATTATCCTCATTAAAGTTGGACGTATCATACTTATCCAAATATTTCTTCATATCCTCATAAAAATCATCTGTTTGTGTCAGCAGAATTAACGAATCAGTATCTGTGTACAGAAGCTGGACATTGTTCCCATATATTTTTTTAATGGTGTTATAATAAAAGTCATACATTATATGCTTAGCTAGATCTAGCACACAGAAACCAATATATATATCGGCTTATCGAAGTGAACTTGTAGTTTCTCCATATGATTGGCTACCAGATCCTCCGTAAAGATAGCACACTCTTTAAATTGCGGTTTTGAAATTAACTTCTCAGCTCCTAGTCTTCTACCTTTATTTTCTCAGTGTGTAACTAGTCGTATATCTGATCTATTTTCTGTATTTTCCATCGTTTTTCCGAAGACTGAATTATTTAATAGTTTATAAAACATTTTCCCGAACTCACTCTTATCAGAATTTCGCATATTTGTGTTTAGGTCAATATACCCTTTTAACCAAGGAGATTGTTTAAAAGATAAAACACGGTGGATCTTTGTAACTTTCAATCCTACTGCTATACACTGTTGTAAATTTCGGTAGTGAATTACATACATGCTCTTGTCAAATAAATTGGGAATTAGTTTTGACTGCTTCGAATTTTGCGGGATAATATTTTCCGGGCAGAATGGTAGCTGATCGTGATCATCGTGAAGTTCTTTCGGATAGTGCAAATCTACTTGTAAAATGTACTCAGTCTCAGATTTTTTCGGAACTTTTAAAACATCGAAATTTTCAACATTTTTATCTGTCAACCATGTAAACCCCGAATGAGGCAAATATTCAGACATCGCAGCACCATAGAGATTGGTAGCATCTAGGTAATTTATAAACGTTGTAGGTTTTGTTCTATCGTATGTAGGCATATATTTGTTATTAGCTTGAACACTTCTTTTACTGCATTGGCTCACACCGCCTCTAACACCTTTTTTAATAGAGTGAATCATGTCGATATCTGTTAATAATTCTAATTCTGCTCCTGTATATTTAAGCATTGCAGTCCAAGACAGACCCGGAGCTGTGAAGAAATTGGCCGGATCTAAATGATATACTTTTTGACATATACATCTGAAAGCTTCAAATACATCTGCTAACAGTAGCACATCACTTTTCAAAGATATATCTCTGAATAGTCACAAAGAGTTTTACATTGGAAAGTATCCCACACAACTGAAGCTCTATTATAATCCTCAACTGATACGTCTTCATTTCGCCCGTCATTCTGCCCGGAAAATATTATCCCGCAAAATTCGAAGCAGTCAAAACTAATTCCCAATTTATTTGACAAGAGCATGTATGTAATTCACTACCGAAATTTACAACAGTGTATAGCAGCAGGATTGAAAATTACAAAGATCCACCGTGTTTTATCTTTTAAACAATCTCCGTGGTTAAAAGGGTATATTGACCTAAACACAAATATGCGAAATGCTGATAAGAGTGAGTTCGGGAAAATGTTTTATAAACTATTAAATAATTTAGTCTTCGGAAAAACGATGGAAAATACAGAAAATAGATCAGATATACGACTAGTTACACACTGAGAAAATAAAGATAGAAGACTAGGAGCTGAGAAGTTAATTTCAAAACCGCAATTTAAAGAGTGTGCTATCTTTACGGAGGATCTGGTAGCCAATCATATGGAGAAACTACAAGTTCACTACGATAAGCCGATATATATTGGTTTCTGTGTGCTAGATCTAGCTAAGCATATAATGTATGACTTTTATTATAACACCATTAAAAAAATATATGGGAACAATGTCCAGCTTCTGTACACAGATACCGATTCGTTAATTCTGCTGACACAAACAGATGATTTTTATGAGGATATGAAGAAATGTTTGGATAAGTATGATACGTCCAACTTTAATGAGGATAATCAGTTCGGAATTCCGAAGAATGAGTCCGTAATTGGTAAGATGAAGGACGAATATGCGGGTAGAATTCTCTGGGAATTTCTGGGAACAGGGGCAAAAGCATATGCTGTAGATGTAGAGGGCAAGCTTACCAAAACAGCTAAAGGTATCCAGAAGGATGTTATCAAAAAAGAACTGACTTTGGAAGACTATAGGAAGGTTGTATTATACAATGTAAATATTTATAAGCATGTTCAATCTTTCCGATCATACAACCACCAACTTTATACGGAATTAAAAAATAAAGTAGCGTTATCATGGAAAGATGATAAACGATACATTATTGCTGGCGGGAACGGGGATGCCTTAGCTTGGGGAAATTACAAGATTTCTAACTATTGATTAGAATTTCTTTCCCCTAGAACCCTTTCTTGTATTTTTAACTATGATAATTTAGAAACTAGTTAAGTTTACATGTACAACTATATTATATAAGTCTATATATAAACCCTCTACCTATGTAATTATTCTTTTAAAGTAATTAGTCTATAATAAATTGTAATGTATAAATACCTTAGCTTGGGGGAAATTATGGGGTTTCTAATGATAATTACATACTTTAGCAACTAGTTAAGTTTACATGTACAACTATATTATATAAGTCTGCATATAAAGCCTCTAGCTATGTAATTATTTTTTGAAAGTAATTAGTCTATAATAAATTGTATATGTGATATGTATAAATACCTTAGCTTGGGGGAAATTATGGGGTTTCTAATGATAATAACATACTTTAGCAACTAGTTAAGTTTACATGTACAACTATATTATATAAGTCTGCATATAAAGCCTCTAGCTATGTAATTATTTTTTGAAAGTAATTAGTCTATAAATTGTATATGTGATATGTATAATTATATGATATAAATCTGTACACTGTGTAATTAATTATCCAAATCTAAAATTGTATATGCTGTGTATTGTGAAAATAGTTGAATAAACCATATTGTATTGTAATGTACTATGTTGTACATCATTTAAGAAGGATCTTAGTATCTCTATCCTACACATACATTCCAATTTAATGAGAGTTAATCAAAAGTAATATGTTAATAATAAAGAAAAGGAACGAAAATGATTCATAAACGTAGAAGCAGGGTGAGTATTAAGAGATATTTGCCCCTGACCTGATTTATAGCGTTTAATTCAACCCTCCTTCATATTTTCAATGATAGCTGTATATTAGCCCATATGTATATATGGTTGCCTACCCGAAATTCTTTGATTTTGTTATTTTTAATTGCGATCTTTGATAATAACGTTAAGCGTTTTTAATTAGAATACCTAATTTAATAAATTTAATTAGGGTAATTAGATTTATGTAATTAATATAAAATGTTATGCATTATATCGTAAATAATGGCATCCCCTCGAAGACAGTAACTATATATTAACGCATATGTTCGCATGTATACATGGTTGCCTACCCGAGGTGAGGAGGTGAGGTGCCAGAACCGGCCATCTACCCCTACTATATATCAAAACATTTGAACTATCATTAATGTTTAGTTTACTGCGACCTCACGATAGGTGGTTTCATACTGAAATGCAAACAAATTGTTATCACCACAAAATAATTTAAGCTACGTTGATTAACTCTTCGCAATTGAATTGTAAGTAAATTAACTGCTACTGTAAAAATTAGAAGAAACATCATCAGAAACATTAAGCCATCACATAAACATTGAAGATGATGTAAAACCAGCACTACTAAAATTAGTTAGTTATCGTTCATTAAAAGTTTATTTTATTTAAAATTTATTAGTTTCCTTTTTCGTTTACCACATATAAAGTGTTATAAACCAAATCAAAAGGATGTATAAAATTTTAAAAAATAGACAGTCTGCTGGTTTTACTTTTAGCGTAGAAGCACCAAGTGATGCGTTAAATTTAATATAAGGTCCTATCTTAAAATTGAGACACAACCAATTCTTTATAGAAACACCACTATGGCTGCTCCTTCAGATTTCCCCGATAAAAAACGAGCGGGATTTAGTCGTCCTATTTCTCCTCACATTTCGAGACATAACCGCCCTCAAACAGCCTATCGAAACCGATGATGCAAAGGGAGGTTAGTAGATAAAAAAACGTTAAAAACAAACTTAAAATATACAAGCACGAGCTAGAAAGTAACTAGAAAACAAACGTTGATAATTGTTTTTCAGGATTATCAAAATTCGCAAAGCTGGCACGTTCGGTAACGAGAAGTCGATCTGTTCTCGTTTCCCAATTTTCATCCCACATGCCCAATTTAAAAGATACAACGAAGCAATCGCATCTGGCACAAGTCAGTAATTTAAAACTCATGCAAATTGGAAATTCTTACTAATATACTGTCTCTTTTTGCATGCTGCTCTAATGGGAATTTGTTTCGTAATTTTTTGTTTCATTTCTTTTATTAATTATCGTTGTTTATGTATGATTAAATTAAACAAAGATGATGAGTTTAAGCGCAGATATCATGCCGCAATATCGACAAGAAGCACCGAAAACACCACCACATATATTGCTACATTACTGCGCCTTCAAAGCCATCTGGGATTGGATTATTTTATGTTTAACCTTTTACACCGCCATCATGGTTCCTTACAACGTAGCCTTCAAGAACAAAACCTCGGAGGACGTGTCGTTGCTGGTTGTCGATTCCATAGTTGATGTGATATTTTTTATAGATATTGTTTTAAATTTTCACACCACCTTCGTCGGCCCAGGAGGTGAAGTAGTTTCGGATCCTAAAATTATAAGAATGAACTATTTAAGAAGCTGGTTCGTCATCGATTTGCTAAGCTGCTTGCCGTACGACGTATTCAATGCCTTTGATCACGACGAAGACGTAAGTTTAACCATTGTTTGTTTCTCGTAGTCATAAATTACTATATTCCAGTTCAGGTGGCATAAATATATTTCCTTGTTCCTCAGAAAACTAGTTGAACTTGAAGGGAATTATGCCGCCTGGAATTTGGAATATTTAGAACGTGGTAGCTCGATGTCAAATGTTTTGATATACATCTTGAAGGAAATTCTTGAACGATAGAATTTTGCTGTATTATAGCAAAATTTTATGCTATTTAGCTAACAGATAATAATAACTCATTTTTAATACAAGACAGTTTTTGCTAAATAAAGAACACTGTATCGTTCAAAAGTTTTCTGAGGTTAGAATTATTCACGTAATTATTTATTTATTATTAATGACTTATAAGCAGTTTCTGTTATGTCAATAAGTAAATACTTTCGGAGTTGAAAGTTAAGAATAAATATTTAAATCTTTAACAAATCTAGTAAGCATCCGTGTAGAACAAAAAGCTCACCACTGAAAATAAAACATATGAAAGAATATAACTGTTCATTTTCCAGCGAATAAAAGACAAAGAAATTCGGACAAAAGACTGTAAACAAGATTGGGTACTTTTAGTTAGGCCACGGCAGTTCTTAACCTTCTATATTTGGCACCCAACGTCTTATATCAATTTTAAGCGCGCTCCCCTTCTAATGATTTTTTTGTCTTGTAAATATCCTGACAAACTTTAAATCATTACAGCTACCCTCAATTACTAGATTTCTAGTTATATCAGTTACACCCTGTATAAGGTGTCCCGTTTAAAAAATTAAAGTTGCAATCAATGCAAGAAAATGATAAATGTATTTTTATCATTTCATTCAATCTAAAATGCCGGTAAAATCAAACAAATGAATTAGGTACTTAGTAAACTGTTAAATCAATTATTTAGTATTAAATTATTTAGCAGGTATTAAAAGGTACACTAAAGAAGAAAAGGTGCAAATGTGTCTGTGATACCAAAACCACAATAGCTTACAAACGGCTTGTGATTTATTTGCAGCTAAATTTCCAATCTCACATCCTTCTACAATTTTGCGGACATTTAATAAATTAAACAATGAAGGGTGTATTGCTGGTCACTCAAATCGTAAGCGAGCAAGAACTGTATTAACAGAGGAGATGAGACTGAATATTTTAGTTTACACCTATGTGAAACCTTTTAGTTCATTAAGTTACGTTGCTTCAATTTTTGAAATCTTAGCCTGCAGTGCTCGAAATGCTCAAGAGTTACAACTACAAAATTATCAGCAATTATTTAAAATTTACAAAATTAATAGGACAGAGTTTTGCAAAAAATATTTTTATTAAATACAGATGAACTGTTATTACACAAGATTTGTTTCACCGATGAAGCTACCTTTTCTCTAAATATAAAAGTAAATTCATTAAATTACAGGTACACTTTATAATTCTACAGTTCAACTAACTTCAGCGTAACCTATTATGACTTATTACAGATATTGCGCACAAAGTAATTTACACATACAAAATTGGACTCATACACAGTATAGGGAGAATGTAAATCTCTGCTTGGGTA
The DNA here is from genome assembly GCA_929113105.1 of Agrypnus murinus. Taxonomy (NCBI): domain Eukaryota; kingdom Metazoa; phylum Arthropoda; class Insecta; order Coleoptera; family Elateridae; genus Agrypnus; species Agrypnus murinus. Next base: position 133,632,354 of record OV816029.1, on the reverse strand, counting down.
TAATCAATAATACACTAATTGGTCCATTTTTCATTAATGGCACTTTAAACTCCCATTCTAATTTAAATATTCTCCGTAATTCAATAGTTCCTCAAATCCAGCAACTTTCCATTGAATATGACTGGTACCAACGCCTAGTTCTCCATCTCACTCGACGGTGGAAGCCAGAAACTTCTTAATGGAAATTTCCCTAAGCAATGGGCCAATTGTCTGGTCAGCCAGGTCCCCTGATTAGCTCCAAATGATTTTTTCATTTGGGGTTACCTCAAATCAAAAGTTTATACCCATACGCCCATACAAAACACAAACGAATTAAAAGAAAGAGTTGTTGCAGAATGTGATAAGCTCAAACAGACTTCCATCAAGATTTCTAATGCAGTTCAGGATTTTTATCATAGACTAGGTTACTGTTTGGATCAAGAGGGTGAGCATTTTGAAAAATATCTGAAATAAAGTTTACAATAAATGTTACTTTAATTTACTTTTGTATTTCTAAGAAACTCGGTGTTAATTATTAGCTTAATGAATGTCAAATGGAAAAAGTCAAACGGCTAGCACCTTATAAGCGTTTATGTATTGTTGGTTGCATAAACATACAATCAATGCAATGGTTTGATATGATTATTTTAAAATGCAATATGGAGCATATTGCATCTTAATTTAATAGCACTGTATGTGCCTTATTGTATGGCTGCAGTGAATGGCATGCAATTAATAATAAAAAAAAATTTCCAAACTATGGCAGATAGCTAAATTGAACAAGAGACACAGAACAGAAAAACAGTTAGAAATTAGAATGTCTCTCTGTTAAAAAAAGTTTGAAAGGTATTGATCAAACTATTAAAAATATGTGAGTTCTTTTGCATGTGGATGATCAAATTTTGACCACTTCCGTAACACCCACTATTAAAAAAGTATTTGCCAAAAAACTCTTTTTTCAGTATACTCACATCCCAAATTTCATCCCATCACTGAAAACAATCTTTTGTTATTTAGAAAAAAGAGATTTTTTTAAGATCTTTGACGTTCAATAGCGCCTTAATGAAAAGCACTTTTGGGTAGAAGCAAGTTTGGTTCAATCGTTTTATTTTGGTCTCAGGAATATGTGATAGCGTCTTGTACAGACTTTTTAGAGACACCCTGTATATATGAATGATGCATAGTTTCCATTAAAAATTAAAAATACTTTAGAATAAAATCAACTGTTCAATTAAAACGGAGATTAGTAAGAAAGTAAAACAAACCTTTAATAGTTCAGGTTGCTTTCGAAGAGGCTCTTTGGCAGTCATAAATGAATACAAAGGATTCTATCTTGTTTCATAGCATGCATACATACATGGTAAATTTTGCAAACCATCATAAGCAACAAAGACATCTAAACACGATAAAATAAATAACAGTTCAAATCATGAAGGTAAGCTCGCTGCCACTAATTCTGTGTTTCTAAATCAATTTCTTGAACCATCGGATCATCTTCAACAGTATTGTTGAGAAGAGTTATTGTATGCCAAGCAAAGGACTTATTGCAAGTTAACTTTCCAAACAGGGTTTTTGCTTTTTAATCAATGTGTTTCTAGATAGTCTTGCTAGTTCGCAGGTTACTTGATATTGTATGACTAACTGTTCTATCGAATGAATTTCATCGCTCTACTAAGATGCAAGAAAACGCAACTTTTCAAACGCATGAATTCACTCTAACAGTAACTTATAGCCTATCGCCTTATAAATTTTATAATAGGCCGTATTTGATACTTTGGTAGTATTGATTCGGCTTTGTATGAACGTTCGGGTGTTCCTTCCCGTCTGTTAGACATGAATTGAGATACGCTCAATTAGCGCGCGTTGCCTAAGGCAAGCTACCAGTAACTCACTGGTGGGAGCGAGGTTACTATACATCCTCTACTAGCTTTCCAGGTTAGTACCGGAGCGGTAAACGTGCTCACCCGTCGGCACCCTCTCGTATAAGATGGCACCTCGTCCAGCTTCGGATTTTCCCCCGACTCTCAAAGTTGGGACCACTACCCGATCGAATCCAATCTCAGTTGTGGCTGGAGTTGGTTTTTAATGGTTTTGCCACCCCGATCTACCAGATTATAGGCTTGGTGTGCCCTCAACAGCGCTTCGTTTTCAAGTCTACACGTTATAGACCACCAGTGTGTAGCCTTACGGGTGAAGTTGTCTTGGGAATGAGAGGCTATGTACCCTTTTCGCATCATTCCTTTATACAGTACAGTTCTACAGGTACAGGTTCTAGAGCCTCTTCGGATCATAGGACCAGGACTAGTCACAAGTCATAGAATGAGCCGAATGGCATCTTGAGCTCTGCAGCTGGTGGCATGCCGTTTACCACTTGTCCAGATTTACCCTTCTGGATTCGGGATAAACCTCACTTCAATTCTCCTCCTTAAGATTATAACAAGCAGGGGGTCCTGACGGTGACCATAGATGTCCTTGTCCCAGGTAAGAATCAAATCCACCTACACCAGTACTCATGTTAGCAGCGGGTTTTCTCTGCAACATGTATGAGTAAACGTCGAGAACACTTGCGTGTTTTTATCCCACACATTTGATCCTAGAAGGCCTAGGCAGGGGACCTAGAAGCCTTTTTTACTAAATAACCGTTACCCAGACAAACCTGGGATAGGAGAGATCAGACCAGTTTCAAGGGCTGACACCGTCTGGTCTGCTACGCCAACCCTAGGTTACTTGATATCCATGACCACAAGCAACTTTTCCATTGGTAATATATTTGTTATTTAGAATATTTAGATCAATTTTTTAACCAATGCGTAAAATTGGCCAACATGTTTTTATAAGCGAAAAAATTAAATACTTTCCTTGGCTAGATGAAACATTGCCTAGCACGTTTACTTCGTAATTCGAGGTTTGTAGGTTTGATCTTCAGTCAGAGTTGGTATGGAATAAAAAATTAAAACGTGCGTGTTTCGCAGATAAAGAAGTACAACAACAAAGTCCAATCAATGTTTGCGATGTTAGGCGCTCAGATTCGGGTAAATCCTAGTAGGCTCAGTTATATGATGAAAAGAATCCACGAGGTAAGTGTGTAAGACAGTCATGTGGAAACAGTGATGCTACTCCTATTCTTCCCTAAATTCCATAGATGCTTGCCATCTATGGTTGTTTCCATGGTTTCCAAGAAACAACGTCAACTATTAAGTTAATACTGTTCCTCCACTTGAATATCCATCTCCTCTGCCAGTCGCAGATTCCCGACAATTCATTAATAAAGAATTTTGAAATGCGTCCACGTTGACGGCCGGTCATGAGTGGTACTCCTGAGATTCTTAAGTCCAACTGCAAATCTGAAGAGGCGATCTATAAAAGGAAATTCATATTTCCTATTAACAGCTTTGTCTATTTTAAGTCTTAATTGCCTTAGAACTAAAGTATAACAAAGGTTTACAGATAGTCTAGTTTGGATGCTGACACGTTGATTCAAGCATAAGCATGTCAGAACGCTTTAGGTGTGTTAGCTCGAGAACTAAAAAATTTAAAAAATACTTCATAGTTTTAATCCTCCAATTCTATGTAATCATTTCTTAGGTCTCGGGATTTTGGAAATTCCAATATAAGGTTTCACAGTTCGAATGTTTTAAAGCAATCGGTGATGGATTTACTTCCGTTGTTTCAAACTGGCCAATTGACTAAGTTATCTTGTCAGTGGTATCTCTAGTACTTACTAGAGATTTACAGTTTTGGGAAAAAAATTCAAATTTTATTCGTTATGGGGAAAAAATGACATTCCTTTATAAGAAACTTCTAGAACCTTAAAGATTATACAAATACATAGCTTGCATTTATTGGGCAGTATTGCCAACTGTTCTACAGTTTCATAACTATTCTTGCCAGTACATCAAAATACTTTAAATAAAAAAAAGAAACTGTTATAGAAAAAAATAAATAAGTGAGGTTATGTTGTATTAACAAACTCCGATGACAACGCCATCTGACTACCGCTATCACACAATAGTTTGGTGATCTTCAGGATAACGTCGGCCGGTCTATTTAGTGACCAGGTGATTATATTATTAAGTTACTTTAATTCTCAAGCTACTAATTATTACTTGCTTAAATACTGCTGATTTACAGTCATATACGATTTTTCGCAAAAGTGATTTTTACGCCTGAAAATAACACATAATTTCTTGTAACGGAAACTAATGTACAATAATTGTACAGTCTTAATAAACTTATTATTCTTATCACTTGATTACTTGCTAGGGAGACTCCGTCAAAATATGACCCCCGTCTTAGTCCTTTTCCGGCTTACTCCCCAACCTATCTCTTCCACAGAATTACCTCCCCTTTCCCGACTTACACTCCTCCCGACTTATCTCCCACTCCGACTTAGCCCCTCCGGCTAACTCCACCCCCGACTTACCCACCCATTCTTACCATATAATTCTATATTGAATACATGTAGCATATTCTTAATACATCAGCTTTCTAAACTTTGAGTGATAATTTAATATTAATGTTTATTAAATAAACGCAATCGAATAAAAACAATTGAAAATACTAAGCTTGCCATTTTCAGAAGAACTTTTGAACGCGTTATTTAACAAACTCCCTCGACTCATCCTCCCAACCCCGACTGACCCTTCCTTTCTATCTTAGTTACCTTCGTCTTACTCCTTTTTCCGGCTTATCTCTTCCACATAATTACCTTCCCTCTCCCGACTTATCGCCCTCTCTGACTTACCCCCTCCTCCTAACTTTCTCTCGGACTCCTTCCTCGACTGATTCACCCTATCTTACCATAAGAATTCCATTGAATTCATATATCATATTCTTAATATAGCAAATCTTTAGACTTTGTCGGTCATCTGCAGGCAAAATTAAATAATTCCGAAAAAACTGACACTCGGAGACAAACAAAGATATCGAATTTCGTGAATATGCTCCACATACTAACTGTTGATAGCATAGTAAGTAGGTATAGGGAGGATATCTAGTTCTAAAACACGAAGCAAACGCTGTAAGTGAATAATCTAAAGCATAGATCACAAATAATGTTTTTAAATTAAAAATATAAATAATTAAAAGAATCACAATACTAAAACTCACACTACAAAAAGGAACGATTTTAAAAATATAGAAATTAAATGAAAATAAATATTAAATAAAAATAAAAATTAGTATTCACTAATCTACGGAGTCAACACTTAATAACTTAACTAATATAAAAAAGAATAAAGCAAATCGATCATTTAGAACTCGTAGACGAAGTGGAACAAAAATGAGCCGTTTTTAAATACTTATATATATATATATATATATATATATATATATATATATATATATATATATATATATATATATATATATATTAGTAAATAATAATTGACCTATACAATAAAGTTCAATATGGCCGGTGTATTCACTATCGAGGTACATAGGATTTTCGTAATTTAAAACAGTGTTGATGGGAACACGATAAGTTTTATCGCCAATAATGAAATCTTTATAATAATCGCTTCAGTCATTTACAATTTGCAAACGTATCTCACGATGATTTCTTTACCCAAACAATAAATGAAACAGCTATAAATCAGCAATTTCCATCAGGACAGCTCCTAATATTTATATAATTTGTGTGATTTCCATGGTTTTCAACTATGCAAACTTTTATAATCGCGAATAGTTCCAAAAGTTACCAACGCTAGTGACTGAGAGGGCTGCAAGTAGATGGTCGTTTGCTGGCGTATCCAAATAAAAGTTTTAGATTTATTTATTTAAAAATATACAACTTAAAGAAATATAGATATTAAGCAGTGTTGACTAATATATACAACGAAAGCTTCAATATAAAAAAATCACTTAAATCGGCTTAACGAACTGGAACAAAAATGAGCCTTGTGTTTTAAATATATAGATTTTCGAATTAAAGTTTAATTTAGAAAGTGAATAGTCTTATTCGTTTTAGTTAAATTATATCACTGTAGTGGGGTGTTATGCATGGGTGTTAAATCAATGTAGGTTATAGGAATCTACTAATGCACTCTAATTCGGCAGTTTTACATTAATTCATTTAATGATCACATCATTCCTTCAAGTATTCAAATATGACTTTAATTCTAAACTTTTTCAAAATTCAATTTTTTTAAAAGGTGTCTCATCCAATTATACTTAGCTATGTTCCTACATAGAAAGTCCAACATCTCCAAAAGAACAAAAACACAAAAGAAAATTTTATCTTCTATGGTGGATTAAAAGGAAGGAAGAGATTTGTGTCAGCTGCTTATGTCAGAAGACAGAGAGATACACTAATATGGATTTTTCCATTACATTATGATCATAAAAACTTTGAAGTTAACCATTCCAAGTTTGTGGAAGTAAACAAAAGTTCAACAGCTCAAAATTGGCACAATGGTTATCCTTTATGATAAAAACTTGAATAAAACACAAAAGTGTGTCGTTATGCAGATATTTTTAGATTATAAAAAAATTGCCAGACATTTTTGTATTTAAAAGATTGTTGTTTCATACAATTTTTATGATGTTATTTTGCACAGTCAAATATAAATGTAAGCTTTTAATAACTACGCAATTTGAAAGTAACTCAATTTTACATCCAATAAAGACAGAAAAAAAGAAACCTCTGACTGAAATGCAAAATCTCAAGCTGTCTCATTTTTAGAAAGACACTCAGGAAAGTTTAATTTCCGGTTTGATGTGCACATACAGGAATTTAAATTAATGTTAATCAATTCTCTTTTTTGTATTTTTCTACTTCTTTTTAAATGTTTCATCTTGCTGAACGGCACAGAATCATAAAAAATGCAAAGCCTTGCTCAATTTAATTTTGCGGAGTAGCTACTGACAGTTTTTCCTTATGACTTCCAACTACCTAAAAGATTTAACACCTGTTTTGAGAGGAAAATCTTTTTTCCTTATTATTCGGATGTTATTTTAGATTTTTATCTTTTTTATACAAACAGTTTTTAATTAAATTTTCTAGATTAAAATCTCATATAATTACTAATTATATATATATAATACACGTTTACTTTTATTATCTAAATGAGAGGGTTAATTGCAGCATTTATAACAAAATCCGCAATAATAGTTTGTCAAAATTAATCTTGATTTAGAGTGGTACCGTCCCAAATGATAATTAGGTATACATACATAAATGTGTTGAGTGGTAAGGCTTCGTTAATTATTATTATTATGTCTCTTATAATGTTTAAATGTTCATTTTAACCAGTAATAGAAAATACCCTACCGCCTAATAACAGAAAGAGAAAACCTACAATAATTGCATTCTTAAAGTTCCTCTAAAACCCTTGTTTAGGTTTATTGCCAAACGCGTTTTGCATACTAATAACTAACAAATTTAACCAACTAAAAGTAAAACAAAAAAAAAATCAAGTGTAAAAATGTTAGTACTTTAGTGTAAAAAATCTGTAAATATTCCATATATTTTATATATGGCAACGGTTATTAAACTTGAATGGAATAATATAACAATAGGAATTGGAAATGGGGTTAAATAAATTATATTATGAGGTTTCCTTTCGTGTAATCCCGAAGACTTTCGAGTTACTCATGTTTTATTACTGAATTCGTTTTATTTTTCAAATTTAATAAATGTCGTTTCTTCGGCGATGTTGAATTTGAACTGAACCAATAATGTTTAACAATTTAAATTCAATCATTTAATTTAAATACTAATACTAATGCTAATATTTACTGCCGTTTATTTATGTTATAATTTGTGACGACACTGATTCATAATTATTAGCTTTTTATATCCATCATAGCTAATTTTTCTGCATTGGTTATACAGGGTGGTTAACATTTCGAAGCACACTGTTTGAATTTTGAAAACCGAAAGAGATACGAAGTCTGTTAACTTAGACAAAACTTCCACAATTACAAGGCCGTCGCAGAACCACTTCCAATATTTCGAAAAAATTCATAGGTCACTAGATATAACGCGTATTCCGCAGTTACGTACCGTGACACGTTCCAACGCATTGTTTGCTCTTAATAAAAATACATTTGGTTTTTTTTATATCTGATGTTATTTACAAGCAGATCTAGCTAAAACATGCGTTTTAGTGTGACAAATACTATGTAATTTTGCAATAGTTCTGCGAACTATTCATATAAGACTTACACGTTGATTATTTATACAATATTAGAGAAACACCAAAATTAATGTCATACTTACGGTTTTGTTTTAAGGTGTCCTTAATTATCAACTTAGATCTTGAAGGCGTTACGCATAATGTCACATGCGTTACGTACTGTGATATGCCAAAAATTGCATATTTCATTCAATATTATTATCGAAGTTCAGATACAATTTCTTTTAATTTAATTGATTTTTATTTGTCTAACAATTTTTTTATTATTCAATAACAATGAACTGCAATGTAAAACTAAAGTCACAGACATTATTGTCTTAAACCACCTCCGTAATTACTTGCAGTGAAGGACAGTTTTCATACTACTGCATACATTTTTACATAAAAGTCTAACAAACAAGCCATTATCACCGTAATTAGGCTGCGGCAATTGCAATTCGTGTTATAACATGAATTTGATCTGCTAAGAAGTGCATTGGTTTAAGTCATTTAAGCTGCTCCTAATATAATAATAGCCAGTTCCGATGTCCGATGTCCACCGAGGAATATCTCGAAAACTAGAAGACTTAGGAAGCTAAAAACACGAGCGGGTAGCAGGGGGGGACATTTCTTAAAAAATCATTATGGCTATATATCTCTTGAATGGCGTAAGCTACAAACTTCAAATTTTCGCAGATTATACTTGAAGCAATTCTGAAGATGAAAAAATACAAAAATTACCGGCATTTCATCCAGGGGAGTAAGGCAGCATTCCAGAGCGAGAAGAGTTTTCCGCAAAAATAACTATTATAAAAAATTTTGATTATGAGTAATCTGTAAGAGATACGTATAAGCCACCCCGGACTTTTTTGTAGATTTTTCTTGAGAGATACAATTCGTTCGCTTATCGTTTGCCTTTATCTGTTACCATTTTCGCAGCGTAATGCGTTTTGTCTCCGTTAGAGCCAATTTTCTTAATTATGTATTTCATACTTTGCTCATTACTGACAACTGAACAATGACTCAGTCCACAAAACTTTTAAAAAATTACTTATTTGACCTAAAGGTGATAATGCTTGTAATATATCATTGCATTTGTAGTTTTTTTCACTATCTGATGAAGTAAAGATCCAATATGACATGACAATCAAAATGTTAAGTTATGTCTATGTGCAAAATTTCATACTATTGAAATTAATAGTCCCCGAGGTATAAAAAATAAGATAATGACAAGTTTTCGTTTTTTGCTTATATCGAGTGACCTATGATTTTTTTTCAAAATATTGGAAGTGGTTCCGAGACGGCCTTGTAGTTGCGCAACTTTTGTCAATTTTAATCATCTCTTACGGTTTTCGAAATCTCCATAGTGTGTAACGATGTTAACCACCCTGGTATATTGCATATTGTAACTTTCTTTTTTAATGCTGTTTTAACTGTTTATTAACAACAGAAATATTAACACAGATTTAATCTGAACTAATTACAAACACAAATTACTATTAACGAACCTAAACTAAATTATTTACAAGCTATTTATTTATTTAACTACAGTATTTATTTCGAACAATTACTAGTTGCGCCTATTTAATTATCTGTCAAACTGTCCCCCTTCTTGCGCGGTGGCGTTTGTATATGTATACGTCCATCGCTCCGGAACATTCCGCCGCCAGTCTCGAATACTGTAGAAGGCTTTCGATGCGCTGGGAACTTTCTCGTAGTTCGCCGGCAGTCTATATGTGGGAGTCTCATTACAGTGCCCCCGTTCAAACCTGTTCTGTCCCAGAACAGGTTTTATGCTCTGGTTCCTGTAGAAAGCGTCGTGACGATACCTACAGTTTTCACCTAGACTACATGTTCCATTACGGTAAAATAACAGTCTACACTCTTCGTTGGCCTTGACTCGAGCTGTTGGTCAAAGCTGTCCAAATTTGTTTCTAAACACTACTGCGATCCCTCTTGCCATGCGGAGGTCCTCGGAGACACAGTGGGCAATGAAATAATCAACAGAGACCCAGAACAGATCTTGTTGCATTTCGATCGTGACTCCGAATCGCGCTTTTCTGATCACGGAAAACGCAACCATACATTCTCCAAAGGTTGGCTGATCATCTTCATGCCTTACTCTATTGACAGCCCCTTCAGCATCATCTTCCCGATTCGAGACTGCGTCATTATATCCCTCATAGGGCGCTAGTCGATTGGAGTGTACCGCCTTTGGTTTCCCTCTTGTCAATTTCTGGATGCAATAGATCAAATCATTTATTCGATTCTTTACCTGGTGTGGGCCCTTCTAATTTCGCTGTAACTTTGGCGAGTAGATACGACGGTTCGGTCGTGAATATCCTCTAACTTCTTCTTTAAGTTGACGACAAAATCATTTCGGGATACCTTCTGCTCCACAGGTGGTCATCCAATTTCCAGATTACACGGTAAACGTGGTTCGCGTCCAAACATCACAGACGCTAGTGACTATCTAGTTGTTTCGTGGACCGATGCACGATACGCCATCAAGAACAGATGCAGATATTGGTCCACGTCTCGTTGATGATCGGAGACGACCTTGAACAAATATTTGCCCATTGTACCATTCCATCAGACTGCGGATGATACGATGTGGTCGGAGTCTTGCGGATGCCCAACAATCAACAGACTTCTCCAAAGAGTATAGACTCAGAATTATGGCCTTGGTCCGAGTGCAACTCTAGGGGCACTCCGAAACGACTGAAGAACTCCTTGACTAGTACGTCAGCAACAGTCGCGGCTTCCTGGTTTGGTAGTGCATATGCTTCTGACAATTTGATAAAATAGTATTCCCATCGTCGGTCTCGGGAAATGGCCCGACAATGTCTATAGCTATTCTATCCAGAGGGCTACCCACATTGTATTGCCTAATAGGTGCTCTTCGTTTCCCCAAGGGTCCGTTACCAGTGACAGATAGTTCCGAATTTCTGCGCTTTTTTACCTCATTATTTAAAATGAACCCCCTACCCCTTGTTTATCATACTGTGTTCAAATCCAATTGATAAGCATTTTACAACTTTTTTAGCTGAAGTCTGGTGGCTTTTATTTTTTGAACCTGGCAACACTGCTTAGATAACTTCATTTTCGTGATAGAGGCTAAAATGTAGCTTGAATAATCATATTTGGACGCGCCAACAAAGATAGATGGCGATAATGCAGTTTTTAGCGGTTGTTTTTGATGTGTTGTATTTTAATAGTGATCGTAATTTTGACAGGTTTAATTTAATATTTGTGTTAATATTTATGATAATTTTAAGTAGAATATTTAGATTTTATAATTTTTAAAATGTCAGTAAAATGAAATTTTCATTCATGATTCATCTCAATTATACGTTTATTGTACTGGTGATTATACATATTGCAACAGAGCTACCGCATAATTTCTTAAAATAAATAAACTTGCCGCGAGAGTGCAGATCAACCTTTGGCGCGTCCTAATTGTCACCTTTTCAATGCCCCTGCAGATAATCACAAGCTGGTTTAGGAACCTTTTGGAGAAGGCTTCCAGTTAATCACGTGTTTCCTACACGTGATTAAATTCAAAATACTAAGAACTGCAAGACCATTTTTAATGCATTATAGTTTTCAGTTTTATATATTCGTCACTAACATTAAACAAACAAAGGTGATGCTCGTAGCCTTTTAATCATAAAGATTATTACCAAGCTACGTTGTTATCCAAAATCAAGACGAGACTAAAAACACGAACTTGAATTAAAGCCTGTATCTATTTTCCCTATAAATAATGATCGATATTGTAAAGAAAAGCTTATTGATCACGTCAATAAAACAAGAAGAAACTTTAATTAAAGTAAAGATGTTACATTCCAAATTCAGCGGGAATTCAAAATGTGACCACGGCATCAATACTCATCACAAAGAAAGATCTAATTTCGTTATATTACGAAACTTCCAAACAATGATTAAATGCTTTCAGTATTTCACAAAACCATTTTGTGCACTAATTATACTATAAATACCCATCAAAAGGGAAATTCACTATTAAAACACAAAAATTGAAGCTTACCCAAATCTAATGTCTTGCTGTGCTAAGAGAATTGTCAAGAAGGCATGTTTTACAAGAGAATCGTGTCGCGGAGAGAATTGTTTTCCCGCCACAAGATACGTCTGAGATTTAATGGCTTGTTAACGAATCAGAATGCTAGAAAGCATTTATGCCCATATAGATATTATGGAAAAATCGATATCTTGTAGTTTAAATATCAAACCTAGATGGTGCCTTAAAAAATATTAAATTTAATGAAAACGGACAACCAAAGTGATTTGAAAAATTGATAAATAGTAATTAAAATGTTAAACTTAATTAAAATATGATAAAGATACAATAAGATTAACTTATCACAAAGAAAAATCGATAATTTTGCCGTCAATAACACTAAACCTAGATGGCGTTGCAAATAAACATTGAATAGAGTCACTACATCTAGTCACCTAGGCCAGCTGGTCGACCAGCTGGCTTAGGTAACTAGATGCAGTGACTCTAACATTGAAAATCGAATTTTATAGTATATAGGGTGACGCTAAATCAGATGACCTAATACGTTTTTGGAAAAGACAGGAAAAAGCTGTCTGTTACACAATTCATCATCGTTTAGATATCTTTGTCTATAGTACATACATCTCATACCATTTCTTACTGTCCAACATTTTTAGTTTCTACACTCCTGATGGTACTGGTACTGATGGTACGCGAAATCTCTAAATTAATAATAAATTAGCACCTCAATTAATATTTTACACTGTTTATGGTATTATACGTTCCGTATAATATCATAATGTGTCTACTACCACACTAATTTATTTGCATAATTTTATTACTTACCGCTACCTTTCTGAAAATTTGGAATGAGTATGTTAACGTCACTCTTCTAAGATTAGCTGATAATAAATAACATTTATACAAAATTATACTAGCCAAGTATTAATTATAAAAACTAGTCTATGTAAGATTATACTATAATGCACCATCAGAAAAAAAAAACAGTCGAAAAATGTAAATAGCAAATTTTATGCACGTTTGCATTTACTAGTCATAAAACTTTCACCGAGCAGTAAATGGAAGTAGTTTTACCACATCATAATAGTAACCAGCTTTACTATGTTGTCTGCACTTTCATGATCTTCAGCCAGTTTCAAATACCGTATACACACACGAACAGTTTGCCGAATCCAGCCGAAGTGTTTTCGTCATCGTAATAACGAACAGATACTAGATACTAAATAATATTTATACTAGTACGAAGTACTTCGTACTAGTATAAATATTATTGTAATAAGTTTTCTGTTTGCTAAAAACCAAAAAATTGTTAATAGTAGAGAAGAAATAAGAGTTTGTATAAAAATGCGCCTTTTAATAATTATTTTTTCTCTAAGTTAAGCAGGTACATAATTCTGCATTATCTAGCAGGAAGTAATAAAAAATATTTTATCAGCAAAATATTTACATTGAAAAATACAATTCTTTATTGAATGCTATGAAAAACATTTTTTAAGAAGTTTCTATATAGGTAACTATACATATAGGTAACATAAATCTTAAAAATACATTTTAAGTTTAATGATTTACGGTAATAATAGGTTGTATGTAAATTGTACCCAACTTCAAAGGTCGTCAATTAAAAATAAATTTCTTTTATAGACTAATACAATGTAAATAGTTTTAATTAAAAATTTACTTTTGAAGAAGGTTTCGTAAATTTTTTCTAAATTGAAAACCTTGCAGTGTGATCTAGCTAAGACGTTTAGTATGCCGTATAATTTCGAACCCCTGAATAGCTGTACAGTACACAATTTCATTTGTTTTATTTTGTCTATTATTTCTTAACAATTCAACATAATTTTTAGGTAAATATTTATTAACAAAATACATACGAGAAAATAACACTTATCGGTGATTATCCAAAGGAAATCTGAAAAATTAAAGGAAGTAGTTCCCGAAGTATTTATATGGCCTTTGGCTGCACAATGCGTCACAACTCATTTAACCCAAATTATTAAAAAATTATTAAACAACCCAAAACTAAAGTTATACAGCTCTGTCTGATTCTCAGTCTGAGAATAAAATAAGGTCACACTGGGTTGAAAATATTAGCGTGAGTGCATCTACTGGTTATTCTTATGCTGTGGCTTCACTATGACTTTCTATAGTCTTTAAATAGAAGACGTACACATAGAGTGTTTATTTTTACGCTTTATTTGAGTTCTGTACTATTTTATTTATTTAATTTCTGTTTCTACCTTATAAGTTCCCGACGTTGCCACATGTTTTAATATGTTTACCGTTTTAATAATCATTTTCTGATTTTTCGGACATGTTACTTTCCACAAAATCAGATTTGTGGAACTATATGTTCCATTACACAAATTCAGCATTTTGAGAATTTAAAATGAACTGATAGCAGTAGGTACTCTAGGATAGATGATGATGGTCATTTTTGAATTTATTTTAATACACGTAAACGTATCCCACGCAGGCCATCACAGCCAAACAAATGTGATACTCAAGTAGAAAAATGTTTTCTACTTGACTTTCCACACTCGATAGGCAAATGACTATTTTACAGCATTATCGCTGTTATGGTTTTCTTTGTTTTCATTTAATTATATTGGGTTTTTGACTACCTCACTTGCGCCTTTCTTTTTATAATTCCAGTAGAAATGAAAGAATGAAAATATACATTTTATTTACAAAACATCTACTTTTTTGTTAAAACAGAAACGCAATTTTAAACCCAATTTATTAATTTCTTTTTGTTTTATAAAGGCAGTTTCAACATCCCTTAAAGAAAGGCGTGTTTTGGTGAAATACTACTAATTGTAAGTCTTTTAAAAATAATGTAACTCCCATAAAATTCATAAAATTCGCTTCATACGAAACAAGAAAAATAAAAACGAGGAATATAGATTTTACGCTTTAAATTTAAAAATTTACCGTTAATTTTAGCAGTAATTAATTTTAACGAACAAGAGGTTTAGGTTTGCATTTAAATCTCTACTCAGACAGTTATTAAATAGCAAAAATCCTTCTTGCATGAATTTCATCAAGTTAGATTAAATTACGAAATTAGAATAATATTCCATTAAACTTTTGGCGTTGTATTACTACATCCGGTATGGAAAATGAATTCAATGAATATTATGTAAATCTTTGTTTAAATCTCGTCATTAATGAAACTTAATCAAAAAAAAGAGAAGAATGTGTGAAGCGTATCTCGAAAAAAAGTTCATTATAACGTAAAATGTATACAGAATGTAATAATACTAAATGTGATTAAATAAAAATCCTATTATATACGATTCAATCGAAATAAAATGTAACTGGACGACCTTCAAATAATGATTCAATCAAATGTTACTAGAAGCACTAGTTATTTTATTGAAATCTCATTTTTATTATTGCAGTCCTTTAGAATTTATTACATTTTGAATATTAATATTTTCCCCAATTTTTAATTTTTCTAATAATAACTGGAAAAGATAGGGTCATGTGATAGCTCATTTGAAACTTTATTCAATCCTGGAGAAGATGATCTCTTTTTTTGTTGATAATCCAAAGTAAAACTCTGGTATTTCAAGAAATAATGATTATTAATGAAATTTTAACAACAAAACAATTTAAATGCAATAATTTTTTAATGAGATGTTTAAAATGACCTTCATCTACCTCATACAATAAAATAGTCTATTCTCTAACATTATGAAACGCTTGTGGAGTTAATTGCTGACTAATCCCAAGCAGCATTTTTAGTCATGGCTACGTACCAGCAACTACCAGTGGAACTATTAAGTTTTCGCCAATAGTCTCAAGCACGTAATTGCTACGGTTTCATTACGTGCCTGGAACCAAAAGGGGGAACAATTTTTGGATAGCAGATACGTGGCAGCGTAGTAATTGCTACTTTCGTGGCACTTCTTTTCTCTTCTCTTTTCTCTTTGACACATCGTGTCGCGTGGTTACTCGCTCTTACTCTTGCAACTTAACAAATATTCTATCATTTTCTATATTAATGCTGCGATCGTGTCACAAAATAGATTACTATTTTATTTGTAATACGTACTTAATAATACAAAGAGCGATTAATTGTTTGATTATTTTGTCATACCAGTAAACCAAAATTATAAACCATTGCAACTTTTCTGCTAAATGTGATGATGATAGGTAGAAAAATAACAACGCGCCTTCTTTAAATATATTTTTTAATAAGAATGATTGTTGAATGATGATTGTTGATTAATGAAAATGATGATTGTTGATACACAGGATGGAAACCATTTTTATAGTATTCCCGTCATGTTCTTTTATGTGGTTAAATAAAAAATACTCAATTATTGTCATTAATTAACAATTAATATTGAGTGAGCAAGGAGCATTACATACACAATGCATACACTACACAAGATGTGTTTCCTCCAAGCCGACTAAAGTGGTACTGACGGATGGACTAGGATTGATTAATTACATCACTACAAATAAATGCTGCCAACTTCAATTTACAACATAACAATTCCTAAGGCACCAATTTGTTATTTTTATTGAAAGTTATGTAGTAAAACGTCTAATAACAATCATAACAAATTGCAAATTGATTAATGACCACCAACATTTTACAAGTAAATATGGAGATGGAGTAATAGTTTACCAAAAATTACTTTAAAGTGATTCGCCTGGGTAGCAAAAACGTGAGTTTT
Organism: Agrypnus murinus; assembly: GCA_929113105.1. NCBI lineage: Eukaryota > Metazoa > Arthropoda > Insecta > Coleoptera > Elateridae > Agrypnus > Agrypnus murinus. The sequence goes on along the minus strand of OV816029.1, from coordinate 133,615,528 downwards.
ACTTTAATACTACGGTAAAGTTCCGTTACTTTAAAGGGTTAAACAATTGTTCCAGGCAGGTGGCGGGAACTTTCAGTACTTATTTGAAGTTTTAAAAACTTTAAAGTTGCTTCAGTCAAGTTACTGCTACAATCATAATACCACTTTGAAGTTGCAACGACTTTAAAGTAATTATACTAAGTGGTAATACCGTTTCATATACTTTAAAAGTTACTTAGAAGTAATGGAACTACATAATTCCAATAAATAGTATAAACAACTACACAATTACTAAAATATTCCGAATTGAAGTAATTAAACCTATAAAGTCATAAATTTAGTTGTTGTTACGTAACAACTACTCAATCAAAGTTCCGATCTCCGTTACTGCTACTTAGATACTGCTTGGGATTATTTGTCCTAAATCATCTATTGAGTTGATTTGCATGGACTTTTGTTTTTAAATACCACCACAAAAAAACTAAGGGGTTTAAATTTGGAGACCTAGGTGGCCACTCTATAGGATCTCGTCTTCCTATCCAACGTGTAGGGAATGTTTCGTCCAGGAGCAACAAATGCGGAAGTGGTGCATCCTGTTGAAAAGTAGTACATTTTCGATAGGATTTTTGACGTTCTTCAATCTGCAAGTACATAATTCCAGGTAAGACCCACTCACATTTTAGTTCTCCATTAAGAAACAAGTGTTCAACAATGTGGTCACCTAGGATACCAAACCAAACGTTCAACTTTTGAGACCTAGTGTTGCATTGCCGCATTTCATGTGAGCCACTCTCAGTTCAATCTCTAAAATTGTGCCCATTAATCGTCCCATTAAGTGAAAATCTACACTTACCAAAAGAAACAAGTAGTGTATAGTAGATTTGGATGTTCAATAAGGCCTGACTCAATAATCCGCAAAATTGAAGACGACGATCAGGAGCATCTTTATTTATACTGGGGAAGGGATTTCTCCAAATCCGGGTAAATTCTAGTAGGAATTTTCACAGAAATCGACTCAATGATGTACGAGGGATGCTCCGCCATCCCAATTCCTTGCCCAAAAGTAAATAACAAATTATGATAATTAAATGGTTTTGTTGTGCTACAATTTCGGTAATCATAATTAATTTTTGAAACACCAAAGCTTCATTTTAGATTCGCTAAAGGCGCAGTAAGTAAAATAAAACAAAAAAAATAATATCCATAGCTAAATGAACTGTTGAGATAAATAAGCCATTTGAAATGATTTAGAAGGTGACTGCTACAGAAGCCGGGATTAAAGTAAAGTCAATGAACTTTCTGCGGTATTGTCTCCCTCAATATTAAAATTAACGTGTTTTAGGATTTTTCTGAAATCTTACAAAGAAGAAAAACATTCAGTGTCGATAGTTTTCTAGTTTTTACTATTTATCTGATTAGATTATTATGTATGTATTTCGAATGCACATTTACTTTCACTAAAAGTACGCGTGCTTTACATTGCGCTAGGTACTTCTAATAATAATTGGTTCCCTATCCGATGGTTCCCGAATGTTCCCGTCTTCGCAAAACGACTGTCTCCCCGACAGTCTAGCTCTAGATGCTTCGAAATACGGAGTTTCACCGTTCATTAAAATATTTATGATTGACAAATTGAGATGAATAATGTTGTATGGAAGATGTTATAAAAGGTCTGAAACGTTAGGTGTAATATTCCATAAATTATGAAGTTGATTCTTTTACATCATCTATAAATTTACGTCATGTATCGTTACCTATTTAACGGCAAAAACATGACAGGATGAGGTGACCATGTAGATAATACATGTAAACCTTAAACAGCCTCTTAAACAAGTGTCAAATCATTTTTTTTCACGACATAATCAAAAATTAAATGAAATCTACTCTTTTGATGAAAAGATCAATTTTAGGTCTAATAAATTTTCTATCAATAAAACATGATTTTACGTACAATATAATAAACAGAATATTTTTATATACAGTCTGTTTAATTGAAAATGTTTCTCGCTGTAGCATTTGTAAAGATGGACCTTGTAAGCTACATATTTTCTGGGCGGACTGGCCCAGTGGTGGTCAACTTGCCCAATGGCAAGTGGGTCCCCTCAGATATTAGTTAATATGTTAAAAATGTTAATGACCTTTTAGTAGCTTGAAGTTATAATAGAAGTACCAATATTATTACTATATGCTACTAAAATTTATGTTTCAGGTATAACTATTTTAATAAAAAAACTAAATAAAATCATTTATCATAACCCTGAAAATTTAAATTGTACTTTTTTGCTCCTTATATATTTATAGTTTTTTGTTACATGTCTAGTAATTTTTTGATTTTTCTTTCTGTTTCAAGGTCTTGTAGAAACAGAGTAGTATTTATTGTGCATATACTCATAAAGTAGGCATTTATCAAAAAAAATCCTGTAGGCGATAATTAAAAAAATAATGAATTCCAGATATATAGAAAATGACACTACTCAATAACTCAATAAAACTGAAATAATCAAATTTGTGTGTGCAATATCAGGTAAGTCTTTTTCTAGTACTTAGCAAAGTGCTTTACAGGAACGTAAATATTTAAGATTTTGTTTATTTTGAAACTTCAAAAGGTTTTTTGAAATAATACTTGCTCAGCTGAATTTTTTCTAAAAGCTATGAATGACTTAAAACTTACCGGCAAACAATTAACACTAAACAGGAAAAAGAAAAGTAAAATTTTATGATAGGAGAATTTATTTATAAATCTTCTGTGCCTTTCATTAAATTCAGCTATTTTTTACGGAGAACTCATTAAAGCAAGTTATTAGATTTGTTAAAGTGATTTTAAAAAACACAAATATTTGATATTAATATACTTTTATATATTATATTTATATCTTATAGTTATATTAAATATAAAGCGATTATTTTGTAGGTTGTAGGAAAATAGAAAAACAATGCAGTCTCAGAAACCGTATTTTTACTGTTATCATATACTATAAAGAAGCCTCCAAAGAATAAGAATATCCGTTATCATTTCTTAAAACTACCTCTCAAGGGATTAGAAAACATAATTTCAACCATGCGTAAGGTTTGCTAACAACTACGTCAATTATTATTAATAGTAATGAAAAAAGTAATGCATTACTTCTAAAAAAGTAATTAGTATTGGTAATTAATTACTCTTTGGAAATAATGATTACAACCATTGGTAAATAACATAGAAGCGTATCGAAGCTATTTAATAGTTGCGCTTTATTCATTATTTTTGAATCGATATCAAAGTGAACAGTTTTAATCAAAGGTTGATAATGCCTGAATCGTATTTGAATGCAGAAAAATAGTAGATATGTTGTCCAATTGTACAACCGTTTGTTCAAAATAGTGTTGAAAATGGTTTTGAAACGTATAGTTTTTTATATCCAATGAATCTTCACTAACTATGCATTTGTAGAACAGGAACTAAATTTCATATTAAGCATTCAACAACAGCCAAGTAAGTATTTTGTTTTGCAAATTCGCGAGAAAAAACCTTTCCTTTAAAAACTATTATTGCATAACACCTTTACGATTTTTAATAGATAATTGAGTTAATTGTCAAAAAAGTATAAATTAATAATGTGTACAATGATGTCAACTTTCGAGTTGTCGGCAGATAATAGTATTTTGTGTCTCAAGGACAGAGAGTTAGCATTTGAAGCCCGAGCGAAGCGAGGTGCGAGGGCAGCAGAAAACTAAGGGCTTCAAATGCTTTTCTGTCCGAGTGACATACAATAGTATATTATATACCAAGGTTGTGAAGAGTTTTTTCTAGAGCCGAGCATTATTAGATCCCGAGATGCGCAGCATCGAGGGATATAAGATGAGAGGCTCTAGAAAACACTTCACAACCGTGGTGTATATATTATTTTTTTCACTACTAGTACTTTTATTCCTTTTATTCTTCTCACATAAAAACGTACTATCGCGATCACGGATTTTTTCCTGGATGCCAGTGTATAATGGGATGAATTTTTGCCCCGTGTTACACTAAAATCTGGATTATTGACTAGTAGTCAATAATAAAAAATTATTTACCACTAGGCAAGAAGGCTAACTTCACAAGGTGACAACAGACTAGATAATAGTATGTTTTAAAGCTAGTAGTGAAAAATAGTATATTATACACCAAGGTAGTGAAGACTATCATTATAGCCCGACCGACAGTTTAGAGCCCGAGATGCGAAGCATCGAGGGCTATAAGGCGTGAGGACTATAATGGTCTTCACTACCGTGGCTTATATACTATTTTTTCCACTACTAGTAATTTTTTAATTAGAATGAGTCATGAGATTTTTTAATTTGAATTACTTTGTAATTTTATTTACTTTGTTCATAAGAAAATCAAGTAGCCTAAAAATTGACATTTGTAATAAATAAATGACAATTGGTTTAAAAGAAATCTTTTATTGTGTCTGGAGAAATGGACAGTTCAAACATAAACTGTACTCCTCCAGAAATTAAAGACTTGGTAGAAGAACTTTCAGAGGGATTACTGCCTGAAAAATCGAAAGGTGTGTGCATGAAAAACATACGAAATATTTAAAAATTGGTGCCAGCTGAAAAACGCAAGTTTTAGTTCTGAAAATGTAGTGTTGGCTTATTTTCAAGAGTACTCCAAGGGCAAACAGGCATCCACTCTGTGGGCCCATTATTCAATGTTGAAAGCAACACTTTTGCTAAAGGATAATGTAGATATATCTAAATTTTTTAAGCTTGTCAGGTACCTGAAAAGACAAAATACTAATTACACACCTAAAAAATCTTCAGTTTTTACACAAGATGATATAATAAAATTTCTGAGTTACGCACCTGATGTTTCTTACATTGCTGTTAAGGTAACTAGACTATGCATTGCATATGTATGCTATGTATGTAAATGTTTCACAATTTTAGGCAGTTCTTGCAATAGGAGTTGCTGGGGCTTGCCGAGGCAATGAACTTTGTAATTTGCTTATAACTGATTTAACGGTGGAAGAAGATATGATTATCATTAATATTCGTCACAGCAAAAATGGGTCATCTAGAAAATTTGTTGTTATGGATGCTCTGTGGATAGAAACGATAAAAGAATATCTAAAAATTAGGTCACTTTTGGACTTACCCCGATTATTTATTGCTGCTAAAAATGGAAAAGCAGTCAGGCAAAATATAGGGCATAACACAATCGCACAAATGCCTAAAAAATTGCCATATATTTAAAATTGGCAAATCCTGAGTCCTATACTGGGCACACTTTCTGAAGAACCTCTGCCACTCTTTTAGCCTCTAATGGTGAAAACACCCTGCAATAGAAGCAACATGGAGGGTGGAAGTCTTCAGAGGGTTACATAGATGATTTACTCTAATATTTTAATAATCTTAATAGTTAAGCTTAATAGTTGAACGTGGCAAGTGCAAAGTTTACATAACAATAAAACAGGTGAAACTCATAAACAATTACATAAAGATTTTAATGAAAAAGGACTCTAAAGAGAGTCAAAGTACATATAAAAAAAGTGTGAAATACATGTAGGTAATTAATTTAATACTTTGCAATCGCGACAAAAAAAACAAATCAAGAAAGAGGTAATAATCAAAATGATATTGATTGATACATTTTGATTGTATCAGTAACCGACTGTAATGTCGGTGAAGACAAAAAAAAGAAAGGGGTGATTTTTGTTCGGTGATTAGATTATCCTACAGGTTATGGTAAGAATAAAAAATAAGGACCGACAAAAATCTAAATATTCAAAGACATATAAAAAGTAATAAAGGGTGGATTTCTGTGATTCATTTAGCATATGAATCTGGAACATTCGAAGCATTTTACGCAAGTGTTCCCATTAGAGTATAAGGCTTATAGATGATAAGAAAAATATTGTAGGGTTTATAACCAAGGCATTTTTTGGAAATGAACAGCGATAAGAAATAGATAAATCTCGGTACAGTTAGTAATAGTCACAGACGGAGAACATATAATGTATGATAGTTGAGATACATGAAAAATTGTTTATTTTATATGGAAATTATAAAAAGTGGCAACGGTAATAATTTAGAAAGAGAAATTCTGAATATCGAATAAGGGGCTAAAAAGTACAGAAATTAAAGTTCCATTTGTTCCATAAGTTTCGGAAACAAATAGTGTAAACAATTTTTAACAATAAAAATGTAAATTAAATAACAATACAGGGTTGTACCGTGCCGATTTATTAGAAGTAAATTGTAGTTGGCAGATGAAGTTTTGTCACTGAATAAGAGTCAATCGTCGTGGTCACAACGGGTATAACTGCTAGGTTACTGCTAGGAAAATCTGTAAAAAGAAAAACAAAATTAAACATTTAATACATAAAAGTAGGTTACCAGGTTGCCTTGTGTGTTGCCAACGGGAAGAAAACTAAATACCACCTATAGTATATATAAATAAAAAGGTTAAACCACTTATACTCTATAATGTGTCGGCTCTGGCTTGGAAGCCCTTTACTCAAAGTCGTAGACGCTTCCCAGGCACGTGTTACATTGGGCGCCCGTTTCACGTACATATCCCGAAGGAGAGAAGAAACATCTTCAAATGAGAGCGGTAAAAACGAGAATGCACCAGGTCAAAACTGGCAACGAAGTCTGAACTGTCATAAGTAGAATACATCAATACCCGCAAACACAAAAAATATAAAATAAAACATGAATAATGCATTCATCGCACTACGTAGTTACAAATAACAATAATAATACATATAAAATCAAGCCTGCAATTTGTAGCCATATTCCCCAAGAGGGCTGGTTCAGGCGAATAAATAAAGCCAAAATATAAAGAACCGACCTTCAAGCATCGTAATTTATGTATGCTTGGTAAAATAATAATAATAATTATATAACAATATAATATACATCTCCCCTTCCAGGCGAAAATCAAAAATTACAAAAAGAAAGAAAACCCTAGGCTTGGGAAAAATTAATTAACTAATAATACAGAATAAACCTGGTAAAAAAATGGGACTCCATAATGGGGATTATGAAGGTGACCAAAAACGTTGAATTACCGTTAAATTCACTATATAAATTTAAGGTGGCGGTATAAACGTTCAAAAGGGTACGTAGAGAAAAGAAAACGGCGATATATAAAACTTGTGTGTAGAAAGACAGAGCACTACTTAATAATGTGTGAACGATGGTATAAAAAGAAGAAATGTTAAAAAGTTTTTTAGGGCGATTATGCTTTTATGAGATGCATTAGGACTTATGAAAGTACAAATGCGTCTCAGAATTAATATATTCCAGAGGAATGAAGGAAAAGCTGACCCTATGTGGATAGGCAACAAGGATCTCGTCAAATGAGAAGTGGATACAGTTCGTGGTAAGGTAAGGTCAAATATTACGAAGAATGCGAAAGGAAATATTTGAAAAAATAATGAAGAAATATTCAATTTCCATAAACTACAGTAGAAAAAATTGAAAATAAAAAAGATAGACAATCATGAACAATAAAAAGAAAATTTAAAATGATTCAAATATTGTAATATGTAAGTTGAGTCTATATAGTCAAAGGACTGGGTTTTACCGTCCATGGTCAAATAACATCAAGAAAGCTAAAGAAATCAACTATTTATTAGTAACAAGGAAAATTTAAGTATAACAACGCGTATTAAAACAATATTTAAGAAAATTAAAGTAGGAAAAATTGGGAATAATAAAGAAACCAGGACAAACATTCATTACAAAAGAAAAAATTAAAAATGATTGGAATAGTTGTTGAATTCCAATGCTTGCACTTATTACACAACTGAAAGAGGTCTACCACCAGGTGTCCGTTATCAGCTTACTGTGATATAAATAGATTAGAATTCAAGTGAAATAACATCAAGGTTATGACGGAACGTCGAACAGATGCAAGTTTTCTTCTGATGAAACAATTCGAATGGGGCGAATGAAACTTTAGAATAATAGGCGTAGCCGAAATAAAAATGAAACTAATTGCAATAATTGAAAGGAAGAGTATTGCATCAGGATAGGGGTTAACTGGGAAACACCAATTGAAAGTATATTAAAAAGATTGGAACAACTACGTGCATGGAGCAGATAAAAGAGAAAATAAATTTTAGTTCGGAATTTATTTAAGTTGACAGAGAACGCGTCAAATGACGATAAGATTTAGAAAGAAGAATGCGAAAGGCATTAAATAAAAAAGAATAATAAAGATATATTTGAAGAAATATTTTAATTAGACTATATTAGAAAACATTGGTATTAAAAAGAAAGAGATACGATCGTGAACATCATAAAAGAAAAGTTAAAATTAATCAAATAGTGGAGGAACTTTATAATACTTGGGCTTACTATGCAATTGAACGAAGGAATGCACTAGCTAAGATTATTCGGAACGTGATATAAGTAAATTTCAAGGGAAATCATTTTAATGTCATTGGTGAACACAGCTGCACTGTGGCAACTTCGCATATCTGAAACGGTCTTGATAAAGACAAAAAATTTTAGAATGGAAATCGTAGCTATAAATGAAACTACTCAATTTTGGCTTTTGTATATGACAACCAGAATTGACCTTAAAAGGACTACCCGTTTTTGAATTGCAATTAATAGATAAAACCGATGTACGAATGTACGAAAATGGCGGTTTTAAGAGACCTTGTAGATTGCAGAAATTTATATCTGAAATTTATATACTACTTTAAATTAAATTAAATTCATAGACGCTGCTGTGGATATGATTTTAAAATGGATAACGTAAGGATAATTGAATTAGGCAACAGAATTAGTTTTCCACATTTTTTATTATAACTAAAATTAGAAAGAGACTTACTTAACAAAAAGGATTTATTTTAGTACTTCTACAATGAAATGAAGTTTGAATAATGGACGATATTAGAAAAGGTAAAATTTTTTATATATTTGTGAGAAGCAAATATAGCTAATAAACATAAGAGACACAAAAGAACAATAATAGTTTAGTATTACTATACAGGACCATATCCGCCCTAGTTGAAAGTAAAATTATTACAAAAGGAAAGAGATTACTAATGAAATGCATCGACGGTAATCGTAAGGAATAAAAAAACGGGCTCGCGGTAAATTAATTAAAAGGTATTGCATATACTATAACAAAGAGGGAAAGTTTTTTAGTTTAGCTGTAGACATCTCGAAGATGTTTGGACAAGGGAACAATAAGTTGGGGTTTTTCCCCCCTTCTGTAAAGTAAGCTGATCACGCAGAAGTTAAAATAGATTTGACAAAAACAGTTATGTCGAAGCAAAAAGAATTTATGAAGAAAATTAAATATTGTAAAACAGAACTTGAAAAGAAATAAACAGAAATTTCACGCAAAAAAGTCGTAATGAACTGTAATTAGAAGGAAGGCACAAAATTATTAGGTGAAAATTGAACGGTAAGGTTTAGCGAATATCGCTGCGATGGGTATAGTCGCGGACGGAGCATGCAGTATTACAATGCAACCGTCGCCTGAGCGAAGATGGATGCAGTAAGCAAATTTACAAGAGAGGGAACGCAAGAAAAAACATTAATTAACTGTCGGCGTCGCGTCGCTTGTGCTAATTGAATATCTAACAAGAGGGAAAATATTCATATACGAATGAAAGCGCTCCACATATATAATTTAAAATTAATACTAAAAATATTGACATAAAGAAAAGGGACAATTTAAATAGATAAAAATATTCATAATGGGCTTTAAAATTAGATTTAAAATCTTGCGAAAAAAGAAATAAAACGGGTTTTTAAAAATTAATATAAAATTATAAAATGAAGAAATGCATTGCCGAAATAGGACATACATAAGATTCATCTTAATATCGTTAGGGTCAAAAATTTTTACGGAAAAAATTGCTAAAATATATGGTGTGTGGTTTGAACGTTAATATTAGTATGATATTAGATTTTAAATGACTCGAAAAAGGATTTGAAATAAAGAGAATCGAAGTAAACAAGAAAATGAAAACGGGGTATCTATTAACAGGGAAATGTTACTGCAACATCGCGGGGTATATAAAAAGACGTCATTATTAAAGGGAAGAAACGTGGTACTGCTAAATTAGCGTACTTGAAGGCAAAAAGAAAAGAAAACAAAAGATGGGCTACGCAAGGTGTTCAAAACAACTCGCAGGGGGGTCTCTCCATTATTGGGGTGATGAGGATACGAAGGGGTAGGTCGGTAGAGAAGCACGGTTACCTACCATAATTGGAGTGGTTAAAATACCAAAAGAACTACACGGGGTTGAGTATAACCAGGGTGCGAAAGAGTACCTCGCGCTTCCACTACAAGTGGAGTGGTTTAAAAAAATACTTGCAGGAGAAAAATAAAATGAAGCGAAAACACGAAAGGGTTATCCGGAAAAAAGCACGGCCTCCACCACAATGTCACGTGGGGTTTTCTTGACTGGAGGACGTAGTCAGAGGTAGAGAGAAATTAAACACAAGTCGTAGAAAACAACTATATACTAATAACAATAAAGAGGGTACAATCATCATCATCATCGTGAGGACGTACATGTCCTCCTAAACTAATACATTCATGAGGGTGGTCGGAACTAACCCTACTCTAGCACTAGGTCTATAAACTAAGCGTAGGAGATAAACTCCTAGTGATCTACAACTAAGCCTGGGAGCCTGGACACAACCCCCATAACCAAAGCAGAGAGTGGGCGTTTAGCGCAGCCCACTCATAACTAGGCACTAAGCATCAGATAATTTAAAAAGTACTTACCAGCTTGCCTGTAGATGTAGTGTTGGAGCCAACTCACTGACTGATTTGAATAGCTCAAGCAAGCTGGTTATATACTGCTGAACGCGGAAGAAACTAGCATCGTAGTGGGAATCAGTGGGTTGAAGTTCCTAGTATGAAACTAAGGAAATTCATGCTTCTTGGTTGCAAGCTTGTGGGTAGTTTGCATTCGAGCTGCTGGTGCCTGGCACGAATCTGCAGGTTGTGCGGAAGTGTGGTAAATTCTTCTTAAGGAATGTGCATCTGTTTGCAAACCGTGTAGGTTGCCCCGCATATACGGAGTAAGTAGGCGGATATGTTGCATGACAACTAATGCAGTTGTTGGCGAAGCGAGAGCGCTTCTACGAATAATGCACAGCTCTTCGCGCAGATGGCTACAAGTCGTGGCGTTGCTGCAGACGGGAACGTAACCTTGGCGTAACATTTGCACTAACGGAATAATATATGAATTATTTAATGCGAAGTAATTTCCGTTTGTGACATTATCAAAACCAGAAGTTTAAGAGACCAGTTTAAATAACAATTTCTAAGAAGCTAACAGCCTTTTTTGCAATATCCATAACAAAGCAAAAGTTGTTTACTTAATTCCAGAAAGCAAGCTAAAGGATAAGGTAAATAATACTATAACAAGATTGTATATTCCACGCAACAACATACTTTATGAGTAATCTAGTGTGTAACAATCCCCCATGCAGTTACTGAAGAAGGGAGCTATGCAAACTAAAAAGGAAATTTTTAGCGTTTTTGAAATTTCAAGTTTAAACCTTTTTTTAGTGCAGCTAGTAAACAGTGCAATGTTAGTATCAGAACCTGTACTTTCTAGGAAGTTCGGCTGCTTTAATGTCTGCTATGTCCTTTGGATCCTATATAGAAAGCTATTTTCACATACGTATGTGTAAATAGAAAAGTAGCAAAAAGTCTCAGCAATCTAGCCTTCTTCGAAATGCACGATTATTGTAGACCATGTTCACCTTGGTATTTATAACATGCGAATTATTAATACTAGTTAGCATCCCCTAGAGTATCACCTTAGATACAAACATTTTTAACGAAATAACACCATCTGCAGCTACTATTAATCGTTTTGGTGCAAACGTACGCTGCTGTAGGTAAGTACATATCTACGTACAAAGCATAAAATCCATTAAAGTGTAAAAATAAGGTAAGAAGTTATTCTAATGCCATTCAAAATTAAATTTAAGCCTATCTGAAAGATGATGATAACATTGCTGACTAAATCTAGCTCATCTCGACTTTTTTGTTAGCGCACTCATTAATAAAAGGAAATTAAACGGCTGTGTCTGCAAGTTGTTACTTAAAGACAAAATAGAAACTGGTTTCATTAACTCAAATTGTTTAGTTACCTTTCTAAGATTACTTAATTAGTGCTTTATTGCGGGTTGTTACGAATAAAAAATTTGGAAAGGTTAAATGAAACATTTTTATTTCTGTGGATAGTAAAACCTAGAAGATCTGCTACGGCTGACTTTTTTTAAAAATTTACTTTTTAGGTAACTTTATTACCATCGTTTTACTCTTGTGTTATGTTTTAGGGCATCGGAAGCTTATTTAGTGCTTTAAAAGTAGTCCGTTTATTACGACTGGGTAGAGTGGTACGAAAACTCGACAGATATTTGGAGTATGGGGCAGCGATGTTGATACTACTTCTATGTTTTTATATGTTGGTGGCCCACTGGCTGGCTTGTATTTGGTACTCGATCGGTCGTTCCGATGCCGATAATGGTGTTCAATACAGTTGGCTCTGGAAACTGGCAAATGTTACACAAAGCCCTTACTCGTACGAGTGGCTAAACAATTCCGATAGCGCTGTGCTCACAAATGGACCCTCGAGAAAGGCAATGTATGTTACCGCTTTATATTTCACCATGACGTGTATGACCTCTGTGGGATTTGGAAATGTCGCAGCCGAAACCGACAACGAAAGGATTTTTACCATTTGTATGATGATTATTGCAGGTAATTAACTGAAATTTTCTAAAATTGTTTTACATGAGTTCGATTTTAGTTTTTAAATTGGTGCCAACGTACCGGTAACAAAACACACTAATAGACTGTCGAATTTAATCGATATTTTAACAACTCCTTTTTTTAGATTGAAGTGTTAAAATATGCTCCCTAACTTACTCTTTCTTTTATTGACACGATTTAATCAATCGATTTTCAATATAGAAAAACTGACAGGGAATTGAATTTAATTCCGTTGGGTTAACCGAAGCTATAAAATAGTACAATTTACATGACAAATTGAACGAGTGATAGGCATAAAAGCCTAATAATACATGAGATACTGAAACCACAATCGCGATAAAAAAAATTAAACATTTTTGCAAATTAATTCTTTTGATAGAATTGAAATTGGAATACCTTTACTTATGCCCATTTAATTTAGCCCACCTAATATTTTTCTATAGGGACATATCAAGTTGACAGCAATTTGAATCCTCTCAGTTTGATTTATTATCGTAGACCCACGTACAGTCATATTCAAGCGGTTTTTTCGAATAAAATTAATTTAATCTATTAATCTATTGACTATTTCGTATGCAGAGACGACCCTAAAATAACCTTTTTTTAATAAGATCGACTATTTTTTGTGTGTGGGGGTGGCAACTAAATGAATTACCTTATCAGGTTGAATCCTACATTAGAATACTTTCTTCGAGTTCCGTTCTTGATATTTGAGTTGCCTGTTTCGAGAAACGGCCAAACTCCAACGATTGTAAATGAATTTAACTGTTTTTGAAAATAGGCAACTCATTTATATGTTTTAAAAATTCTGAGAGCAACAACTGACGAATATAATATGACCCTAAACTAACCTTTTTTATTACGTTTATTGTTGATGAGTTTGCTATGTTCTATACGTGTCTAGAAGCATAAGCAAAATTTAAGTTAGATGAAAGGTGTTAAGCGCCGATGGTCCTTCATTTTTTATTTATATATATTTTGCTGTACTCAGACCGTTTAGACCCATAGTTTGTTGATCTTTTCCCATCTCTTCCTATCTTTGATGTGTCTTTCAATCCTGTATCTTTTTCTTCAAGATCTTCTTTAACTGCTTCTAACCATTTCTTTGTTGACCTCCTTTTTCTTCTTGTTTCGCCTAGATTTATGTCCATTAATTTCTTGAAAATACTGTCTTCTGGCTGTCTTTCTAAGTGTCCTAACTCACTTCCTTAAGTTGATTGTTGAGCTCTGACTCTTTGTGTAAGCTCTTTATTTCTTCAATTGTTCTCCTCAACCATATATCTCCTTCTTTCTTCCCACCAAAAATCCTTCCCAAGATTTCCCTTTCCCATGTATCTAATCTCTCTTTCTCTTTTATGTTGAGGATTCATACTTCACTCCCGTACAGAACAGTTGGCTTTATTACTGCCTTGTGTAAATATATTTTTGCTATTCTGGACACATTTTTCGATTTCAAAATTTTATTTAGGGCACCTGCACTTTTATCACATTTGGCCAACCTTGCTTCAATCTTTTCTTTTTCTTCCCCCGTCTCTGTTTCGGTAGTTCCTAAATATACATATAGCTTTTGATTTCTTCTAACCTTATACTCTTTGTTGCATCTATATTTTCCATCAAATATTCTTTTTGTTCTTGTGGATTTCCGGTTGGTCTTAATTCCATGAATTTAGATTTGTTTTCATTTTCTCTCAAATTGACTGTTATAAATTTCTGGCACGCTTTCTATTAATTCGCATCTTGTCCTGGCTAAGATTACTACGTCATCGGCGTAGGCTAGTATTTGGTGTGATCTTGTTCTTAGGGTGCCAGTCTTATTGATGTCACTTTTTCTTACTACACATTCTAAAAGTATACTAAAGAAAGTTGTTGACAATGGGCTCCCTGTCTAAACCCTAAACTTTTTTCGAAGCTCTTACAATATTTACTTACCGTTGAGATGAGTTTTAGTTCATTTATAGTGGACGCTAGGGTCATTTTTGTTAAATTTATTAATTTCCTTGGTACTCCTAGGTTTCCAAGTTTTCTTCTGTTTACAAAGTCATAGGCTTGTTCAAAGTGTATAAACACCATATATATTTTCCCCCATATTGGTTTAAGAATATATGATAAATCACGGATCTTTCTGATTTGAATCCGCTTTGATATTCTCCTATCATTTTTTCGCCGTTTAGTTCTTATCTCTATAGCTTTTGACTTTATTTTGTATACGGTATCAAATCCCTCTGTAATCTTGGCAATCCTCTTTTTCCTTTTCTTATAAATAGGCACAAGTTGAGCGGTTTTCCACTCTTTTGGCATTGTTTTCTTTATCCATATGCTTTCTATCGTCTACTTCATTATTTGTACTAGCCGATCTCTCCCATGTTTTGTTAATTCTGCATTAATGCCATTTTCCAGGGCTTTTGCCATTCTTTAGTTTTTGTATTATTTTTTTTTCTGCTATCGATGGGGATATATGTTCTTCTTCTTGGTTTCTGACCTCTTTATGTTCCACATTTCTTCCTGTTTCGTGATCGTTTCTATTTAATAAGTCTGTAAAATGTTTTCTCTATTTTACTAATACATTTTCATCATTAATTATTAGTTTTCTTGCATTATCTCCTATACGATGGACATTCTGGCTAAGTCCCACTTTATTCTTCTTTATGTTTTGATGCAAAATTTTGCACTTCTTTATTTTTGAAATTTTCTTCTATTTCCTTTATTTTCTCCTCCATATATGTTCTCTTTTTAATTGTACATATTTTCTTCGTTTTTCTTCTTTGTTCTTCATACTCTTTTTTTGTTTTTGGGAGTACCTGTTTGTAACATCTTCTCTTTATATGTAGATTGTCTTCAGAGTTTTTTTATAAAAAAAATACAAAAGTTTGAATAAATACTCTTCTCTGATACACGGTTTTTCACTCGGAATTTACAGCATGAGAATTCAATATTGAATAAAGGATATAGTAAAAATTATCACAACTACACAACAAAACCGCATCTTAAATAATAAAAAAAGGTTAAGACAAAGTACTGAAGACACACTTGAAGAAACGCAATATTTTGGGGTAAAAGACGCAATATTTATAACGAGACAAATAACAGAAAAGGCAATGAAAGAGCTAGAAACGTACTCTGTGCTTCATCGATATGGAAAAAGCTTTCGACAAAATTAAAAGAGAAGACATCTGGGAAACATTAAGAAAAGAAGATTATCTCATACAATAATTCGAACAAAACAGAGTCTATATGAAAATACACAGAATTACGTCAGGAGAGCACAAAAAAAATCGAATCTATTCGAAACTGCACTACGAGTAAGACAAGAGTGCACACTAAGCCCATTATTGTTCTCACTGGTATTAGATGAGGCAATGAAGAAGCAGGTTAGAAGTAGATTACTGGAAGATGAGAAAAATTGAACTACGTGAACTATCGATAAGGTAATTATTATAGCGAAGGATGAAACAAACCTGAACAAGAATTTAGAAGTATACAGAAGTATACAAATAATTAAAAAAACTGCAACTGGGGGAAATAGTTTCAATAGAATAAAAAGGACTTTTACGGAAAAAAAAGAGGTACCAAAAGAAACAACGGTACAAATTTTCAAGAAAGTCGTTAACCCGATACTTTTAGTCTTGCTGCAGTCATAAGCTTTAACCGAACGATAAAGAAAGAAAATGACAATTATAGAAATGAGATTCCTAAGAACCATCGAAGGCAAAACCAGACTAGATAAGATCAGAAATGCAACGTACAGAGAGAACTTAAAAGTAAGAACAATAGAAGAAAAAATAGAACATAGAGAAAATAGAAGAAATAGAAGTCAATTAAGATGGTATGGACACGTAAAAAGAATGGCAGAGGATAAAAACTAGTTAGACAAATATTTCAAAGCAAAAACTGTCAAAAACAGACAAGGTGCAGTGGTAAGAAGAGGCTTTCCTTGGGAACAATCAAGAGAAGTAACACTGAATAGAAATACATAGAAATAAATATGGAAGAAAACAGTTACTGTAGAGAAGTAGTCCCCCGCAACCGCCTTACACCCTAAAGGGTAGATAAAATATACTACGGTTAGTTGTTTGTCAAGCTATTGGTTTCTAAACTAACAAATGTCAAAGACCATTCAATAATGGCAGGTAAAAAATATTAATGTAAAGAAGACTTGGAAACAAGATGAACTACGTTAGGCAAATCATAACGATACTAAATGATTACTTAAATGTGAACGCATTACGATACAACAAATTGATCTAAAACAAATCTTAAGGCAACAAACTTAGACATTCGATTTTCTATAATGCAATCAATTCTTGAAAGATATTTGGAACAAGCTAAGCATCTAACCATGGCGTTACGGAAATGACTAATGAGATATGACTCATGATGTAAATACTGAATTGCTGTGTAAGACCACATTCTAGATATTCCAAAGATTGCTGAAATTTTAGTAATAATTCTGAAACCCGTTTAGCATCAATCAACGGCGAGATGCCAACATGTTGTATACTCATAACTTGGAGAATGATTGATAAGATGACTTCAAGTCATCTAGCCTTTACTAGCCCTACCCATTTGCCTGGAAGTTACTGCTTGAAGTAGGCCTTTTCATATATTCTGGCAAATTCTTGTCTTACTGAGCTCTTATTGGCGTGCTTTTTCCACTAGTTATCATTCTATTAGTGTTTACGTTACTAATATATTTTGATAGAAAGAACCACCAAACCCAAGAAATAAAAAACTCAGGCTCAAGTTCAAGATAAACATGCAGATTCGTTAAGCTGATTTCCTCTTTGCTGACCCTTTTGAAGTAATATTTTGGTTATTCTTAATCTACTCGCTTGTAAACTAAAATAAACCATATGGTCACATCGGTGACTAATTTCTTTATCTTTCAGTGTTTTTTTTAGGAATACACCAATCCAGAATAAAATTCAGAAAGTTTTAATAGTTTTTCTAGTTTTCCACCAAGTTATCGCATGATTCCGAGATCGAGATCTCCGCTTTTTTTCTTTGACAGAGCTTCAACTGTGAGGCCCTAGTGGTTGTGTTTTGCTGAAATTATAATCTTTTCCCAAACTTATTCTCCAATCTGAAAGCTTTATTCACTTTTGCCACTTTATGCAAAATTTCATGTTTGTCGTATATGTTTAATAGCTATTTGCACAAGTGAACAAAGTGACTCTTTTCCCCCCATAGAGTATGGACATACTCTGCAAGCCGAAAGCGCGGCAGAATACTTACGCGAGTGAAAGTACTAAAAATACGTGACAGTATTAGATTAATGCCTGTATACAGAATACCTCTAAATATGCATTTAATTTTAACAGACGTGTTAAAGAATGTGATTGGAATTGTGGGTCGTGATTAGAATACAAGAGAATGCACGTTATATAGAACTCACAAATCAAACATAGAATCGTTAAGGAGGAGTTCTGTCTAGAATCAAGTCAATTCTGAGTCGAAAACTCAACTTACATGGTTTTGCGTAATAGCTTACTTTTGACAATAGACAATACACTTTTTCTTAACTCTTAATCGCGAGATTTCTAAATCTAATGGACTTTCTTACGGACGTGTATTGTGGCGCCGTGATTGGTCAGCTTCTGTGGCGCACAAATATGAAATGAAAACTATCATAACAACTGACGTGTTTAGATAAATTCAATGTTGTTTTATAGTATAGTGCATATTAATCCTTTTTGTGAATTAATAATAGTTTAATTAATAAGTCGTTTTAATTAATTAGAATTAATTATAACGATAGATGTTTAAAGGTTTAACTATTAAAAGAAGCTTTGATATTTTAAATAAATAATATAATCGATTTCGTGCTGTCGAATACTGTGTCACAATAATTTAAACAGCAGGGTCGACTAAACTTTTTGCAAGAATTATCAGAACCCATCATCTCTTTCAAATGATTATGAAGATTGTGGTCATTCACATTTTTAGAAATTTATTATGTAAATAGGACTAATTTTAATATTAAATGTGACATAAATATCAATATTTTAAATAATTTTCGAAGTTAATCACCACTGCTTGCAAGGAAAAAGCCTTTAAACTTGCAGAATATATCAAAAAATATAAATGTCATCAGTACATTATTAAGGATTTTAAATTAAAAAAGAAGGAAATCTAATGTAAAGCTCTTTAAAATAAATTATAGTTCGTGTGTGAGATAATATGTACAGGAAACTATTAAATCTATCGAATTGTTTCAAACTAGTAACAAGTTTCTTAATTCAAATCTGACGATTAATTAAGTTGAATAAAAAATTAAATTAAAAAGAAATCATGATACATATTTTCGGAGAATTGTAGAAAAACCATTTAAATGCATCTACAGATAAAGTAGTCATCTAATTACTCAATAAATACCCATTTAATCCAAAAAACTAATTATAATCCACTAATTAAACTATTATTAAGTCACAAAAAGGATTAATATGCACTCTACTATAAAACAACATTGAATTTATCTAAACACGTCAGTTGTTATGATAGTTTTCATTTCATATTTGTGCGCCACAGAAGCTGACCAATCACGGCGCCACAATACACGTCCGTAAGAAAGTCCATTAGGTTTAGAAATCTCGCCTCTTAATCAGTATGGATCCATTGGTAGAATGAAGCAATCATCCATTGGTAGAATCATTATTTGTTACAAGTGGATTCTAAATTGAACTCCTAATAATTTGTTAGTGGTAGATCTGCACTACTTGAATTAAATTGCTATTGTAAGAAAGCTATTTTTGCAATAAAGTCACGAAAAATGCTGTAGATATAAACTTGATCCTTTTCTGAATGTGCAATTCTAAAATACATTTTACATGACCGAATAAAACTACCATCGAGTAGAATCAATGGAATTGGAATATGTTTATGTGACCTTTAAGTCATATTGCACCAGTGGCAACATATTGGTCTCTAATCGAATGAAGCTACGTACCTATTATTTTCAGATTTTTCCGAACAATATCCTCATCCTATATTCATATCAATATCCATGAATTGTTACATGTTAAATACATTCAAATCGAAGCCATTTCCATCTCCTAAATACATTAGTTAGGAATAGACAGAGTTTCCTTCTAGCGAAATATCTCGAATAATGATGGTATTAAAACAATGTAAAGTTTATGGTCAATTTTATGTGAGCACATATGCACGAACAAGATTTAATGACTTATTCGTTGCGAGATGCAGTCCCCTGCAGTTAACACTATAAAGATCGATTAAATCTGTTATGTGAAGACATAATCCGTTAATTTCTAAGCTTCTGAATTTTGACAATGGGGCTTGTTTCAAAGTAATGTGAGGTTATGTACAGAAAAAAATGAATTGGACGGGAATGACTTATATCGTAGTGACGTAATAAGTACTGCTGCTTTTTAAAATGCAGTTTTAACACAAGGTAACAATAAAAGTTAGATTAAGAATCTGAGGGAAGAACAGAATAAACGAGCATTTCATATTCTACTTGGTCCTTCATTTTTTGAATCATAAACATGGAATATTTCTTAAGTTTTTTTTTAGAAATGCTGATAGAATACCAAATTTCTTATGCGGATAAAGGGTGTAACAAACTTAAAAAAAGAATATAAGATCTGTATACGTAAGCCTAAAAGTTTCAGTCGTTTATTATCCAACAGACACAAATAACTTTCTGGGCGCTCAAGAAACCTTTAATAAAGTATTTTGCTACTGCTGCTGGCGAACAACCTCTTTAAACTTTGCTTGTTTAGTTCTTTAATTTCTACATTATTTAACTTTACTTTTTTTATACAGCTCTGCTTTACGCCACCATCTTCGGTCACGTGACAACAATTATCCAACAAATGACGAGCGCCACAGCTAAATACCACGATATGTTGAACAACGTGCGGGAATTTATGAAACTCCACGAAGTTCCAAAAGCACTGTCCGAACGTGTGATGGACTACGTAGTATCGACGTGGGCAATGACGAAGGGCCTTGATCAAGACAAGGTAAACAAATGTGTGAGTTTACTAATAAATATGCTGCACCTGTTTTTACCCTTTATATAAAATCTTTTTCTTCCTAATAATAATTTTATTCGTTTGTTTACCCTAAATCCAATGTTTCCCTTTCAAAACAGCTCGATGTTTGTCAATAACAGCTCTTTTATAAAAATGTAAATGAGAACTTTTTCCACCAGGTATTGAACTTCTGTCCAAAAGATATGAAAGCGGATATATGCGTTCACTTGAACCGAAAAGTATTCAACGAACATCCAGCGTTCCGACTTGCATCGGATGGGTGCCTCAGAGCTCTAGCAATGCACTTTACCATGTCACATTCTGCCCCGGGGGACCTCTTATATCACACCGGGGAGTCTATCGATTCCTTATGTTTTATAGTAACTGGTTCCTTAGAGGTTATTCAAGATGATGAAGTAGTAGCAATATTAGGTAGGTACACAAAAGTTAACGCAAAAATTGTTACTAATTGGACTTTAAAATTTAGGTAAAGGAGATGTTTTCGGAGATTCCTTCTGGAAGGATAATGCTGTTGGGCAATCGGCAGCAAACGTTCGTGCTTTAACTTATTGTGATCTTCATATGATAAAGAGAGACAAATTGTTAGAAGTGTTAGATTTTTACCATGCGTTCGCGAATAGCTTTGCTAGAAACTTGATATTAACGTATAATTTAAGACATCGTTTAATTTTTCGAAAAGTGGCGGATGTTAAAAAAGAAAAAGAACTAGCGGAAAGAAGAAAAAACGAACCCCAGCTAGACCAGAATCAACATCACTTAGTTAGAAAAATTTTTTCTAAGTTTAGAGGAGATAGAACTCAACACACTCCTCCAGCGGCAGCTTCTTCCGATATTGAAAAAGGCGAAGATGGCGATAAACCAATAGTAAGAGTAACATCTGCGGCGAAATTGTCATCTGTAGCTGAAAAGGACGATACGAGTAGTGGAGGTATCACAACAAAAGTTACTCGCCCTTCAACAGCTCGGCCTAGCAAATGGGGTCGCCTGTTAGGTTCGTCTAGTTTAGATTCGGCCTCTGAAGGTTCTGCACAAGTATCAACATTTACTCGCAGTTTAAGTGCGAGGGATGCCTCAAAAGATAGGCCTAGCTCGTCTTCCTCGGGGAGTTCTGGAGGTCAGCCACCTATAGGAGGTTCAGGAAACAAAGTGTTTCCGAAACTTCAGAAGATGTCAACGACTTCCAGCCCTGGAATAATGAGACAGGATACGATAGAAGAAATAGTAGAAATTGAAACTCCACGTCTTCGAAATTTAAGTTTACGCAAGATGGAAAGTTATGATAGCGGGTTAAGAGATCCTGCTGCAGCTCAGTTTTATCAACAACCCGTCCCAGACACAATTGCGCCTCCAGAGTACAAAGAATTAATGACTAATTTAATGGATTTTAAAGTTGACGTAAAACTAGAAATTCAGCGATTAAATCAGAAAATGGGAAGGATGGAGGAGTTGCTTTCGGAATTACTAAAGAAAATTACTGCTGAAAGTGGTTCTAGTTCACAATCGCCTCAAGGTGACGCTGATCTGCCCAAGAAAAAGTCTTCCAGTTCGGCTCCTGAGCGGCCTACGGAGCTGGTACCGACATCATCAGAAGGCACGGGGATAGGACCCATCATACTAAGAAAGCGCAGATCTAAGGCATCTAGAATAAAAGGAGCAGCTCCACAAATACCAACACCTCCCGGAATGGGAAAGATGGCATCCCCTGAAAGTTTGAGTGCTAGTCCAACGGAAACGACGCGAATGCTGGACGACCCCGCACAGACGCCGTCCTCTAGAAAGACCAAAGATTTTGTTTAGCGTTAGTTAAATTAATGAAAATACGAACATTGTAAAGCAACTAGTTTGACGCCTGCCACTAATTTAGATAGCTGAATATAAAATAATTATTCTAACGTTATTTTAACACTAATTAAACTGAATTCTGTAAATAATCAGCTTTAGAATGACGTTAGGCCAAAACACTCTCGCACCATCATTAAATTAATGATAACTGCGACAGTTTGGCCGATGATGCCTTGTACCTGCGCTAAGCGGTTGGATAGTCTTAAAAAATCACGCTTATAAGTGCTATCTTTACATTTAAAAATTTTTAAAAACACCAATCATTATTTGTGCAAAAATGCAGAAACGACAATGGAAAAATACAGGATTAATTCTACTCTACCTACCTTCTCAATCGTTTTCAGTCAATTTATTCGGAATTCTTGTTATGTACTATAAATTTCTCTGGCAAATGTTAATAACGAAATTCCAGACAACGGCATCAGATCTCTTCAAACCTTATTTTTCTGTGATATTACAAAAAAAACAACTCTACGGAGCAAAATATATAATATGTAAAGTGTACATTATAAAACAAATGAAAATGAATTGATTGTACAAATTTTTTAGGTTGTTGAATGTTTGCCAGTCAAATCAGCAACTATTAGCAATATTGGCGTAATTCTAAACAATTTAGTATTTAAGACACGTGTTGAGATTGAAAAGAATTTACATATTTCACAGGCATGAAAATATTTTATCACATACAAGTTGGCATCTGTTTTAAATACAAAAGTCGAAGTAATAATAATTTGTTAATAACTTGTTAAGGGAGAAGCTGTGCTCAATTTGCTGTAGGATTTAAGATTACATTTTGGCTAGTCTAGCACAACCCTTATCTAGGCTAGGCCAAGCTGAAATCAATGCGTGTCGGGTCTTATAAAAATTTTGTTGTAATGGAATTGGGAGGAAACGTCATGTGCATACAATAAGGTTTTAAATTGATTCTAAAGCGCGATTGGAAAAAAGATAAAAATTTTTTAAGGGAAGCACGATATATAACAGTTAAATCGGTGAATAAGGGCATAAATGCAGATAAATGATCATACCGGTGAAATTACTTTCGATCCATTTTGTTTGGGCGTCATTTATCCTCATTTTTATATTATGATTCAGACTAAAATTATTTTCCATTTTCATAAAAAGGAAAGCCAGTTCAAAATATAGCTCCTCTTTATGACCTAATAATATTTTCTATGATTGCTGACCACCGTAAAGGAGAGTTCTCAGTATTGAGAATTCTGAGAACAATGCTTAAAGAGTTTCAGGCATACTTATCTCATTTGCAAAAAAGTAATTTCATGTCTACAGTTATACATAAATATATACCATAGATCTTTTACTATTAGACTAATGTACGAGTGATTATTCTACTCATTAGTGGAAAGACAAATCCTCAAGGATGCAGTTGTACTTATGATTATGTTTATTATGCAAATTACTTTTCTTACTTGATACTAAAGAATTTGTTAAAGTTTCTACTGCTATTTTCAAATGTAAGATAAGAAATTAATAACACCGTTAAGAACAGATTGACCTTCACACATCGCATACATTCTCCGGTCGGCGTGTAGTGAGGAATAGTTGACCGGACAGAGGGAAATCCAGTGTCCGTCGCCCATCCCATTCTGGCATCACTGCTGTAGTATTATCTTTCTCGGTCTGCGCAGAATAACCACTCGTGTATTAGTCTAGTGGAAATGGTCGAATTGTATATGTATATAGTTACAGTCTTTTATTAGTCCGATACAGCAACCTTGGAAATCAGATAATTCATCAGTATATCATATTCTTTCAATATACAATAGTTAGTCAAATTTTCGTCAGTATACAGTTAGTGTTTACTATTATTTGTAATACAGTCCATCAAACGAGAACTTTCGTGTGGGTTCCGCAAACGAGGAAGAAGGTCGACATTCGGAGTAAAAGAGATGCAGCATCGCTCGCACTCCTACCTTCCATCCGTACACCCCGCATAATAAGTACTTCACATTCTTCCGCCATAAATTTTAAGACGATATCCCCGATTTCGTTACTCTGACAACTTAAATTTTTGTTTTTTTGTTTTTGTACGAAATTCCATAGCGACGCTTTTAGACAATTTTTAATCTGACTGTGCCCAAAGTCCACCGCAAGACGTCCAAGTAAGAAATGCGCTACCGGATTAACACTGCGCGCTCTTAGGACACACGAAATGTTTCGTTTAATGGACTGTTATAGTTATTATTTGTAGCACAATTAGAAACATCTGCAAACCCTTATCGAAGAATGTTTTCCTTTTTGATGTATTGACTAGGAATGTTTTATCTTTCAAGTTTTAAAGCCATTATTTATGCAGAAATATTCTGTTTCATCGCCAAGCTAAAAGCTTCACTCTGCTAGATCTAAGATAACTTCGTTAGATACTCCACAAAACTCCCCATTCAATGAGGTAGTTTGTTCATCAAGATTATTCAATGAATTTAGCTATGGATGTGAGATTAGAATATTTAGGATAATCAATATAATTTCCACAGTTACTACCATCTACATGTAGAGAGCCATTATTTTTACCTAAAAATTGTAGAAAGATATTTCTGAAGATAGTTTTCATGAATCAATCGTAAATACGGGTAATGGATGTCGTTTGTTAAATAATTTGGGGCTAAAATTTAGTTATCTTGAACTAACGTCAGTACAGTTATTTAGGAGGTTGAATAAAACTCCAAGATATTATATAATAACGTAAATACTTGAACAACAGTAAAATAGTTGAATTTACTATATTAAACCAATCATATACATTGGCGTTATTTTGTGACATTTTGAGGTTCAGGTATGTTCAATCTCCCAAACGGCCAATAGTTACGTAGCATGATAATTGTCTTTGATTAAGACGACTGTCCGGTGTGATTTCTTTGTAAGTATCGACTAGTCCTAAATACCGAGAATTCAAGTCATGGAACTTTTAGAACTTTATCAACTTATGAATCACGTAAGCTTCAGATATTTATTATTCTAAAGATTTAAAATCAATTTAATTCCAAAGTTTGTAAACTTCTGAGATCAGATTTTTGCAGGTCAATTTTTTCATTTAAAAGTCGAAAAGTTTTAAAAACTTCCCCTCTCGAAATACTAAGTATAGCTTTAAAGGATGAATCAACGTGGCTTTATTTCGTTTTCCTTTACTGAGTCTATCTATGATAAATGTAGAGTTCAAAATATTATAATCTGGAAATGTATAAAATCCAGACTATACAGAAATTTTAAATATTTATACAGTGTGCCTCATATAAGATGAGCCTGTACCTTATCTTGGAAGCTATAAAAGTTACGAAAGAAAATTAAATATCAAAAATAAATTTAAAAAACGTAAAGAAATACCTTACAAATATAATGACATGATTGTAATTTACAAACGACACTCCAGGGCAGCTGTTTTGAGCTTTTTGACTCTCTTCAGCTGAAGGTAGTCGTTTCTGAAGTACACACACACATCATCCAAGCTTATAAACTAAGCCCAAAATAACATTAATATCGTGAAATAGCAGTTACGAAACCTGTTGAAAAATAGCTGCAATTCGCGATCTTAAATTATTCTCTACAGGAATTTACATGAATAGTTGATAAAATTAAAATACAAAAATATAATATGCACAAAATCTTTGCATTATTAAATATTATTAGTGGATACAATTATAAAAATAAATTTAATTTAATTTTTAATTAAATTTACTTGCTACAACTTATATTTAACAATTATAGTAATACAGGATGCTTATAAATACCTTATTAAAGTTCATAAATTTATTATAATATACATCATGTTCAATACACGAAACCAAAGATGCAAATGTTTGAAAATGAAAATTTATTTTTTCTCAAACGGGACACTATATATTTGTATTTTATATGGTTATTTTTAAATCTCTACCAATTCATATACTATATTTTCTTTTTCAAAATTGTTATGTCTCGTTATTTTATTATTTATAATTTATTTCTTATTATCAATACTTTTTATTATATAATTTTTTAAGATGGCAAGTGTAGATGAAATGGCGTTATGTTGTTGAGGCATTTTAGATCAGACTGATAAATTAATTTTTGAGAATTAACAAAACAATATAAAAAAGGTCGATATAATTATACAGGGTGTCTTATCTGAGAAAACGAGATTTTCACATTCAAACATTAAATTTGCATCTTTGGTCTAGTGGATTGATTACCCTGTATATTATTTACCAATAAATTAATTAAAAAACTTTAATTTCGGTATTTATAAGCATCCTGTATTGTATTATAACTAGTTAAATATAATAGAGTATAGTAATAATAAAGTGTAGAATCGAAAAATCGTAAAAATATACAGGGTGTTCTATTTAAAATAAAAAAAATGGATAGTAGCCGTAGCAAAACGACTTACCCTTTATATACAAAAATATTATAAAATTAGAATTTCCTTTGTACCAACCAACTTTGATTACTCTTGACTCTTGCCGTTTACAGGTTAAGATACAGGGTCATCTTATGTGAGCCACCCCGTACACAGAGTAAGGATTTATCATAGCTAAATTTGCAGTTCTAAAGATTGAGTGTTTAAGCTGTAGAGAGTCAGCTTCAAAATTTAAAGTTTGTGACGCTTGTAATTTCAAAGTTAATTATTTTAGAATTTAATAAATATTATTAATGGCCAGTTCGCCATAATAAAAATTGCAATAAAGATTACTTACATCGTGTGATCATGTGAGCCGTCATGAAAAAGCAATCAAAGAGATTTTTAACTGATAAAGCATTTATGTAAAAAACGACTCTAGCAGATAGCGCCTAATTCTTTGCCATCCATTCTTACTACTATATTCTAGACTTACTCTTGGTATTTTTATAAATGCAAAGATCGATCTAAGAGATACAAATACCGTTAGCGCGTCTTCCTTTAGAAGGTTTAGATCGAAATTTTCAATACATATCCATATGTTTAAATTTTATAAAAATGTCAGCTAAATTGATGGAAGTTGTTGGCGTCAAATTAGGCCCTTACATTTAGATAAAGAATTGTAGTCGGTCAAAGCAATCTTAAATGAACTATTTCTCCTATACATCAGTATTGAATTGAAACCTATCCATCACTAAGAATTGCAGAAATGTTGCAAAACAATTGTACTAGTTTTATTCAGTGGAAATTCACCAAAAAGACTTACAATATCATCTTTCGTTCAACAAGCTCAAATTAATTTTATTTTAACGATACTTTAGACTAGGCTGAACCGAACTGTACCTAACGTACCATAGCGCACGGTACTATATAGTAATAAAATATTACTAAATATTAGCTCATTTTATACAAAATTTCGACCATGGAGATACTAAATTAGATGCTTCACACTAAAATAACTTTTTGTATATATAACTAATAGAGAATCATGTCTAGGTGTGCACCGTGCGCTATCGCACTGTCGCAGATATAATTCCATAATTTTACCATCTCTTCCAATCCTGGATAATGTAATCTAGTAGAAAACGTGCCTTGTATTGCTGTGTGAAGCGTGGAAGTCATAATAGTGGAAAATTTCGGTGTTAATTTGTTTTATGTATTTTTAAAAACTACTACTAAAGCATTTTACGGAATAACGCCAAACTGCATTTCTTCAATGCATAATCCATCCCTTTTCATACCGAAGAAGATTTTTGCTATATTCCTAAAATTCACTTAATAGCAATAATTGTTACGTTCAGTCATTATATTCTTATGAATACATGGAGCACATAACGTTTCAAATATCCCATTCCTTTACATAAGTACCTATTTTGTATTGTTTTTTCTAAACTTTTGTAAATATTATAAATAAATTGTTTATATAACTTAACGATGACTAATCAGGATTCAACGAATTAGTTTAATTAAGCTAATAATTAAGATACAATAATGTTTTTATTAACTTCTTGAATATAATCTCAATAAGTATTACTCAGTATTTCAAATTACTTCGACTTTAGGATTAGAACAGTTTGAAAGTAGCATCAATACTGTTGAGTTTTTATCATGATTAAGTGAAGAAAAAAAAGAAGTCCAAACAAAATTATTAGCGAAATTAAATTTAAACAGCATTATATTAATTATTATTAAAGATGAAGAAATGTATAAAAAAAATAGATTTTGTCATTAAGTAGGAGGTACTGTGTACTGCTGAATCTTATGTACCTACTATTATTATGATTATGATTATTATTAATTATACGCTTACAATTTAATAAAACAAGCCATTGTTATTATTATCAACTAACCTGAACGACTCCTTTACAATAGCATAATTAATTAGTATTTCAGGATAGGGAGGAAGAAATAATTAGAATGTAAGGAGGAACGCCGAAAGCCAAACAGCAGGATGTTTATAGACCATTCAAACAATTAGCAGCCTATCACATTCAGATAATTTAAATAAAACATCGATCCCTGGAGACCGTTCTATCAATGCCTTGAAATCTGAAATGATCTTAAAATTATCCGCTTCAAGTTGATTAATGTGCTCTAATACTTTTTTGCTACAGTTTAATCTCATTTAGAAGAAAGAGTGTGGGTATTATAACTTTTTAGTAAAACAAAAGAAATGATTAAAATTATACGGAAACCTCGTAATAATTTAGTTTTATGTAACAGTTTTCTGTTGTGATCACTTTTTGTTAGTAATAAAAGTTATTGTTACAATAAAAGACACTAATGAATGCAACTCAAGGTAAGTAAAATTCAATCTTTTTAACAATAAAATTTATTATTACTGTTTGATATGTACAACTTTGTAATTTGTAGTGGGTAAGTACCTGTATTTGAGTAAAATAACTAAATACTATAAGGATACTTTGGAACTCTTCGAATAACATAGTATATTGTGTTACAAGTGCAGAAAAGTGCCATTTCTTAGGAGTGTGAAGAAGTTTCACTCGACTTCGTCTCATGCCACAATCACACGAGTGTGAAATTGGCGTTTTTGCACGCGTTACACACTATACTTTATTTACGACAACAAAAAAAGTAATAAACTACCAACAGCTAAGAAAAATATTTAACCTAGAATTTATACTCGCATTCATATTTTTACGTGAAATGTCTGGCAATAAATTAAGAGATGTAATGTGAGCCGCTGCAACGATGTTTGGAGGTGTACACCCCATTTTCCTATCATCGGAATCACTCATGATACATCTAGAAAGAATGTTTAAAGGCAATAGTAATAATTTGTTTACAATCTGTATAATCTCAGTCAATCTACTATTTAGTACTTACAGCTAAATAATCACACGTATGTACTCGCTTTCAAAAAATAATTTCATATAAACAATCACAATTCAATTGTCAAGGTTATTAACACCTTTTCCGCAAAATGTCAACATATTCTCGTATTATGTAGCAAATTAGAAGTGCTTTCAATGTTTTTATTGTAATTTAGCAATAATAATAAAAAATATTATATTAACAATTATATAATAATGTCAAAAAATTAATCAATCTTACGTTTTAATTGAATAACAATCTTTGTAATTTTATATAACGAAAAATAATCAAGTTATGTCAAGACGCCTACGTAGCTGAATAATTAAGCTCTCACTTAGTAGACGGGCGATCCAGAGTTCGATTCCCCGCCGGACCGATGATAAATTATCATTTTTTCGATGATGATTTGCATTCAAAATATAATTTTATGTAAAACATTAATTAAACAAAATAAACTAACCTTTATCTAAATTTTATTTTATTGCAAGTGCTGACATCTATAGCGCTTTAATAGTACTACTGAAAAGTAAGTATTGCGGCACCTGGCCAGACCCATACTCCTTTTTTTGCCACGCCTACTGCGCTCTGATTGGCTATCCCCACTCCTGTAGACACGCCTACTACTCTCTGATTGGTCGACGCCATCTTGGATGACAAGCCTACTATTCTTTGATTGGTTGACGGCGGTCATTTTGAAAACGCCGAATGTTCTCTGATTGGACGAGCGCCATTTTGGAACTTCGGGCGCCATTCTACCACAGCCTATGACGCCATTACAGGAATCTGTATTACCGACAAAATATTTTTACCTTTCTATAAACTGAAAGGTCTTTTACAATACAATTCCCTCAAGGTGACGGCTAGGGAAATAATATTACCTAAACTAAAAAAGACATTTGTAAGATTTTAGCACATTGGAGAAAACAAAAAGAATTTACCTAAATGGTTAGCACCAGAACGTAATCAGTCTAATTTGACGATTTATCGCATATAACTAATCAAGCGATCATTCTGTTGAATGCGAGATTTATTCCGCTAAAGCGAATTAATATCCAAAATCAATTTTCTAACATATCTCGAACATTCAACTACTACTGCCAGATAGCCATTTTGTTACTTGACTCTACTATTGAGAAGAAAGCTTAACCGCGCAGGAGCGACTTCACGATAAACAGAGGGAAAGGGAAAACCAGTGACAACCAAACAACGGAGAAGCTTGGTTTTAAACAGTGACCATCAAACAATCAATGGGTTGTGAATTTTAACGTTATAAAAGTACAGTAAAAATAAAAGATTCCCTTAAATAATAATAAAAATTACGATATCTTGTATAATTCATATTTTCGGACATCTTTAATCCTACCCCAGACGACATTGTTTAAAATTATAAGCATTTACTATATAGTACAGTGTGTTTTTTGTAAACGATAATATAGGAAATCCAATGGAATTTTATCATTTTCCTGGTAAGTTTGTACCCTTGCAAATGTAAGTAGAAATTTTGGTACCAAAGAAGAATTCATTTTATGTCAAAAAAATATTAAACTTTATGAAGAAAACCAAAATCGATTTAGAAAAAGACTTAAAAAGCTTATGGATTTATTGCTTTTTGTAATAAGTTATTAAAAAAAAGCTGGAAGCTGAACGCCGATTGGTGTAGCGGTTAACGCTTCAGATTTCTAAGCAAAAATCGCGAGTTCAAACCCCATCACGTATACTTTTTTTTAAATTGTATTGCTTACTAATTATTATTTTTAGTACTTTATTACAACGATTATTAGTTTTATGCCCTTTTTTTATTTGCCTTTTTGATGGGTAGTTAAAATTGTACAAAAAATAACGGTAAACCCCCTTAGCAAAAATATCTAACAATAAAAAAAATTAATAATCGTTGTAATAAAGTTCTAAAAATAATAATTAGTAAGCAATACAATTAAAAAAAAAAGTATACGATGATGGGGTTTGAACTCGCGATTCTTGATTAGGAATCTGAAGCGTTAAACGCTACACCAATCGGCGTTCAGCTTCCAGCTTTTTTTAATAAATTCTTCTTTCGATTGATACCAGAATTTCTACTTACATTTGCAAGGGTACAAACTTACGAGGAAAATGATAAAATTCCATTGGATTTCCTATATTATCGTTTACAAAAAACACACTGTATATATACAAAATACGAAAATATATTCGATAATTAAGGCTTATGTAACAGGGTCTGTTAAGAAATCTAGAAAAATGTCTGAATAAAGTGTAGTAATAAAATGTATAAATTAAAAAGATCGAAGTCATATTATTTCCTGCTTTGTTTATCATTTGCCATTGTACAATATGGTTGCTGATTGCAGTCGAGTTTTCTTCTTATAAAGCTCATAACGTATTGAAATATCTTCATAATATTAGCCTTAAGCTATATGCATTCCTTAGAAACAACACTGCATGTACTCCTGATGAAGGGACCTTTCTACCTGAGAAAAATACTACATTTTAAACATACCCTTTTTCATTTTAACAAAACCGTTTTAGCACAATATAGAAAGAATTTAACATATATTCTGAATTTGTCGGTCAATTTAAAAGCACACAGTTAAAGCATACAATAGAAAATAATTCAACAGCTTTTATGGATAATTGAGAAAGTATCACTAACTGATCTATGCTAAAAATCCTAATTGCGACCTGTATATACAGACTAAAGACGGACGGTGTTATGCATTGAGCGTAATACAATTTAATTTAACTTTATGCTTTGTATTATTATTATTATTCCTATGTAGATAGTTTAATAAATATTTCAAGTAAATATAGATCATGACAAATATATATAATTATATATAATATTAAATGTTAACATATACTATGCCGCTATCTAATATTGATTCGTACCTTGTTGTGTTTGAACTGTAAATTCGTTCATTAAATTAAACTGTAAATTAAATGCAGAATCTTTTAAAGGCAGGTATATTATATTTCAAGAACGGTGTTATTTAAAATAAAATTGATGATGCAGCTGAAACAGCTTTCCCCCTAAGATATTGTATGATGTCTATTAGGATATAAATATATTTTATGACTAGTTCAAGGGATGCATACGTGATCTAGTACGATACGTGATATAGTAATTGGGGATGATATAATTCAAAACTACTTACCCGTTTAAATTTTTAACATACATGAAGATGTCAACAATCAAGGATATCAAGGCCAAAACCTGACTGAACGTTAACATAATATGTTCTACAGGTCAACCTCAATTAATTAATTAACCCCGGGCTATACATCCTTAGGCTAGAAACAGTCTTGAAACAAAAATGGCAGAGTCCGCCCTGTTAGATGGTTAAACAAGAAATCAGAGTTACGTTGTTGGCTGGCAAACATCTTTGAAGAACGCTCTGATTGATTCGACCATCTGTTATCCCGATGACGTTATAGGGTGACATTATGAAGTATGAAAAATAATATACTACCTGATAAATAAATTTTTACAGTGAAATGGAAAACATTAATGAAATATATATTGCTGAGCTCTGCTAGCGAGCTTCACTTCACCACTTAGCTGATTCAATAATAATTTCGCTATTTAAAAATTCCTAACATGTATAGCTTTATCTGTTTTAGAATATTCAAAGACAGTATATGACAATAAATTATCGCGAGAGATCTATACAAAACGCATTATATATAAAATTAGAGATACAAATTAATCCTATTTGGTAAAAACGCAAATATTCATGAAAATATGGGGTACATGATCCTAATGGATTATAATTTATATTATACAATCGGAGAGACAGGAATAGGTACAAGCGGTTTATGTTATGCTCCCTATGACATCTTAACAGAATAATTATACTATGCAGGACGCTACGTATGATTCCATGCCTACGGGTAAGTACGCCGACTACGAATACTATGCAAACAGGATCCAACAAGTTGAGACAAATAAAAACCTGTTAGAGCCGTTGTATTATGGACGATTTAATGATTTCCTCCCTCCCTCTTCAGAAGGTAATAAATAGCAGAAGCAACAAGCCTACTTATTTAGTCACGATTCGACTGTGTTGCTGCTGCTTATCCATGGCATTCTACAAAGCTGTTCAACATAATAATAATAATAATAGATGGGAACCGTATAGTGTACAGTGTGATTCGTCTCAGCTGAACAAAATTTTTAAAAAATCTACAAAAGATATAAAGGTTATAGATGATGATGATGATGAAAAAATTCGAAACTACGAAAAGTCAAGACTGTGAAATACAGTTGCCGTTAAACAACAGTAGTTTGAAATATTTATCTTGGACTGGACAAGAATTTTGATGTGTGTATAAGAATCTTGAAGAAAGGCGTTGATCAAGGAGTGCAATTTAACGAAGACTATTTTAAAGAATTTATGGAGGATTTTTCGTACATCTTGGGATGTCTGAAACACAATGAGGTCGATGGACACATATTGGCCGATTACACGCTTCATAGTGTAGGAAACAAATGTATCAAAATTGTTCTGAAAACTAAAGGTTTTGAACTTTACATTTCTGAATTAAGTCTAGGGAGATTATACATGATGAAAACCTTTTTATGGAAAAAGATCGATAGTATTAAAACTATGCATCGCAATTACGAATGTTTTGCCGAAGAAGTCCTGGACGAGGCTATAAAAGTTAGAACAACACGTATAGACAATAATATTTTATTAAAAGTGTTAAATTCTTCTTGTAGATACGGATGATTTATTTTTGAATGAATTAGTTTATAAGTTTAATAGGAACACTATTGTAGATTTGCAGAATGTCCTTGATTTACATAATAGTATAACCTACAGAAACACAAAGGCTATTTTTATATAAAGAAATACTTAACCAACGAAAATGTAGCTGTGCTGGAAGTATCAGCTTGATCTGAATAACACTGCTTTAGTTTTTGCCAGCTAGCCCCCAATAAGTCGGAGAGGGGCGGGGTAATACAAAATATAAAAGATAAAAAAAACAAGCGCCACTTCGTTTAAAAACAATGCTTATCACTAAAGCCTCAAGCTTATCAGACAAACGAAGAAATAGATCTTCTACTAAAATATGGGCAACTTCCAATATTTTGGTCGTACCGTACATATATACTTACAAATGACGAACTGAAAAGCAATATTAAAATCACACAAACAAATGAATAATAAATAAATAAAACACACGTAGTGAAATGTAAACTTTCTAAGTAGGGCTTTATTTGAACTATTGGCGGATTTTAAAAGTCAACTTTAAATGCAATTTTAATGTTTAATAGAGAAAAAAAAAGGTGAATGGTGATCTGTATCACAGTTGGTTGTACTTAAAACTACCCTACAACAATTCCACTGCTCGAGATCTCGTTTCCTAATTAACATGCATGAATAAATTGTGGTTTCTTAAAATTAACATGCATGACGAAATTGTAAATACATTAAATAAATATATATATATATATATATATATATATATATATATATATATATATATATATATATATATATATATATACACGCCCAACTATCCATACCAAGCCCGCTATGTTACGCAGGCACTCAGAAGCCCGGGCTTTCCTGTAGAGTTCCAGCAGTATATTCTACGTCAATCGAACCGATAATTTCATATTATTAAGCGCAACCTGCGAGGGGTAAGTTATTTTTACATACAAATGAATATATACTGTACAGCTTTTACGAGACCGCATATATTATTGGTACTGTAGCAGTCCTGTTTGTATAAAAATAGATGTTTCACGCATTATACCAAGCCACGCAGGGTTGCCGGTACTGTTACCAGCAAAACGTAAGATTATTGATCGTGTAATTTGTCTAGCCGGCTGGGAATGTCGGACAAACCACGGTTAGTCACCGAGACTTCCCGAATGCTTTCGTTCTTATGCGATGGTAATGCAGAGTTGGGAGTATCCTAGCGGAACTTTTGTTCTCGCCAACAGTCTGAGTCAAGGTCGTACATCTGGTTATTATCGATTTTATTTAAGCTTTCTCGCGGCATAGTAACACCGACAATTATATACAACGAACTTTATGAAAAGAAGATGGAATTTTAGATTTCAGATCATGTTCTACATGCATAATTAAATGAATATTAAGTTACCTCGGAATTCGCCTTTTGGCCACCGATTTTGATGATTTTTTTTTAAATTGTAGGTAATCGACTATATTTCAAAGTCTAAATGTTAGATTTGTCCTGTAATGCCCTGTTTAATTGTTAAAAACAAATTATTATTTTTTTTATAAGGGACTAACTAACCATTAAATAATTTCATGAAATTTTTATTATAATTGCATAAAGTTGGGTACTTATAGGTTTTTAGGGTCGTAGATTAGGGTAGAATCCGGGGTCCAAATTGGTCCAAAGTGCAAAATGGCGACTACAAAATTGCCGCCGGTGTCAAAACTTTAATATTTGAAATTTCGATGCAAAATCGTACTAGGGGATTTTTAAAGTTGCAAATTGTGATGTTAAGCTAAAAATGACCCAGATACAAAATTCCGGTAACAAAATGGCCACCGAAACTAAATAGATTAAAATTCAAAATGTTTAATCTCTCCTTCATGTTTGACCCTAGAAACCTATAAGTACCCAACTTTATTCAATTTTAATAAAAATTTGATGAAATTATTTAATTATTAATTAGCCCCTTATGGAAAAAGTAATAATTTGTTAATAACAATTAAACAGTAATTTTCAAACCTTTGACAGTACAGACTTTACCAATTAAATATTTTAGTTTGAAAGAAAATGACAAGAACAAAATTACAGTTTTCAATTAAATTAATATAAATAAAAATATTATTTCTAAAAAAAGATAAATCAATATTAGACGGTTTCCTAGAAAAAAATACTTCGGAATTCGCCTTTTGGGCACCGATTTTGATGATTTTTTTAAATAGTAGGTAATCGAATATATTTCAAAGTCTAAATGTTCGATTTGTCCGCTAATGCCCTGTTTAATTGTTATTAACAAATTATTATTTTTTCCATATTAATAATTAAATCATTTCATCAAATTTTTATTATAATTGAATAAAGTTGGGTACTTATAGGTTTTTAGGGTCTTAGATTACGAATCCGGGGTCCAAATTGGTCTAAAATTCAAAATGGCGGCTACAAAATGGCCGCCGGTGTCAAAACTTTAATATATGAAATTTTGAATAAAAAATCGTACCAAGGGGTATTTAAAGTAGCAAATTGTGCTGTTAAGCTAAAAAGTGACCCAGATGTAAAATGCTTGTCACAAAATGGCCACCGAAACTAAATATGATTAAAATTCAAAATGTTTAATCTCTACTGTATGTTTGTTTAAGATGGATTAATATAGTAGCTAACACAATTTTAAGATTGTTGCAATTATTAATTATTTAAAATTCAAATTGATAGAATGGAGTTATTCCGTATGAATAGTGTTAAAATAAATTAATACTCCATAATTTAACCAGATTCCGTTTAAGTCTGAAACTTTATTTATCGTCAGATTTAAATAAAGGATATTGTGTTAATTATTATTTACTTGTGTTTCATGTAAAGCATTGTTAGTTTCTTCAGCTACTTCTGGCAACGTAAAAAAAGAATGTGCTCTATACATTTTGAAAACTGATTAGTAAGCTTTTTTTGGGAAGAATAAATTTTTTCCACATGCTCTTACTGGTTGCGACACTTCATCAGCGTTTTTCGGCAAAGGGAAAAATAAATTTTTCAAAACTTCTGAATGCAAAATATTATAGGTGTTTTTATAATTTTTAGAAATAGTTAGGGTTACTAATGACAAGATAAAATATATAGAAAATAAATAAAATGAAACTTTTTTATTAGAAATTGCATGAAAATACAACTAAAAGAAATTGATTTAATTTTATTTTATTTGACAAATCCCATATTGTATAATATCATCTTCAGAGTCATTGCGTTCTGTTTCTTCTTCTTGTTATTTTGAAAAGCATTCTTCATCAGAGAAATTTTCATCTAAATCTTCTTTTTCATTAATGTTTCCTACGTTTGGACATTTCCAAAGATTTGAAGATTTCAGTTTTGTTTTCGACTATGCTTAAAAATTGGCTATAAGTGGATTCGAAGATGCCAAACATAAGTTGAGAATTTTCTCATTAGTTTCTTCTCTGGAAGATTTGGATGGATGACCTCTTCTAAATTAACTAATCAGCTTTATTTATTTCTTCTAAATAGCTTGAAATCTTTTTTCTCGCTTCTTCGCTAGCCGTTCATGTGTATCTTTTTGATGGACCAGCATGCCTCGAAGGTTAGTTAGAGTACCGTAGGTACATTTTACTAAAACATTTTCTGCAGCTTTTCTGGTTGAATGGTCTTGAACTTTTCAACATTTATTTCATATCCACATACAACTGTTTGCATAATATCAAATCTATTAATAAATTATCTCTGACTTAATTTCTGTAATTTCTGCAGAAGTCGCAAGCGCTTTGAAAAAGCACATTGCTTCATATTTTCTTTGTTTTTAAAACTGTAAACCATGTGGGAAAAAACGTGAATCTGTGTATCAAACAATAAACAAGTAACTGTGATTCACTGGCAAACATTTTAAGAAAAAATGAATGAACTGGGTGTTTTGCAAACCTTACTGAGCTGAAAACATGTGAATACATGTCTGAGATACCTATTAGAGACCGCTAGTTTAGACGTTTGATTCTTTCGACATTTTGTCAGCTTTTGAAGCAAAATCCCGTTACATGAGACGGTGGAATAGTCTAAATTTTTGACAGTATTGCCTTTTTGTCCGTTCCGAGTTTTGATGACCTTCGGATTTAGATTGATTTATTATGATATGAGATTTCAATCAGTAAAGGTTTCATCTTGTAAATCCGTTTCCCCAAAAAAGAACGACCTAAAAAATCCACAAACTGACAGAGGAACTAAGGGAAGACTGGCAGATAGGTGCCCAGTTCGTGTTATGTTATTCATTAACCATGTACAGTGCCGCCCATTTGAAAGTGCACGACTGTTTATATGTAATATTCCAAAATGACATCGTGTAAGTCAGGATTCCATGGACTGTGTTTATAACAGCTGCAGCGGAATGAAAGGTTTATTATTATTTTCAAATACTTGTTTAAAATAATTTATCAGCTTAGAGTAAGTTATAGAAAACATTACCGAGGTAAATCGGGTCTATCGTGTACTTTCAAATGGGCGGCAGTGTACCTCTAAGTTGCTATTTAATAATTCATAAAGAATTATGATATGACTTTTAAATTATTAGTCCAAGAACAAGAGCAAAAAAGTAGGTTCATAATGCAATGAACTACAGAATTGATTTTCTTGTTCGAAGATGTTCGGGAGTGTCCCCTGAATGTAACGTCAAGTTGGCGGGTCGATGGTGAGGAGGGTTGAGCGTTAGCCGCCATCTTGGAGAACACGTTTTATCAAATATCTCGTGAACCGTGCATCGTACGACAAAAATACTACAGATCGTTTTCGTAGACAATAACATTTTCTACAACTTTTATTACAAACTTTTTTCTGTATAGTGCATAGCTTTATATTTAAAGCGCGCCAAACTTTCTCCAACATGGTTATTGCTAAATATATAGTTAACGGTTGATGACACATTAAAAATGGTAATAACCAAATTTGTAGAACACAAAATTTCTTATAGAATTTATTTGAAGTGTTTTTTTCTACAAAATTGATATTTTAAGAACTATAGCTTGGTAAACTATTGCACCGCGTGAATTATCAGTGGTAATGTTGGTCATAGTACACGATAAACATTTCATAACACATAAAACGGCGAAAAGTGTTCAGAAAAATGACAGTACTGTGTAGTGTGTAGTGAATCTAATGTATTAATCTTATAAATAGAGCCAAGAAGTACTCATAATTTATAGATCTTTCTTAACTTGCATGGGTAGAACGTATTATCATAAAAGACTGTCAATGTAGCAAGATATAATAGTTTGTACATCACGTACATCATAGGAAAAAAATAATAATGATGATGATAATAATAATCATGAGAAGGGAAATGTGGAGAAAAGGATAACAGAGTTCAAAGAATGCAAATTAATTGTTTGAAATAAAATACGGATTAAAACATTTATTTATACAAAAAGTGGCAAGTTATTTTACGTCATAAGTCTCATCTGTTTCGATGATGAAGGAAGTCACTCATCGTCTTCCACATCCTTGTTTTCTGCCACCTCTATATCCGTAGGAGGTGAATCGGAAATTTCATTTTCATCGACTTCGTCTTCGATGGCATCCAATGTATCTGGCACATTGTCCCATGTGCATCCACCACAATTCGAACAAATAATGGAACATTTTAAGCCAGCTTTTCGGCATCCACAGGCAGCCCCGCAATTTTTTCTGCATTTGCAAGATATTATTTTCAGCAAACTTGAGGGTGCTGGAGCCATAGTAGTTCGAATTGGTTGAAGTCCATTTGTAGTTCGCTTCCAATCCCATT
The DNA here is from genome assembly GCA_929113105.1 of Agrypnus murinus. Lineage (NCBI taxonomy): Eukaryota > Metazoa > Arthropoda > Insecta > Coleoptera > Elateridae > Agrypnus > Agrypnus murinus. The sequence continues at coordinate 133,575,272 of OV816029.1, read as the reverse complement.
CCTCCGGATCATGGTAAAATCCAAGCCAAGTTTGAACCTGGTGGTAGGTTCTAAAAGAATGGTAACGTGCCGTATCTTGGGTTGGAGGTAGAAGTGAGAGGTTTAGTTTGGTGTTACTCGCCAAATTTGCGAAGCATTTTTAGCGAAGAGAGTTAATGGACGGATTGAGAGGCGCATGATTTAATATATAGTGTATAATTTCGTGGCTATTGTGTGTGAACTCGGCATTTACAGCGTTATAAGTCTTAAAGTATCAATTTTATAGAAAAAAACTTCAAATAAATTTTATCGGAAATTTTGTGTTCTACAAATTTATCATCAACCGTTAACTCTATATTTAGCAATAGCCATATTGAAAAAAGTTTGGCGCGCTATAAATATAAACTTATGCACTATACAGAAAAAGTTTCAAATAAAAGTTGTAGAAAATGTTATTATCTACGAAAACGATTTTTTTACTATTTTTGTGGCACGATGCACAGTCCCGACATATTTGATAAAACGTGTTTTCCAAGATGGCTGCTAACGTTCATCTCTCCCGTCCCGCCAACTACACGTTACATTCAGGGGACACCTACGAACATTTTCCAACAAGAAAATCAATTCTGTAGAAGATTGCAGAAATAAATAACCCGGTTACTGCCCGATATTATTTATTTTCCAACTTGTTTACATGCAGGTTACTAACATTATTCCATTGTTATTTCTAAACTACTACTATTTAGTAAGCATTAATCCTACAGTTCGGACAGCTTTTTTAAGGAATTCTCTCGTGTAAAACAGCCAGCCTTCGCATTCAAATGAGACAGTGTTAAGATCTGCAGATGAGAACAACTTTGTTCTATTTCTTTCACCTAATGTAACTGCTATCACTCAACCAACGGACCAAGAATATATAAGAAACACCTAAGAGATTTTACAGACGTACCGTTTCGATTAATTTCTTGGAAACATTTTATATGATGCTATTTTGAAAGTTCTCTAATATCAAAGATGCAATTTTTGCTTTCGCTATTGCATGGATCAATGTTAAACAACTGACAATCGAGAAAACGTTTTTTACAATTATGAATAATGGAAAAGAAGTTAAAGGCGAAGATGTTACTGAAGACGTGATTTGTTCTAAAGGTATTGGTAGTTTGGCAAATCAGAGCGAGGATATGAAAGAGATAGAAGAGTCCGACATTGAAGCTTAAATTCATTGTGATCGTAAAGAACAAGGTTACCAAGTACTGACAGGAGATGCAATAATGGAGGAAGGGGAAATTCTACGCGACACCTCTCAAGTAGATCAAGATTTTCTAAGTGATGGTGATGATGATTTAAACATGAAGAAAGTACTTTATGGACAAACTGCTGAAGCCATAGGCGTGTCATTAAATTTTTTTGAACAACATAAGGATCCTGATGTAATACATATTTTACACTGGCAAAATATAAAACAAATGATAAAAAATAGCACGGTACGCACAGAAGAAATTTTCAGATTTTTATATATATTTTCTAGAACTGTTTGATATGAAGATTACGAATCTGATGTTGGTTGTTTCCAATCAGGTCAAATGTTGTTGTTTCGAATTTCATTCGTACGCCATGCAGCCAACCCATACCTGCCTCATGAATTTAACTCAAACCGGGTTTCTCAGGAATTGCTTTTTACCTTACGAATGCAAAACGCCAATAGAAGAATAGCATGCATACATACACCACATAAACAGGGTTGACAATTTTGGCGTTTCTTAATTCTACAGCTTTTTTGCTTTGGCGCTTGGTGCGTAAATTTTGCTATTATTTTTTAGCTTTGCATCGTGTTTGACTACTATTGCATAATAAGTAGCGTGCACCAACTTCACCTAACGATAGAGAAAATGTCAGGCGTGGCATCTGTGACTCTCGTTCAGAATTGGACTGGTCTAGTGCCCTCATGTCTCTGTGATTTGTGATTGCGCATTAAGTCTGGTTCCGTTACGGATAAACTAGCTAGACATATGTTTCCGAACTATCGTTCTCATATAGTTACGTCAAGGAACTTCAACGCTTTCTTGGATTAATCACTTATTTATCTAAGTTCATTAAGAACTTATCAGAATTATCAGCTCCACTTAGAGTGCCGTTAGAAAAAGATGATGAATGGACATGGGAGAATGAACAAAAAGAAGCATTCTGTAAATTAAAAGAAATATTAAAAAACCCTCCAGTACTTGGTAATTTTAACCCAAATTTACCTATTTTATTATCTGTAGATGCTACTAGTACTGCATATGGTGGGGCATTAATTCAGAATGGTCACCCAATAGCTTATTACTCCAAATCTTTAACTAAAACGCAGATCAATTATAGTCAAATTGAAAAAGAAGCATTGGCCATATTACTGGCTTGCAAGAAATTTCCTGTTTATATATGGGGAAACAAAAATCTGATAGTAGAATCAGATCATAAGCCGTTAGAAACCATATTCAGGAAGCCATTGACTGAAGCGCCTCCCAGGCTACAGAGAATCCTATTTGAAATACTGCCATATCCCACAATTGTGTACAAAAAAGGAACGATGTTGTACATAGCTGATATACTGAGCAGAGACTGCGCAAGAAATGTTCATGATGACGAGGATGAAAACTCATTTGAGACATGTGTAATAATACCAATGAGTAAAACGAGATTGCAGCAGTTAAAACAAGAGACAAATACAGATATAGAATTCGTGGAATTAAAACAGCAAATACTTGTAGGATGGCCCGACAGAATAAGCGATGTTCCGGCTTCTCTAAGAAAATACTGGTCTAACAGGCACGAACTAGCAACTTATGCAGATATCATATTCAAAAATGATAAAATAATGATACCTCCGAGACTACAAGAAGTTGTTCTCAAATGTTGTCACTTTAGCCACAAAGGTATCACTGGTACTCTCTGATTGGCCAGAGATTTTGCGTATTTTGGCCAAGAATGTCTGTAGACATTATTAAATTGGTGCAAAACTGCAACATTGGTGCGAAGGAACAAAAATCCTAAAGAAAAAATTTTACTTCAAGAGTATCCAGAACGGCCATGGCAAATATTTGCTTCTGACATTTATCATTTGAAGGACAAGGAATACTTGGTAATGGCAGATAGCTATTCAGGTTATTTTGACTTCGTGCAATTATCAAGCTTAACCAGCAGGTCAATAACTCGAGCATTTAGATGTTGGTTTGCTACATTTGGAATACCTGATATTCTTCGTACAGATGGAGGAAAACAATATGTATCTGAAGAATTTAAAGAATTTGCTAGAAGATGGAGGTTTGAACATAGAGTTTCCAGTCCACAGTTTCCCAGACCGAATGGCTTAGCAGAGCGATATGTACAAGAAGCAAAATCGATACTAGATAAATGTATAGAAGAAGGTTCAGATATCCAGTTAGCCCTTTTACATCACAGAAAACACCAAGAGACACCCTAGGTTCTCCAGTGCAAAGATTAATTGGTCGAAGAACTAAAACGTTCATTCCCATTAATACAAAGTTATTATTACCTGAAACAGTTAAAAATGTTTCTGAAAAGTTGAAAAATATTAAACTAAAAGAGAAGAAATGTGCAGATAGAGCAAAAGCAAATTTACCAGAATTTTAAAATGATGAAAAAGTATTAATTAGAAAGAGTTACAAGGAATGGACTCCTGCAACAGTTGTAAAGAAGGCAGAAGAACCAAGCTCATGGATTGTACAATAGGGTGGTCCAACAAAAAAAGCAAAGTCAGAAATCTTATGTTCTCACCCCCTAGGAATATTGTATATCGAAAAAAAAGTACCCCTATTTTTTATTTTGAAATCGGACGATGTTTAGGGGTGCCTCAAAGCCCTTAAAGGTTCCAATGTATTTTATATGGGAAAAACACTTTTTCATAGGTTTGGTATAGAATTTTAGAAAATCAATATTTTTCAATGGGACTACTCTGTTTCTCTTCAGAAATGTTCAGAAAATGACATCCAATAATTTCTTTATCAAAATATTTTATATTTTATAAAATAGTAATAAATATTTTTTAACGATTTTTCTGTTTCTTTCATTTATGGGGTTTTTTCCGGTCTGTAAAAAATAGTTAATATAAAAAATTTAACAAATAAATTATTGGATGTCATTCTCTAAACATTTCTAAAGAGAAAGAGAATAGTCCGGTTGAAAAATATTGATTTTCTAGGATTCTATGCCAAATCTACGAAAACGTGTTTTTTCTCATATAAAATACATGGGAAACTTTAAGGGCTTTGAGGCATCCCTAAACATCGTTCCATTTCAAAATAAAAAAATAAGGGTACTTCTTTTTTCGATATACAATAATCCTAGGGGGTGAGAGCATAGGATTTCCGACTTTGCTTTTTTGTTGGACCACCCTATTGTACAAACACCAGACGGTACACAATATGGAAGAAATTCATGGTTCATCAAAAGAAATCACCCAGAGCCACCAGATAAATAAATCATGGCGATGATGTTAATAAAGAAGAAGCAATTGACAGTAGTGTGTCAAATCAAGAACCAAAAGCACAAGCAACGAATGATCAATTTCTTCAACAACAGTATACTTATATCAAGATACGGTAGAGTAATTAAGAAACCAAACAGACTGAATTTATAACTGCAGAATTAGTTGATGTGTTGTGATTGATATATGTTATTTGTTAAATGAATGATGTGTAATTTATTTATTTTATTAGAAAAAGAGAGATGTAATACAGGGATTTAGTTACAGATAGATAAACAAACATTGTACTAGTTTGACATTAGTAAATCGAACACGTTAATAAATTAATTATTTAAATAACATGTTTTATTGGGTAATTATTATTATAAATAATAACATAAAACATGACATTATTTAATGTCAATTATACTGCTAATGAGAGACGTAGTACCAACGACAGTAATACTGCCAGGTGCTTTTTCAAAGCGCTTGCGACTTCTGCAGAAATTACAGAAATTAAGACAGAGATAATTTATTAATAGATTTGATATTATGCAAACAGTTGCATGTTGATATAAAATAAATGTTGAAAAGCTCAAGCCCAGTCAACCAAGGAAACTGCAAAAAATGTTTTAGCAAAATGTACCTATGGTACTCTAACTAAGCTGCGAGGCATAAAATGCTGGTCCATCAAAAAGATACAGATGAACAGTTAGCGAAGAAGCGAGAAAAAAGATTTCAAGAAGAAATAAATAAAGCTGATTAGTTAATTTAGAACAGGTCATCCATGCAAATCTTCCAGATAAGAAACTAATGAGAAAATTCTCAACTTATGTTTGGCATCTTCGAATCCACTTATAGCCAATTTTGAAGCATAGTCGAAAACAAAACTGAAATCTTCAAATCTTTGGAAATATCCAAACGTAGGAAACATTAATGAAAAAGAAGATTTAGATGAAAATTTCTCTGATGAAGAATGCTTTTCAAAATAACAATAAGAAACAGTTTTGCATTCAATTTTGCATTCAAAAGTTTTTTTTTAGGGGCAAGGGAAAAATTTATTTTTCCCTTTGCCGAAAAACGCTGATCAAGTGTCGCAACTAGTAAGAGCACGTAAAAAAGAATTTAGTCTTCCAAAAAAAAGCTTACTAATCAGTTTTCAAAAATTAAAGAGCACATTCTTTTTTTACGTTGCCAGAAGTAGATGAAGAAACTAACAGTGCCTTACAAGAAACACAAGTAAATAATAATTAACACAATATTCTTTATTTAAATATGACGATAAATAAAGTTTCAGACTTAAACGGAATCTGGTTAAATTATGGAATTCCATTCCATCAATTTGACTTTTAACTAAATCATAATTGCAACAATCTTAAAATTGTAACTACTATATTAATCCATCTTAAACAAACTTGTAATAGAGATTAAACATTTTGAATTTTATTCATATTTAGTTTCGGTGGCCATTTTGTGACAAGCATTTTGCATCTGGGTCAGTTTTTAGCTTAACAGCACAATTTGCTACTTTAAAAACCCCCTGGTACGATTTTTCATACGAAATTTCAAATATTAAGCTTTGACACCGGCGGCCATTTTATAGCCACCATTTTGCACTTTAGACCAATTTGGACCACGGATTCGTAATCTACGACCCTAAAAACCTATAAGTAGCCAGCTTTATTCAATTATAATAAAAAATATTTAATTATTAATTAGCCCCTTATGGAAAAAATAAAAATTTGTTAACAACAATTAAACAGGGCATTAGCGGACAAATCTAACATTTAGACTTTGAAATATAGTCGATTACCTACAATTTAAAAAAAATCATCAAAATCGGTGAGCAAAAGGCGAATTCCGAGGTAACTTAATATTCATTAAATTACGCATGTAGATGTAGATGTAGATCTACCGCTGGATAAATAGCGTGCTATCGAAAGGATTTAACTATGCAGTAGCGCCAAACCGGATTCCAATAGAAAACATTATTTGCGGAGTCGAAGCATCAATAACAGGGTTCCCAGGAAATACCGCCGAAATTATACGTCAAGACGTGTCACGTATACTGAGAACAGCCAAGCCACCGAAGAAGAACTTATCCCACGAAGAAATCCAAGCGTTACGCGACCTACGGGCGAATACTAGCGTAATCGTGTTACCAGCAGACAAAGGCAACGCAACCGTAGTCATGGATAAGGGTGAATATGAAAGCAAAATAGAAACCTTACTAAATGATCCTGGATACCAAACAATCTCAACGGATCCTACAACATACTTGGAAAAGACCACTAAAGCCAAAATAAAAGCCTGCAGTTTCAGTCAAGAACAACAGTTACAACTAATTCCGAGAGAGAAGTCGTCATCATGCCCTAAGCTGTACGGATTACCAAAAGTCCACAAGGAAGGTGTACCACTAAGACCCATCGTAAGCTCCATTGGATCACCACTGCAACCTCTAGCAAAATTCCTGGCCAAGCAACTGCAACCTTATGCCGAAGAAGTCGAATGTTACGTAAAGAACGCAAGCCACTTCATCGAGCGTATAAAAGACATAACAGTGGCACCAGGAGTTCTGCTAGTAAGCTTTGATGTAACCTCTTTATTCACGAATGTTCCAGTAAAAGAAGCAGTAGATATGATACAACGGAAATACCAAGTCCCAAATGAAATCATCGAGTTAACAAGACACTGCCTAAACAACACCTACTTCATCTACAAAGATCAACGGTACAAACAAGTGGAGGGAGCACCTATGGGATCACCTTTATCGCCGGTAATAGCGAACCTATTCATGGAAGAATTAGAAGTCCGAGCAATAGAAACGGCAAGTGACAAACCTAAACTATGGCTAAGATACGTAGACGATACTTTTATTATATGGACCCATGGAGAAGAAAAACTGCAGACCTTCTTACAGCATCTAAACAACATACACCAGAAGATCAAATTCACAATGGAGGTGGAAAAAGACAATCAACTACCTTTCCTAGATGTATCTATAATCAAGAAGGAAGACGGCAGCCTGGGATACACAGTATACCGAAAATCAACCCACACAAATCGCTACCTGAACGCGCAGTCACATCACCACCCAGCGCAACTGCAGTCAGTAGTCAAGACATTAATAACCAGATCACAACGATTGACTGATGACGATAATAAACATCAAGAACTAGAACAGGTGAAGTTGGCATTAAAACAAAATGGTTTCTCGTCCAGAAATATCAAGAAAGCGTTAACACCAAGGGACCCAAAGCCAAAGGAAGAAGAAACATCGGTATCCAAAGCGCACTTACCGTACATCAAAGGGACCACGGACAAAATAAGTAGAGTGCTGAGAAAACACAACATCGACACCATCTTCAACACCGACAAAAAGATTGGAAACATGCTACCATCCGCCAAAACAAAAATACCACTAGAAAGCCAAGGAGTATACGACATCCCATGTAAAGACTGCGGGGAATCCTACATAGGGCAGACCAGCAGAAGAATTCAAGTAAGAAGAGAAGAACACCGAAATGCAGTCAACAAAAATGAGGAAACGTCTTCACTAGCACAACATGTAAGTGGTACATCTCATAACATAGATTTCGAAAATACAAAAGTTTTAGCGAATATACAACATAAGACCCGACGAACCATAAGAGAAGCCATTGAGATCGAGAAACGTCCGAACAATCTTAATACCAGGGACGATACACAGCGACTACCATCAGCTTGGAAACCAGCTATAACCAGCATCACCGTCAAGAAGCGAAAACCAGCACAGCAGAACGATAAAAGGGAAAGCGAGAGAAAGACACCGGATCAAGCGAGACCAATGACACGCAGCCGCGCCAAAAACCAGCCGACCGCAACCATGCGCAACACCGTAACCGTATATAAAGCCCAACCGCTGCAGCAAGACGTCAGTCTACATCGTGTAGCCACGCGAAGCAGAAGGAAGTTAGAAGTGACCTGAAGATGGCAAGTGTGATCTTGCCGAAACGTCGTCAACCATTGTCTGGTTGTCGGGTAGGAGCCGAATAGTGAATATTTTAATTTTACTTTTCGACATAGTCTCCTTTGAGGTCTATACAATTGTTCCAACGATATTCAAGTCGCTTAATCCAATCACTATAATACGACGAACTAAATGCATCAAAATAATCGTTTTTTTCTACAATCACTTCTTCATTTGATGAAAATCTTTTACCACCAAGCCAATTTTTCATTTTTGATTTCAGAATTTCGAATCGTAATTCAACTAATTTTGCCGTTGCAATTGCAGATGAGTGAGCCGGTGCATTATCGTGATGGAACAACATTTCTTTTCTAGCAAAATGCGGTCGTTTTTCCTTTAGTTTTTTATTCAGTTGGACCAATAGCGCCGCGTACTACTCTCCTGTGATTGTTTTGCACTTGTGGAGATAATTTATAAAGATAACACCACGAGCATCCCAAAACAAAGTGGCCATAACTTTGTTACTCGATGCAACCACTCTCGCTTTCTTCGGTGCACTGCAACCGACTTCTGCTCATTGTTTTGGTTGAATTTTTGTTTCGGGTGTGTAGTGATGTATCCAAGTTTCGTCAATAGTAATAAATCGACGCAGAAATTCAGTGCAATTACGCTTAAAAAGGCTCAAACAGTACTCAGAATTGGTTACACGAATTCGTTTTTGGTCTTCAGTTAACCCATCTTACTGACAGTTTTCTCATATGCAAGTGTTCATGTAAGATATGACCAACACGTTCTTTTGATATGCCAATAGTGTCGGCTAGCACACGCACCTTCAATCGACAATCATTTAAAACGAGATCATGAAGTTTGGTGATCATTTCGTCAGTGGTAGCCTCTTTTGGACGTCCTGATCTTGATTCATCTTCGATGCTTCTACGACCACGTTTAAATTCATTCACCCAAAAACAAACTGTCTTAAATGATGGTGCAGATTCGCCATGAACATGATCTAACTCCTCTTTGATCTCTTTTGGTTTTTCCCGTCAATATGAAAATGTTTAATAACAGCACGAAATTCTTTTTTATCCATATTCACAAAACAACCGATCCCCTTTATTGTTTATAACTGTAAAATTCAAACTACGCAATATATTTGGCGCTAATCTTTGCAGCTGTCTTATAAAAGGTTATAAATTTGATAAATGTCACTCATGTGTTCATTGTGATGTCATTTCTGTATTACTTACTTCAATATTCAGGCCGCCCTCGTATGAGTTTGTTTAACAAAAACTTCGATATCAACGTACATTCTGAAGATTAAGAAAGGAGCACGTTTTTTTGCGGAAATTGAATCCCGGTCAAATTGTGATATGTTGTAGTTTATATTGATCAAAAGTATCCGGTGTCAAGAAGCTCTAAAATTAACAGTTTTGGAGTTACAGAGCACGAAAGGCAGGGAAAATTCATACTTCGGTTTATGGATTTTTAACACTTACAGCCTCGGTAATTCATTCTCGGTCATTTTTTATTTTGATTAACCGCGACTAGGTTGCGTGAGTGAATTTGGCACATCATTTGGCTCTGAAAACGGCCGATTTATTTGAAATTAGAAAATGAAAAATACCTATTGTTGATTATTGGGTATGGTGTAGATGGAGAATGAAACGGCCCCGGTACCGGGTGCCCCATTATATTTTGACCCTTTATAAACCTATATAACGTTTCAACTAATTGAGATAATGAAATGCGATGTTTATTATTCTTCTTATTGTTTAAAGATTTTTTTCTGAGTATCCGTCTTTTTTGTTCACCGCCGGTTTAATCGGAAATGACCTAGCGTATTTTTGGGGATAGGGCAACTTTGTAATTTCAAATGGAACACCCCGTATCATAGTTGGCAAGCCCATTGTTCCCTCTTTCCAAAAGTACCATACTCGTCATGGTTATTATATAGGGTGATGGTTTTATAAGCTCTTAAAGTGAATACTGCATGTTATTGAAATACTGCGAAAAATATAATGATTCGCAAAGTAGACTACGGCAATTAAAGAAAACATCACTGTAAACGTCAAATTAGCTATCCCCGCAAAATACTCTGTCATTTCCGGATAAACCGGAAGTGAGAAAAAATAACGAATACTCAGAAAAAACTTTAAAAACTAAGAAGAACACTAGTGAACATCGCATTTCATTATCTCAATTAGTTTAAAAGTTATCTAGGTTCATAAAGGGTCAAAATATAATGGGACGCCTGGTATAAATCCACATGAATGTGACAACATAATTATCTGTGTTAATCAAAACAAAAACAAAGAATATACACAAAAAATGAAGTTACCAAGGCTGTACAACAGTGTACGTGTATGCCGAAGTATGAATTTTTCCTGCTTTCCGTGCTCTGTAACTCCAAAACTGTTAACTTTAGAGCTTCGTAGAAGGAGAGACTTTCCTTCAGGATAATGTAAGCTACAACCTATCATAATTCCAGCCAATTTGACCAAATTATCCAATTTCGGTAAGAAACGTGCGGGGCTGTTTGCACATCGGCACCCATTAGGCTTGCATAGTTAATTAATTCTTCTCTAATATTCTTAATGCTAGTTGTTAGGTTAATACTTATGCATTTTCTCTTTGATATTCATTAAAAATAATTATTAAAATTGGTTGGACAAAAAAGTAAAAATTCTAATAAAAGGAACAAATAAAAATAATTTTACGATTATAAAACAACTTTATTCCTCATCAGATATTTCAAATCGTGTATTAGGATAACAGAAATGGTTAAGGGTGGTTTGCTTAAACCCTGGTAGCTATGCATTAATTTATTGGTGACACCCCGTATGGTGACGCAAACTGTAATATCATCATTAATAGTGCTACTGGTTACCAGATGGCAGCCCAGTCACTAGAAATTTTAAAGCAATTTTAAATTAATTTCTATGGAGTTAAATTTTATTTTACGTTCTATTTTTAATAATATAATATTAATAATATTAAAAATTGTTATAAAACAACTTAAAATAAACGTTAACTTAACAAAGTTTAATTTCAAATATGATTTTAAATGGTGTCACCAATAAATCAATGCATAGCTACCAGGGTTTCAGCAAACGATCCTCAACCTTTTCTGTTATCCTAATACACGATTTGAAATTTCTGATGAGGAATAAGTTGTTATAATAAATAGTAAAATTATTTTTATTTGTATGTTCGTTTTTACTTTTTTAGCCAAACAATTTTAATAATTATTATTAATAAATATGTAACAGAAAATGCATAAGGATTAACCTAACTAGCATTAAGAATATTAGTGAAGAATTAATTAACTGAGGCATCTATGCAAGCCTAATAGGTGCCGACGTGCAAAGGGCCTCACACGTTTCTTGCGGAAATATAAACTCTAATAATAATAATATTGTATGAATACTATTCTCGTTCTTCATTTATTAACTTAGAACATTATGGGGCCTGGTTTCCAGGTTAAGAGTTGTAACAATTATTATTATTCTCCTACTTTTATAATTAAGTAATTACTAATAACTAATAACAAAAATTGAAATACGATGTCTATCGCAAAACGATTGTACTTTTTTACCGTTTTGTATTTTGTTTTTGTTTGAATGAGCTAACATAATGTTTTCTTTTGGCTTAAAATATGGAACATTTTATTTTTTATAATTCATATGTTATTATTTCTTAACAATATTTAAAATTAATAAATAAAATGTTGCCCAAATAAAACGCCTTCCCCACAAAATATTTTCCGAGAGAAAGGGGTATTCTATTTAAATCACTTAATGTCGTGATTTAAATAGAATACCCCTTTCTCAGTACATTTTCTTCTTTTTCCACGGTTTCTTGCGTTAGTGCATCTTAAAGGTGAATGTGGGGGTGTCTTGTTTCTGGCTCGCCGAGGGATTAGCGTCTTCTATTCTATTCAGTAATGGCAGAGGAACAAGAAATTAAATTAGTTTCTTTAACAATATTTAAAAAGACGTTGAACACCGTATATGTGTCGAGTACTTTTATTTATACGACGCTCAACCCGCTAAAAAACGTTTTGTAATAATTGTTTTTCTACTCCCGCACTCTAATTCAATTATTATGTCTGCAATAGCGGTTTGAATATCAGGTTCATAATACAACGTGTCCGGAGATAGAACGCATTAATTTTAAGGGGTGATAGAAGACACCACACAGAGAGAAATGTTTGTATATTAAGTGCACAAATGTTGAGAAAATTAAAGCAAATTGTGCCTAAAATGGTGACAGGAACAATTTGTGCAAATTGATTGCGTTAGTTTGTGTAAAGCAAATTGTAATCTTTTTCCAAACAATATATATTATTTATTTCTCCATACCGAATACGAACTACCTAGAACAATTTGCTTGAAGAATCTTACATATTTTGTAGCACAGTTTTGCACAATGCTGTACGAAACACCTGCAATCTTTGTGGAAAATTCCTATATTGTGCTCAGAATTTACATGAACGATATTGTGTTAATTTTTAATTCATAATAATTATGGAATTTTTGCTCAATGATGTTGGAAATACATATGAATATTGGAGTAATGTGTATATAGTAGTTTAGTGTATATTTGCACAATAATGTGCTGATTTTTCTTTAACCTTTAATATTGCTGAAAGAAACGCTAAACACTGGGTGATTTAATAATACAAATTCTGCATAATTTTATCAAAAAGTTATATATTTAATTTAAACACAAAAATACGGAAACCTAAAGATAATTAGGAAAAATACATAAAAAAATAAATATAAATATAATGAGATAAATCATTTACTATTAAAATTAGTAATAAAACATGGCATATAAATTGGAAACATGAACTTCAAATTCTGCATAATTTTATCAAAACGTTATACAAGTGTCCCACAATGCTGTTTACACGCAATATCTCCCGTATTTGAAAAGATAAAGAAATCAACCAAAAACTATTGTAAATGACTCAAAATGGACCTTCAGAAAACATCCTTAACTGTTGGTTGCATAGCAACGTTTCAGTGATCATGCCAACTCGATTAATTTTTCAAATTGCACCATCTGTTTCTTTTCACGGAAATGTTTTCTTCACTTCATTCTGCACACGGTAGCATGCCTTACTTAATTATCTAATGTGCATTTAGGGGTTGAAAAAAATATGTTTTATAAATTGTACACTTCATATTCACTTACTAAATTATGTATTCAAAAATATTATTAGAGCAGTGTCTACAAGGGAACTACTGAGGCACTTTAAAGTCCGTGTCGAGTCCGCAGGAGGGCATTTTGAGCATTTGCTTTAAGTTTAAGATAAATTCAATTTATAAAAAATATTTTTTTCAACCCCTAAACGCACATTAGATAATTAAGTATGGTATACTATCGTATGCAGAATGAAGTGAAGAATACATTTCCGTGAAAAAAAAACAGAGGGTGCAATTTGAAAAATTAATCAAGTTGGCATGACCTCTGAAACGTTGCTATGCTGAAACCAGCGTTTAAGGATGTTTTCTGAAGATCCATTTTGAGTCATTTACAATAGTTTTTGGTTGATTTCTTTATCTTTTCAAATAAGGGAGATATTGCGTGTAAACAGCATTGTGGAACACCCTGTATATTCAATTTAAACACAAAAATACAGAAACCTAAATATAATTAGGAAAAATAGATAAAAAAATAAATATAAATATAATGAAATAAAAACAAATAAAATAGAACATCTATGGAGCTAAATCATTTACTATTAAAATTAGTAATAAAACATGGCATATAAATTGGAAACATGAACTTCAAATTCTGCATAATTTTATCAAATTGTTATATATTTAATTTAAACACAAAAATACAGAAACCTAAAGATAATTAGGAAAAATACATAAAAAAATAAATATAACATAATGAAATAAAAACAAATTAAACAGAACATCTAATGGAGATAAATCATTTACTATTAAAATTAGTAATAAAACATGGCATATCAATTGGAAACATGAACTTCAAATTCTGCATAATTTTATCAAAAAATAATATATTTAATTTAAACACAAAAATACAGAAACATAAAAAAACAGGAAAAATACATAAAAAAATAAATTTAAATATAAAGAAATAAAAACAAATTAAACGGAACATCTAACAGAGATAAATGATTTACTATTAAAATTAGTAATAAAACATGGCATATAGGAATGTAAATCTTTAAATTGGAAACATGAACTTTCATCTGATTCTATATCAACCTCAAAAGCATAACAATGTCTAGAGAAGGAAATGGTTTTTATAATTTTACACAAGAAATGTACATCCGTGAGTGTTTCATTTTTATATGCAATTATTTTTTCAATTATGCCAAAAACTGGAAGATCATCGGTCCATTTCAGAATTAATGAAAAATTTGGTTTATAAACCGTTCCCAAGTGATTGACCCGAGAAGAAGAATAAAGTAAATGTTTGTCATACATATTACCGAACTTTTTATAAATTTCAAGACTAATAGGTAAAAGTGGTCCGAAAATGTTACAATTTTGTTCATTACAATAACTATTTAACATGTGACCTAATCTTAGCTGGGTTTTCAACATCAGGGTCTCCGGTAAATTTTTAAAGGAAAATGAAATGTTTGCGGTTAGTTTAGATTCTCTGTGTTTTTGTTCAGCCCTCATAGACCAAAAATGTCGGAGAGAACCAGACATTTCTAAAATTAGATGATAATGAATTAGATGGTGATGTTTAGGTTTTAGATTTCCAGAAAACTTAATAAAAAGTGAATTGTGATCATCAATGAGAACTTTTAGATGAGCATAAGTTTTGCAATGAACGTCAGCTGCAGTGACAATATACACACAATTTCGCGTAATGTTATCCATAGTTCCCATATTCCAAGATCAGTAGGTACTAAATCTCCAATAATCAAGCCCAAATACCTGGTTAGGCATAGCATTTCTGAAGCTGACATTTTAAGATTAGATTTCAATTTATCCGTTGTGATTATAGGTGGTTTATTAGTACTCTCAATGGCTGTATAGTTAAATAATTGAATACGAGAATTAAGTGTTTCAAGAGAAAATAGCTGTAACTCCAAAACTAATGTTTTTAACAAACAGGTTAGACTGTAATTACACACACACCTTCGAAAAGGTCATGCATAATGTCCACCGTAAAATTATATGTCACCCGAAACCCTGGTAGCTGATGGAAAATACAATTTTCTTTAATGCCCGTTTGACTAACGTCATTAAGTAACACATCTTGGTTATAGTTTTCAATATTTCTTAATAGCGAATCATCTTGAACAGTCATGACATGAGAAAGAGATTTTGGTGCTTTACAAAATCTACAGGAAAATGTACATGAAAAACTTTCAGTAAACCCTAAAAGAGAATGTATACCTAAATTGTCACCTGATATAAGTCCAACTATAAAATAAAATTTTTCATCTAAGATTGTTATCCCATTCTCTCGTATACAGCGTAATTCATCAATTAATTTCGAAAACATTTGATTACCAAACTTCTTACCGTCATCAGAGTAAAATATGGCAAATAGAAATATGTTACATAATTTTGAAGTCGTATACGGAGGCATTGAAGGCAAAGACAAGTATATCGCACCAAGTTTGTTTGTTCCAGCATGCGAACCCAAAGTATTTCCTACCTCATAATCGTCAAAAAATAACATTAAGGGAAAAACAGTTTTATTCTCATAATTTCTACTTTGATATTTCCATAATTTACATTGTACAAAGTTGCTTATTACTGTCTCCTCATGTTCTAGATGAGTATAGTAATCCTTCATTGATTGAAGAAAACCCTCGAGAGAAAATAATTTGGTTAACAAATCTGTTAACGATATTAACTTCATGTGGATAGGTACTGGTTCTAATATAGAATCGCCGCTACATTGTTTCTTTAGAGTTTCCCCTGTTTGAATATTATGTGATGGCACAAACAAACCGGATTGCTTATATTTTTGTATACATTTATATTCTGAATTCAAGTCAGTCATACAATTCTCAATAGAACCAAATATTTTTTCCATATCCCTTATCTTTTCATCAGTTTCATCTAAATTACTTAACGATGTAATAACAAACCTTTTTAACTCGCTTATAAGATCTTTCGGATAACCAATTGAACAAATTTTCTAGGTACAACAGAATTATTATACATATTTCACTAATGAGATTAAAAAGTGCTGAATTAAAGTTCTCTATAACTGAAAAAATATTACTTGATTCATCTTCAGAGTACGATTCATACGGGATTTCCTGATAGTTATTAGAATCAACTTCAAGATTAACAGATACATCTTTAACTTCTATGTTAGCTGAAATTTGAGGTTGATGAAGAACATGAGACTTGTCCTACACCACGATGCAAGTCATCATTATCTTTTAGAAAATGGTCATTCCTTAAATGTTTTATATACTTATTAATATCAGTGCATTGTATTGTAGAACATTTAAAACAGTCAATCATTTTTATATGTTTACATAAAAGATAAACCAATAGAAAAGTATACCTATTTAGGAATAGGTTTAAAACAAAGTAACAAACTAAACTATTTGCAATGTTTACATAAAAGATAAACCAAAAACAAAAGTATACCTATTTATGTAAGTATAGGTTTCATACAAAGTAACAAACTAAACTCTGTTTAATTAGCCGATTATTCCTTTAATAGTTGCAATCAGTATATCCACAGAACGGTACTTTTCGTCCGAGTCGGTATGAATACCATAAACACCTTTTTGCAAAAATAACCAGGCTGGTGTGGATTCCGGAGGATAGATGGCATTTAGGGCATGATAGACCTTAAAGCAAATATCCACTGCTTTTAATGGATCTTCAACTTTGTACAGTTGTTTGTTGACGGAGACAAAACACTGGTAGGACTTGTATGTTCCAACAACAATTGGTATAGGTTGGGCTGTCGTTTTTAAATTTTGGCACTTCTGACTTCGCTCTTCCAGTTTTTTCGTTATATTGCTGGCATCCTGTAAATTAGTTAATTATTAACGTACTTAAAAATTGCTATCTGTAAAATTTACACTGATAAATAAAATGAAGCCATCTAACGTCTCTCTCCTGCTTGGTTTCCAATGTGTTTTTATTTTTGATTTAATTAATGGAGATTGTAATAATAATGGTAAAAATTGAAGGGCAATTAATTGCTTTACATCTGAAAAATGTTTTGTACAAATTAACACTATTAATAGATAAAAAGTATCAGATTCACATACCATCATCAAGAGTCTCAAATTTCTCTTTTTCTCGAGCTATAAAATCCTTTGTGAGTGAATCATTTTTCTTGGTTAATATATATGATAAATAGGTATTGCAAACGTGGGCCAGCGTAAAAACAATACATTTTCCTTACCTTTGTGCAGGTAATTAAAATCCAATTCAAGCTGAAACACACATTGTATACAATGCCGAAAATTATATCACATTATTGCAATTTACTAATAGATAACCCGTTGAAGACTTAAGGCAGGGTACTTTTGATAGTATTCCCCTATGGTCTCACTGTCTTTAAGTTGTAATCTACTTGCAGCAGATTTCCGCCATCTTTCTACCACTTCCTCATAAGGTATACTATTATGATAAAGCCGTGTTAAAATTTCAGTCATATCATCATCATCATCATTATCAACTACTTCCTCGTTTTCTTCTATCACTAAAAAAAATCATGTATTCAAGAGTTAAATGTATAATATTTTATACCAACAGGATGCAGAACTAGCAGATTTTTCCTTTTTTCTAAGTAAACCGCTTTCCCTTAATAGTTTACGTTGATGCACATATGTGCTCCAGAGTTTTCCTGATGCACCAATCACTTTACCATTTACTCCTCTTGTACATGGTAAATAGTAAATTGCAGCTTCTTCATGAATGAAAACGTCATTTATCTCTTTTGCCAAAATCAGAAATCGTGCTGTAGTGATCCTAAAAGGAAGATGGCATTTAACTTTTTTTTTTCATGTAAAACTTTATTTACCTTCTATCGGCAGAATCTTGAAGTTCGTGTTTGACAATCAGATTGCATAAATGATTCCTTCTAAACTTCTTGAAAGGTCCACAGCTACTCTTAATAATCTTACCTTCTTCTGTGGCCTCTAGCAATTTACGTACACTCTAAAATAGAAAAGCCTTTATTTTATAAACTATGAAGGATAACGTTTTCTTACATTTTCCTCTGAACTTCCAGCAGGTGTTATGTTTGATGAGGTTGGCGAATCGTAGCTTTAAAAGGGTAATGTGCTAGAAGTTGATCGTAATCAATGAGACTTATTGTGGAACTTGTGGAAGTGGTACTAATATTTGACAGAGTCTCTGTACTTTCAGAATCATTAACTGTTTCTTGCTGATCACATTCCGAAGCAGCCTAAAATTTATATAATGTAAGTTATAAATAATATATTGAGCTTGTTACATTTAAATATGTTAGTACAATTATTGTTGAATTTAATGTTGAAAACATCTAAAGTTACATAGGGTGTCTGGGATTAATGTCGTAAGCTTCTTAGGAGGAAAATGATAAAATTCCATTGGATTTCCTATATTATCATTAACAAAAAACAGACTGTGTATGTATAAAAAAGGCCTAATTAATAACAAAAATAGTACTTTAAAATTACTTAGATTAGAAAATTTTTTTTTCTTAGATCTTTTGCAGGAAACTGATTTTGCCCAAATTTTAAACCGACATTTTGGAAATAAATAAGTGCCAAGTAACATAGATATCGGAGAAGTCACCCCCTTTTCATTGCCTATTTTCTGCGCTAACGAAGATATTACGGTATAAAAATTTAAATAAAAAAACTATTTTTCTAGGGCTATATCAAGTCCCCTTACTTTTTGATTTTCTGTCGATTGCCGACGTTCCAGACATTAAACTTGGGTTACCCTGCCTAAAACATTTAAGAATACTTTGACCGAGATAGAAGAAGTATTTTAAGTCGATTATATATTTGTACGTCAAGATGTTATTGAACGATACAAGTATTTAATAACAAAAATGGATCTGCATGCAAGGAAACAACTGGTGAAATACTACACTGAATGGGTATATTTTTATTTATGTACTACATACAATGTCTCCCCGGATGGAGTTGACAAGAGGAAAAAAATTTTATTATTGATTTTACGATAAAAAGTCATTGTTTATAAAAAGTTCTGCTTGTTGAATAAATAAGTTTACCATCAGAAAATCTAAGATTAAATGTACAGTGTTTATAAATTAAGGTAACGTGAAAAAAGAAGTACCGTTTATTGCATTTTTTTTAGTTTAAATACAAAATTTCAATCAATTAAGAAAGTCAACAAAAATTATTCTACAAGGCCACCTCCAACACATATCTCCATCCTGTTAATAAATTCACCATAGACTTTACATATGGTTCGTGGTCCGTTTAAATTAATTTCATTCACCGTGTCCTGTATTCATGCTTTTAGTATTTCTCGATCATACAACAGGTCATCTGCGTAAACTTTTTGTTTTAAAGCACCCCACAAAATAAATTGATCGACAAGATTAAATTATGATTATCTACGTTAAATTCAAGATAACACGATATCTTAATTAAACTTAACAACATACAACCGTAACAATCTAAATTTAAACTTGGAATTTTGTATTTTAACTAATTTTATGTTTATAAAGAACTTTTTCTATTAACAGTAAACTCTAAAATGCAATAAATGGTACTTCTCTCTTGAAGCATTTTCATGTTATCTTAATTTACGGACATTCTGTACATTTAATCTTAGATTTTCTGATAGTAAGTAAACTTATGCAACAAGCAGAACTTTTTATAAAGAATGACTTTTTGTCGTAAAAGCAACAATAAAATTTTTTTTCCTCTTGTCAACTCCATCCAGAGACGCACACTGTATAACTTCTGAATACTAGTTAGTAACAAATAAACCCAAATTACAAATTATTGAATTGTCTTTTTCTTTGCTTTAATTTTCTCTTTCACCTTTTTCTTTTAAGAATAAGAAAATTTAAACAGTTTCAGCAGCATTAAATATAGGAAAATGATAATTAGGGAAAGGTGATGATTGTAAGTAAATTGTAAATAAAGTATGCAATAGGTATGTACCTTTTCAATCATGTAGTGTTGATATTTTTGGGAAAATATCTTTCTTGTCCCAATTGCAGGAAGCAGCTCCTTTATATCGTTTTCATTTAACTGATGAAATGTTTCTATATCGATATTATTGTCTATATAAATAATAACATAAATTCAATAAAGATTCATAAAAACATAAAGGTAAAAACCAAAATAGTAATCATAATAAGTAATAATTAGGCATACTATAAAAACATTGAAATCCTCTATAAAATTATGAGCAATTGTAGGGCAGGAATGGACAAACAAGTGCTAAAAATTCTGCGTAGTTATTAAATTTCTACAGCAAAGCTAGATCGAATTTTAAATTGTATTCTTATACATAGGTACCTATGTACGTCCAATAATTACCTTTAAATAATTATAACTGGCATTTTGTGCTTGCCTACAAAAGAATCGTACATCTCGGACAGTCCCCATTCTGTCGGCAAGTTTTTAACCTCATCCATAATTATAGGTAAGTACTTGAAATAAACAGGAAAACTTCTCACTGAATTACGTCTGGAAAATGAACGTATTACACAGCACTTGCACAAAAATGAAATGGATAAATATAATGCGTCCCCAATCACAATAATAAATGATTTAAACTATTTAAAGTATAGGAGTTTAATACTTACATGAATTATATTTTTATTCATCACCTACATATACTATTGCATCCGTACTAAGTCTTAACACTTGCACTATTACGAACTAATTATTAAACGAATTGTGTTCCAACCCTTTCCCCGTAACCGTGGTAGGTATAGCGCTTATTGCCGTTTGTTTATGTCTGGAGTCGCTGATCTAAGAGGGAAATAATACGATTGGTCATTCGCACATTAAAAATAACCTTGATAAGATTTCGCTCAATTTTTTTTACAGTTCCTAATTTTATTTATATTTTTTATGCATATGCATTTTTAAAAAGTTGAACAACATTGTGCATGATTACGGTTTTAAACAACTTGTACAAAAAAATACAACAAAATTGTGGAAAAACGCAACTCAATATTGTGAATTACTAATTCCTTTAGTACTTTAATTGGCTTTGCACACATTATCAAATCAAATGTTACAATACTTTCAAACAATCTTATTAAGAAAAACTACGCAACGCTTTACAATAATTGAACCCAATTCTACAAAAAAATCGTACAATGTACAATTAACCAACCTTGTGCAAAACTACTCTACAGCATTTTTCTCTGTGCAAAAGGAACAAAAAAGTCTTATACAACTTTGTTCTAGAACGTACCACTTTTTCAGAAAAAAATAAGAAAGTTGGTATATCTTGGCTGATTAAATTAATTAAAGTAATAATAATTTTATAGAATTAACTGAATGTCGTATTAAATTAATTGATGTTTTTGAGGAGAATAATTAACGAACTTCAGAATCAGTAATTTTGCAATGGCAACCGGTCACTGTGGGGCGAGCCTTAACAAAATCCGCGCAATGAGGTAAAAATCCAACTTGTGTAAAGAATAAAAAATATATTGGCGTTTGATTATAAAATGTTCAGGGCATCTAGAATCGGTGACAAAATTTAAAAATCTTTGTTATTAATAAAAACTTTGATGCTTAAAGTTGTCACTACTTTGAACTAACAATTTCTCGACATTTCCAGGCTGAGATTTAAAATTATTATTACTTATTTCAAATTAACACCAGAGAAAAGTGCTGCTTGTAATCTGATCTGAACTCATATTTACACAGATGTTGATCATATCCTGACCTAGATTTCTTATTTACTGTTTTTAAAAACCTTTTGTAATAAAAAGCTATAAAACGTGCTTCATTTAGCTTTTTCAGCAAAACAACGGCTGTCATTGTACGTTTGTTTAGACTAACCGATCTTAATTCTAAAACAAGTTCAAGACCTTCAGTTGCAGAATGCGATTATACTTAAGCAAGGTTGCCAGATATGGCAATGGTTTTTTCTAAATTACTCGAAAGCCTATTAACATAGAAAAAAATTATTAAGACTTTTTTGTTCCTTTTGATGTCTTCTATCACCCCTTAAAATAAATGTCTTCTATCTCATGACACCCTGTATAATGAAACAACTTTTCATAATGTGTTACAATTTTTCTTTAAAGGCTTTTCCCCAGTTCAATTTCACTTAATGTTTAACCTAAAATTTTTCTTTCTTAAAAGGCTTTTCTCCAGTGTGTTTATCATATTTTTGTCGTTCCAAATATGGTAGTGTTTATGGGAATACCCTTTTATTGGCTTTGCCTTATTTGGTAATATTTCTGTTCAGGCTACCTCATTGGTGAATTCAACTTTATCTCGTTTCCTTGAACATTTTTGATAAGATGATCATCATTTGTTTTTTTAAAAGGTGAGTTGTAATTTGACTTGCAAATAGAGTGTTTGCTTCATTCCAATTTTACGAGATTTTTGATAATTTCTCTCTTTATGAGTTTATTGTGGAATTTAGTGCAATTCCTGGTGATCAGTTTTTCACAGTGGTGATTGTTTATATCACAGGAATCCAATCTTTTAAGCTCTACTGCAAGGTACACCTTTTCATTATTCTATCTTTATGGTTATCTCTAACAGTTCCTTGTTTGGTAGGAGTACCTTTCAATACAATATAACAAGAGGTGATAATCCACCCGTGTCTATCGTTTAAAGCCGATGTTCTACCTGCTTCCAACGTCTTGGACGGTGGAAGCAGGTAGAACGCAGTTAAACCAGGAAGTATAAAAGGAGGCTTCTGTTTCTTTTGTATCTGTGTCTTTCATTTCTACCAACGCTTGTGCCGAGTTCAAACGGCGGCTGCTATCTTAGAGGAGACGTTTGCCGGACCCAAAGATTAAGTCAGATGGAGTATAATGTTTTGTGTAATAAATTTTAATATAGCTGGGACTTTTTTTAACACCGTGGGCTAGCCGGCCAGGAAGTCCCCGTTATATTTTGGCGCCCAACGTGGTGCCCGAATTTCCGGTAAGCCTGTGGTTATGTTGATAGACAGTTAGTTTATACAGAATTTCTTTCTAGGCTTTTTTCCTTTTCCGGGTGCTTTTCTTCTCCGGCCTCTACCTTTACCTCTTTTTTTTTCTTTTAATAATATAATAAATGTAACGAGCTGTTGGCCAATGACAGTCAGGAATAACGAACTATTGACCAATGATTTGAACAAATGGTTGCGCAGGAACAAGCCACAGTTAGTACTTACACGAGTACTAAACTTGGAAACGTACATATGGTCCATCGTCATGCAGACAATAGTAAATATTATTGATAATTAATATTGTTCTAAATTTATCCTAATCAATTATCCTCAGTGCTACTTAATTCTATTAAATATTAATTTAAATAAAAAAGACATCTTGATTGCAATAATTGGTAATTTTATTTATCAATTTCGTCTGATTTAAGAAGTAATATAAATAATATAATATAATATAAATTCGTCTCATCCTCTCGAATTTGTATAAAATCATTGAGAATTAGGAAAATCTAGTAGTTGCGTAAAAAAGTTCTCGTCTGATCGTGATCCAGTTCACAGTTTGAGATTACAGCTTATAACAGTTTTAGAAGTCCACTTAGGAGTAAGAATTAGTTATGGTCGAAGAAAAACAGTGTATGCAAATCGCGCATAATGGTTATTAATACACTCGTATGAATTTACAACACTCGCAGTGTTCGTGTTGTAAACGTCATACTCTGCATTAATAACCTTCATTATGTATTCGTTGTATAATATGCTATTTTCTTACAGCTATCAATCCAAACTACTCCTTATTATACATTTTACAGTAACCTGTTTACAGGTGAGCAGACAATCAAAAATTGCAGGTCGTTGGGTTTATCTCAATTATTATAGCATAAATCAGATCTGGTAACAACTATAATTGCAGAGCACCTAATAGAAAAAAGAAATAAATTAAAAATTAACCTAACTTAAAACATTTTACCGGAAATGTTTGCTTTATGCGATATTCCATTTCACCCACCAACTCAATAAATTTACACAGTAATTCATCCGTCACTTCAATCATCAGCAGTAATTCATTCAGCACTATTGTGTGTTCACTAAGAAAATATTCACGGTATAATAATCAACACTATAATTTAACGGTGTCTCCTAACCATACACTGTATTTTAATTGCCAATACGTATTTCGGTAACATTGTTACCGTTTTCTCGATGTTACCTTCGAGACGGTTTCATGCCGTAAAAAAGGTAATATCGTTAGCGAAATATGCATTGGCAATTAGTCAAAGACAATGTGTGGTTAGGAGACAACGTTAAATTGTAGTGTTGTAATCTAATAAACCACAATCTATTATATAATAACATAACATACAATCTATGATATAAAAGTTGATGCCGCACGTGTCGTTAATTAAAAGAATAATTTATAATAGACAAACATTAAAACTTCACTGAAACATTAATAATCATAAAATGCAGTTTTAAATTGCTCACATAAATAAAACAATTAATAATAAAATGGAGAGGTTTTACTATTTAGATGAAAAGATATAAATTCTAATCATAACATAGTGCTTTAAATTAAATAGATGGGGGAGTAAAAATTAGCACAATTGAGAGAGCATGATCTACAGCTGATGATTTTTTTTAAATAATATAATTATACAAACGGAGTCTTCACTAATAATAATTGATGAATATAGTAATATAGTATTCATAAATTGTAAAAAAACATAAATTCTACTCATAAAAAGTAAAGCAAGTGGGTTTTAAAATTAGCGAAATTACACATACGAGGTAAGCGTCATAGATTCTCGGCCCGGCAGGCTTCTACAGGTGCCAACATGTTCAAACTCGGTTGCGTCATAGTTCAACATGTAAGAAGCCTACACTATATATATTACTGCTAGAAGCGTAATAGATTTTAGTAGCCACTCAAGCATCGTGACGAGTGCATGAAAATGTCGCAGCTAACGAAAATTGAGTACGGCGCGGTCATTAAATTTTTAACAAAAGAAGGGGGCACACGCCTAATCATCAAACAACGTATGACGGTGTTTATGGTGATTTATTTCCTTCATATTCCACTGTAAAAAAGTCGTCAAAATGCTTCCGTTTGGAGCAAGAATCTCTTGAAGATGATGAGCGCACCGCACCGGTCGGCCAATTGAAGCGGTAACGCCTCAAAACGTTGCAATCATTGAATGGTATTAGAAGATCGCCGTTTGAAAGATAAGGAGTTAGCAGTGATGTCTGACATTTTGGAAACAAGTGTTCGTCGAATTCTTCATGACCATTTGGATATGAATAAAATTAGTGCAAGATGGGTACCGCGTCTTCGGTCTGCTGTTCAACGTCAACGTCGCGTCGAATGTGCGCGCTCGTTTTTAAACTTGTGTGGAGACGACCCAAAGCCGATTTTGGAGTCCACTGTCACTGGAGATGAATCAATGGTTCTGTATTATGATCCTCTATCCAAAAGGAAATCGATGAAATGGCGGCGACCCGATGAACCTTGTCCCAAAAAGGCGAAAGTCGTTCAATCGACAAAGAAATTATGGCAACCATATTCTGGGATTGTGACGGCATTCTACTGATTGATTTTAAAGAACGCACTACAACTGTTAACAGTACATATTATGCGTCTTTATTGCATAAATTGAGCAACAACATTCGTGACAAATTGACAAATTGACAAGAGGTGTTCGATTATTACACGACAATGCACTCGTTTATACTGCCGCAATTTCACAAGCTGCCATTCGCGAATGCGATTTTGAAGCATTGGATCATCCACCGTACAGTCCGGATATGGCTCCTAGCAGAGCCTTCTATAGCTTAACGAGCCTGGAACTGTATCCCTACTACCATTCTGACGTAGAAACAGTCGATGATCGGATTGAATTATTCACGCTGAAAAAGAAAACGGCTATTATCTATTTGATGAATATCAATTTTAACAACAACTGCTGGTACTCGCGGCAGCGTGAATAATTCAATCCGATCATCGACTGTTTCTACGTCAGAATGGTAGTAGGGATACAGTTCCAGGCTCGTTAAGCTATAGAAGGCTCTGCTAGGAGCCATATCCGGACTGTACGGTGGATGATCCAATGCTTCAAAATCGCATTCGCGAATGGCAGCTTGTGAAATTGCGGCAGTATAAACGAGTGCATTGTCGTGTAATAATCGAACACCTCTTGTCAATTTGTCAATTTGTCACGAATGTTGTTGCTCAATTTATGCAATAAAGACGCATAATATGTACTGTTAACAGTTGTAGTGCGTTCTTTAAAATCAATCAGTAGAATGCCGTCACAATCCCAGAATATGGTTGCCATAATTTCTTTGTCGATTGAACGACTTTCGCCTTTTTGGGACAAGGTTCATCGGGTCGTCGCCATTTCATCGATTTCCTTTTGGATAGAGGATCATAATACAGAACCATTGATTCATCTCCAGTGACAGTGGACTCCAAAATCGGCTTTGGGTCGTCTCCACACAAGTTTAAAAACGAGCGCGCACATTCGACGCGACGTTGACGTTGAACAGCAGACCGAAGACGCGGTACCCATCTTGCACTAATTTTATTCATATCCAAATGGTCATGAAGAATTCGACGAACACTTGTTTCCAAAATGTCAGACATCACTGCTAACTCCTTATCTTTCAAACGGCGATCTTCTAATACCATTCAATGATTGCAACGTTTTGAGGCGTTACCGCTTCAATTGGCCGACCGGTGCGGTGCGCTCATCATCTTCAAGAGATTCTTGCTCCAAACGGAAGCATTTTGACGACTTTTTTACAGTGGAATATGAAGGAAATAAATCACCATAAACACCGTCATACGTTGTTTGATGATTAGGCGTGTGCCCCCTTCTTTTGTTAAAAATTTAATGACCGCGCCGTACTCAATTTTCGTTAGCTGCGACATTTTCATGCACTCGTCACGATGCTTGAGTGGCTACTAAAATCTATTACGCTTCTAGCAGTAATATATATAGTGTAGGCTTCTTACATGTTGAACTATGACGCAACCGAGTTTGAACATGTTGGCACCTGTAGAAGCCTGCCGGGCCGAGAATCTATGACGCTTACCTCGTATGTGTAATTTCGCTAATTTTAAAACCCACTTGCTTTACTTTTTATGAGTAGAATTTATGTTTTTTTTACAATTTATGAATACTATACTACTATATTCATCAATTATTATTAGTGAAGACTCCGTTTGTATAATTATATTATTTAAAAAAAATCATCAGCTGTAGATCATGCTCTCTCAATTGTGCTAATTTTTACTCCCCCATCTATTTAATTTAAAGCACTATGTTATGATTAGAATTTATATCTTTTCATCTAAATAGTAAAACCTCTCCATTTTATTATTAATTGTTTTATTTATGTGAGCAATTTAAAACTGCATTTTATGATTATTAATGTTTCAGTGAAGTTTTAATGTTTGTCTATTATAAATTATTCTTTTAATTAACGACACGTGCGGCATCAACTTTTATATCATAGATTGTATGTTATGTTATTATATAATAGATTGTGGTTTATTAGATTACAACACTACAATTTAACGTTGTCTCCTAACCACACATTGTCTTTGACTAATTGCCAATGCATATTTCGCTAACGATATTACCTTTTTTACGGCATGAAACCGTCTCGAAGGTAACATCGAGAAAACGGTAACAATGTTACCGAAATACGTATTGGCAATTAAAATACAGTGTATGGTTAGGAGACACCGTTAAATTATAGTGTTGATTATTATACCGTGAATATTTTCTTAGTGAACACACAATAGTGCTGAATGAATTACTGCTGATGATTGAAGTGACGGATGAATTACTGTGTAAATTTATTGAGTTGGTGGGTGAAATGGAATATCGCATAAAGCAAACATTTCCGGTAAAATGTTTTAAGTTAGGTTAATTTTTAATTTATTTCTTTTTTCTATTAGGTGCTCTGCAATTATAGTTGTTACCAGATCTGATTTATGCTATAATAATTGAGATAAACCCAACGACCTGCAATTTTTGATTGTCTGCTCACCTGTAAACAGGTTACTGTAAAATGTATAATAAGGAGTAGTTTGGATTGATAGCTGTAAGAAAATAGCATATTATACAACGAATACATAATGAAGGTTATTAATGCAGAGTATGACGTTTACAACACGAACACTGCGAGTGTTGTAAATTCATACGAGTGTATTAATAACCATTATGCGCGATTTGCATACACTGTTTTTCTTCGACCATAACTAATTCTTACTCCTAAGTGGACTTCTAAAACTGTTATAAGCTGTAATCTCAAACTGTGAACTGGATCACGATCAGACGAGAACTTTTTTACGCAACTACTAGATTTTCCTAATTCTCAATGATTTTATACAAATTCGAGAGGATGAGACGAATTTATATTATATTATATTATTTATATTACTTCTTAAATCAGACGAAATTGATAAATAAAATTACCAATTATTGCAATCAAGATGTCTTTTTTATTTAAATTAATATTTAATAGAATTAAGTAGCACTGAGGATAATTGATTAGGATTTTAGAACAATATTAATTATCAATAATATTTACTATTGTCTGCATGACGATGGACCATATGTACGTTTCCAAGTTTAGTACTCGTGTAAGTACTAACTGTGGCTTGTTCCTGCGCAACCATTTGTTCAACTCATTGGTCAATAGTTCGTTATTCCTGACTGTCATTGGCCAACAGCTCGTTACATTTATTATATTATTAAAAGAAAAAAAAGAGGTAAAGGTAGAGGCCGGAGAAGAAAAGCACCCGGAAAAGGAAAATAGCCTAGAAAGAAATTCTGTATAAACTAACGGTCTATCAACATAACCACAGGCTTACCGGAAATTCGAAATTCGTGCACCACGTTGTGCGCCAAAATATAACGGGGACTTCCTGACCGGCTAGCCCACGGTGTTAAAAAAAGTCCCAGCTATATTAAAATTTATTACACAAAACATTAACCTCCATCTGACTTAATCTTTGGGTCCGGCAAACGTCTCCTCTAAGATAGCAGCCGCCGTTTGAACTCGGCACAAGCGTTGGTAGAAATGAAAGACACAGATACAAAAGAAACAGAAGCCTCCTTTTATACTTCCTGGTTTAACTGCGTTCTACCTGCTTCCACCGTCCAAGACGTTGGAAGCAGGTAGAACATCGGCTTTAAACGATAGACACGGGTGGATTATCACCTCTTGTTATATTGTATTGAAAGGTACTCCTACCAAACAAGGAACTGTTAGAGATAACCATAAAGATAGAATAATGAAAAGGTGTACCTTGCAGTAGAGCTTAAAAGATTGGATTCCTGTGATATAAACAATCACCACTGTGAAAAACTGATCACCAGGAATTGCACTAAATTCCACAATAAACTCATAAAGAGAGAAATTATCAAAAATCTCGTAAAATTGGAATGAAGCAAACACTCTATTTGCAAGTCAAATTACAACTCGCCTTTTAAAAAAAAATGATGATCATCTTATCAAAAATGTTCAAGGAAACGAGATAAAGTTGAATTCACCAATGAGGTAGCCTGAACAGAAATATCACCAAATAAGGCAAAGCCAATAAAAGGGTATTCCCATAAACACTACCATATTTGGAACGACAAAAATATGATAAACACACTGGAGAAAAGCCTTTTAAGAAAGAAAAATTTTAGGTTAAACATTAAGTGAAATTGAACTGGGGAAAAGCCTTTAAAGAAAAATTGTAACACATTATGAAAAGTTGTTTCATTATACAGGGTGTCATGAGATAGAAGGCATTTATTTTAAGGGGTGATAGAAGACATCAAAAGGAACAAAAAAGTCTGAATAATTTTTTTTCTATGTTAATAGGCTTTCGAGTAATTTAGAAAAAACCATTGCCATATCTGGCAACCTTGCTTAAGTATAAAACTGAAGGTCTTGAACTTGTTTTAGAATTAAGATCGGTTAGTCTAAACAAACGTACAATGACAGCCGTTGTTTTGCTGAAAAAGCTAAATGAAGCACGTTTTATAGCTTTTTATTACAAAAGGTTTTTAAAAACAGTAAATAAGAAATCTAGGTCAGGATATGATCAACATCTGTGTAAATATGAGTTCAGATCAGATTACAAGCAGCACTTTTCTCTGGTGTTAATTTGAAATAAATAATAACGCCAGCGGCGGCGTTATACGGATGAATACTTACTCCCAAATAACGGGTTAATTAAAAATGCAATTGTTTTAAGTGTCATAGTGCAATGAAGCCATTTAAAGAAACGTTTGTAATTGCGTATTAAAAAACAGGGGGAATACAGAAATCAATTTAACGAAAACAATATCGCATCTGATTATGCAATTTGTTAATTAACATGTATTAAGTTATGGGAATTTTTAGAGCAATATTCAGTAAGCGCAATTAATAGTTTCCAATTAAGAATTTAGGTAATATTTTTAAGTCGGCATTTATAAACGAGATTACCATTCCTTAAGAAATAACAGTTTACTTATAAAGTTTTATAATAATTGCCAATATTTAATTCGTAAATAATCTCCATTTTACTAAAAGGTTTCAATCATGCTGTTTGTTATGAGTTATGATGCTTTCAGCTTTGTTAAATTTTTATTGCAGTTATTAGAAAACCCCATTCTGCGTACCTAGGGATCTGGGATCATGGTAACACTTAAAAAAGCCAACTTCTTAAGGCGTGGTATTTAGTTGTTTCTAACAGTTGAGATAAAGGGCGCAAAAACACAATGTTGCATCACAGTATAATATAATACAGTAGTTTCACTCCCTGGTTTTTTTGTCACATAATTTCTACGCGCATAATCGACTCCCGGCGAGCAGCGCAGTCAATTCTAACCTCTAAATCGTACTGTTAACACCACGTGTTTTAATGCGATCGGTTTCCAAAGTGTACTAGGTTTTTACGAAGATTAGAAAATAGAAAAATGCCACGATACTGTTCATTTCGTAATTGTAAAATTTTATCCTATCCATTTACACTGAAAAAATGAACAAAATAGCATCATATTAGCCTTGCTGTCCTAGATCATTATGAAATCAATAGTACATACAAACTTTCCTTTTAATAATAGATTTCGTTCTATCTACTGGGCCAACATACATATTATACACTAGCGTTTCAGTGAATCCCTTTAATAGGTAAAATTGCCCTAAATATAATCAATCTATGGGGCAATCCAAAACAGGTTAGTTTAAAGGGACGCTGAAGGACAAACAGTTTGAAGATCTGTATTTTTAAAAATATTAAATGTTTTAAATATCTGTTATTCAATGTTTGCTTTAGCGTATATTTTATGTAAATAGAGAGCAATTTCTGGTACCATTTGAGGTTATATCTTATGTTTGACCTCCAGTAACTTGATACTTTGACTGCAATCTGGATTGCCCTATTGTGTTTATTATGATTATTCTTTCTACAAGAATGAAACAAGAAATTTAAATTTTGAAAACTTCTCCACGTCATTAAATTATTTCACAGCATTTTTTGTTGGTTTATAACGGAACTTTTAAAACGGTCGTTTTCCGATAAGAAAATATTTAATTCACAAAGGTACAAAAACCATCACTAAAGAGGTTAGATATTCAAATATCCCGCTACAACAGTTTGAAATTGCCGCTAGAAAATAGGCGGACTTATAAACTCCTGGGTAGCTGCGCCAAAACCGGACGGCGACACGAAGATCAATGACGCCGACCAGAGTGAAACTACTGTATTATATTATACTGTGGTTGCATCATCAACAACTATGCCTGAAATAATACGAATAATACCGGTAAATATTTCTTGCAGTGCCTACAATAACGGCTTTTAACTTTTTAAGTTGGTTCGAGTTGGATTTGGTTTTTGTATGAAAATAACCAGGATGCTTTGGCTCTTTCTTTAACAAAAATCTTAAAGCGGGGATATGCGGGCGTTTTTGTATAACTCCAGCAGAATTTGAATTTTAGCAAGAAAAAGCTCTTACAATTTACGATTTTTTAAAATAAAAGCTACAACACATGTTCATGTTTTCTTAAGTTATGTAGCTGCAAATACTATCATTTTTAATTTTGGTTTCAATAAGGTCCATACAAGAAAAGTAATTTAATTTTAAATCTCAGCCTGGAAATGTCGAGAAATTGTTAGTTCAAAGTAGTGACAACTTTAAGCATCAAATTTTTTATTAATAACAAAGATTTTTAAATTTTGTCACCGATTCTAGATGCCCTGAACATTTTATAATCAAACGCCAATATATTTTTTATTCTTTACACAAGTTGGATTTTTACCTCATTGCGCGGATTTTGTTAAGGCTCGCCCCACAGTGACCGGTTGCCATTGCAAAATTACTGATTCTGAAGTTCGTTAATTATTCTCCTCAAAAACATCAATTAATTTAATACGACATTCAGTTAATTCTATAAAATTATTATTACTTTAATTAATTTAATCAGCCAAGATATACCGGACGCCTATGATTTAAAGAGCTTTTTGACAAAGTGTTTATCTTATCTCGCTCTAAAATGGTACTAAAAACTGTTATTAAATAAACAAACTCGTGCATTGGCAAATCATTCCAAGTTCAAAAACCTAAAACTCAGCATTGTCGCGCATTATAGCATTAAACGGGTATTATTTATACAACAATCAGCCACTGACTCAAATAATCTTAAGCAAAACGTGCTTTTTTCAAGTTCAAGAAACATCCACATCAACATTTTGTGTAAACTGGAGCATATGTTGAGCATGCATTAATTGAGTAAAATGAGTTTGTAATTGTCAAAAGAATTCAATTTTACGCGGAAACGACATACGATAGGATAAAACGTTATTAAGGTTTGTTGTTGTGATAGATGAGATACATCTGCCGACAAAGCCCCATACTTAAAGTGCTATTATTAACGCGGCAAAATGATGTTAAGTTTCCAACTTTCTTATTTTTTTCTGAAAAAGTGGTACGTTCTAGAACAAAGTTGTATAAGACTTTTTTGTTCCTTTTGCACAGAGAAAAATGCTGTAGAGTAGTTTTGCACAAGGTTGGTTAATTGTACATTGTACGATTTTTTTGTAGAATTGGGTTCAATTATTGTAAAGCGTTGCGTAGTTTTTCTTAATAAGATTGTTTGAAAGTATTGTAACATTTGATTTGATAATGTGTGCAAAGCCAATTAAAGTACTAAAGGAATTAGTAATTCACAATATTGAGTTGCGTTTTTCCACAATTTTGTTGTATTTTTTTGTACAAGTTGTTTAAAACCGTAATCATGCACAATGTTGTGCAACTTTTTAAAAATGCATATGCATAAAAAATATAAATAAAATTAGGAACTGTAAAAAAAATTGAGCGAAATCTTATCAAGGTTATTTTTAATGTGCGAATGACCAATCGTATTATTTCCCTCTTAGATCAGCGACTCCAGACATAAACAAACGGCAATAAGCGCTATACCTACCACGGTTACGGGGAAAGGGTTGGAACACAATTCGTTTAATAATTAGTTCGTAATAGTGCAAGTGTTAAGACTTAGTACGGATGCAATAGTATATGTAGGTGATGAATAAAAATATAATTCATGTAAGTATTAAACTCCTATACTTTAAATAGTTTAAATCATTTATTATTGTGATTGGGGACGCATTATATTTATCCATTTCATTTTTGTGCAAGTGCTGTGTAATACGTTCATTTTCCAGACGTAATTCAGTGAGAAGTTTTCCTGTTTATTTCAAGTACTTACCTATAATTATGGATGAGGTTAAAAACTTGCCGACAGAATGGGGACTGTCCGAGATGTACGATTCTTTTGTAGGCAAGCACAAAATGCCAGTTATAATTATTTAAAGGTAATTATTGGACGTACATAGGTACCTATGTATAAGAATACAATTTAAAATTCGATCTAGCTTTGCTGTAGAAATTTAATAACTACGCAGAATTTTTAGCACTTGTTTGTCCATTCCTGCCCTACAATTGCTCATAATTTTATAGAGGATTTCAATGTTTTTATA
This sequence comes from Agrypnus murinus, assembly GCA_929113105.1. Classification (NCBI taxonomy): domain Eukaryota; kingdom Metazoa; phylum Arthropoda; class Insecta; order Coleoptera; family Elateridae; genus Agrypnus; species Agrypnus murinus. The sequence goes on along the minus strand of OV816029.1, from coordinate 133,540,767 downwards.
GTATGCCTAATTATTACTTATTATGATTACTATTTTGGTTTTTACCTTTATGTTTTTATGAATCTTTATTGAATTTATGTTATTATTTATATAGACAATAATATCGATATAGAAACATTTCATCAGTTAAATGAAAACGATATAAAGGAGCTGCTTCCTGCAATTGGGACAAGAAAGATATTTTCCCAAAAATATCAACACTACATGATTGAAAAGGTACATACCTATTGCATACTTTATTTACAATTTACTTACAATCATCACCTTTCCCTAATTATCATTTTCCTATATTTAATGCTGCTGAAACTGTTTAAATTTTCTTATTCTTAAAAGAAAAAGGTGAAAGAGAAAATTAAAGCAAAGAAAAAGACAATTCAATAATTTGTAATTTGGGTTTATTTGTTACTAACTAGTATTCAGAAGTTATACAGTGTGCGTCTCTGGATGGAGTTGACAAGAGGAAAAAAAATTTTATTGTTGCTTTTACGACAAAAAGTCATTCTTTATAAAAAGTTCTGCTTGTTGCATAAGTTTACTTACTATCAGAAAATCTAAGATTAAATGTACAGAATGTCCGTAAATTAAGATAACATGAAAATGCTTCAAGAGAGAAGTACCATTTATTGCATTTTAGAGTTTACTGTTAATAGAAAAAGTTCTTTATAAACATAAAATTAGTTAAAATACAAAATTCCAAGTTTAAATTTAGATTGTTACGGTTGTATGTTGTTAAGTTTAATTAAGATATCGTGTTATCTTGAATTTAACGTAGATAATCATAATTTAATCTTGTCGATCAATTTATTTTGTGGGGTGCTTTAAAACAAAAAGTTTACGCAGATGACCTGTTGTATGATCGAGAAATACTAAAAGCATGAATACAGGACACGGTGAATGAAATTAATTTAAACGGACCACGAACCATATGTAAAGTCTATGGTGAATTTATTAACAGGATGGAGATATGTGTTGGAGGTGGCCTTGTAGAATAATTTTTGTTGACTTTCTTAATTGATTGAAATTTTGTATTTAAACTAAAAAAATGCAATAAACGGTACTTCTTTTTTCACGTTACCTTAATTTATAAACACTGTACATTTAATCTTAGATTTTCTGATGGTAAACTTATTTATTCAACAAGCAGAACTTTTTATAAACAATGACTTTTTATCGTAAAATCAATAATAAAATTTTTTTTTCCTCTTGTCAACTCCATCCGGGGAGACATTGTATGTAGTACATAAATAAAAATATACCCATTCAGTGTAGTATTTCACCAGTTGTTTCCTTGCATGCAGATCCATTTTTGTTATTAAATACTTGTATCGTTCAATAACATCTTGACGTACAAATATATAATCGACTTAAAATACTTCTTCTATCTCGGTCAAAGTATTCTTAAATGTTTTAGGCAGGGTAACCCAAGTTTAATGTCTGGAACGTCGGCAATCGACAGAAAATCAAAAAGTAAGGGGACTTGATATAGCCCTAGAAAAATAGTTTTTTTATTTAAATTTTTATACCGTAATATCTTCGTTAGCGCAGAAAATAGGCAATGAAAAGGGGGTGACTTCTCCGATATCTATGTTACTTGGCACTTATTTATTTCCAAAATGTCGGTTTAAAATTTGGGCAAAATCAGTTTCCTGCAAAAGATCTAAGAAAAAAAAATTTTCTAATCTAAGTAATTTTAAAGTACTATTTTTGTTATTAATTAGGCCTTTTTTATACATACACAGTCTGTTTTTTGTTAATGATAATATAGGAAATCCAATGGAATTTTATCATTTTCCTCCTAAGAAGCTTACGACATTAATCCCAGACACCCTATGTAACTTTAGATGTTTTCAACATTAAATTCAACAATAATTGTACTAACATATTTAAATGTAACAAGCTCAATATATTATTTATAACTTACATTATATAAATTTTAGGCTGCTTCGGAATGTGATCAGCAAGAAACAGTTAATGATTCTGAAAGTACAGAGACTCTGTCAAATATTAGTACCACTTCCACAAGTTCTACAATAAGTCTCATTGATTACGATCAACTTCTAGCACATTACCCTTTTAAAGCTACGATTCGCCAACCTCATCAAACATAACACCTGCTGGAAGTTCAGAGGAAAATGTAAGAAAACGTTATCCTTCATAGTTTATAAAATAAAGGCTTTTCTATTTTAGAGTGTACGTAAATTGCTAGAGGCCACAGAAGAAGGTAAGATTATTAAGAGTAGCTGTGGACCTTTCAAGAAGTTTAGAAGGAATCATTTATGCAATCTGATTGTCAAACACGAACTTCAAGATTCTGCCGATAGAAGGTAAATAAAGTTTTACATGAAAAAAAAAAGTTAAATGCCATCTTCCTTTTAGGATCACTACAGCACGATTTCTGATTTTGGCAAAAGAGATAAATGACGTTTTCATTCATGAAGAAGCTGCAATTTACTATTTACCATGTACAAGAGGAGTAAATGGTAAAGTGATTGGTGCATCAGGAAAACTCTGGAGCACATATGTGCATCAACGTAAACTATTAAGGGAAAGCGGTTTACTTAGAAAAAAGGAAAAATCTGCTAGTTCTGCATCCTGTTGGTATAAAATATTATACATTTAACTCTTGAATACATGATTTTTTTTAGTGATAGAAGAAAACGAGGAAGTAGTTGATAATGATGATGATGATGATATGACTGAAATTTTAACACGGCTTTATCATAATAGTATACCTTATGAGGAAGTGGTAGAAAGATGGCGGAAATCTGCTGCAAGTAGATTACAACTTAAAGACAGTGAGACCATAGGGGAATACTATCAAAAGTACCCTGCCTTAAGTCTTCAAACGGGTTATCTATTAGTAAATTGCAATAATGTGATATAATTTTCGGCATTGTATACAATGTGTGTTTCAGCTTGAATTGGATTTTAATTACCTGCACAAAGGTAAGGAAAATGTATTGTTTTTACGCTGGCCCACGTTTGCAATACCTATTTATCATATATATTAACCAAGAAAAATGATTCACTCACAAAGGATTTTATAGCTCGAGAAAAAGAGAAATTTGAGACTCTTGATGATGGTATGTGAATCTGATACTTTTTATCTATTAATAGTGTTAATTTGTACAAAACATTTTTCAGATGTAAAGCAATTAATTGCCCTTCAATTTTTACCATTATTATTACAATCTCCATTAATTAAATCAAAAATAAAAACACATTGGAAACCAAGCAGGAGAGAGACGTTAGATGGCTTCATTTTATTTATCAGTGTAAATTTTACAGATAGCAATTTTTAAGTACGTTAATAATTAACTAATTTACAGGATGCCAGCAATATAACGAAAAAACTGGAAGAGCGAAGTCAGAAGTGCCAAAATTTAAAAACGACAGCCCAACCTATACCAATTGTTGTTGGAACATACAAGTCCTACCAGTGTTTTGTCTCCGTCAACAAACAACTGTACAAAGTTGAAGATCCATTAAAAGCAGTGGATATTTGCTTTAAGGTCTATCATGCCCTAAATGCCATCTATCCTCCGGAATCCACACCAGCCTGGTTATTTTTGCAAAAAGGTGTTTATGGTATTCATACCGACTCGGACCAAAAGTACCGTTCTGTGGATATACTGATTGCAACTATTAAAGGAATAATCGGCTAATTAAACAGAGTTTAGTTTGTTACTTTGTATGAAACCTATACTTACATAAATAGGTATACTTTTGTTTTTGGTTTATCTTTTATGTAAACATTGCAAATAGTTTAGTTTGTTACTTTGTTTTAAACCTATTCCTAAATAGGTATACTTTTCTATTGGTTTATCTTTTATGTAAACATATAAAAATGATTGACTGTTTTAAATGTTCTACAATACAATGCACTGATATTAATAAGTATATAAAACATTTAAGGAATGACCATTTTCTAAAAGATAATGATGACTTGCATCGTGGTGTAGGACAGTGTTTGAGAACTTATAATAATTTTAATTCATTTAGGAAACATTTAAAGTCTCATGTTCTTCATCAACCTCAAATTTCAGCTAACATAGAAGTTAAAGATGTATCTGTTAATCTTGAAGTTGATTCTAATAACTATCAGGAAATCCCGTATGAATCGTACTCTGAAGATGAATCAAGTAATATTTTTTCAGTTATAGAGAACTTTAATTCAGCACTTTTTAATCTCATTAGTGAAATATGTATAATAATTCTGTTGTACCTAGAAAATTTGTTCAATTGGTTATCCGAAAGATCTTATAAGCGAGTTAAAAAGGTTTGTTATTACATCGTTAAGTAATTTAGATGAAACTGATGAAAAGATAAGGGATATGGAAAAAATATTTGGTTCTATTGAGAATTGTATGACTGACTTGAATTCAGAATATAAATGTATACAAAAATATAAGCAATCCGGTTTGTTTGTGCCATCACATAATATTCAAACAGGGGAAACTCTAAAGAAACAATGTAGCGGCGATTCTATATTAGAACCAGTACCTATCCACATGAAGTTAATATCGTTAACAGATTTGTTAACCAAATTATTTTCTCTCGAGGGTTTTCTTCAATCAATGAAGGATTACTATACTCATCTAGAACATGAGGAGACAGTAATAAGCAACTTTGTACAATGTAAATTATGGAAATATCAAAGTAGAAATTATGAGAATAAAACTGTTTTTCCCTTAATGTTATTTTTTGACGATTATGAGGTAGGAAATACTTTGGGTTCGCATGCTGGAACAAACAAACTTGGTGCGATATACTTGTCTTTGCCTTCAATGCCTCCGTATACGACTTCAAAATTATGTAACATATTTCTATTTGCCATATTTTACTCTGATGACGGTAAGAAGTTTGGTAATCAAATGTTTTCGAAATTAATTGATGAATTACGCTGTATACGAGAGAATGGGATAACAATCTTAGATGAAAAATTTTATTTTATAGTTGGACTTATATCAGGTGACAATTTAGGTATACATTCTCTTTTAGGGTTTACTGAAAGTTTTTCATGTACATTTTCCTGTAGATTTTGTAAAGCACCAAAATCTCTTTCTCATGTCATGACTGTTCAAGATGATTCGCTATTAAGAAATATTGAAAACTATAACCAAGATGTGTTACTTAATGACGTTAGTCAAACGGGCATTAAAGAAAATTGTATTTTCCATCAGCTACCAGGGTTTCGGGTGACATATAATTTTACGGTGGACATTATGCATGACCTTTTCGAAGGTGTGTGTGTAATTACAGTCTAACCTGTTTGTTAAAAACATTAGTTTTGGAGTTACAGCTATTTTCTCTTGAAACACTTAATTCTCGTATTCAATTATTTAACTATACAGCCATTGAGAGTACTAATAAACCACCTATAATCACAACGGATAAATTGAAATCTAATCTTAAAATGTCAGCTTCAGAAATGCTATGCCTAACCAGGTATTTGGGCTTGATTATTGGAGATTTAGTACCTACTGATCTTGGAATATGGGAACTATGGATAACATTACGCGAAATTGTGTGTATATTGTCACTGCAGCTGACGTTCATTGCAAAACTTATGCTCATCTAAAAGTTCTCATTGATGATCACAATTCACTTTTTATTAAGTTTTCTGGAAATCTAAAACCTAAACATCACCATCTAATTCATTATCATCTAATTTTAGAAATGTCTGGTTCTCTCCGACATTTTTGGTCTATGAGGGCTGAACAAAAACACAGAGAATCTAAACTAACCGCAAACATTTCATTTTCCTTTAAAAATTTACCGGAGACCCTGATGTTGAAAACCCAGCTAAGATTAGGTCACATGTTAAATAGTTATTGTAATGAACAAAATTGTAACATTTTCGGACCACTTTTACCTATTAGTCTTGAAATTTATAAAAAGTTCGGTAATATGTATGACAAACATTTACTTTATTCTTCTTCTCGGGTCAATCACTTGGGAACGGTTTATAAACCAAATTTTTCATTAATTCTGAAATGGACCGATGATCTTCCAGTTTTTGGCATAATTGAAAAAATAATTGCATATAAAAATGAAACACTCACGGATGTACATTTCTTGTGTAAAATTATAAAAACCATTTCCTTCTCTAGACATTGTTATGCTTTTGAGGTTGATATAGAATCAGATGAAAGTTCATGTTTCCAATTTAAAGATTTACATTCCTATATGCCATGTTTTATTACTAATTTTAATAGTAAATCATTTATCTCTGTTAGATGTTCCGTTTAATTTGTTTTTATTTCTTTATATTTAAATTTATTTTTTTATGTATTTTTCCTGTTTTTTTATGTTTCTGTATTTTTGTGTTTAAATTAAATATATTATTTTTTGATAAAATTATGCAGAATTTGAAGTTCATGTTTCCAATTGATATGCCATGTTTTATTACTAATTTTAATAGTAAATGATTTAGCTCCATAGATGTTCTATTTTATTTGTTTTTATTTCATTATATTTATATTTATTTTTTTATCTATTTTTCCTAATTATATTTAGGTTTCTGTATTTTTGTGTTTAAATTGAATATACAGGGTGTTCCACAATGCTGTTTACACGCAATATCTCCCTTATTTGAAAAGATAAAGAAATCAACCAAAAACTATTGTAAATGACTCAAAATGGATCTTCAGAAAACATCCTTAAACGCTGGTTTCAGCATAGCAACGTTTCAGAGGTCATGCCAACTTGATTAATTTTTCAAATTGCACCCTCTGTTTTTTTTTTCACGGAAATGTATTCTTCACTTCATTCTGCATACGATAGTATACCATACTTAATTATCTAATGTGCGTTTAGGGGTTGAAAAAAATATTTTTTATAAATTGAATTTATCTTAAACTTAAAGCAAATGCTCAAAATGCCCTTCTGCGGACTCGACACGGACTTTAAAGTGCCTCAGTAGTTCCCTTGTAGACACTGCTCTAATAATATTTTTGAATACATAATTTAGTAAGTGAATATGAAGTGTACAATTTATAAAACATATTTTTTTCAACCCCTAAATGCACATTAGATAATTAAGTAAGGCATGCTACCGTGTGCAGAATGAAGTGAAGAAAACATTTCCGTGAAAAGAAACAGATGGTGCAATTTGAAAAATTAATCGAGTTGGCATGATCACTGAAACGTTGCTATGCAACCAACAGTTAAGGATGTTTTCTGAAGGTCCATTTTGAGTCATTTACAATAGTTTTTGGTTGATTTCTTTATCTTATCAAATACGGGAGATATTGCGTGTAAACAGCATTGTGGGACACTTGTATAACGTTTTGATAAAATTATGCAGAATTTGAAGTTCATGTTTCCAATTTATATGCCATGTTTTATTACTAATTTTAATAGTAAATGATTTATCTCATTATATTTATATTTATTTTTTTATGTATTTTTCCTAATTATCTTTAGGTTTCCGTATTTTTGTGTTTAAATTAAATATATAACTTTTTGATAAAATTATGCAGAATTTGTATTATTAAATCACCCAGTGTTTAGCGTTTCTTTCAGCAATATTAAAGGTTAAAGAAAAATCAGCACATTATTGTGCAAATATACACTAAACTACTATACACACATTACTCCAATATTCATATGTATTTCCAACATCATTGAGCAAAAATTCCATAATTATTATGAATTAAAAATTAACACAATATCGTTCATGTAAATTCTGAGCACAATATAGGAATTTTCCACAAAGATTGCAGGTGTTTCGTACAGCATTGTGCAAAACTGTGCTACAAAATATGTAAGATTCTTCAAGCAAATTGTTCTAGGTACCTAGTTCGTATTCGGTATGGAGAAATAAATAATATATATTGTTTGGAAAAAGATTACAATTTGCTTTACACAAACTAACGCAATCAATTTGCACAAATTGTTCCTGTCACCATTTTAGGCACAATTTGCTTTAATTTTCTCAACATTTGTGCACTTAATATACAAACATTTCTCTCTGTGTGGTGTCTTCTATCACCCCTTAAAATTAATGCGTTCTATCTCCGGACACGCTGTATTATGAACCTGATATTCAAACCGCTATTGCAGACATAATAATTGAATTAGAGTGCGGGAGTAGAAAAACAATTATTACAAAACGTTTTTTAGTGGGTTGAGTGTCGTATAAATAAAAGTACTCGACACATATACGGTGTTCAACGTCTTTTTAAATATTGTTAAAGAAACTAATTTAATTTCTTGTTCCTCTGGAATTACTGAATAGAATAGAAGACGCTAATCCCTCGGCGAGCCAGAAACAAGACACCCCCACATTACACTAACGCAAGAAACCGTGGAAAAAGAAGAAAATGTACTGAGCAAGGGGTATTCTATTTAAATCACGACATTAAGTGATTTAAATAGAATACCCCTTTCTCTCGGAAAATATTTTGTGGGGAAGGCGTTTTATTTGGGCAACATTTTATTTATTAATTTTAAATATTGTTAAGAAATAATAACATATGAATTATAAAAAATAAAATGTTCCATATTTTAAGCCAAAAGAAAACATTATGTTAGCTCATTCAAACAAAAACAAAATACAAAACGGTAAAAAAGTACAATCGTTTTGCGATAGACATCGTATTTCAATTTTTGTTATTAGTTATTAGTAATTACTTAATTATAAAAGTAGGAGAATAATAATAATTGTTACAACTCTTAACCTGGAAACCAGGCCCCATAATGTTCTAAGTTAATAAATGAAGAACGAGAATAGTATTCATACAATATTATTATTATTAGAGTTTATATTTCCGCAAGAAACGTGTGAGGCCCTTTGCACGTCGGCACCCATTAGGCTTGCATAGATGCCTCAGTTAATTAATTCTTCACTAATATTCTTAATGCTAGTTAGGTTAATCCTTATGCATTTTCTGTTACATATTTATTAATAATAATTATTAAAATTGTTTGGCTAAAAAAGTAAAAACGAACATACAAATAAAAATAATTTTACTATTAACAACTTATTCATCATCAGAAATTTCAAATCGTGTATTAGGATAACAGAAACGGTGGAGGATCGTTTGCTGAAACCCTGGTAGCTATGCATTGATTTGTTGGTGACACCATTTAAAATCATATTTGAAATTAAACTTTGTTAAGTTAACGTTTATTTTAAGTTGTTTTATAACAATTTTTAATATTATTAATATTATATTATTAAAAATAGAACGTAAAATAAAATTTAACTCCATAGAAATTAATTTAAAATTGCTTTAAAATTTCTAGTGACTGGGCTGCCATCTGGTAACCAGTAGCACTATTAATGATGATATTACAGTTTGCGTCACCATACGGGGTGTCACCAATAAATTAATGCATAGCTACCAGGGTTTAAGCAAACCACCCTTAACCATTTCTGTTATCCTAATACACGATTTGAAATATCTGATGAGGAATAAAGTTGTTTTATAATCGTAAAATTATTTTTATTTGTTCCCTTTATTAGAATTTTTACTTTTTTGTCCAACCAATTTTAATAATTATTTTTAATGAATATCAAAGAGAAAATGCATAAGTATTAACCTAACAACTAGCATTAAGAATATTAGAGAAGAATTAATTAACTATGCAAGCCTAATGGGTGCCGATGTGCAAACAGCCCCGCACGTTTCTTACCGAAATTGGATAATTTGGTCAAATTGGCTGGAATTATGATAGGTTGTAGCTTACATTATCCTGAAGGAAAGTCTCTCCTTCTACGAAGCTCTAAAGTTAACAGTTTTGGAGTTACAGAGCACGGAAAGCAGGAAAAATTCATACTTCGGCATACACGTACACTGTTGTACAGCTTTGGTAACTTCATTTTTTGTGTATATTCTTTGTTTTTGTTTTGATTAACACAGATAATTATGTTGTCACATTCATGTGGATTTATACCAGGTGTCCCATTATATTTTGACCCTTTATGAACCTAGATAACTTTTAAACTAATTGAGATAATGAAATGCGATGTTCACTAGTGTTCTTCTTAGTTTTTAAAGTTTTTTTTGAGTATTCGTTATTTTTTCTCACTTCCGGTTTATCCGGAAATGACAGAGTATTTTGCGGGGATAGCTAATTTGACGTTTACAGTGATGTTTTCTTTAATTGCCGTAGTCTACTTTGTGAATCATTATATTTTTCGCAGTATTTCAATAACATGCAGTATTCACTTTAAGAGCTTATAAAACCATCACCCTATATAATAACCATGACGAGTATGGTACTTTTGGAAAGAGGGAACAATGGGCTTGCCAACTATGATACGGGGTGTTCCATTTGAAATTACAAAGTTGCCCTATCCCCAAAAATACGCTAGGTCATTTCCGATTAAACCGGCGGTGAACAAAAAAGACGGATACTCAGAAAAAAATCTTTAAACAATAAGAAGAATAATAAACATCGCATTTCATTATCTCAATTAGTTGAAACGTTATATAGGTTTATAAAGGGTCAAAATATAATGGGGCACCCGGTACCGGGGCCGTTTCATTCTCCATCTACACCATACCCAATAATCAACAATAGGTATTTTTCATTTTCTAATTTCAAATAAATCGGCCGTTTTCAGAGCCAAATGATGTGCCAAATTCACTCACGCAACCTAGTCGCGGTTAATCAAAATAAAAAATGACCGAGAATGAATTACCGAGGCTGTAAGTGTTAAAAATCCATAAACCGAAGTATGAATTTTCCCTGCCTTTCGTGCTCTGTAACTCCAAAACTGTTAATTTTAGAGCTTCTTGACACCGGATACTTTTGATCAATATAAACTACAACATATCACAATTTGACCGGGATTCAATTTCCGCAAAAAAACGTGCTCCTTTCTTAATCTTCAGAATGTACGTTGATATCGAAGTTTTTGTTAAACAAACTCATACGAGGGCGGCCTGAATATTGAAGTAAGTAATACAGAAATGACATCACAATGAACACATGAGTGACATTTATCAAATTTATAACCTTTTATAAGACAGCTGCAAAGATTAGCGCCAAATATATTGCGTAGTTTGAATTTTACAGTTATAAACAATAAAGGGGATCGGTTGTTTTGTGAATATGGATAAAAAAGAATTTCGTGCTGTTATTAAACATTTTCATATTGACGGGAAAAACCAAAAGAGATCAAAGAGGAGTTAGATCATGTTCATGGCGAATCTGCACCATCATTTAAGACAGTTTGTTTTTGGGTGAATGAATTTAAACGTGGTCGTAGAAGCATCGAAGATGAATCAAGATCAGGACGTCCAAAAGAGGCTACCACTGACGAAATGATCACCAAACTTCATGATCTCGTTTTAAATGATTGTCGATTGAAGGTGCGTGTGCTAGCCGGCACTATTGGCATATCAAAAGAACGTGTTGGTCATATCTTACATGAACACTTGCATATGAGAAAACTGTCAGTAAGATGGGTGCCGCGTTTGTTAACTGAAGACCAAAAACGAATTCGTGTAACCAATTCTGAGTACTGTTTGAGCCTTTTTAAGCGTAATTGCACTGAATTTCTGCGTCGATTTATTACTATTGACGAAACTTGGATACATCACTACACACCCGAAACAAAAATTCAACCAAAACAATGAGCAGAAGTCGGTTGCAGTGCACCGAAGAAAGCGAGAGTGGTTGCATCGAGTAACAAAGTTATGGCCACTTTGTTTTGGGATGCTCGTGGTGTTATCTTTATAAATTATCTCCACAAGTGCAAAACAATCACAGGAGAGTAGTACGCGGCGCTATTGGTCCAACTGAATAAAAAACTAAAGGAAAAACGACCGCATTTTGCTAGAAAAGAAATGTTGTTCCATCACGATAATGCACCGGCTCACTCATCTGCAATTGCAACGGCAAAATTAGTTGAATTACGATTCGAAATTCTGAAATCAAAAATGAAAAATTGGCTTGGTGGTAAAAGATTTTCATCAAATGAAGAAGTGATTGTAGAAAAAAACGATTATTTTGATGCATTTAGTTCGTCGTATTATAGTGATTGGATTAAGCGACTTGAATATCGTTGGAACAATTGTATAGACCTCAAAGGAGACTATGTCGAAAAGTAAAATTAAAAAACTCGAAAAAACAGTCTTTCTCTATGTTAGTTACCTCACTTTTCAGACCGTCCTCGTACAATGATCCAATAAAAGATCATATCATTTTTCTGTAAGTTTATATCGATATTTAAGCAATCCTGCATCGGAACCGATGCGATGTAGAAAATATACTTTTTGCACGTCCTATATATAAGGCTCTACTTTAGTCCCCTAAAAGAAGGGAGTAAAGTATCACTTTTACTCCCTGAGGGAGTAAAGTGTTTCCATGACAACAACAACAAATAAACAACAAAAAAAAGTAACCGCGGTACATGTTAGGATTTATTATCCTGAAACTATGTGATTTTGGCGTTTACAGAGTTCAATTGTCAGAATGACATGTAACGAAATCTTCGGAAAAAATTTCGGAAATTTTGAATTTTTGCGATTAAGTCTTTTAGGACGTGCAAAAAATAGCGTATATACCACTGGACTAAAGTGCCTTTTAATCCCTCAGGTGTTTATTTACCTCGCTAACGCTCGGAAAATAAACTCACATTCGGGATTAAAAGATGCACTTTAGTCCCTGGGTGTCTAATATACTATTTCGTAAAACAGTCTCTACAATAATCGGTATTTTTTGAAATTTGACATGAAAAAGGCCTTTAGCGGGACACTTACAATTTTCTCAAGTTCTATGAGGTATACTTATAAAATACCTCACACCAAAGTTGAAGCCTACAAACTGTGTTATATTATTCTTTGATGTGCAATAAATGTCGACCGATAACATACTATACGATGTCTGGCTATTAAATAACGAAACTGCGCGCACAGAAGACGTCCTAGAGGGGTAGAGGGAAAACGAATGCAGCGTTGGATAGCTGGAAGTGTCTACTATGCCAGTACGAAAACACGTTTTTGTCGCTGTAGTAGTATTTTTTCTATAGAGGTTACAAACGAACGTGTTTTTTCTCGTGCCGATAAAAATGTGTGACGAAAAACACGAGTAACGGATCAATGTGAAATTTCCAGTTAATTAAAAAAAACTCCGACTGAGTGCTATAAGTTGTTGAAAGAGGCCTATGGTGAGAAATCTCTATCTCGTGCGCGTGTTTTCGAATGGTATAAACGGTCTTCTGAAGGCCGAGAGAGCAGCGAAGATGACAAACGTCCAGGTCGACCTGTCTTTATTTCAACTCCGCAAACAGTGACCAAAATCAATGAAATTGTGCGCGAATTATATAATTAAATAATTTGGAGGCCAGAATTTAATAGAAGTATTTATTGATAAATACACAAATAAGTCTAAGTCGACCAATTTGACTCTACGTTTGTGCAGACACTACACTTATCGCTGGCTCGGTGGTCTTGAACGTTGCTGCTCGATGTCGGACTATTTCTAACAAGGTTACCACTGGAACCTGCCTTTATAGCTGCTGTTTCTTGAGTGTGGGCTTTGTTTGTTTGCTCCTGCCCTTGCTTGACTTCCATACGATTTCCAAGAACGTCCGTGGGCGCAAGTAGAAATGCATAGCGTACGTGACTTAATAGACGTGGCTATATTTAGATTGTGCTCAATGTCAACAAGACCTTGGCACTCTAGAACTGACTTAACAGTTACATTAAATGAAATATTCTTCACAACAAATTGCAGTATCTTCGACGGCATAAAATATTTATAGGTAGTTTAAGTAAAGTGACTTAATCTAATAGAAATTAGAGGTATATGTAACTCGCGGAGATCGTCGTATGAGCATTCGGATGATTGCTGAGACTGTAAACGCCTATAAAGAAACTGTCAGAAAAATTTTACATGACGAGTTGAACATGAAGAAAGTTTGTGCGAAGTTGGTCCCAAGAAATTTGACCCCTGAACAAAAGCTCGTCCGTCAACAGATCTGCTCAGATTTTCTTAAGAGGTTAGATGAAGAGCCTGAATTGATGGAAAACATCATCACTTGCGATGAAACATGGATATTCCAATACGATGTTGAAATTAAGCGGCAATCCATGCACTGGAAAACTTCTGCATCGCCAAGAATGAAAAAAGCAAGGATGTCGAAATCAAACTTTAAAGCCATGCTAATCGCTTTTTCGACATCAACGGCATCGTGATGACTGAATGGGTACCACAGGGTCAAACTGTAAACCAAACTTAGTATTTGAAACACTGTGAGAGCAAGTTCGTAAGAAACGGCCTGAGTTGCGGAAAAACAAGTCGTGGATCTTGCACCAGGACAACGCACCTGCCCATAACGCGCTGTCTGTGAAGCGTTATTTAGCCGCTAGAGGCACTCCAGTGCTCGAACACGCGCCGTACTCGCCTGATTTAGCACCCTGTGATTTTTTCCTGTTTCCGAAAATCAAGTCTGCCTTAAAAGAAACCCGGTTCGAGTCGATCGAAGTGGTGAAGCGAAAATCGGCGGAGCTCCTAAATGCTCTTACAAAAGAAGACTTCCAGCATTGCTTTGATCAATGGAAAAAACGAATGGAACGGTGTGTGGCGAGGGGAGGGGAGTACATTGAAGGGGAGCATTCGATTGTAGAATAATTTTTAAAATAAAACTCTTTTTCATAAGCAGTCTCGTTATTTAATAGCCAGACCTCGTATGTTCGAAGAAAACTGTGTTTCTGTGACACCTATACACTCGTTTTCATGGTTAATTATACTTTCCAAAAATATATACTTCCACAATTTTTAAATGGACGTACGTTTCAGAGCTCATTCTATATGATACTACCTCTCGATGAGGCCATTAACCATATTTCTAGGATGGATAGTATTCGAGTTATACGGTTATATACCTGTGGTCCGAATTTACAATGACGGTTAGTCCCTCGGGAATGCATTCTCACAGATTTCGGCGATGTACGGCGGTATAGTCGACTCTATATTCCTCAGCTACAATAAACCTTCAGTGTGAAACCTTCATGAAGAAAATTCTGACAGCGACGAAAGTGACAATAACGCCGATTCTACTGAAATTCTAAATTTCAGTAGATTTACTAAAGAAAGTAATTTGTAATAAAATTTTTTTTATAAATATTGTGTACAGTAATTTGTAAAAAATGTTTCAAGTACTATTGATTTCATAATGATCTAGGACAGCAAGGCTAATATGATGCTATTTTATTCTTTTTTTTTCAACAGTAAAAACACAAGAGCTTTTTTTTTATCGGATAAATTTCTTTTTGTAACGAAATAATTTTGCAAATCAGTAATTTTACGAGAAAAACTGACATGGCAAAATCGCGAGACCGAAGGTCGAGCGATTTTGCCAAATGTCAGTTTTTCGAGCAAAATTACTGATGGAAAAATTTTGAGTTAAAAAGAAATTTATCCTTAAAAGAAAAGCTCGAGTGTTTTTTGGCAAGATAAATTAACGACTGAATATATGAATGAACAACAATAATTATTTTTATTGATACAATTAAATTATTTGAATGAACAGTTATTAAATACACAATTGTTATAAATTGTTTGGTTTGGTGTACTGATTTCAAAATTTTCTTCTCTGTATCTAGTATCAACAATACTTAATAATTATAACTGACAGGGCAGACATTAAAGTGACGTAAGCGTACTAGATGTAGTCTGGTTATGAGGAACAGGCGTTTTTATCGGTGATAAAAAAGGATGCATCTTTTTTATCGCTGTCAAAATGACAAAACTGTCATCATTAAATGACACATTTTATATAGGAGTTAATTTATCAGTGTAAATCTGTAAATGCATAGGATGAAATAAACTGTAAACTTGCGCATGCTATATAATAACGTCGCTGCCGACTAAACAATTAATGAATATTACTTCATTTAATGTAGTTGCACAGTAGAGTCACTACATCTAGTTACCTAGGCCAGCTGGTCGATCAGAGTAACGCAAAACGCCGCCATATTGGGGCAAAAGAAGCACGAAATTATTCATTATTTTTTTTATTGAATTTAATCAAATCCACGTTTAGTTTAAAAGGTTCTTCTTATTCTGAAAGTTCAAACCTCTATGTTGTCAAATACGTAAAATGTGATTTTAATTTGTTCATTATTAAAGATCAGCCTTCTCTGTCCCAATATGGCTGCGTTTTGCGGTACTCTGATCGACCAGCGTGGCCTAGGTGACTAGATGCAGTAACTCTAATCAGCACTAGAGTCCCTGCATCTAGTCACCTAGGCCAGTTGGTCGATCAGAGTACCGCAAACCGCCGCCATATTGGGGCAGAGAAGGGTGATTTTTTAATAATGGTCAAATTAAAACCACGTTTTACGTGTTTGACATATTAGAGGTTCGATCTTTCAGAATAAGAAAAACCTTTTAAAGTAAAAGTGGATTTGATTAAATTTAATACAGAACAAATAATGAACAATTTCGTGCTTCATTTGTTCCAATATGGCGGCGGTTTGCGGTACTCTGGTCGACCAGCTGGCCTAGGTAACCAGATGCAGTGACTCTAATCAGCACGCGCGCATAACGCCATCTTGTGGTTCATTCTAGAAACATTTCGATCTATCCTCGTAATTGAACACTCCTTTCAAAAGCAGTGATTGTATCTCTTTGATAGAGCAGTCAAATTGTGGCCATTGATTTCCCCTTGCAAAAGCCATGTTGTTGAGGAATCAAAGAACTTTTCACTTGCCAATATAATTTTCCTTACAATGTTGTCTAATACTTTTTATATTATAGATTGCTTGCATATATTATGTACTTCTATAATTTTCTGTTGTGTTTGTCACCTGACTTAAAAATAGGACTAATATAACTGATCTTCCACGAGTTTGTAAACATAGCAGTGTCGAGGGACTTATTGAATAAAATAGATAATGGTTTGCAAACAGAATACCTAGATACATTTTTTAAGCAAGTAAATATGGTGGAACGCCATCTGGCCAAGCTGAAGATTTACTTGGTAAAAGAATTATTCTATTAAACAATTCTGCTACGGTTATCATCTGAAAAGTGACATTAATAATATCAGACTTTTTATAGTGATTGTTTGGTAAACTACTGTTTGAGTATACTGTCGAGCAATGTTTAGCAAACAAGTTGACAATAGAGAGTTTTAGCAAAACGTATTCAGGGATACGTTAAACGAGAACGTCAACGTCATTTTTATCGTAATGCCTTAGACGTACGATTTTAAAACAGAGTTTTAGCAAGACGTTTACGTCAAATGTTTACGTCAAAATAAATACGAAATTAGTGCGATTACCAAGTAGCTTTCTTAGTGTGTATTATTTGAAATTATGGAAGATATATTGAATGTTGCTGCGTTTGGGGATCTAAGTGATGATGAAATTGAAGATGCAATTATGAACAATATCTTAAATTCTCGAAGAGCTCCTCGATTAAGATCAGTTACCTATGGTAGAGTAAACCTAGACACATTAAGTGATGAAGAGTTTACTGCATATTTTAGATTTAAAAAGCGGGATATTAGGAGACTTTGCGAGGCCCTTGGCATTCCACCAATCGTAGAAACTGAAATAAATTGCAAAACTAGCAATGTAGAAGGATTGTGTATTTTATTGAGAAGACTTGCTTATCCTAATAGGTACATAGATTTAGAACGCATATTTGGATTGTCTGCAACTTATATGTCTGTCATAGCCGCCAAAGTTATAGAAATCATTCTTCATAACAAATCCTTCCTCATAGACAATTTGAATCAAATTCCATGGTTAAATGAAGACAAGCTAGAATACTATTCTAACGCGGTTGCAACAAAAGGGGCAGCGTTACAAAACTGCTTTGCCTTTATAGATGGCACAGCAAGACCGATTTGTAGACCAACGGTCAACCAAGAAGAATATTATTCCGGACACAAAAGACAGCATTGTGTTAAGTATCAATCCTTGCTGTGTCCAGATGGACTTATAATTAATTTGTACGGGGCAGTTCCTGGAAGAAGGCACGACGCAGGAATATTTAGAGAGTCTAATTTATATGAACAACTACAAACTAAAATGAATACTTTAGTAAATGGTGAACGTTACTTGATTTATGGCGACTCTGCATATCCAATAAAACCATTGCTATTGCGTCCATATTCTAGTAGTAATTTAACACCACAGCAGGAAGAATTTAACAATTCTATGAAAGTTGTAAGACAGGCAGTAGAATGGGGATTCGACAAAGTAGTGAATGAATTTGCATTTTTGGACTTCAAAAAAAACCAAAAGATAATGTTGCAAGATGTACAAAATATGTATAAAAGTGCTATAATTCTTTCCAACTGTCATACTTGCCTGTACCATGGGCAAACATCGCAGTATTTTAACGTCGTTCCACCAGAATTAGAAGAGTACTTAAACATTGCATGATTTTATTTACTAAGCCTTGATATAATGTGAGATGTAGGTATTTAATATACTTTATTAATAGATTTAAATTTGTGATTTCTATTTGTTAAGTAAATGTTGAACTAAAGTTGAGTTAATTTCTGCCAACTGTCGTTCCAATAAAATTTTGTGAGATCGTTCGTCAACCTCTAGTTTTAATCTTTTTACCCGCTCTTCCTTATCGCTCTCATATTTTGCCATCTCAAACGCTAATTTCTGTTCTTCTAATGTTATTTTTCTTTGATCCAAAGATATTCTCCTCTCTTCGATGTCGAGTTCTCGCCTCTTTATCTCAAGTTCCGCTTCCCTTCTATCTCTTAAATATTGTAGAGCATTATTTTTTAATGGTTTATTCCTTGATATCCGTTGAGGCCGTCTTAAAGCATTCTGGATTGCAGCAGGCTCAACCGTTGGTTGGTTGAAATCTTCGTCTAATGGTACCTGTTCTGCTTCACCATTTTGAGTTTCCCGTTCCAGTTCAAAATTCTGAAATTCTTGTTCTGGTACAACTTCTGTTTCAATCACCTCTTCACCTTCACTGTCAGAAATATCGTATCTGGTATAATGAGAAGCGGCAGCTAGGTTCCTCTCTTTTATTGCTCGACTCGTTGAAGAGCAGGAAGGGCTTTTTGTTTTTTGACTACCAGATAAGGAGCAAGAAAGTTTTGCTGTTTGTTTGCCACTGGGAAGTGTTGCTGTTTGTTTGCAAGAGGAAAGCTTGCAGGAGTTGCTTTTATTCTCAGTTTTCTGTTGTTTACCATTTTTTCCGAATTCTCTTTCAAGATCCACAACTTGCTGCAGCAATTGTTCTTTCTGATTATATTCTTCCTCGGTGCCTGATCTACAAGTTTTTATACATATAAATTTACTTCACTAGTATTATCTACAACTTACTTTCTCAGATTTGTGCGATCATTTTTTTTAAACAATTTGATGAGATGCTCCGTATGTTCGCGCACAGTTCTTAGGGAAAAATCCTTTTCAGTTGCTTTTGTTACATTTAGATGAATAGTTTTCCATTCATTGTAATTTTCAAAAGGATTACAACCAAGAACTTCTCGTAAAAGTGTTAAGTCGTCCTTTATATTAAACCGAAGTTTACTAATTTTATCCCTCCCAGACATACCTTTCACGTTTGACATTTCGTTTCACATATACGACAATCAAGACGAAATGTCGTAATACGTCTTTCTAATGACGTTCACGATAACGTTAAAATTTTCTGTTTCTTAGTAACGAGCAAATAACGTACGTTAACTAGTACACATACGATTCGCTAAAACTCTCTATTATCCTGGCCGTTTTGTACAGATTCATTATGGAGAAACATGCAATTTGGCAAGTTGTATGATTTTCTTTTTTCATTAATATACAGTATGTTTTTTGTAAACGATAATATAGGAAATCCAATGGAATTTTATCATTTTCCTCGTAAGTTTGTACCCTTGCAAATGTAATTAGAAATCTTGGTATCAATCGAAAGAAGAATTCATTTTACGTCAAAAAAATATTAAAATTTATGAAGAAAACAAAAATCGATTTAGAAAAAGACTTAAAAAGCTTATTGATTTACTGCTTTTGGTAATAAGTTATTAAAAAAATCTGGAAGCTGAACGCCGATTGGTGTAGCGGTTAACGCTTCAGATTCCTAATCAAAAATCGCGAGTTCAAACCCCGTCATCGTATACTTTTTTTTTTAATTGTATTGCTTATTAATTATTATTTTTAGAACTTTATTACAAGGATTATTAGTTTTATGCCCTTTTTTTATTTGTCTTTCTAATAGGTAGTTAAAATTGTACAAAAAGTAACGGTAAACACCCGTAGCAAAAATATCTAACAATAAAAAAAATTGATAATCAGGGATAATATAATAAGTGGTACGCTTATTATCGATAATTTTTTTTAATGTTACGAATGCCAATCCCAACGACGAAAATACAACGAGTGCGAAGCACGAGTTGTATTTTCCAAAGAATAGGGCTGGCATGAGTTGACATTTGTAAAAAAATTATCGATTCTTAAGCGTACCACGAATTATATTTAGAAAGAGAATATAATAAATTAAAATGAGGACCACAAATGCACATTTAAGAGAAAAAGCTTTATTTAATTAAGTACATAATATTCCTCTTTTAAATCAACGCAACTCATCACAAAATTAGTCATTGCGCGTAACACACTTAAAAAATGTATCTGACGTTTCTAAATTATTTTATTTGACAAGTGAAACAAACGCAAGTTAACTAATACTTAATCGATAATAATTGTTAGTCGCTTATTGTCACTACGGTACAAGGTCCTATTGGTCAATATTTTAAATTTAAGGAGCAACGATTGGCTCATTATTCAATGTATTATATTCTCATAAGCAACAGTTATAACAAACTCCAAGCTGTGAAAATTTTTAACCTCTTTTTCAAAATACGTCGAGATTCAGTCGCATTGTGTTGGTTTTTTACGTTGTCTCCATTTTCCCTGATGGATAGAAGATTTGGAAGCGCACCGGGTAAAGAAATTGACGATGCTATCAAAAATCTGGTCCCACTCAATACCCGGAAAACACACAACTCATGTTGGTTGCAGTTCAAGAAATTTTGTTCTGAACGGGGCTACTCGCTGGATCAAGTTTTGTCGATCGAAGAACTTAATAATATCCTAAAGGACTACGGCTTCAATATGAAAAAACAGAGTGGAGTGGAGTACAAAGAGACGGTAGTGAAAGTGTTGTGGAATACGGCGGCCAAACTTTTGCAAGAAATGTATTATAACAAGTTTGGAATTAAGTTTGATCCGTTCAAGGATCCAGCTTTTAGAGAAGCAAGAAATGCTAGGGACGCTAGAAGAAAAATATTGCAAGCTGATGTAAGTAAGCGGAAAGTGAGCTCAGCAGCACTAACCAATGAAGAATATTTGAAGATGGTCAAACTGTGGGACGAAGAGACGCCATGTGGTTTGCAGTACAAATTCTTTTTGATTGCTGCTCGAGAATTAGCTTGGAGGGGTAATGAGGCAGTAAACTGTTGTGTGAGTTTCTTTCGAGAAGAAAGAAATAATTCCGGGGAATTAACTGGTCGACTGGAGTACAATCCTATCTTTTCAAAAACGCACCAAGGAGGCAGTCATTCTTTGAGTGATAGCAAATGGTTGGTTTCAAATACGGAGTCACCTGACATTTGTCCAGTAAGGTAATTTTTTGTTAAAAACTAAACTTTCAATAAAAATTAATAAATAAATCAATTACAGGTTATTTAAGAAACTCTTATCGAAGAGAAATGATCGCATAAAAACGGATCGAATGTTTCTTATAGTAAATCATGGGTGGACATTGGAAAATAACGCCGTTTGGTTCAAAAATTCACCTGTAGGAATCAACAAGTTGGGAAAGTGGTTGAAACTTAGTGCGGAGAAAGCAAGGTTGGATACTGAAAGGTTGAAAATCACGAATCACTCAGCACGTTCAAGCGCGGTAACAATGTTGGCAAAGTCTGGCATTGGTGAGCAAGAAGTGATTAAAATAGCAGGACACAGCTCAGGAGCATCAATCAAACCGTATTTGCAGCTTGACCAAGAATACCATTCACGATTAATACAATGCTTTTGGAAAAGCGAAGAAGCGACAACTTTGGAACCATCATCATCATCTGCTCTACAAGAGAATAAGGAAAAACGTATGATGTCTTCCTCTTCCGGTACAACCAGTTATGTGTATAATAATTGTACTTTTAATAGTTATAATTGTCATTGTGATGTCAACAGTGAATTAGATAAATAAAAATGTTTGTGGTGGAAATTTATTTCGGAAATTTTTACATGTGAAAATTGTCGCTAAATACAAACGTGATTGGTCCATTTTTGAAAATGACTGAATTTGATTAGTCGAAGAAATGTGAGTTGAATTGTCATAAAAAACTGTCAATGTAGCAAGATATAATAGTTTGTACATCACGTACATCATAGAAAAAAAAAATAATAATGATGATGATAATAATCATGAGAAGGGAAAGGTGGAGAAAAGGATAACAGAGTTCAAAGAATGCAAATTAATTTTTTGAAACCAAAAACGGATTAAAACATTTATTTATACAAAAAGTGGCAAGTTATTTTACGTCATAAGTCTCATCTGTTTCGATGATGAAGGAAGTCACTCATCGTCTTCCACATCCTTGTTTTCTGCCACCGCTATATCCGTAGGAGGTGAATCGAAAATTTCATTTTGATCGACATCGTCTTCGATGGCATCCAGTGTATCTGGCACATTGTCCCATGTGCATCCACCACAATTCGAACAAATAATGGAACATTTTAAGCCAGCTTTTCGGCATCCACAGGCAGCCCCGCAATTTTTTGTGCATTTGCAAGATATTATTTGCAGCAAACTTGAGGGTGCTGGAGCCATAGTAGTTCGAATTGGTTGAAGTCCATTTGTAGTCCGCTTCCAATCCCATTCCTCAGGATCATGGTAAAATCTAAGCCAAGTTTGAACCTGGTGGTAGGTTCTAAAAGAATGGTAACGTGCCGTATCTTGGGTTGGAGGTAGAAGTGAGAGGTTTAGTTTGGTGTTACTCGCCAAATTTGCGAAGCATTTTTAGCGAAGAGAGTTAATGGAAGGATTGAGAGGCGCATGATTTAATATATAGTGTATAATTTCGTGGCTATTGTGAGTGAACTCGGCATTTACAGTGTTATAAGTCTTAAAGTATCAATTTTATAGAAAAAAACTTCAAATAAATTTTATCGGAAATTTTGTGTTCTACAAATTTATCATCAACTGTTAACTCTATATTTAGCAATAACCATATTGAAAAAGTTTGGCGCGCTATAAATATAAACTTATGCACTATACAGAAAAAGTTTCAAATAAAAGTTGTAGAAAATGTTATTATCTACGAAAACGATTTTTTTACTATTTTTGTGGCACGATGCACAGTCCCGACATATTTGATAAAACGTGTTTTCCAAGATGGCTGCTAACGTTCATCTCTCCCGTCCCGCCAACTACACGTTACATTCAGGGGACACCTACGAACATTTTCCAACAAGAAAATCAATTCTGTAGAAGATTGCAGAAATAAATTACCCTGTTACTGGCCGATATTATTTATTTTCCAACTTGTTTACATGCAGGTTACTAACATTATTCCATTGTTATTTCTAAACTACTACTATTTAGTAAGCATTAATCCTACAGTTCGGACAGATTTTTTAAGGAATTCTCTCGTGTAAAACAGCCAGCCTTCGCATTCAAATGAGACAGTGTTAAGATCTGCAGATGAGAACAACTTTGTTCTATTTCTTTCACCTAATGTAACTGCTATCACTCAACCAACGGACCAAGAATATATAAGAAACACCTAAGAGATTTTACAGACCTACCGTTTCGATTAATTTCTTGGAAACGTTTGATATGATGCTATTTTGATAGTTCTCTAATATCAAAGATGCAATTTTTGCTTTCGCTATTGCATGGATCAATGTTAAACAACTGACAATCGAGAAAACGTTTTTTACAATTATGAATAATGGAAAAGAAGTTAAAGGCGAAGATGTTACTGAAGACGTGATTTGTTCTAAAGGTATTGGTAGTTTGGCAAATCAGAGCGAGGATATGAAAGAGATAGAAGAGTCCGACATTGAAGCTTAAATTCATTGTGATCGTAAAGAACAAGGTTACCAAGTATTGACAGGAGATGCAATAATGGAGGAAGGGGAAATTCTACGCGACATCTCGCAAGTAGATCAAGAAGTTCTAAGTGATGGTGATGATGATTTAAACATGAAGAAAGTACTTTATGGACAAACTGCTGAAGCCATAGGCGTGTCATTAAATTTTTTTGAACAACATACGGATCCTGATGTAATACATATTTTACACTGGCAAAATATAAAACAAATGATAAAAAATAACACGGTACGCACAGAAGAAATTTTCAGATTTTCATATAGCTTTTCTAGAACTTTTTGGTATGAAGATTACGAATCTGATGTTGGTTGTCAATCAGGTCAAATGTTGTTGTTTCGAATTTCATTCGTACGCCATGCAGCCAACCCATACCTGCCTCATGAATTTAACTCAAACCGGGTTTCTCAGGAATTGCTTTTTACCTTACGAATGCAAAACGCCAATAGAAGAATAGCATGCATACATACACCACATAAACAGGGTTGACAATTTTGGCGTTTCTTAATTCTACAGCTTTTTTGCTTTGGCGCTTGGTGCGTAAATTTTGCTATTATTTTGTTAGCTTTGCATCGTGTTTGACTACTATTGCATAATAAGTAGCGTGCCCCAACTTCACCTAACGATAGAAAAAATGTCAGGCGAGGCATCTGTGACTCTCGTTCAGAATTGGACTGGTCTAGTGCCCTCATGTCTCTGTGATTTGTGATTGCGCATTAAGTCTGGTTCCGTTACGGATAAATTAGCTAGACATATGTTTCCGAACTATCGTTCTCAGATAGTTACGTCAAGGAACTTCAACGCTTTCTTGGATTAATTACTTATTTATCTAAGTTCATTAAGAACTTATCAGAATTATCAGCTCCACTTAGAGTGCCGTTAGAAAAAGATGATGAATGGACATGGGAGAATGAACAAAAAGAAGCATTCTGTAAATTAAAAGAAATATTAAAAACCGTCCAGTACTTGGTCATTTTAACCCAAATTTACCTATTTTATTATCTGTAGATGCTACTAGTACTGCATATGGTGGGGCATTAATTCAGAATGGTCACCCAATAGCTTATTACTCCAAATCTTTAGCTAAAACGCAGATCAATTATAGTCAAATTGAAAAAGAAGCATTGGCCATATTACTGGCTTGCAAGAAATTTCCTGTTTATATATGGGGAAACAAAAATCTGATAGTAGAATCAGATCATAAGCCGTTAGAAACCATATTCAGGAAGCCATTGACTGAAGCGCCTCCCAGGCTACAGAGAATCCTATTTGAAATACTGCCATATCCCACAATTGTGTACAAAAAAGGAACGATGTTGTACATAGCTGATATACTGAGCAGAGACTGCGCAAGAAATGTTCATGATGACGAGGATGAAAACTCATTTGAGACATGTGTAATAATACCAATGAGTAAAACGAGATTGCAGCAGTTAAAACAAGAGACAAATACAGATATAGAATTGGTGGAATTAAAACAGCAAATACTTGTAGGATGGCCCGACAGAATAAGCGATGTTCCGGCTTCTCTAAGAAAATACTGGTCTTACAGGCACGAACTAGCAACTTATGCAGATATGATATTCAAAAATGATAAAATAATGATAACTCCGAGACTACAAGAAGTTGTTCTCAAATGTTGTCACTTTAGCCACAAAGGTATCACTGGTACTCTCTGATTGGCCAGAGATTTTGCGTATTTTGGCCATGAATGTTTGTAGACATTATTAAATTGGTGCAAAACTGCAAGATTGGTGCGAAGGAACAAAAAGATAATCCTAAAGAAAAAATTTTACTTCAAGAGTATCCAGAACGGCCATGGCAAATATTCGCTTCTGATATTTATCATTTGAAGGACAAGGAATACTTGGTAATGGCAGATAGCTATTCAATATTAATATCTGATATTCTTCGTACAGATGGAAGAAAACAATATGTATCTGAAGAATTTAAAGAATTTGCTAGAAGATGGAGGTTTGAACATAGAGTTTCCAGTCCACAGTTTCCCAGACCGAATGGCTTAGCAGAGCGATATGTACAAGAAGCAAAATCGATACTAGATAAATGTATAGAAGAAGGTTCAGATATCCAGTTAGCCCTTTTACATCACAGAAACACACCAAGAGACACCCTAGGTTCTCCAGTGCAAAGATTAATGGGTCGAAGAACTAAAACGTTCATTCCCATTAATACAAAGTTATTATTACCTGAAACAGTTAAAAATGTTTCTGAAAAGTTGAAAAATATTAAACTAAAGGAGAAGAAATGTGCAGATAGAGCAAAAGCAAATTTACCAGAATTTTAAAATGATGAAAAAGTATTAATTAGAAAGAGACACAAGGAATGGACTCCTGCAACAGTTGTAAAGAAGGCAGAAGAACCAAGCTCATGGATTGCACAATAGGGTGGTCCAACAAAAAAAGCAAAGTCGGAAATCTTATGTTCTCACCCCCTAGGATTATTGTATATCGAAGAAAAAGTACCCCTATTTTTTATTTTGAAATCGGACGATGTTTAGGGGTGCCTCAAAGCCCTTAAAGGTTCCAATGTATTTTATATGGGAAAAAACACTTTTTCATAGGTTTGGTATAGAATTTTAGAAAATCAATATTTTGCAATGCGACTACTCTGTTTCTCTTCAGAAATGTTCAGAAAATGACATCCAATAATTTATTTATCAAAATATTTTATATTTTATAAAATAGTAATAAATATTTTTTAACGATTTTTCTGTTTCTTTCATTTATGGGGTTTTTTGCGGGTCTGTAAAAAATAGTTAATATAAAAAATTTAACAAATGAATTATTGGATGTCATTCTCTAAACATTTCTAAAGAGAAACAGAGTAGTCCGGTTGAAAAATATTGATTTTCTAGGATTCTATGCCAAATCTACGAAAACGTGTTTTTTTCTCATATAAAATACATGGGAAACTTTAAGGGCTTTGAGGCGCCCCTAAACATCGTTCGATTTCAAAATAGAAAAATAGGGGTACTTCGTTTTTCGATATACAATCATCCTAGGGGGTGGGAGCATAGGATTTCCGACTTTGCTTTTTTGTTGGACCACCCTATTGTACAAACACCAGATGGTACACAATATTGAAGAAATTCATGGTTCATCAAAAGAAATCACTCAGAGCCACCAGATAAATAAATCATGGCGATAATGTTAATAAAGAAGAAGCAGTTGACAGTAGTGTGTCAAATCAAGAACCAAAAGCACAAGCAACGAATGATCAATTTCTTCAACAACAATATACTTATATCAAGATACGGTAGAGTAATTAAGAAACCAAACAGACTGAATTTATAACTGCAGAATTAGTTGATGTGTTGTGATTGATATATGTTATTTGTTAAATGAATGATGTGTAATTTATTTATTTTATTAGAAAAAGAGAGATGTAATACAGGGATCTAGTTACAGATATATAAACAAACATTATACTAGTTTGACATTAGTAAATCGAACACGTTAATAAATTAATTATTTAAATAACATGTTTTATTGGGTAATTATTATTATAAATAATAACATAAAACATGACATTATTTAATGTCAATTCTACTGCTATTGAGAGACATAGTACCAACGACAGTAATACTGCCAGGTGCTTTTTCAAAGCGCTTGCGACTTCTGCAGAAATTACAGAAATTAAGACAGAGATAATTTATTAATAGATTTGATATTATGCAAACAGTTGCATGTTGATATGAAATAAATATTGAAAAGCTCAAGACCATTCAACCAAGGAAACTGCAGAAAATGTTTTAGCAAAATGTACCTATGGTACTCTAACTAACCTGCGAGGCATAAAATGCTGGTCTATCAAAAAGATACAGATGAACAGTTAGCTAAGAAGCGAGAAAAAGGATTTCAAGCTATTTAGAAGAAATAAATAAAGCTGATTAGTTAATTTAGAACAGGTCATCCATGCAAATCTTCCAGATAAGAAACTAATGAGAAAATTCTCAACTTATGTTTAGCATCTTCGAATCCACTTATAGCCAATTTTGAAGCATAGTCGAAAACAAAACTGAAATCTTCAAATCTTTGGAAATATCCAAACGTAGGAAACATTAATGAAAAAGAAGATTTAGATGAAAATTTCTCTGATGAAGAATGCTTTTCAAAATAATAATAAGAAGAAACAGTTTTGCATTCAATTTTGCATTCAAAAGTTTTTTTTTAGGGGCAAAGAGAAAAATTTATTTTTCCCTTTGCCGAAAAACGCTGATAAAGTGTCGCAACTAGTAAGAGCACGTAAAAAAGAATTTAGTCTTCCAAAAAAAAGCTTACTAATCGTTTTCAAAAATTAAAGAGCACATTCTTTTTTTACGTTGCCAGAAGTAGATGAAGAAACTAACAGTGCTTTACAAGAAACACAAGTAAATAATAATTAACACAATATTCTTTATTTAAATCTGACGATAAATAAAGTTTCGGACTTAAACGGAATCTGGTTAAATTATGGAATTCCATTCCATCAATTTGACTTTTAACTAAATCATAATTGCAACAATCTTAAAATTGTAACTACTATATTAATCCATCTTAAACAAACTTGTAGTAGAGATTAAACATTTTGAATTTTATTCATATTTAGTTTCGGTGGCCATTTTGTGACAAGCATTTTGCATCTGGGTCAGTTTTTAGCTTAACAGCACAATTTGCTACTTTAAAAGCGCCCTGGTACGATTTTTCATACGAAATTTCAAATATTAAGCTTTGACACCGGTGGCCATTTTATAGCCACCATTTTGCACTTTGGACCAATTTGGACCACGGATTCGTAATCTACGACCCTAAAAACCTATAAGTAGCCAACTTTATTCAATTATAATAAAAAATATTTAATTATTAATTAGCCCCTTATGGAAAAAATAAAAATTTGTTAATAACAATTAAACAGGGCATTAGCGTACAAATCTAACATTTAGACTTTGAAATATAGTCGATTACCTACAATTTAAAAAAAAATCATCAAAATCGCAAAAGGCGAATTCCGAGGTAACTTAATATTCATTTAATTACGCATGTAGAACATGATCTGAAATCTAAAATGTAATTAATGCGAATAAGATGTGGCAAAAGCTTTTATTTTACTATACATACATCTATTTTATTCTTAATAATTAAAAATCATAACTGTTATCTTTTATTAATAGTAAAAACACCTTGCATTTTATTCACATGACCCATTATTTTGTAATCAATCTTTGAAACAAATTGCGTGTAGTTTCTTCAACTTTATTTCATAATTACCCATTTACCAATTTTCATAATTTATAAGGTATTTTTTTCAAATAAATACATTTCAATCTTCACTTTATTATTTAAAAAGTTAATTACAGCGAAAAACCTACGTAGCTAATTATAACTAATTATTGTAGAATTCTTACAAAAAGCCTGCATCACCCTATTTTATGAGAGATATTGTTCAAGAAATAAAATATGTACCTAATATCACCAAAAAATCAACGAAAATATAAAATGTATAATTAGAAATTTTAAAAATTCCCTATCTGCAACTACAAATACTATAGTGTGGGTTTTGTTTTTATAATAAATAGCTATACAAACTACCAAATTAATATAATAATAAATTAAACATTTTCATGAAGAAACGGAAACTTAGGAAATAATTTTAAAGAAAATACAAGTTTGTTACAAAAATCAATATTAAATGTGTGCAAATGTACAAATATGCAGGAAACGAATTTTCGCGGGAACCAGTCCCCCTACATACGTTAACCACTCTTATGGTATAAAAATGTGTAAAGTTATAGAAAAATCAATAATCCAAACACTTGACTTTCAAGCCCCATTGCCAGATCGCTGGGACTCGTATAATGCGTGTAATTTGCATCGCGCGTAAGGTCAGTTGAATGTCTACAGTATATATATATACAACACCGATCGTTGGCCCCCTATATTTATTTCGCTTGAACTAAACGTGTGTATTTTGAGATATATGACGGACTTTACCCGCCATTTCGAAAATCGAGATTCAGCATCCCCTGATGATGCTTAATCAAGAAAACACTATTATACACATAAAATTTACGAAGCCCAGAACCGGGCTGCGTAAGTTGGTGGCGGGCTTCGTATAGATAGGAGAACACTCTGTTTTAGGCTTGGTAATACTGCCTAATGTGTGTGTGTATATATATATATATATATATATATATATATATATATATATATATAATATATATATATATATATATATATATATATATATATATATATATATATATATATATATATATATATATATATATATATATATATATATATACAGGGTGGCTACGAAAATTGGAGTCATTTTTCTTCAAATTGCCAAGAGATGTCGCCGTTTTTACAAAAAAATTGCGGTTCTAAAAACTATATTTGATTAAATGGCAACATGGAATTCAATTTCGTGTAATTGTCAACAATTGTCAAACTATTGTCAATAATTGTCCATTATGAATTTCAATGTTGAACAGCGAATAAACATCGTAAAATGGTATTATCTTTCTAAAGAAGGTCGCTCTGGTAGAATTGCAGCATTAAGAGTGCAGAATCGTTGGCGTGTAACATATCCTAATCAGCGACAACCAACGATTGGTGCGATTATTAAAATCGTTAAAAAGTTTGAATTGCATGGGGATGTTAAAAATCAGCATAAGAACAGGAGTGGCAGATCCAAATATGTTGTGACTGTTGAAAATGCAGCTGAAATCCACAACCGTTTGCTGGAAGAACCAACAACATCTCAGAGGCAACTTTCAAGAGAGTTTGGGATTTGCAGACGATCGATACAGAAAATTATTGGTGAGATTGGATTAAAACGTTATCGACCAAGGTTAGTGCATATTTTGAACGAAGATGATCCCGATCGAAGATTACAATTTTGCGACGAATTTCAGAGTTTGCTGGTCGATGAAGTTGATCCAAATTTTTTGCTTGATCGTATTTTGTGGTCTGATGAAGCTAAATTTCATTTGTGTGGTCGAGTTAATCGCCATAATTGCGTTTATTATTCTGACGAAAATCCCCATGTAACCATTGAGAAAGATTTTAAATCGCCTGGAATAAATGTTTGGGCTGGAATTTGGAGTGGAGGAATTATTGGCCCATTTTTTATTAACGTTAATATTACTGGAGATGTTTATTTAGCTCTGCTCGTAGAACAAATAATGCCAGCTATTTTGGTACACTGTCCTCTGGATATAATTCTGCAACAAGACGGCGCAACACCTCATTATGCTGTACAAGTTCGAGAGTTTTTAGACGATCATTTTCACCAGTCTTGGATTGGTCGAAGAGGTCCGATAGAATGGCCTGCGAGGTCATGTGATTTAACACCGATGGACTTCAGTGTTTGGGGAATTGTGCGGGATTTGGTATACCTCTATAATGCTTTTGAGGACTTGGAAACTTTGAAGGTGATGATTGAAGAAGCATTTCAAACGTTCACTCCTGAATTATGCAGTAAAATTTGTAGATCTTTTCAAAGGAGACTAGAATTATGTACAGAGAATGGTGGTCATCAATTCGAGCACCTTATGTGTTAATATTAGGTAGTAGATATTTTTGTTGCATCGCTTTCCATTATGTTTATGTTATTTGTTTTTGAAACCGTTCGTTAGGTATTTAATTTTAAATAAAATATTTCGAAATTTTTGAAGACGCAATTAATTAGCTACATTGTTTGAAAGCATGGTTACGTTACGTAAGCAATGTTGCCATCAATTTCATTTAATTTTTTCTTGTAGTTCCCTCTTTTGGGCAAAAGTGGAAAAGTGATTCCAATTTTCGTAGCCACCCTGTATATATATATATATATATATATATATATATATATATATATATATATATATTGCTGTGGATGGTAGTTTCAAAATTTTGGAAAATTTTGAAAATTTTGTGAAAATCTAAAATCTTTGCTAAATACCAACACTTTTGAAATATTTTTATCAACTTTTCCAGTTAAAAATAATTTTAAGTTATTTAATGGAGTGTCATTGATTATACAATCAATGTGTATACTTTTTAATAAGATTAAATAATACATGTTTGTTTATTTATTATCAAATAGCTTACTCACCGATTACTTAAGTGTACGTAACATCCAGTTGTTCGCAAGTTTTTGTTATGATGTAATTCAATTATGTATAATTTCAAATATGTATATCGACGGGTTATGTGATTCTTTAAGGTTAGTTAATGTAAATAGATCGTTATTATTGCGTAAAAGTGTTGTATAATAGATGTGTCACTTTTATAAGGAGTATTAATCTGCTATTATGTATTATATGTTGTAAATAGTGTGGTCATTGTATTAGATGATAAGGTGACGTCAAATTGTGTAATATAATTATGTAAATAGTCAATAGTATATAAGCTTAGAAAATAATAATTTTAGGACACTTACTGATAGAAAGCGACGGTGTAAAGTCGTGTAGTTAAAGATACTTACTGTTAAACGACGAAAGAGTATAGACACTTACTGATAGAAAGCGACGGAGTAAAGTCGTGTAAGATAAAATAAGACTTACCAATATAAAGCGACAGAGTCAAGTCGTGGTTGATAATATTATAAAATTGTAAATAGTTTAGTCTTAATATAGACAAGTTAAGTTAGTTGGTGATTTGAATACGGCATAAATTAATTGCTAAAGTTAAGCAAGATAATAAATCTACGTTAAAACCATAAACGGGTGTTTTATTTAATTAAACACAAAAAACAACTATAAGCATTCTACGAAAAAGGGAAATTGTACCCGCAGTTAATAAACAAAAGTGAGTTCCAAAATCAAGTGTGTGGATGATATTATATGGAAAATCCATGCAAAAAGGAAGAAAGTCAACCCTGAATTGGAAGCCAGCCCTGGGTCAACATAAAGTGATTTACACTGCCAATGGTTTGGGAAAGAGGACATCTATACTAAAAGGAAAAAAGAAGTATTATAAAAAGGTAGGAAGTGATTTCCTTTTTTTTGTATTGGCATTTGCTGAAGAAAAGACTATCGATTGTAAAAGTGTAGTAAAGTGATTTGAACAATTTAGTAATAGTTAAAAATTAATTAAGATTTCAATTTTAAAAGTGTTTTTAAATTTCAATTTGTATATTTTTTTTAATACCACAAGAATCCACATTCACCCTGAGATGAGTCTTTATTATATTATAATTCTGTTAATTTAAGTTATTAACTGGCGCCCAACTCTCTTACGTAAACTTGAGTTAGTCAAGAACTAACGTAACACTAATTTTATATAACCATTGCATTATTAAACCTATTAAAAGGTATTTTCAAATCATATTAGATATTATAAAGAGGGAAGTTGAAAAGTATTTCCAAAGTTCACAGTCATTTAAAAAATCAATTTAATTATTAAGTAATTATCTACGATCGAATGGCAATTATTCACAGTTTTAAAATATATTATAATTTTTTTTAAAAATAATTTTTATTATTAATTAACCAATATCACTGCAATATATATATATATATATATATATATATATATATATATATATATATATATATATATATATATATATATATATATATATATATATACAGGGTCTTCATTAAGTTTGGAACCGGCTTAATATCTTCAAAACTATTAACTGGATTAAATTGAAATTTGGGGTGTGCATTTTATAAATTAATATCTATTGTGCCTAATTTTTTCACCTGCTTTGCATCGTTACTTTACGAGATACACAGCCAACTTGATTTTTTTTAAATAGCAATGGGGGTCAAATTTGACATCATTTGAAAGCTTATTTTTTTCTGAGAACCATTATGTAATACACGTGTTGTATCATTTTGACAAAAATCGCCAAAAAAATTAAAATCAACGAAACATGTTTTATCCACAAAATTAAATTTATTACTTAAAATTTACTTTTACTTAAAATTACTTAAATATTTACTGTCAATGTGTAACTTTTGACATTTCTATGAATTTTGTAAGATCACTAGATATTTTAATTTTTAATTTATTCAACACTTTTGATTTTGTGGATAAAACATGTTTCGTTGATTTTAATTTTTTTGGCGATTTTTGTCAAAATGATACAACACGTGTATTACATAATGGTACTCAGAAAAAAATAAGCTTTCAAATGATGTCAAATTTGACCCCCATTGCTATTTAAAAAAAATCAAGTTGGCTGTGTATCTCGTAAAGTAACGATGCAAAGCAGGTAAAAAAATTAGGTACAATAGATATTAATTTATAAAATGCACACCCCAAATTTCAATTTAATCCAGTTAATAGTTTTGAAGATATTAAGCCGGTTCCAAACTTAATGAAGACTCTGTATATATATATATATATATATATATATATATATATATATATATTTACGGCCACTTATCAAAGTGAGGACATATCATGAACCATAGTTAATGAGGACCACCCTTATAAATGGTCACAGCTTTGCAAATTTTTTTGTCATCACTTGTTTACTTGTTCTAGTTATGTATCTCGCAAATATACACAGATTTCTTTAAATTTAAAAAAGTTTTATTTGCTGTGTATAATAATACCAAGTGAGGCTACACTATACTACTGACGACGTGAGGACCATATAATTAGATACGATTTAATCGCAAAGTGAGCCCCAATATCAAATTATACACAGGTTTTAAGTATAACATGAGGACCGGCGCTGTTGCCATCATTTGCTTTCATTATCATCAGCAAAAATGCATGCTATTCTATTATTGGAATTTGTTAGTTGGTCGGTCGTCAGTATAAAACTAATTTGATGTGGCGGAGACGGGTATGCTTCCGTAGCCATTTTAACAAACCCGTTTTTGAAAACATCTCGAGAACGGTTGGTTCTACGAAAAAAAATATAACAGACTTTTTTGTAGAAAAATAAATTATCTATCTTTTTTATTAAAACAATTTTTTAATTGCTTGCAAATTAATGTTTTAAGAGTTATTACACAGCAAAGTTTTCACTTTTTAGTTTTGCTAAATAATTCGCAAACGGCTAACATCTCACTGAAACAGGAAAACATTGCAGTGTAATAACTCTTAAAATACTAATTTAACAAAAAAATTGTTTAAATAAAATAGATAGATAATTAATTTTTCTATAAAAAATGTCTGTTCTGTTTTCTTCGTAAGACTATTTCTCCAGACTATTTGGAGAATTTACTGGCTCCCTAACTTAACTATTTCCTGTTGGCTGTTCCATTGCCTTCTAGAATGTTTAAACGAATGCTTGACCGCTTAGATCAATTAAATTTAGACGAAAAATTAGATTTAACTATTGATTAAGATTCTGGTGTTTCTCATCATTTTAATGGTAATTGTGCTAGTAATATTAACAGCCTGCTATTAGTGGGACAGATTAGTGAATTGATAGCTAAGTACCACATACTTTACTTTAAAATCTAAATGTATTACTCCTAATAATTAATTATTATTAATAGTTAGATTAGTTTCACTAATAATTATAGATGTAAATCTGTATAATATGTTAATTATTCTGAAAATGCTAGTAAAATCAGTAAATATTGTCGCCTAATTTAAAATGCTGAGTTTGTTCCATCTCATTTTTATTTAAATTTAAAAATTTGTCTGTAATTTCCTTACGGTACGTGTTAAAAAGAATATATGTATTTATCTTCCTACCTAAACCGATCTTGGCTTGTACCAAAGAAAAGTGGTTATTCTATATTTAGGGTATTTATTAGGCCAAAAGGAATGCATATAAAATCTATATTTCCGTGTAAAAAGATATAAGAAGGGGGATTAATATCGCTCTTGGTATTTTTAATATTTAATTCTAGTTATTTTTTAAATGCTTGTAATGAACCGTATGTGAATCTGCCATTTAAATTTAACCAACCAATAATTATTGTGAATGACTTTTCAGCATTAACTGTGCCGTCTATGAACTCAAATCTTACTAATCCTCCAGCTGACATATAGCTATAAATCATTACGCCTTGAGGAAACTTAACATTAGGTTTCAAGCAGTATTTATGGAATGCTTCTTGTTTAGCTCTGATTACTCTTTTGCGAGAGTAAAACTAGAACAAAACTGCTTAATGTTAAGTTTCCTCAAGACATAATGATTTGAGGCTGTATGTTATCTAGAGGATTAAGAAGATTTTAGTTCATAAACAGCATAGTTAACGCTGACGAGTATCTGCAAAACGACGAGTAGCATGGGCTAAAACTAAGTTGTCCTGGGCAGAAATGCTGGTCTAAGGTCATATTCATCAACTAGTTAAAGTCTGGTGTATCCGTTAGTTACTCTCGCAAAAGATTGATCAGAGCTAAACACGAAGCATTCCATAAAGACTGCTTGAAACGTACCGTTAATTCTCCTTTTAAGGCGTAATGATTAGTACCAAGAACTTATAAATAAAGGAAATTAGGATTTCAAAAAAGGCGAAACACCTTGTGCATATTGGGTTAGATTCAAAAATTCAGTAGTGCAGGTACTCTTCTAAAATTAACTTGCCAATACGAATTTTTCAGCCGACTGCTATCAAGAATATCGATAATATCGCCTGATGGATTTTGCCGAAGAGATGCTAAGATAAAGGATGACTGTACCACGATCGCGTCCGGTTCTCAACGAATTTTTCTTAGCTACTTCATGGCAATAAGGAACCATAAAAAGTTACGCCAGAAAGTTCCTTGAGCAAATTTACTGGTGCAAATTGCTGATCCGTGTATGACATATCTCCTTTCTTCGATAACACAGAAAGAAGGCGAAGTACGAAAAAAAATTCGAACACTTTTGGTAGGGATTTAAATAAGCTTTATCTTACCTAATCTCCTTTATCTCGATAACCCTAATGGTTTCCGAGAAAAACGACAAAACCGGTAGGGGGCGTGGTTTATCCTCATTATTTCTTCGAGCTCACCACCTACAGGTGTTGACTTTTAAGGAGTTGTTTAATAACCCACAAGGAAACCGTATGCAAAAATCCATGGACTTACCTCAACTTTCCGCTATTTTTTCTAAATTGATTAGACTAATTATAGCAGTCCAACATAAAGCTTTGTATGCTACTCGTACCTTAATCTATCTATCTGAGAAATCGCCAACATAAAGTTTGACAAAGTGGTAGTATCGATTGGCTTTATGGTAAGGTCATTTCAACCGAGGATATTTTATTTAACTACAATAGAATTGGTATAGCAACAAGTGAAACATGTAGTTGCTAATAATACAACATATACATACACTTGCTGATCTGAAAGAGCTTCTATCAAGGAATTTCTACCGTCACAAATATCATAAATTTAGGATCGAAAAGTTCCAGCAAAGAATTAACAAACGCATCTGACATACGGATGTTGATACGAGGGATGCTCTGTTAATAGTTAGTAGCAGGCCATGGAAGCTCAATTGGCTAGAAACAATTGCAACAATTGAATGTCGCATTAGTTGGCATTCGTTACCCACAATTGTCAAACGTTTCGATTTCTTGTGAAACGTAGTTAATTTTGTAAGGTAAGTAGTTGTGCATTTTTAATTCAGTTAAGATGAGCATAAAAGACAGTTAGGATACCAGCAAAGCCATGAAAATTTGATAGCAGATTTTGGCGTTGCTGCCCCTCCATTATCCGCTGTTAGTCATTGGTTCGCGAATTTCGACGAGGACGAGAACTGCTAGAAGACGAAGCAAGACCTGCAGAAGCTGCCTGTTCAGAAAATGTTGATCGTGTGGCAAGCTTGATTCATTCCAATCGAAATATTACTTATAGGGAGATTCAGTAGGAAGTGAAGATTGAATCCTCGGCGGTGAATACCATTTGGCATAAACATCTTGGAGTAAGAAAGCCAGCAAGCCGTTGGATATCGAATTTGCTCTCACAAAGTCAAAAACAGGCTCGAATAGACTGGTGTAAATTTATGTTGCAAAAATTTGACGGAGGAGCTTCCAGGCAAGTGGCATACATTGTAACTAGTGACGAATCTTGGGTATACAGTTACGACCCTGAAACTAAACAGCAGTCTAGTGTTTTGGGTATTCGAAGATGAAGACTTGCCCACAAAAGTAATTCGTGGCAGAAGCTTCAAGAAGAAAATGATTGCTGTTTTTTCCACCGATGTGGTCCTGTTGCTGTTATTCCACTTAAAGATCGCAGAACTGTTAATTCTGAATGGTACTGCGAAGTGGCTTTACCACAGATGTTTGCAAAATTACAGGCAGGTCGACAAAGGACCGGTTTGCGTAACATCTTAGTCCATCATGACAACGCATCCTCCCACACTGCTGCCAGAACATTGGATTTTTTGAAAGATACGGAAGTTCAATTGGTAACTCATCCGCCGTATAGCCCAGATCTGGCGCCGTGCGACTTTTTTTTGTTTCCAACTGTTAAAAAAATGATGCGAAGTAAAAGATTTTCCAACGCAGATGCAGCAGTTACAGAATTTCAAAGAATTTTTGAGGACCTTTCAGAAAATGAATCTTCCGAATGTTTTAAAAAGTGGTTTCAAATAATGCACAAGTGTATTAGTCTGAATGGAGATTATTTTGAAAAACAATAAAGATTGTTTGTTAAAAAATGCAACGGTCTTTCTGCTAATAACAATTTTCAGCGCAACCCTCGTATTGTACCAATATAAAATACTTTTTAATGTTTTTAATGATAGTGTTGCATTATGTCATCAGTCATATGTATAAATTGTTCACAACATAATAATAAAATAATAAATAAGTACCTACTAAATAAACTATATTTAAAAATATATATGTATAAATATATATAAAATTTTGTATTTCTTAATTTTCTCATTGAATTCATAATTAGCAACCCCAAAATCCCTCCAACATGAATTTCGCTCAAGTTGATGTAAAACTTCCCGAGTTATTAAATTGGGAGTGTAAAATGGGGGTTTCAACCCCCCGAGGGGGCGTGCCCCCATTTTAAACAGATTACATTTTATATTGGTCCAGTACTGAAGGCATTACAAAAGATTTCAAGTCGCTATCTTTAGATAGTAAAAACTAAGAACGTAATGCAAAAATTTACTCTACTACTAGGGCAGAGAGAAAGGATTACATAATAAGGTAACCAAAATGGTGTATTACTTTGCAAAATCACATTTTAAACACTTTTTGACTCTTTGAGCTTTTCTCTAAAATCAATAGAAACGGCGTAAATCTCAATCTCAAATGCCGTTATTTTAGGACCGCCATTTTGGTGTCCGCCACTTTGAATTTTTCAATTTTCTCATTGGATTCATAATCAGCGACTCCAAGAACCCTCCCAACATAAATTTCACTCAATTTGGTTGCGTTATTAAATTAGGGGTACAAAATGGGGGTTTCATCCCCCCGAGGGGGCGTGCCCCCATTTGAAACATATAACATTTTATATTGGTCCAGTACTGAAGGCATTACAAAAGATTTCAAGTCTCTATCTTTAGATAGTAAAAAATAAGAACTTAATGCAAAAATTGACTCTACTATAAAGTTGGGAACGACCTCATCATCCATCATCACATAGTGAATAATAAATATAATTGATATTCTAAATCTGTTCTAATAAATTATTCTTATTGTTAGTTTTATTAAATATTAATTTAAAAAGAGACGTTTTGATTGTAATATTTGGTACTTATAGTTATCAATTTTTATAAGCCTGCCTTGAGAAGTAAGAATTAAATTCATTGCGAGCTTTTATAATACAATGAAAGTTGAGAACATTTAGTAGTTGTGTAGGAAAGCCCTCATCTGATCGTCACCCGGTGATCAGTTTGAGGTTACAACTTATAACAGAATTCCACTTAATATACTATTTTGGGTTACCTACCGTTATTTATTTATTCATAATGATTACTATTTCCATTTAAACATTAAATCTGAAATGAAATTTTTTTCAATGAATTTAATAAATGACTTATTTAATTATTGGGTGTATTAAATGCAGAAAAATAGTCTGCAGAGTATGTTGCGTCTAACTTTTCTTTCTAAAAGCAATAATACAAACAAACTTGCCAGCCTCGGTGGATTAGTGATTTGCATGTTTGCTTCATAATCCAAGGATCGCAGGTTCGGGTCTAGGCCACAACGGCCAATGACCACAACGGCCAATCGCTATTTTGGCCGTTGTGGTCATAACCACAACGGTCTCCGTGACCATAACGGCCAACAGCCACAACGGCCAATTTGACCATATCGCCCAACTCGAAACTTGACCATAACGGCCACCATGACCACAACGACCAACTAGAAACTCCACCCCATCCGCCATTTTGACCACAACGGCCACCGACGCTTATGTATTGGCGTCGCTGGTGACGACGACCACAACGGCCAACTAGAGTGAGTAACCGCAACGGCCAAAATGACCACAACGGCCAACTATGGAGCGTGACCACAACAGCCAAAATGACCATAACGGCCCACTGTGGCGAGTGACCACAACGGCCAACTTTTTTTCATACTGTTACTTTGGTTTAGTTAAAGCTCATTTCTCTTTTTTAACTTAGCCCGTATTTCAATAAGGTACGTCCAGAATTTAACAGCGAGGTCTGATGTCAAAGTAGCGCCGATTTAACGTGACTTACCTATATTGAAAAATGCTTTTTCTATATATGTTACAACTGCAGCCCTATGCAGTTGACGACATTTTTCTTTCTTAGTTTCTCGGCAAGTATCCCAGGCAGATTAAATTCTGAAAATTTGTTCACAGGGTAGTTTATCTTTAACGTCAAAAGA
The DNA here is from genome assembly GCA_929113105.1 of Agrypnus murinus. Classification (NCBI taxonomy): domain Eukaryota; kingdom Metazoa; phylum Arthropoda; class Insecta; order Coleoptera; family Elateridae; genus Agrypnus; species Agrypnus murinus. The sequence continues at coordinate 133,499,999 of OV816029.1, read as the reverse complement.
AGTTTTTTTTCTATTACTTGTTTACCTACAGCAATCTTTTCATTTTGGGGACGTTTAAAAAAGTACGAAATAGAACTATAAAACAACACGTTTGACGTTTTATTTATAGATTTCCATTGCATTGAATTTGAAGTACGTAATTAGCTGTTTTTATCAGTTTTAAAATTTAAACTAAATGTAAATCTTCTCCTAAAAAATAAACACGATATCTACGAATCTGTCCAGTACTTAATAAAATCAATCTAGGGAGCAGCATAGGACGTAACCCCAGAAACAAACCGCAAAAATCCAAAACAGTATTGCTCCATACGTATCCGAGAAAAAAATACAAGAAAACGAGCTCTTAGAAAGTAATGACAGATTACTTACTCGCGTACCGGGCGATAAAACGTAGTTTAATAGGGCCGTCAAAGAATTTAAGAAATTATTAGATGAGCAGAGAAATCAAGATTTCCAGAACTATTTCCACTGCCTAACATCAACTAAAGCAACTGGCTGCATTATAGAACGTCATAAAGATCGTGTTTACGCTTCTCTTACCATTGAAGAAGAAAAATTCATACGGGACTTCCTTCAAGCGCGAAGTAAGGTCATCGAAACTGAAATAAATTCGAAGAAGTCCCCAGGTTTCGACGTAATAACTGGAAAACTCCTAAAGGAACTTTCATATGAGGGATTTCGCATGATAACTGTAATCTATAAAGGGATATTAAGGACGGGATACTTCTCTGGCCAATGGAAGGTGGCCCAAATAGAAATGGTCCCAAAACCGGAGAAACCGCCATCAGATGTGCCCTCATACAGACCTATTAGTCGTTACCCGTCAATGGTTTGTAAAAAATTGTTCGCCATGCGAATGTCACCGCTAATTGACGAAAATCAGCGAAAGCCCAACTAACAGTTTGGATTTCGTCGACAATACGCTACAATCGAACAAGTACTTGCATCAAAAATCAGGTTTGACCTGGAGACCAAAACATTCTGTTCAGCGGTATTCACAGACACAAGCCAAGCATTTGACAGGGGGTGGTATGTATCAATTATGTTTTGACCATGTAAGACGTCTGTCTAGGTGGAACCCTAGATATTTGACCTAATCTTCTTGAGTAGTGAGTTTCCGTTAAGGTGAACTAGAGGGCAAGTAGTTTTTTTAGTAGTATAAGTGGCCTGTGTTGGTTTTTGTATATTTGCTTTAATGCGTCGTGTTCCATCATCTTTCAAAAAGGCTTAGGTGGTTTGTAAGTTTCTGAAAACTATATCTGCATTAGTATGGGAAGCCAGTATTGCCATGTAGTCCAAGAAGGTTGCTATTGTCGTGTTTCTAGTTGAAGATTAGGTATAATGTCGGACCAGTCGCGCGACACCAGATGTTGTGGATAGAAGGGCTGAAGTGGAGTCTGAATATTTCACGAAAAAGTATCTTTTAGTGAGGTATGACGTGAGGATTTGAAAGAAGGTATACGGTAAATGGCACTTGAGGTTGTAGAGTAGATCTACATACATACCACGCCCTGTCAAATGCTTGGCTTGTGTCTATGAATACCGCTGAACAGAATGTTTTGGTCTCCAGGTCAAACCTGATTTTTGATGCAAGTATGTGTACTTGTTCTATTGTAGCGTATTGTCGACGAAATCCAAACTGTTAGTTGGGCTTTCGCTGATTTTCGTCAATTAGCGGCGACATTCGCATGGCGAACAATTTTTTACAAACCATTGACGGGTAACGACTAATAGGTCTGTATGAGGCCACATCTGATGGCGGTTTCTCCGGTTTTGGGACCATTGCTATTTGGGCCACCATCCATTGGCCAGAGAAGTATCCCGTCCTTAATATCCCTTTATAGATTACAGTTATCTTGCGAAATCTTCAAATTCAATGCAATGGAAATCTATAAATAAAACGTCAAACGTGTTGTTTTATAGTTCTATTTCGTGCTTTTTTAAACGTCCCCAAAATGAAAAGATTGCTGTAGGTAAACAAGTAATAGAAAAAAACTTTTTTTGACGTTAAAGATAAACTACCCTGTGAACTAAAGTATCATGATTCTGTAAATAGTTATAGTGTACCTGTATCAAACTTTCAGAATTTAATCTGCCTGGGATACTTGCCGAGAAACTAAGAAAGAAAAATGTCGTCAACTGCATAGGGCTGCAGTTGTATATAGAGAAAGCATTTTTCAATATATCGTTCAGTAACCTTGTCATCAAAAGGGGGGTCTACCTTGCATGAAATGGGGTAGTAGACTTTTTTTATATTGTATGTGATAGTACCAAGATGCCAAATCCAATTTTTCGACCTCCGCGACCTTCCGGATCACCGCCAAAAAGAGGTAAAACCGCCGAAATTTTGCACTTTTTTTAGGTTTGGCCAATTTTGACCATGAAGGAGCACTTTTTCAAAGAAGACAATTCTATTCATTTCAAAAGTACATTAAGTTTGTTACAATCTAAGACCAAAATGATTACTATAGGGCTAATAGTTTCCAAGATATAGCTCCTCAGAGTTCATCGAAAAAGCGGTAAGACCCCCGAAAATATGCTTTTTTTTAGATTTGGCCAATTTTGACTATGAAGGAACACTTTTCCAAAAAAGATAATTATATTCATTTTGAAAGCACATTAAATTTGCTACAATTTAAAACCAAAATGGTTACTTAAGGTCTAATAGTTTCCGAAATATCGCTCCTCAGAATTAGTCGAAATTTACATCTATGCTATTTTTCAAGTATTAACCTATAGAACTGAGTTCAAAGGTTCAAAATAAGAATAGAATAAAATTGAATAGAATAGAAAACCTTTAGTCTTATTCAAACAAATTCATTTTTTACATTGGAATCTTAAAAATAATCCCTCGTAAATGGTTCATGTTGTCAAGTGGGTATTACCAGAAATATGAAAAGGCGACAGGGAAAACGCGTTTCAATTTGTCTAAACCCCTTGGAAGGTCCAGGTACAAGATACTCTTCAGCCTCTGTGTCCATGTTCTTTTGTTCTTCTTCAGCCTGGTCAATTCATTTTAAGAGTACATTAAATTTGCTACAATGTAAGACCAAAATGGTTACTAATGGTCTAATAGTTTTCGAGATATCGCACCCCAAAGTTGGTCAAAACTTCAACCCATGCTATTTTTCAAGTATTAACTTATAGAATTGGCATCAAACCTTTAATAATACCTCTCAAATAGTTCAATAATGTATAAATTTAGTATATGAAACATTCGGTTCGGGTTACATTAACATGCAAACGCATTTTGCGACTGGTTGCTGCATCACCCTCCATTCCCTAATACGAATGTCGTCATGTCTATAAGCAGTGGACTTGTTGGAGTGGAAGAGGTCAACTGTCACATGGCTAGAGATATGGGTAAGGAAGCGATGTTGAAGGTTGTAGGGGAAAACTACGAAAATTTCAAATTCAAAAGGAAGAATAAAGTGGTATCACTTTCTTCTGTGAATACTGTGACTGTTGGCAAGAGACAGGTGACGGTTGACCCCCTAACACTGTGTCACAGGCTATGCGTTATGAAACAGCCGGATGAAGAACTGAAGAACTTCACACACGAGCTTTCACCATATCCTCTGTCCCTACTAACACAGTAACATCTACTTTCAGAAGTGCGGAAGAGGTAAAATACCAGATGTCCTCTATTCAACCACCTCGATATCTTCTTACCGTCACCTCAAGCCCTTCACCCATGCCTTTAGTGGATGTGATTCTACGTCATGCTTCTTTGGTCAGGGATAAAACAAGTTATCAGTAATTCAAAAGAATTCGGACCTCGAGGAGAAAGCAGCAGTTTTCCAACTCAGAAGCAACACCTGACGAAGTAGCTGAAGCAGGAGAGCAAATTATCATTGCGCTGTAGGGTGAAAACAACTCAACGAAAAGCCTCAATTATCTAAGCTATTAGCTCTTTACAAAGGCTGCAACCAAGACGAACTTTAACCTTGCCAGACTACCTCCCACTCAAGATGCTGTGAATCGATCCGCTCGAATGGGGGTGGGTTCTTACAGCTCACGGCCTTTATGATATCGAGGGATGCGGCCCCTTCCCACCTCATGCAAATGATCTCCTGCAACTGCAAGAAAGGATGTGACAATGCATGCTGTTGCAGAAAAGCAGGCTTGAAGTGCTCTATTGTATGTAGCCAATGTAGTGAACAGTCCTGCGGGAATCGGCCAGATATCATCGTTGACATGGATACTGCCAAGCTCGATGACCTACTACATGACGATGAGCTAGATGGACTGCTTGTATATCCTAACAGCCCTCCAGATAAGGAAATTGACCAGGCTGAAGAAGTACAGGAGAACATGGACACAGAGGCTGAAGAGTATCTTGAACCTGGACCTTCCAAGAGGTTTAAACCAAATTGAAAGGCGTTTTCCCTGTCGCCTTTTCATATTT